>OW679194.1:58118314-58294834 GCA_940337035.1 Agriotes lineatus | reverse complement strand
CATTTACTATAGATCCTGCATGATTCCTAGCTCTCATTTCTATATTAATTTCGTTAAAATAATGGCTTCAGGATCTTACTAGGTGCCATAGTCAATTAATGCGAAGCTCAAAAAGCATCCAAAGCGAACGGTGACGTTTATCAGCATTATTTGTGGTAGTAGAATTGGTAAATCATTAATATAAAGCTATTCCGTGCATTACGGTGTAACATTCGATTTTTTGGAAACTAACAATTCAAAGTTGGTTGCCCTAAGACGCCGATGGAGTTAAATAAATTGTATTTTTTATTTACTATAGATCCTGCATGATTCCTAGCTCTCATTTCTATATTAATTTAGTTAAAATAATTTCTTCACAAGCTTACTAGGTGCCATAGTCAATTAATGGGAAGCTCAAAAAACAGCCAAAGCGAACGGTGACGTTTATCAGCATTATTTGAGTTAGTAAAATTGGTAAATCATTTATATAAAGCTATTCCGTGCATTACGGTGTAACATTCGGTTTTTTGGAACCTAACAATTCAAAGTTGGTTGCCCTAAGACGCCGATGGAGTTAAATAAATTGTATTTTTTATTTACTGTGGATCCTGCATGATTCCTAGCTCTCATTTCTATATTAATTTAGTTAAAATAATGGCTTCATGAGCTTACTAGGTGCCATAGTCAATTAATGGGAAGCTCAAAAAGCAGCCAAAGCGAACGGTGACGTTTAGCAGCATTATTATTGTTAGTAGAATTTTCAAATCATTAATATAAAGTTGTTTCGTATATTACGGTGTAACATTCGATTTTTTGGAACCTAACAATTCAAAGTAGGTTGCCCTAAGACGCCGATAGAGTTAAATAAATTGTATTGTTTATTTACTATAGATCCTGCATGATTCCTAGCTCTCATTTCAATATTAATTTAGTTAAAATAATGGCTTCATGAGCTTATTAGGTGCCATAGTCTATTAATGGAAAGCTCAAAAATCAGCCAAAGCGAACGGTGACGTTTAGCAGCATTATTATTGTTAGTAGAATTGTCAAATCATTAATATAAAGCTATTCCGTACATTACGGTGTAACATTCGATTCTTTGGAACCCAACAATTTAAAGTTGGTTGCCCTTAGACGCCGATGGAGTTAAATAAATTGTATTTTGTAGTTACTATAAATCCTGCAAGTTTCCTAGCTCCTATATCTACATTAATTTAGTTAAAATAATGGCTTCAGGATCTTAATAGGTGCCATATTCAATTAATGGGAAACTCAAAAAGCAGCCAAAGCGAACGGTGACGTTTATCAGCATTATTTGTGTTAGTAGAATTGGTAAATCATTAATATAAAGTTGTTTCGTATATTACGGTGTAACATTCGATTTTTTGGAACCTAACAATTCAAAGTTGGTTGCGCTAAGACGCCGATGGGGTTAAATAAATTGTATTTTGTAGTTAATATAAATCCTGCAAGTTTCCTAGCTCTCATTTCTATATTAATTTAGTTAAAATAATGGCTTCATGAGCTTACTAGGTGCCATAGTCAATTAATGGGAAGCTCAAAAAGCATCCAAAGCGAACGGTGACGTTTATCAGCATTATTTGTGTTAGTAGAATTCGTAAATCGTTAATATAAAGCTATTCCGTGCATTACGGTGTAACATTCGATTTTTTGGAACCTAACAATTCAAAGTTGGTTGCCCTAAGACGCCGATGGAGTTAAATAAATTGTATTTTTTATTTGCTATAGATCCTGCATGATTCCTAGCTCTCATTTCTATATTAATTTAGTTAAAATAATTTCTTCATGAGCTTACTAGGTGCCATAGTCAATTAATGGGAAGCTCAAAAAGCAGCCAAAGCGAACGGTGACGTTTATCAGCATTATTTGTGTTAGTAGAATTGGTAAATCATTAATATAAAGCTATTCCGTTCATTACGGGGTAACAATCGATATTTTGGATCCCAACAATTCAAAGTTGGTTGCCCTAAGACGCCGATGGAGTTAAATAAATTGTATTTTTTATTTACTATAGATCCTGCATGATTCCTAGCTCTCATTTCTATATTAATTTAGTTAAAATAATGGCTTCATGAGCTTATTAGGTGCCATAGTCTATTAATGTGAAGCTCAAAAATCAGCCAAAACGAACGGTGACGTTTAGCAGCATTATTTATGTTAGTAGAATTGGCAAATCATTAATATAAAGCTATTTCGTACATTACGGTGTAACATTCGATTTTTTGGAACCTAACAATTCAAAGTTGGTTGCGCTAAGACGGCGATGGAGTTAAATAAATTGTATTTTGTAGTTAATATAAATCCTGCAAGTTTCCTAGCTCTCATTTCTATATTAATTTAGTTAAAATAATGGCTTCATGAGCTTATTGTGCCATAGTCTATTAATGGGAAGCTCAAAAATCAGCCAAGCGAACGGTGACGTTTAGCAGCATTATTTATGTTAGTAGAATTGGCAAATCATTAATATAAAGCTATTCGTACGTTACGGTGTAACATTCGATTCTTTGGAACCTAACAATTCAAAGTAGGTTGCCCTAAGACGCCGATGGCGTTAAATAAATTGTATTGTTTATTTACTATAGATCCTGCATGATTCCTAGCTCTCATTTCTATATTAATTTAGTTAAAATAATGGCTTCATGAGCTTATTAGGTGTCATAGTCTATTAATGGGAAGCTCAAAAAATCAGCCAAAGCGGAACGGTGACGTTTAGCAGCATTATTATTGTTAGTATAATTGTCAAATCATTAATATAAAGCCTATTCCGTACGTTACGGTGTAACATTCGATTCTTTGGAACCTAACAATTCAAAGTAGGTTGCCCTAAGACGCCGATGGCGTTAAATAAATTGTATTGTTTATTTACTATAGATCCTGCATGATTCCTAGTTCTCATTTCTATATTAATTTTAGTTAAAATAATGGCTCATGAGCTTACTAGGTGCCATAGTCTATTAATGGGAAGCTCAAAAATCAGCCAAAGCGAACGGTGACGTTTAGCAGCATTATTATTGTTAGTAGAATTGTCAAATCATTAATATAAAGCTATTCCGTACGTTACGGTGTAACATTCGATTCTTTGGAACCTAACAATTCAAAGTAGGTTGCCCTAAGACGCCGATGGCGTTAAATAAATTGTATTGTTTATTTACTGTAGATCCTGCATGATTCCTAGTTCTCATTTCTATATTAATTTAGTTAAAATAATGGCTTCATGAGCTTACTAGGTGCCATAGTCAATTAATGGGAAGCTCAAAAAGCATCCAAAGCGAACGGTGACGTTTATCAGCATTACTTGTGTTAGTAGAATTGGTAAATCATTAATATAAGGTTATTCCGTGCATTACGGTGTAACATTCTATTTTTTGGAACCAAACAATTCAAAGTTAGTTGCCCTAAGACGCCGATGGAGTTAAATAAATTGTATTTTTCATTTACTATAGATCCTGCATGATTCCTAAGCTCTCATTTCTATATTAATTTGGTTAAAATAATGGCTTCAGGATCTTACTAGGTGCCATAGTCAATTAATGGAAGCTCAAAAAGCAGCCAAAGCGAACGGTTTGACGTTTATCAGCATTATTTGTGTTAGTAGAATTGGTAAATCATTAATATAAAGCTATTCCGTTCATTACGGGGTAACAATCGATATTTTGGATCCCAACAATTCAAAGTTGGTTGCCCTAAGACGCCGATGGAGTTAAATAAATTGTATTTTTTTATTTACTATAGATCCTGCATGATTCCTAGCTCTCATTTCTATATTAATTTAGTTTAAATAAGGCTTCATGAGCTTATTAGGTGCCATAGTCTATTAATGTGAAGCTCAAAAATCAGCCAAAACGAACGGTGACGTTTAGCAGCATTATTTATGATAGTAGAATTGGCAAATCATTAATATAAAGCTATTTCGTACATTACGGTGTAACATTCGATTTTTTGGAACCTAACAATTCAAAGTTGGTTGCGCTAAGACGGCGATGGAGTTAAATAAATTGTATTTTGTAGTTAATATAAATCCTGCAAGTTTCCTAGCTCTCATTTCTATATTAATTTAGTTAAAATAATGGCTTCATGAGCTTATTAGGTGCCATAGTCTATTAATGGGAAGCTCAAAAATCAGCCAAGCGAACGGTGACGTTTAGCAGCATTATTTATGTTAGTAGAATTGGCAAATCATTAATATAAAGCTATTCCCGTACGTTACGGTGTAACATTCGATTCTTTGGAACCTAACAATTCAAAGTAGGTTGCCCTAAGACGCCGATGGCGTTAAATAAATTGTATTGTTTATTTACTATAGATCCTGCATGATTCCTAGCTCTCATTTCTATATTAATTTAGTTAAAATAATGGCTTTATGAGCTTATTAGGTGCCATAGTCTATTAATGGGAAGCTCAAAAATCAGCCAAAGCGAACGGTGACGTTTAGCAGCATTATTATTGTTAGTATAATTGTCAAATCATTAATATAAAGCTATTCCGTACGTTACGGTGTAACATTCGATTCTTTGGAACCTAACAATTCAAAGTAGGTTGCCCCTAAGACGCCGATGGCGTTAAATAAATTGTATTGTTTATTTACTATAGATCCTGCATGATTCCTAGTTCTCATTTCTATATTAATTTAGTTAAAATAATGGCTCATGAGCTTACTAGGTGCCATAGTCTATTAATGGGAAGCTCAAAAATCAGCCTAAAGCGAACGGTGACGTTTAGCAGCATTATTATTGTTAGTAGAATTGTCAAATCATTAATATAAAGCTATTCCGTACGTTACGGTGTAACATTCGATTCTTTGGAACCTAACAATTCAAAGTAGGTTGCCCTAAGACGCCGATGGCGTTAAATAAATTGTATTGTTTATTTACTATAGATCCTGCATGATTCCTAGTTCTCATTTCTATATTAATTTAGTTAAAATAATGGCTTCATGAGCTTACTAGGTGCATAGTCAATTAATGGGAAGCTCAAAAAGCATCCAAAGCGAACGGTGACGTTTATCAGCATTACTTGTGTTAGTAGAATTGGTAAATCATTAATATAAGGTTATTCCGTGCATTACGGTGTAACATTCTATTTTTTGGAACCAAACAATTCAAAGTTAGTTGCCCTAAGACGCCGATGGAGTTAAATAAATTGTATTTTTCATTTACTATAGATCCTGCATGATTCCTAGCTCTCATTTCTATATTAATTTGGTTAAAATAATGGCTTCAGGATCTTACTAGGTGCCATAGTCAATTAATGCGAAGCTCAAAAAGCATCCAAAGCGAACGGTGACGTTTATCAGCATTATTTGTGGTAGTAGAAATTGGTAAATCATTAATATAAAGCTATTCCGTGCATTACGGTGTAACATTCGATTTTTTGGAACCTAACAATTTAAAGTTGGATGCCCTAAGATGCCGATTGAGTTAAATAAATTGTATTTTTTATTTACTATAGATCCTGCCTGATTCCTAGCTTTCATTTCTATATAATTTAGTTAAAATAATGGCTTCATGAGCTTATTAGGTGCCATAGTCTATTAATGGGAAGCTCAAAAATCAGCAAAGCGAACGGTGACGTTTAGCAGCATTATTATTGTTAGTAGAATTGTCAAATCATTAATATAAGCTAATTCCGTACGTTACGGTGTAACATTCGATTCTTTGGAACCTAACAATTCAAAGTAGGTTGCCCTAAGACGCCGATGGCGTTAAATAAATTGTATTGTTTATTACTATAGATCCTGCATGATTCCTAGTTCTCATTTCTATATTAATTTAGTTAAAATAATGGCTTCATGAGCTTACTAGGTGCCATTAGTCAATTAATGGGAAGCTCAAAAAGCATCCAAAGCGAACGGTGACGTTTATCAGCATTACTTGTGTTAGTAGAATTGGTAAATCATTAATATAAGGTTATTCCGTGCATTACGGTGTAACATTCTATTTTTTGGAACCTAACAATTCAAAGTTAGTTGCCCTAAGACGCCGATGGAGTTAAATAAATTGTATTTTTCATTTACTATAGATCCTGCAATGATTCCTAGCTCTCATTTCTATATTAATTTGGTTAAAATAATGGCTTCAGGATCTTACTAGTTGCCATAGTCAATTAATGCGAAGCTCAAAAAGCATCCAAAGCGAACGGTGACGTTTATCAGCATTATTTGTGGTAGTAGAATTGGTAAATCATTAATATAAAGCTATTCCCGTGCATTACGGTGTAACATTCGATTTTTTGGAAACTAACAATTCAAAGTTAGTTGCCCTAAGACGCCGATGGAGTTAAATAAATTGTATTTTTTATTTACTATAGATCCTGCATGATTCCTAGCTCTCATTTCTATATTAATTTAGTTAAAATAATTTCTTCACAAGCTTACTAGGTGCCATAGTCAATTAATGGGAAGCTCAAAAAACAGCCAAAGCGAACGGTGACGTTTATCAGCATTATTTGAGTTAGTAAAATTGGTAAATCATTTATATAAAGCTATTCCGTGCATTACGGTGTAACATTCGGTTTTTTGGAACCTAACAATTCAAAGTTGGTTGCCCTAAGGACGCCGATTTAGTTAATAAATTGTAATTTTTTATTTACTGTGGATCCTGCATGATTCCTAGCTCTCATTTCTATATTAAATTAGTTAAAATAATGGCTTCATGAGCTTACTAGGTGCCATAGTCAATTAATGGGAAGCTCAAAAAGCAGCCAAAGCGAACGGTGACGTTTAGCAGCATTATTATTGTTAGTAGAATTTTCAAATCATTAATATAAAGTTGTTTCGTATATTACGGTGTAACATTCGATTTTTTGGAACCTAACAATTCAAAGTAGGTTGCCCTAAGACGCCGATAGAGTTAAATAAATTGTATTGTTTATTTACTATAGATCCTGCATGATTCCTAGCTCTCATTTCAATATTAATTTAGTTAAAATAATGGCTTCATGAGCTTATTAGGTGCCATAGTCTATTAATGGAAAGCTCAAAAATCAGCCAAAGCGAACGGTGACGTTTAGCAGCATTATTTATGTTAGTAGAATTGGCAAATCATTAATATAAAGCTATTCCGTACATTACGGTGTAACATTCGATTTTTTGGAACCTAACAATTAAAAGTAGGTTGCCCTAAGACGCCGATAGAGTTAAATAAATTGTATTGTTTGTTTACTATAGATCCTGCATGATTCCTAGCTCTCATTTCTATATTAATTTAGTTAAAATAATGGCTTCAGGAGTTTATTAGGTGCCACATTCAATTAATGGGAAGCTCAAAAATCAGCCCAAAGCGAACGGTGACGTTTAGCAGCATTATTATTGTTAGTAGAATTGTCAAATCATTAATATAAAGCTATTCCGTACATTACGGTGTAACATTCGATTCTTTGGAACCCAACAATTTATAGTTGGTTGCCCTAGACGCCGATGGAGTTAAATAAATTGTATTTTGTAGTTACTATAAATCCTGCAAGTTTCCTAGCTCTTATATCTACAT
Source organism: Agriotes lineatus (assembly GCA_940337035.1). NCBI lineage: Eukaryota > Metazoa > Arthropoda > Insecta > Coleoptera > Elateridae > Agriotes > Agriotes lineatus. The sequence goes on along the minus strand of OW679194.1, from coordinate 58,287,350 downwards.
TAATTTAGTTAAAATAATGGCTTCAGGATCTTAATAGGTGCCATATTCAATTAATGGGAAACTCAAAAAGCAGCAAAGCGAACGGTGACGTTTATCAGCATTATTGTGTTAGTAGAATTGGTAAATCATTAATATAAAGTTGTTTCGTATATTACGGTGTAACATTCGATTTTTTGGAACCTAACAATTCAAAGTTGGTTGCGCTAAGACGCCGATGGGGTTAAATAAATTGTATTTGTAGTTAATATAAATCCTGCAAGTTTCCTAGCTCTCATTTCTATATTAATTTAGTTAAAATAATGGCTTCATGAGCTTACTAGGTGCCATAGTCAATTAATGGGAAGCTCAAAAAGCATCCAAAGCGAACGGTGACGTTTATCAGCATTATTTGTGTTAGTAGAATTCGTTAAATCGTTAATATAAAGCTATTCCGTGCATTACGGTGTAACATTCGATTTTTTGGAACCTAACAATTCAAAGTTGGTTGCCCTAAGACGCCGATGGAGTTAAATAAATTGTATTTTTTATTTGCTATAGATCCTGCATGATTCCTAGCTCTCATTTCTATATAATTTAGTTAAAATAATTTCTTCATGAGCTTACTAGGTGCCATAGTCAATTAATGGGAAGCTCAAAAAGCAGCCAAAGCGAACGGTGACGTTTATCAGCATTATTTGTGTTAGTAGAATTGGTAAATCATTAATATAAAGCTATTCCGTTCATTACGGGGTAACAATCGATATTTTGGATCCAACAATTCAAAGTTGGTTGCCCTAAGACGCCGATGGAGTTAAATAAATTGTATTTTTTATTTACTATAGATCCTGCATGATTCCTAGCTCTCATTTCTATATTAATTTAGTTAAAATAATGGCTTCATGAGCTTATTAGGTGCCATAGTCTATTAATGTGAAGCTCAAAAATCAGCCAAAACGAACGGTGACGTTTAGCAGCATTATTTATGTTAGTAGAATTGGCAAATCATTAATATAAAGCTATTTCGTACATTACGGTGTAACATTCGATTTTTTGGAACCTAACAATTTAAAGTTGGTTGCCTTTAGACGCCGATGGAGTTAAATAAATTGTATTTTGTAGTTAATATAAATCCTGCAAGTTTCCTAGCTCTCATTTCTATATTAATTTAGTTAAAATAATGGCTTCATGAGCTTACTAGGTGCCATAGTCAATTAATGGGAAGCTCAAAAAGCAGCCAAAGCGAACGGTGACGTTTATCAGCATTATTTGTGTTAGTAGAATTGGTAAATCATTAATATAAAGCTATTCCGTGCATTACGGTGTAACATTCGATTTTTTGGAACCTAACAATTCAAAGTTGGTTGCCCTAAGACGCCGATGGAGTTAAATAAATTGTATTTTTTGTTTTACTATAGATCTGCATGATTCCTAGCTCTCATTTCTATATTAATTTAGTTAAAATAATGGCTTCATGAGCTTACTAGGTGCCATAGTCAATTAATGGGAAGCTCAAAAAGCATCCAAAGCGAACGGTGACGTTTATCAGCATTACTTGTGTTAGTAGAATTGGTAAATCATTATTATAAGGTTATTCCGTGCATTACGGTTGTAACATTCTATTTTTTGGAACCTAACAATTCAATGTTGGTTGCCCTAAGACGCCGATGGATTTAAATAAATTGTATTTTTCATTTACTATAGATCCTGCATGATTCCTAGCTCTCATTTCTATATTAATTTGGTTAAAGGTTAAAATAATGGCTTCAGGATCTTACTAGGTGCCATAGTCAATTAATGCGAAGCTCAAAAAGCATCCAAAGCGAACGGTGACGTTTATCAGCATTATTTGTGGTAGTAGAATTGGTAAATCATTAATATAAAGCTATTCCGTACGTTACGGTGTAACATTCGATTCTTTGGAACCTAACAATTCAAAGTAGATTGCCCTAAGACGCCGATGGCGTTAAATAAATTGTATTGTTTATTTACTATAGATCCTGCATGATTCCTAGCTTTCATTTCTATATTAATTTAGTTAAAATAATGGCTTCATGAGCTTATTAGGTGCCATAGTCTATTAATGGGAAGCTCAAAAATCAGCCAAAGCGAACGGTGACGTTTAGCAGTATTATTATTGTTAGTAGAATTGTCAAATCATTAATATAAAGCTATTCCGTACGTTACGGTGTAACATTCGATTCTTTGGAACCTAACAATTCAAAGTAGGTTGCCCTAAGACGCCGATGGCGTTAAATAAATTGTATTGTTTATTTACTATAGATCCTGCATGATTCCTAGTTCTCATTTCTATATTAATTTAGTTAAAATAATGGCTTCATGAGCTTACTAGGTGCCATAGTCAATTAATGGGAAGCTCAAAAAGCATCCAAAGCGAACGGTGACGTTTATCAGCATTACTTGTGTTAGTAGAATTGGTAAATCATTAATATAAGGTTATTCCGTGCATTACGGTGTAACATTCTATTTTTTGGAACCTAACAATTCAAAAGTTGGTTGCGCTAAGACGGCGATGGAGTTAAATAAATTGTATTTTGTAGTTAATATAAATCCTGCAAGTTTCCTAGCTCTCATTTCTATATTAATTTAGTTAAAATAATGGCTTCCTGAGCTTACTAGGTGCCATAGTCAATTAATGGGAAGCTCAAAAAGCATCCAAAGCGAACGGTGACGTTTATCAGCATTACTTGTGTTAGTAGAATTGGTAAATCATTAATATAAGGTTAATCCGTGCATTACGGTGTAACATTCTATTTTTTGGAACCTAACAATTCAAAGTTGGTTGCCCTAAGACGCCGATGGAGTTAAATAATTGTATTTTTCATTTACTATAGATCCTGCATGATTCCTAGCTCTCATTTCTATATTAATTTGGTTAAAATAATGGCTTCAGGATCTTACTAGGTGCCATAGTCAATTAATGCGAAGCTCAAAAAGCATCCAAAGCGAACGGAGACGTTTATCAGCATTATTTGTGGTAGTAGAATTGGTAAATCATTAATATAAAGCTATTCCGTGCATTACGGTGTAACATTCGATTTTTGGAACCTAACAATTTAAAGTTGGTTGCCCTAAGATGCCGATTGAGTTAAATAAATTGTATTTTTTATTTACTATAGATCCTGCATGATTCCTAGCTCTCATTTCTATATTAATTTAGTTAAAATAATGGCTTCATGAGCTTACTAGGTGCCATAGTCAATTAATGGGAAGCTAAAAAAGCAGCCAAAGCGAACGGTGACGTTTAGCAGAATTATTATTGTTAGTAGAATTTTCAAATCATTAATATAAAGTTGTTTCGTATATTACGGTGTAACATTCGCTTTTTTGGAACCTAACAATTCAAAGTTGGTTGCGCTAAGACGGCGATGGAGTTAAATAAATTGTATTTTGTAGTCAATATAAATCCTGCAAGTTTCCTAGCTCTCATTTCTATATTAATTTAGTTAAAATAATGGCTTCATGAGCTTATTAGGTGCCATAGTCTATTAATGGGAAGCTCAATAATCAGCCAAAGCGAACGTGACGTTTAGCAGCATTATTTATGTTAGTAGAATTGGCAAATCATTAATATAAAGCTATTCCGTACGTTACGGTGTAACATTCGATTCTTTGGAACCTAACTATTTAAAGTTGGTTGCCTTTAGACGCCGATGGAGTTAAATAAATTGTATTTTGTAGTTAATATAAATCCTGCAAGTTTCCTAGCTCTCATTTCTATATTAATTTAGTTAAAATAATGGCTTCATGAGCTTACTAGGTGCCATAGTCAATTAATGGGAAGCTCAAAAAGCAGCCAAAGCGAACGGTGACGTTTATCACATTATTTGTGTTAGGAGAATTGGTAAATCATTAATATAAAGCTATTGCGTGCATTACGGTGTAACATTCGATTTTTTGGAACCTAACAATTCAAAGTTGGTTGCCCTAAGACGGCCGATGGAGTTAAATAAATTGTATTTTTTGTTTACTATAGATCCTGCATGATTCCTAGCTCTCATTTCTATATTAATTAGTAAAATAATGGCTTCATGAGCTTACTAGGTGCCATAGTCAAGTAATGGAAGCTCAAAACGCATCCAAAGCGAACGGTGACGTTTATCAGCATTATTTGTGTTAGTAGAATTGGTAAATCATTAATATAAAGCTATTCCGTGCATTACGGTGTAACATTCGATTTTTGGAACCTAACAATTCAAAGTTGGTTGCCCTAAGACGCCGATGGAGTTAAATAAATTGTATTTTTTATTTACTATAGATCCTGCATGATTCCTAGCTCTCATTTCTAAATTAATTTAGTTAAAATAATGGCTTCAGGATCTTACTAGGTGCCATAGTCAATTAATGGGAAGCTCAAAACGCATCCAAAGCGAACGGTGACGTTTATCAGCATTATTTGTGTTAGTAGAATTGGTAAATCATTAATATAAAGCTATTCCGTGCATTACGGTGTAACATTCGATTTTTTGGAACCTAACAATTCAAAGTTGGTTGCGCTAAGACGCCGATGGAGTTAAATAAATTGTATTTTGTAGTAAATATAAATCCTGCAAGTTTCCTAGCTCCCATTTCTATATTAATTTAGTTAAAATAATGGCTTCATGAGCTTATTAGGTGCCATAGTCTATTAATGGGAAGCTCAAAAATCAGCCAAAGCGAACGGTGACGTTTAGCAGCTTTATTTATGTTAGCAGAATTGGCAAATTATTAATATAAAGCTATTCCGTACATTACGGTGTAACATTCGATTTTTTGGCTCCTAGCAATTCAAAGTAGGTTGCCCTAAGACCCCGATGGCGTTAAATAAATTGTATTGTTTATTTACTATAGATCCTGCATGATTCCTAGCTCTCATTTCTATATTAATTTAGTTAAAATAATGGCTTCAGGAGATTATTAGGTGCCACATTCAATTAATGGGAAGCTCAAAAATCAGCCAAAACGAACGGTGACTTTTAGCAGCATTATTTACGTTAGTAGAATTGGCAAATCAATTCCGTGCATTACGGTGTAACATTCGATTTTTTGGAACCTAAGAATTCAAAGTTGGTTGCTCTAAGACGCCGAAGGAGTTAAATAAATTGTATTTTTCATTTACTATAGATCCTGCATGATTCCTAGCTCTCATTTCTATATTAATTTGGTTAAAATAATGGCTTCAGGATCTTACTAGGTGCCATAGTCAATTAATGGGAAGCTCCAAAAGCAGCCAAAGCGAACGGTGACGTTTATCAGCATTATTTGTGTTAGGAGAATTGGTAAATCATTAATATAAAGCTATTCCGTGCATTACGGTGTAACATTCGATTTTTTGGAACCTAACAATTCAAAGTTGGTTGTCCTAAGACGCCGATGGAGTTAAATAAATTGTATTTTTTATTTACTATAGATCCTGCATGATTCCTAGCTCTCATTTCTATATTAATTTAGTTAAAATAATGGCTTCATGAGCTTACTAGGTGCCATAGTCAATTAATGGGAAGCTCAAAAATCAGCCAAAGCGAACGGTGACGTTTAGCAGCATTATTTATGTTAGCAGAATTGGCAAATTATTAATATAAAGCTATTCCGTACATTACGGTCAAACATTCGATTTTTTTGCTCCTAGCAATTCAAAGTAGGTTGCCCTAAGACCCCGATGGCGTTAAATAAATTGTATTGTTTATTTACTATAGATCCTGCATGATTCCTAGCTCTCATTTCTATATTAATTTAGTTAGAATATTGGCTTCGGGAGTTTATTATGTGCCACATTCAATTAATGGGAAGCTCAAAAATCAGCCAAAACGAACGGTGACTTTTAGCAGCATTATTTACGTTAGTAGAATTGGCAAATCATTAATATAAAGCTATTCCGTGCATTACGGTGTAACATTCGATTTTTTGGAACCTAACAATTCAAAGTTGGTTGTCCTAAGACGCCGATGGAGTTAAATAAATTGTATTTTTTATTTACTATAGATCCTGCATGATTCCTAGCTCTCATTTCTATATTAATTTAGTTAAAATAATGGCTTCAGGAGTTTATTAGGTGCCACATTCAATTAATGGGAAGCTCAAAAATTAGCCAAAGCGAACGGTGACGTTTGGCAGCATTATTATTGTTAGTAGAATTGTCAAATCATTAATATAAAGCTATTCCGTACGTTAGGGTGTAACATTCGATTCATTGGAACCCAACAATTTAAAGTTGGTTGCCTTTAGACGCCGATGGAGTTAAATAAATTGTATTTTGTAGTTAATATAAATCCTGCAAGTTTCCTAGCTCTCATTTCTATATTAATTTAGTTAAAATAATGGCTTCATGAGCTTACTAGGTGCCATAGTCAATTAATGGGAAGCTCAAAAAGCATCCAAAGCGAACGGTGACGTTTATCAGCATTACTTGTGTTAGTAGAATTGGTAAATCATAAATATAAAGTTATTCCGTGCATTACGGTGTAACATTCGATTTTTTGGAACCTAACAATTCAAAGTTGGTTGCCCTAAGACGCCGAAGGAGTTAAATAAATTGTATTTTTCATTTACTATAGATCCTGCATGATTCCTAGCTCTCATTTCTATATTAATTTGGTTAAAATAATGGCTTCAGGATCTTACTAGGTGCCATAGTCAATTAATGGGAAGCTCAAAAAGCAGCCAAAGCGAACGGTGACGTTTATCAGCATTATTTGTGTTAGGAGAATTGGTAAATCATTAATATAAAGCTATTCCGTGCATTACGGTGTAACATTCGATTTTTTGGAACCTAACAATTCAAAGTTGGTTGTCCTAAGACGCCGATGGAGTTAAATAAATTGTATTTTTTATTTACTATAGATCCTGCATGATTCCTAGCTCTCATTTCTATATTAATTTAGTTAAAATAATGGCTTCATGAGCTTACTAGGTGCCATAGTCAATTAATGGGAAGCTCAAAAATCAGCCAAAGCGAACGGTGACGTTTAGCAGCATTATTTATGTTAGCAGAATTGGCAAATTATTAATATAAAGCTATTCCGTACATTACGGTCAAACATTCGATTTTTTGGCTCCTAGCAATTCAAAGTAGGTTGCCCTAAGACCCCGATGGCGTTAAATAAATTGTATTGTTTATTTACTATAGATCCTGCATGATTCCTAGCTCTCATTTCTATATTAATTTAGTTAGAATATTGGCTTCGGGAGTTTATTATGTGCCACATTCAATTAATGGGAAGCTCAAAAATCAGCCAAAACGAACGGTGACTTTTAGCAGCATTATTTACGTTAGTAGAATTGGCAAATCATTAATATAAAGCTATTCCGTGCATTACGGTGTAACATTCGATTTTTTGGAACCTAACAATTCAAAGTTGGTTGCCCTAAGACGCCGATGGAGTTAAATAAATTGTATTTTTTATTTACTATAGATCCTGCATGATTCCTAGCTCTCATTTCTATATTAATTTAGTTAAAATAATGGCTTCAGGAGTTTATTAGGTGCCACATTCAATTAATGGGAAGCTCAAAAATTAGCCAAAGCGAACGGTGACGTTTGGCAGCATTATTATTGTTAGTAGAATTGTCAAATCATTAATATAAAGCTATTCCTTACGTTAGGGTGTAACATTCGATTCATTGGAACCCAACAATTTAAAGTTGGTTGCCTTTAGACGCCGAAGGAGTTAAATAAATTGTATTTTGTAGTTAATATAAATCCTGCAAGTTTCCTAGCTCTCACTTCTATATTAATTTAGTTAAAATAATGGCTTTATGAGCTTATTAGGTGCCATAGTCTATTAATGGGAAGCTCAAAAATCAGCCAAAGCGAACGGTGACGTTTAGCAGCATTATTTATGTTAGTAGAATTGGCAAATCATTAATATAAAGCTATTCCGTACATTACGGTGTAACATTCGATTTTTTGGAACCTAACAATTCAAAGTTGGTTGCCCTAAGACGCCGATGGAGTTAAATAAATTGTATTGTTTATTTACTATAGATCCTGCATGATTCCTAGCTCTCATTTCTATATTAATTTAGTTAAAATAATGGCTTCATGAGCTTACTAGGTGCCATAGTCAATTAATGGGAAGCTCAAAAAGCAGCCAAAGCGAACGGTGACGTTTATCAGCATTATTTATGTTAGTAGAATTGGTAAATCATTAATATAAAGCTATTCCGTGCATTACGGTGTAATATTCGATTTTTTGGAACCTAACAATTCAAAGTTGGTTGCCCTAAGACGCCGATGGAGTTAAATAAATTGTATTTTTTGTTTACTATAGATCCTGCATGATTCCTAGCTCACATTTCTATATTAATTTAGTTAAAATAATGGCTTTATGAGATTACTAGGTGCCATAGTCAATTAATGGGAAGCTCAAAAAGCATCCAAAGCGAACGGTGACGTTTATCAGCATTACTTGTGTTAGTAGAATTGGTAAATCATAAATATAAAGTTATTCCGTGCATTACGGTGTAACATTCGATTTTTTGGAACCTAACAATTCAAAGTTGGTTGCCCTAAGACGCCGATGGAGTTAAATAAATTGTATTTTTTATTTGCTATAGATCCTGCATGATTCCTAGCTCTCATTTCTATATTAATTTAGTTAAAATAATGGCTTCATGAGCTTATTAGGTGCCATAGTCAATTAATGGGAAGCTCAAAAAGCAGCCAAAGCGAACGGTGACGTTTAGCAGCATTATTATTGTTAGTAGAATTTTCAAATCATTAATATAAAGTTGTTTCGTATATTACGGTGTAACATTCGCTTTTTTGGAACCTAACAATTCAAAGTTGGTTGCGCTAAGACGAAGATGGGGTTAAATAAATTGTATTTTGTAGTTAATATAAATCCTGCAAGTTTCCTAGCTCTCATTTCTATATTAATTTAGTTAAAATAATGGCTTCATGAGCTTATTAGGTGCCATAGTCTATTAATGGGAAGCTCAAAAATCAGCCAAAGCGAACGGTGACGTTTAGCAGCATTATTATTGTTAGTAGAATTTTCAAATCATTAATATAAAGTTGTTTCGTATATTACGGTGTAACATTAGATTTTTTGGAACCTAACAATTCAAAGTAGGTTGCCCTAAGACGTCGATGGCGTTAAATAAATTGTATTGTTTATTTACTATAGATCCTGCATGATTCCTAGCTCTCATTTCTATATTAATTTAGTTAAAATAATGGCTTCAGGAGTCTATTAGGTGCCACATTCAATTAATGGGAAGCTCAAAAATCAGCCAAAGCGAACGGTGACGTTTAGCAGCATTATTATTGTTAGTAGAATTGTCAAATCATTAATATAAAGCTATTCCGTACATTACGGTGTAACATTCGATTCTTTGGAACCCAACAATTTAAAGTTGGTTGCCTTTAGACGCCGATGGAGTTAAATAAATTGTATTTGTAGTTAATAAGAATCCTGCAAGTTTCCTAGCTCTCATTTCTATATTAATTTAGTTAAAATAATGGCTTCATGAGCTTACTAGGTGCCATAGTCAATTAATGGAAGCTCAAAAAGTAGCCAAAGCGAACAGTGACGTTTAGCAGCATTATTATTGTTAGTAGAATTGGCAAATCATTAATATAAAGCTATTCCGTACATTACGGTGTAACATTCGATTCTCTGGAACCCAACAATTTAAAGTTGGTTGCCCTTAGACGCCGATGGAGTTAAATAAATTGTATTTTGTAGTTACTATAAATCCTGCAAGTTTCCTAGCTCTCATATCTACATTAATTTAGTTAAAATAATGGCTTCAGGATCTTAATAGGTGCCATATTCAATTAACGGTGACGTTTATCAGCATTATTTGTGTAAGGAGAATTGGTAAATCATTAATATAAAGCTATTCCGTGCATTACGGTGTAACATTCGATTTTTGGAACCTAACAATTCAAAGTTGGTTGCCCTAAGACGCCGATGGAGTTAAATAAATTGTATTTTTTGTTTACTATAGATCCTGCATGATTCCTAGCTCTCATTTCTATATTAATTTAGTTAAAATAATGGCTTCATGAGCTTACTAGGTGCCATAGTCAATTAATGGGAAGCTCAAAACGCATCCAAAGCGAACGGTGACGTTTATCAGCATTATTTGTGTTAGTAGAATTGGTAAATCATTAATTTAAAGCTATACCGTGCATTACGGTGTAACATTCGATTTTTTGGAACCTAACAATTCAAAGTTGGTTGCCCTAAGACGCCGAAGGAGTTAAATAAATTGTATTTTTCATTTACTATAGATCCTGCATGATTCCTAGCTCTCATTTCTATATTAATTTGGTTAAAATAATGGCTTCAGGATCTTACTAGGTGCCATAGTCAATTAATGGGAAGCTCAAAAAGCAGCCAAAGCGAACGGTGACGTTTATCAGCATTATTTGTGTTAGGAGAATTGGTAAATCATTAATATAAAGCTATTCCGTGCATTACGGTGTAACATTCGATTTTTTGGAACCTAACAATTCAAAGTTGGTTGTCCTAAGACGCCGATGGAGTTAAATAAATTGTATTTTTTATTTACTATAGATCCTGCATGATTCCTAGCTCTCATTTCTATATTAATTTAGTTAAAATAATGGCTTCATGAGCTTACTAGGTGCCATAGTCAATTAATGGGAAGCTCAAAAATCAGCCAAAGCGAACAGTGACGTTTAGCAGCATTATTTATGTTAGCAGAATTGGCAAATTATTAATATAAAGCTATTCCGTACATTACGGTCAAACATTCGATTTTTTGGCTCCTAGCAATTCAAAGTAGGTTGCCCTAAGACCCCGATGGCGTTAAATAAATTGTATTGTTTATTTACTATAGATCCTGCATGATTCCTAGCTCTCATTTCTATATTAATTTAGTTAGAATATTGGCTTCGGGAGTTTATTATGTGCCACATTCAATTAATGGGAAGCTCAAAAATCAGCCAAAACGAACGGTGACTTTTAGCAGCATTATTTACGTTAGTAGAATTGGCAAATCATTAATATAAAGCTATTCCGTGCATTACGGTGTAACATTCGATTTTTTGGAACCTAACAATTCAAAGTTGGTTGTCCTAAGACGCCGATGGAGTTAAATAAATTGTATTTTTTATTTACTATAGATCCTGCATGATTTTTAGCTCTCATTTCTATATTAATTTAGTTAAAATAATGGCTTCAGGAGTTTATTAGGTGCCACATTCAATTAATGGGAAGCTCAAAAATTAGCCAAAGCGAACGGTGACGTTTGGCAGCATTATTATTGTTAGTAGAATTGTCAAATCATTAATATAAAGCTATTCCGTACGTTAGGGTGTAATATTCGATTCATTGGAACCCAACAATTTAAAGTTGGTTGCATTTAGACGCCGATGGAGTTAAATAAATTGTATTTTGTAGTTAATATAAATCCTGCAAGTTTCCTAGCTCTCATTTCTATATTAATTTAGTTAAAATAATGGCTTCATGAGCTTATTAGGTGCCATAGTCTATTAATGGGAAGCTCAAAAATCAGCCAAAGCGAACGGTGACGTTTAGCAGCATTATTTATGTTAGTAGAATTGGCAAATCATTAATATAAAGCTATTCCGTACATTACGGTGTAACATTCGATTTTTTGGAATCTAACAATTCAAAGTTGGTTGCCCTAAGGCGCCGATGGAGTTAAATAAATTGTATTGTTTATTTACTATAGATCCTGCATGATTCCTAGCTCTCATTTCTATATTAATTTAGTTAAAATAATGGCTTCATGAGCTTACTAGGTGCCATAGTCAATTAATGGGAAGCTCAAAAAGCAGCCAAAGCGAACGGTGACGTTTATCAGCATTATTTGTGTTAGTAGAATTGGTAAATCATTAATATAAAGCTATTCCGTGCATTACGGTGTAACATTCGATTTTTTGGAACCTAACAATTCAAAGTTGGTTGCCCTAAGACGCCGAAGGAGTTAAATAAATTGTATTTTTCATTTACTATAGATCCTGCATGATTCCTAGCTCTCATTTCTATATTAATTTGGTTAAAATAATGGCTTCAGGATCTTACTAGGTGCCATAGTCAATTAATGGGAAGCTCAAAAAGCAGCCAAAGCGAACGGTGACGTTTATCAGCATTATTTGTGTTAGGAGAATTGGTAAATCATTAATATAAAGCTATTCCGTGCATTACGGTGTAACATTCGATTTTTTGGAACCTAACAATTCAAAGTTGGTTGTCCTAAGACGCCGATGGAGTTAAATAAATTGTATTTTTTATTTACTATAGATCCTGCATGATTCCTAGCTCTCATTTCTATATTAATTTAGTTAAAATAATGGCTTCATGAGCTTACTAGGTGCCATAGTCAATTAATGGGAAGCTCAAAAATCAGCCAAAGCGAACGGTGACGTTTAGCAGCATTATTTATGTTAGCAGAATTGGCAAATTATTAATATAAAGCTATTCCGTACATTACGGTCAAACATTCGATTTTTTGGCTCCTAGCAATTCAAAGTAGGTTGCCCTAAGACCCCGATGGCGTTAAATAAATTGTATTGTTTATTTACTATAGATCCTGCATGATTCCTAGCTCTCATTTCTATATTAATTTAGTTAGAATATTGGCTTCGGGAGTTTATTATGTGCCACATTCAATTAATGGGAAGCTCAAAAATCAGCCAAAACGAACGGTGACTTTTAGCAGCATTATTTACGTTAGTAGAATTGGCAAATCATTAATATAAAGCTATTCCTTACGTTAGGGTGTAACATTCGATTCATTGGAACCCAACAATTTAAAGTTGGTTGCCTTTAGACGCCGAAGGAGTTAAATAAATTGTATTTTGTAGTTAATATAAATCCTGCAAGTTTCCTAGCTCTCACTTCTATATTAATTTAGTTAAAATAATGGCTTTATGAGCTTATTAGGTGCCATAGTCTATTAATGGGAAGCTCAAAAATCAGCCAAAGCGAACGGTGACGTTTAGCAGCATTATTTATGTTAGTAGAATTGGCAAATCATTAATATAAAGCTATTCCGTACATTACGGTGTAACATTCGATTTTTTGGAACCTAACAATTCAAAGTTGGTTGCCCTAAGACGCCGATGGAGTTAAATAAATTGTATTGTTTATTTACTATAGATCCTGCATGATTCCTAGCTCTCATTTCTATATTAATTTAGTTAAAATAATGGCTTCATGAGCTTACTAGGTGCCATAGTCAATTAATGGGAAGCTCAAAAAGCAGCCAAAGCGAACGGTGACGTTTATCAGCATTATTTGTGTTAGTAGAATTGGTAAATCATTAATATAAAGCTATTCCGTGCATTACGGTGTAACATTCGATTTTTTGGAACCTAACAATTCAAAGTTGGTTGCCCTAAGACGCCGATGGAGTTAAATAAATTGTATTTTTTGTTTACTATAGATCCTGCATGATTCCTAGCTCACATTTCTATATTAATTTAGTTAAAATAATGGCTTTATGAGATTACTAGGTGCCATAGTCAATTAATGGGAAGCTCAAAAAGCATCCAAAGCGAACGGTGACGTTTATCAGCATTACTTGTGTTAGTAGAATTGGTAAATCATAAATATAAAGTTATTCCGTGCATTACGGTGTAACATTCGATTTTTTGGAACCTAACAATTCAAAGTTGGTTGCCCTAAGACGCCGATGGAGTTAAATAAATTGTATTTTTCATTTACTATAGATCCTGCATGATTCCTAGCTCTCATTTCTATATTAATTTAGTTAAAATAATGGCTTCATGAGCTTATTAGGTGCCATAGTCAATTAATGGGAAGCTCAAAAAGCAGCCAAAGCGAACGGTGACGTTTAGCAGCATTATTATTGTTAGTAGAATTTTCAAATCATTAATATAAAGTTGTTTCGTATATTACGGTGTAACATTCGCTTTTTTGGAACCTAACAATTCAAAGTTGGTTGCGCTAAGACGAAGATGGGGTTAAATAAATTGTATTTTGTAGTTAATATAAATCCTGCAAGTTTCCTAGCTCTCATTTCTATATTAATTTAGTTAAAATAATGGCTTCATGAGCTTATTAGGTGCCATAGTCTATTAATGGGAAGCTCAAAAATCAGCCAAAGCGAACGGTGACGTTTAGCAGCATTATTATTGTTAGTAGAATTTTCAAATCATTAATATAAAGTTGTTTCGTATATTACGGTGTAACATTAGATTTTTTGGAACCTAACAATTCAAAGTAGGTTGCCCTAAGACGTCGATGGCGTTAAATAAATTGTATTGTTTATTTACTATAGATCCTGCATGATTCCTAGCTCTCATTTCTATATTAATTTAGTTAAAATAATGGCTTCAGGAGTCTATTAGGTGCCACATTCAATTAATGGGAAGCTCAAAAATCAGCCAAAGCGAACGGTGACGTTTAGCAGCATTATTATTGTTAGTAGAATTGTCAAATCATTAATATAAAGCTATTCCGTACATTACGGTGTAACATTCGATTCTTTGGAACCCAACAATTTAAAGTTGGTTGCCTTTAGACGCCGATGGAGTTAAATAAATTGTATTTGTAGTTAATAAGAATCCTGCAAGTTTCCTAGCTCTCATTTCTATATTAATTTAGTTAAAATAATGGCTTCATGAGCTTACTAGGTGCCATAGTCAATTAATGGAAGCTCAAAAAGTAGCCAAAGCGAACAGTGACGTTTAGCAGCATTATTATTGTTAGTAGAATTGGCAAATCATTAATATAAAGCTATTCCGTACATTACGGTGTAACATTCGATTCTCTGGAACCCAACAATTTAAAGTTGGTTGCCCTTAGACGCCGATGGAGTTAAATAAATTGTATTTTGTAGTTACTATAAATCCTGCAAGTTTCCTAGCTCTCATATCTACATTAATTTAGTTAAAATAATGGCTTCAGGATCTTAATAGGTGCCATATTCAATTAACGGTGACGTTTATCAGCATTATTTGTGTAAGGAGAATTGGTAAATCATTAATATAAAGCTATTCCGTGCATTACGGTGTAACATTCGATTTTTTGGAACCTAACAATTCAAAGTTGGTTGCCCTAAGACGCCGATGGAGTTAAATAAATTGTATTTTTTGTTTACTATAGATCCTGCATGATTCCTAGCTCTCATTTCTATATTAATTTAGTTAAAATAATGGCTTCATGAGCTTACTAGGTGCCATAGTCAATTAATGGGAAGCTCAAAACGCATCCAAAGCGAACGGTGACGTTTATCAGCATTATTTGTGTTAGTAGAATTGGTAAATCATTAATATAAAGCTATACCGTGCATTACGGTGTAACATTCGATTTTTTGGAACCTAACAATTCAAAGTTGGTTGTCCTAAGACGCCGATGGAGTTAAATAAATTGTATTTTTTATTTACTATAGATCCTGCATGATTCCTAGCTCTCATTTCTATATTAATTTAGTTAAAATAATGGCTTCAGGAGTCTATTAGGTGCCACATTCAATTAATGGGAAGCTCAAAAATCAGCCAAAGCGAACGGTGACGTTTAGCAGCATTATTATTGTTAGTAGAATTGTCAAATCATTAATATAAAGCTATTCCGTACATTACGGTGTAACATTCGATTCTTTGGAACCCAACAATTTAAAGTTGGTTGCCTTTAGACGCCGATGGAGTTAAATAAATTGTATTTGTAGTTAATAAGAATCCTGCAAGTTTCCTAGCTCTCATTTCTATATTAATTTAGTTAAAATAATGGCTTCATGAGCTTACTAGGTGCCATAGTCAATTAATGGAAGCTCAAAAAGTAGCCAAAGCGAACAGTGACGTTTAGCAGCATTATTATTGTTAGTAGAATTGGCAAATCATTAATATAAAGCTATTCCGTACATTACGGTGTAACATTCGATTCTCTGGAACCCAACAATTTAAAGTTGGTTGCCCTTAGACGCCGATGGAGTTAAATAAATTGTATTTTGTAGTTACTATAAATCCTGCAAGTTTCCTAGCTCTCATATCTACATTAATTTAGTTAAAATAATGGCTTCAGGATCTTAATAGGTGCCATATTCAATTAACGGTGACGTTTATCAGCATTATTTGTGTAAGGAGAATTGGTAAATCATTAATATAAAGCTATTCCGTGCATTACGGTGTAACATTCGATTTTTTGGAACCTAACAATTCAAAGTTGGTTGCCCTAAGACGCCGAAGGAGTTAAATAAATTGTATTTTTCATTTACTATAGATCCTGCATGATTCCTAGCTCTCATTTCTATATTAATTTGGTTAAAATAATGGCTTCAGGATCTTACTAGGAGCCATAGTCAATTAATGGGAAGCTCAAAAAGCAGCCAAAGCGAACGGTGACGTTTATCAGCATTATTTGTGTTAGGAGAATTGGTAAATCATTAATATAAAGCTATTCCGTGCATTACGGTGTAACATTCGATTTTTTGGAACCTAACAATTCAAAGTTGGTTGTCCTAAGACGCCGATGGAGTTAAATAAATTGTATTTTTTATTTACTATAGATCCTGCATGATTCCTAGCTCTCATTTCTATATTAATTTAGTTAAAATAATGGCTTCATGAGCTTACTAGGTGCCATAGTCAATTAATGGGAAGCTCAAAAATCAGCCAAAGCGAACAGTGACGTTTAGCAGCATTATTTATGTTAGCAGAATTGGCAAATTATTAATATAAAGCTATTCCGTACATTACGGTCAAACATTCGATTTTTTGGCTCCTAGCAATTCAAAGTAGGTTGCCCTAAGACCCCGATGGCGTTAAATAAATTGTATTGTTTATTTACTATAGATCCTGCATGATTCCTAGCTCTCATTTCTATATTAATTTAGTTAGAATATTGGCTTCGGGAGTTTATTATGTGCCACATTCAATTAGTGGGAAGCTCAAAAATCAGCCAAAACGAACGGTGACTTTTAGCAGCATTATTTACGTTAGTAGAATTGGCAAATCATTAATATAAAGCTATTCCGTGCATTACGGTGTAACATTCGATTTTTTGGAACCTAACAATTCAAAGTTGGTTGTCCTAAGACGACGATGGAGTTAAATAAATTGTATTTTTTATTTACTATAGATCCTGCATGATTTTTAGCTCTCATTTCTATATTAATTTAGTTAAAATAATGGCTTCAGGAGTTTATTAGGTGCCACATTCAATTAATGGGAAGCTCAAAAATTAGCCAAAGCGAACGGTGACGTTTGGCAGCATTATTATTGTTAGTAGAATTGTCAAATCATTAATATAAAGCTATTCCGTACGTTAGGGTGTAATATTCGATTCATTGGAACCCAACAATTTAAAGTTGGTTGCCTTTAGACGCCGATGGAGTTAAATAAATTGTATTTTGTAGTTAATATAAATCCTGCAAGTTTCCTAGCTCTCATTTCTATATTAATTTAGTTAAAATAATGGCTTCATGAGCTTATTAGGTGCCATAGTCTATTAATGGGAAGCTCAAAAATCAGCCAAAGCGAACGGTGACGTTTAGCAGCATTATTTATGTTAGTAGAATTGGCAAATCATTAATATAAAGCTATTCCGTACATTACGGTGTAACATTCGATTTTTTGGAATCTAACAATTCAAAGTTGGTTGCCCTAAGACGCCGATGGAGTTAAATAAATTGTATTGTTTATTTACTATAGATCCTGCATGATTCCTAGCTCTCATTTCTATATTAATTTAGTTAAAATAATGGCTTGATGAGCTTACTAGGTGCCATAGTCAATTAATGGGAAGCTCAAAAAGCAGCCAAAGCGAACGGTGACGTTTATCAGCATTATTTGTGTTAGTAGAATTGGTAAATCATTAATATAAAGCTATTCGTGCATTACGGTGTAACATTCGATTTTTTGGAACCTAACAATTCAAAGTTGGTTGCCCTCAGACGCCGATGGAGTTAAATAAATTGTATTTTTTGTTTACTATAGATCCTGCATGATTCCTAGCTCTCATTTCTATATTAATTTAGTTAAAATAATGGCTTCATGAGCTTACTAGGTGCCATAGTCAATTAATGGGAAGCTCAAAAAGCATCCAAAGCGAACGGTGACGTTTATCAGCATTACTTGTGTTAGTAGAATTGGTAAATCATAAATATAAAGTTATTCCGTGCATTACGGTGTAACATTCGATTTTTTGGAACCTAACAATTCAAAGTTGGTTGCCCTAAGACGCCGAAGGAGTTAAATAAATTGTATTTTTCATTTACTATAGATCCTGCATGATTCCTGGCTCTCATTTCTACAGTGTGTCCAAGATAAGGAGGGCCAGTATGGGGATCTCGGTAATGGTAAGAGATACAAATTTGGTTAAATGGGAAGAAAGTTGCGCAATTAAAGGACTAAAAAAATGACGTCTAGAAATCCTTGATATGATTTTTCGTTTTTGAATTATCTCAAAAAAACCGAATTTTTGGATTTTCTTTTTTATTTTTTTCTGGCGTTAATATTAAAGTTAGAGCGAAACTGATTAAACTTCTTTATAGCAACTTTTAGTGGACTTAATGATTACGTTATCAATTTTTTTATCCGACGTTTCGTCTTCGAGAAACCATCATCAACTTCATTTTTTTAAATACGGTCCTGGTTTTTTGATGCCAAATTTGCAAAGCCCTTGTTACTCTGAATTCAACAATGTGCCACATATTATGGTTTAATTACGTTTCGAGCTTTTTTCTGATCATCATCAGAAATTTTTTTAGATACGGACCTGCATTTCTCATAATTTTGTAAAAATAAGTTCATACAGTAAGTTAGGCCTTTTTACATGCCGTTAAAATATTAAAATGCACATCATAATGTCATAATTCTGATACATTAATTTAATAAGCAACCAATAACTATTAACAATAAACAACAAATAAATGAACAAAAGATAGGCAGAAATAATGAGAAAACGAGCATCGAAACAATGTAATAGGTATTTAACGTTTTGAATTAGAAGAAGAACTTAGAAGATTGGTTCTTGAAGCCTTTCAAAGTATAACGCCAGTATTGCTGAATAATGTTTTAGATTCTACAGTTAAATGTTATTTATGCATAGAGAATGATGGCAACCTTTTTGAATACCTTCTGTAAATTTAATACCTATTAAATGGTTTCGGTGTTCGTTTTGTTATTCTTTCTGTCTATCTTTTGTTCATTTATTTGTTGTTTATTGTTAATAGTTATTGGTTGGTTATTAAATTAATGTATCAGAATTATGACATTATGATGTGCATTTTAATATTTTAACGGCATGTAAAAAGGTCTAACTTACTGTATGAGCTTATTTTTACAAAATTATGAGAAATGCAGGTCCGTATCTAAAAAAAATTCTGATGATGATCAGAAAAAAGCTCAAAACGTAATTAAACCATAATATGTGGCACATTGTTGAATTCAGAGTAACAAGGGCTTTGCAAATTTGGCATCAGAAAACCAGGACCGTATTTAAAAAAATGAAGTTGATGATGGTTTCTCGAAGACGAAACGTCGTATAAAAAAATTGATAACGTAATCATTAAGTCCACTAAAAGTTGCTATAAAGAAGTTTAATCAGTTTCGCTCTAACTTTAATATTAACGTCAGAAAAAAATAAAAAAGAAAATCCAAAAATTCGGTTTTTTTGAGATAATTCAAAAACGAAAAATCATATCAAGGATTTCTAGAAGTCATTTTTTTAGTCCTTTAATTGCGCAACTTTCTTCCCATTTAACCAAATTTGTATCTCTTACCATTACCGAGATCCCCATACTGGCCCTCCTTATCTTGGACACACTGTATACCCTAGAATTCTTACTCCATACTAAAATCACAGTTGAGCCACCCAGACATAAAAATACAATTATCCAATGTACACCATGCCAATCTTACGGACACTCCAAAACATATTGTACGAAGCTTTTCAACTGTGTGAAATGTGCAGGCCCACATGAGACTAAAACATGCAAGAAAACTAAAGATACCCCAGCTACGTGTGTACTTTGTAATGGAGATCATCCTGCGAACTATAAGGGATGCTCAGTCTATAAAGATCTAATCAACTCACGAAACAAAGCAAGTCTTACTACCAGGCCTACAAATACTTCAAACAAAAACATAAATACCAATTTTAACACGGGACTTCCTCCAAACACTCAACAACCATCTTTTATCAATCGCACATATGCGCAAGCAACCATTGGAAATCAGAATAATCCTAACAATCCTGACATTGCAAACATCATGACTTCCTTCCTAAATGAATTTAAAAATCTATTCAACCAACTCCTCAATCAAAATAGCATGATTTTGTCCATGCTAACCACAGTCATCAGCAAAATTACCTCATAATGGCCACCACACTAAGAATAGCAGCCTGGAATGCTAATGGCCTGCCAAACCGCATCCAAGAAATTAAGCTGTTTTTAAATATACACAAAATAGACATTCTGCTCATATCTGAAAGTCACTCAACAGACCGAACAGTTATAAAGATTCCCTTTTATTCCATATACTTCTGTCATCATCCAGACGGCACTGCTCATGCTGGTTCTGCGATAATAATTAAATCTAATATTAATTATTACGTATTGCAACCATATAGTACAGCTGAAATCCAAGGTACTCAAATAAGGGTAGAAACCTCCAAATATCCAATAACCATCTCAGCTATATATTCCCCTCCTAGACATAATATTTCGCTAGAGCAATATAATGAATTCTTTCAAGAACTTGGACCTCGATTTCTAGCAGTGGGAGATTGGAATGCCAAAAACGTAATGTGGGGTTCAAGACTAACCACACCAAAAGGACGTCGTCTTTTTCAATGTATTCAGCAAAATCATCTAATCGCTCTGTCCACAGGGCAACCAACCTACTGGTCATCCGACCTAAATAAGATCCCGGATTTGCTAGACTTTGGTATCACGAAAGGTATTTCTGACATCCATACCAAAATTGAATCAAGCCTTGACCTCTGTCATGATCACAGTTCTCTGATCATCACTCTAAGTACATCAATCATTTGGAGAGAGCCATGTCCCAAACTTTGCTCTAATAAGACAGACTGGGAACATTTCCACAATATCATCAATGACAACATTACTTTAAATCATCAAATTCAAACACCTTCTGAGCTTGAAGATGTTACACAATACCTTACAACACTAATACAAGATGCTGCATGGAAGTCCACACCTCTCAATACTAAGACTATGCAAAGAGATCAGAACCTACCTTTATATGTCAGAAATCTCATAACTGAAAAAAGAAGGGCGCGAGCTAGATGGCACAGAACAAGGAACCCTCTAGACAAAAGAGATTTCAACAGGCTAACCCATCAACTATACGCAACACTACAACAAATCCGTAATGATAGTTTCGAATCCTACATCACAAGTTTAACACCAGATGATCAATCGCTTTGGCGCGCAACCAAAAAATTTAGACGGCCGGTACCAGCTATATCACCAATTAGAAAGCCAGATAGAACTTGGGCACAATCTGACAACGAGAAAGCGGCAGCCCTCGCAGAACATCTTGAAACTGTTTTCGCGCCTAACAATGACGTACATAATGATGATGAAATTACCAGTTTCCTCAGTGCACCGTGCCAGCTATCCCTCCCCATAAAACCAGTTTCGCCAGCAGAAGTCCGAGCAGAAATTCGAAAACTCAAACCATTTAAGACTCCAGGACATGACCTAGTAGTGGGAGAACTACTAAAACATTTACCCCGAAAAGCTGTCGTATTACTAACGACTATCTACAATGGCATCTTGCGGTTACGTCACTACCCTATACAATGGAAAGCTGCACAAATTATTATGATACCTAAACCAGGTAAACCACCTACAGAACCCAGCTCGTATCGCCCCATCAGCCTATTACCTATAATGTCCAAGCTATTTGAAAGACTCCTATTAAATCGAATACAAGACCTTGATGTGTATGATGATCTTCTGCCCCAATACCAATTTGGATTTCGTCAACATTATTCTACAGTACAACAATGTCATCGCATTATCACCAAAATAAGAGCCTGTCTGGAAGAAAAGGACATTTGTGTTTCTGCTTTCCTTGACGTGAAGCAAGCCTTCGACAAGGTCTGGCATACCGGTCTCTTATATAAATTGAAAACACATCTGCCTAGCACAATCTACCTACTGCTTAAGTCCTACCTCACTGATCGATTTTTCCAGGTTAAAGTTAATTCCTCAACTTCAAACTACTATCCTATAAAATCCGGTGTTCCTCAAGGTAGTGTCCTTGGACCGTTCCTTTACCTCATATACACTGCTGATATACCCACTAACAACGACATCCTACTTGCCACATTTGCTGACGATACGGCAATCCTAACATCCGATGCTGATCCGCACATAGCATCCAGCAAGCTGCAGAATTACCTGGACGTCCTTCAGCCCTGGCTTGAACGATGGAAAATCACAGTTAATGCCGAAAAATCCACGCAAATAACCTTCACTACACGGCACTAGCTCTGTCCCCAAGTCTCCATAAATAATCTTCCAATACCACAAAAATCTGAAGTGAAGTACCTAGGCTTCCACCTGGATCAGAGACTAACGTGGAGACAACATATTCAAGCAAAACGAACTCAGCTAACCTTAAAAGTCCGGGCAATGCACTGGTTACTAGGTCGTAGGTCCAAACTCTCTCTTGAAAACAAAATACTAATTTATAAGACAATTATAAAGCCCATTTGGACTTACGGAATAGAACTCTGGGGATGTAGCAAACCTTCACATACCAAAGTACTCCAGCGTTTCCAGTCAAAAACCCTTCGAATGATATCAGATGCTCCATGGTATGTTACAAATCAAACCATTCATGCAGACCTTGGAATTCCTTTCATAACAGAAGTTATTAACCTTCACGCTACTAGAACCAAGAACAGACATTCAACTCATCCTCATGACCTCATCCGAGGACTTTACCACCCACCGCCACATGCACGACGCCTTAACAGGAAATGGCCAGAAGACCTGGGTGACTAGGTGACGAAATGGAGAGCTGTCATTGGACGGTACCCATACAAGACATCCTGCGTTCAAATAATTTACTAGATACTCTTTGTTATTGAGTAGTTGTAAATATGCTATAAATAAATATTAAAAAAAAAAAAAAATTTTTGACATGAAGTTACTTGTTTTTATAATAAGACTAATAACTTCCCACTTACCAATAATTTGTTCATTATTTGACGCAAATTTTGAATTAAATATGGGGTTTGTGTCCAACCATATGATGTAATGCTCGACATGACTTCAACAATTCAAAGTTAACTAACCCAAATATTCAAATGAACACTCCTTATAATAGTTTGGAAATTTTCGAAGAAACGAAAAACTACTACATATTAACATTGCTGCTATAGAAATTCGAAAAAAGAAACTGGAATTATATGGTTTTTAACTTTAGAAGTCTTAGCAGTTACTGTATACATTATACACGTCATTGCTATTAGGTTTTCTGCCATTTTTTAAATGTGTGATTAAATAGTAATTTATGTATATCAAGCGCGTAAAGCATGCGTTTTTGGCTCGCGGTTTGAAAATTATAGGTAAAATGAAATCTAATGGGAAATATTTAAAGGTCTTTACACGGAACTTCCCTCGCAAGTGCAATTCACGATATTTTTTAGTGCTCAACTTGTATATATTTGACCGAGAGTATATTCGAATTCTAGCCACATAGACATCCAATCCACTTGCAAAATATAATCTTCCTCCTAGAATTACTTTTTGAGCTGTAGCGTCTACAGACAGACAGGCAAAAATTGAGAAAAAACATGTTTTCGTCATCTAAGGACCCCAAAGCGTGAAGATAGGTATAGTCCGTTCAGTAAACATAAAAACACAAAGTGGCCTTTGATTTTCAAATTTTCATGAGTGTACTTCCAAAATCAATCTTTGTCTAGGAGTGTACTTAGACAAAGTTACTAAAACAAATAGGTTAATGGTGTGACATTTAATTAGCATGTGTCATAAATATTGCAAATAACCACTTTTACGGATATTACACAAACACTGCATTGTATACTATTGATGTAGCGCTTATTAGAATCTATTTTTATTGCTTTTTATAAAAGTTTAGGGGAGAACTTCCAGAAAAATATCTACTTTGACACTGAAATAATGAGAAATATTAATTGTCATTGATTGTCATTTTTAAATTCAAACGTGCCTTTATGCAGATGTGGAAACCTTTGGAAAACAAAACATAGAATTCCTAGTACAAAAATTGTATGCATATGCCAACTTCAAAAAAATTTAAATGTTTTTGTGTTTGCTGAACGGCCTATATGAATAAATCTCAAAAGGTGATTGTTTCAGTATTACAATACTTCCGTAGTTTTTCAGACGAGGGAAGTAAAAGCTGATTATTGATACATCATACTTATAAGCATTGTTACTTTGTTTCTGCTTTAAAAAAATAACTAATCTAACATTAGTAATAGGTATGTATTTATCACTAAAAATGTTTTCTTAAATAAAACATTTGCCCCTTTGAGGTTTTTGTGAAGTGCTCAAACTAAGTACTTATAATTATCATTATTTATTGAAAAGAATGAGCTAACACATATTTTTTACTGATGAATTCGTACTTAAATTAAACTAAAATAGCAATAACATCAAGATTATTAACTGGGAACGCTGGATTTGTGGTGAACTAAACCTTAAAATCAACTCTGACTGAGACTTTTATTAAAAAGATAACTTTCTGGTATAATAATATAGGGAAACAGTATATGTAGCAGTTATCAGTTAATAACTAGGCACATTTTAATGCAGGAGAACTCAGTTCTTCTTCTTTCTTGAAATCGTGTTATAAATATTTTCTTACTCTAATGTAATTTTAATGCGTAACAATAGTACCTACCATTTAAAACTGTTAGCCCACGGAGATGCAAGAAGGGGAGAAGCAAAGATACCCTCACTTAATAAATTCAAGGTATACAGGGTATCCTAAAACGTACCAGAAATATTTAAGGAATCAATTGGGTAACTGGTTCCGAATAAAAGTTCCTGGATAAACATATAGGTATCCTAAACTCAACCGTTAACGAGTTATTCTGGATTTTATAATTTGTGATTAAAATTCATAAAAGTGAATTTACCAAATCAACTTTTTAATATTAAGTACTTATACTAGGTATCATTATTATTATTCAGAAAAAAAGCGAAATGAACCCCTTTCTGATAGATAGTCTTCGTTGATAACCAATTGCCTATCTTGTCCAATAAGCAAGTTATTAAACAAATTCACTTTTATGTAATATTGACATTTTCTACAGCATTTTTTTCAAGAAGGCTGGTGAAGCGAGTACCTACCATTTCTTTGCTTATGACGCTGTGATTGTGTCAGTTGACAATTGATGTCACGTTATCTTATCACATTTCGGAAAGTTCAATTCTAAAGTTTTGTGTTTTGTTTGAGTTGTACAGTAGAAATGGCAGTCGCTAGGCAGGAAAGTTCAATTGTGCATTCAGATAGTAGGAGGACATGTTGCGTACCTGCTTTAAGAAGTATGTTAACAAATCGTCTTCTTCAGGTACACCAATGACTTGATTGAAATTATTGTACGAGATCAATAGTTTTTTAAATAAAAAAAAATGGAAGATAGGCAAATGGTTATTTAAAAAAAGTCAATTTGTGGTAATAAATCACCCCACCAGAGGAATTAAAACATCTTGGAGCACCTTGTATTTATTACTAATATTTATTATTAATAATAAAGTTTTGGAGTACATACAATACCTATATGAATGCGTTTACTATTTCGTTCACTTAGACTTAGTCTATGTAACTATGTGCAGTAAGTATACAAAAACCAAATATATAGACTTTGGTGATTCCAGATTTAAGACAGTTCACATTACAATAGCAAAAAGATAAAATATACGATAGATCGCGATATTAATAAACATAAAGGTGCAGTTCATAAACATTTTAATCACTGATATGAAGCTGCGATAGTGCCCGACACTTAATAAATAACTTCTGCTAATGTGATTATTTCCACACTTACTTATATTGAGTAAATTAACATCGTTCCCTCTGGAAAACCATAAACTATATCGTACATAAAGTTCCGATAACATCGAAGAGGTAGGAACTTCGCCACCAACAAATATGTTACGTTTCCTTAAACATTTAATAGCTTTTGTTTATTTATTCCACAATAATGCAGATGCGTCGAGGCCACCAGCCCCGCCCAGCCACGTTACACGAATCTGCTTGGGTGTTCCTGATTGGCCCACGGGGGATGACGTCATGACATATGTACTTAGCCACTTGATATACGGGTTTGATAATGTATCCGAGATGGCCGGGCCTAATTTCATATGCTAAACTAACGGACCCACATAGCGCCCGTTGCTCGACTGTTTGGTGCTTGTGCTGCAACCTGCATGCTTTAGGCGTATGGGTGGTATGGCAATAAATTATCGCTAATGCAGTTGGCTATTTTTGCATGTACTCCAAGGATTCATAATACCATTTTCTGAAAGTTACTATAATTTTTATAAGCAGAGAAAACATCGAATCACGCTGAGAAAGTGTAAATTTCATGCTGCAATCTTGTTAATTAGTTACTACGCATATTGACCTGTTATACTAATTTAAAAAGTAGTTGGCATTGACGTTTAGGTATAATTTATTTTGTAAGATTATTTTGTTAAATTATTAAAATTAGAAAGTGACAAATCAATTAATTTACGGCCAGAGTACAAAATCTGAAGCCAATTTCCCTCATTTTACTTTCATTTCTTTAATTTTAGTTTTGATATCTGGAAAAACAGGATTTGTAATATTTAAATAATAACTGGAGGGAAATTTCAGGGATTTTCAATTTTTGTGAAATTAGCAAACAGGTGAAGTTATTATGGTTTTTATTATTTTTTTAAGTTATTGTTGAAACCGAAAATAAATGCTGAGATTCATGTACAACAGAATTTTAAAAAAACAGGTAGGTAACCTTTGAAAGTCTGTGAAAAAAAGGATCTTTAAATCGCCTAAAAAAATAGAGTAAACAAATTAAGTGTGACCTATCAGGTAATATTAATTCGCATTATTACATCCGATAGGTAGGTATGTGATGTATAATTTTTATAAAGAATAATTAGTGTCTTGCTAGATGTCAAATTTATAACAAAAATAAAAAGACGGTTGTGATTTTATTACAGAAGCTTTAAATGAGAATGACAAAAGCAACAGTAGTTTTAGTTTTGCCATGGTTATTCAAATTATTATTAAACTGTTCAAACTACTTCAGCTCGATATAATTTTCGGTTACCATTTATTTAGAGTTTTAAGAAACGTCTATTGTAATCCTATAAATTAAGCAACTTACTACCCACACATTTTGTGAAACGTTGTTGAATTTTGATTTTAGTTTTATCAATTTATTGAAAAAAATATGTAAATATTAGTATTTAGTAGTGTAGGACTTCAAAAGGTTTACTAACAGGTAAATCTCTAAACTCGATTACACAAATTATTAACTTTAGATGATTTTGACATATCGACGTCACGTTAGGTATATTAAGGAAATGTCAATAAGGGTGCATCTAAACAGTGCGATTCGCTTTTCTCTTCCCTACTTCTAAAAATTTTACTGTACGATATGTGTGTGCACTGCCGAGCGACATTTTATGCAATTTTTGAACAATTTACTGACAAGAATCTTTAAACGTATTAAGTTGTTTTGGTTAATTCGCTGTCTATCAAAAAAACTAACAAGAAAATTGGTGGGTGTCTTGATCCTTCCAAATTCTTCTAATTATAAAGTACCTGAAAAAAGGCTTTTAATGCATGCCTAATTTTGTCTAGTACTAAACTGCTTCCAGTATCTGTTATTTGTGATTTAAGATATATTCGTGTAAAATATATCACTTCACACATGCGCAAGTGGAAAATCCATACATCTTTAACCTTTAAGTTCGTAAATAGACTAGTTTTCAGTCAAAAATAAACAGGACCAGAAGCAAACTATTTTGAATTTATAGAAATAGTTAAATAGAGAATCCATATTACGCTATTACCTACTTAATATTATAGTGCAATTACCTACCTCCTCCGACAATCGTCGTGAATAAACGCTGGAAGTTAGAACATGTGTAGTTTTCTCATGGCTCGACTTTCGTGTGTTTGTTTAAGCTGCAATTACCGTGCAGACGTAGCAATTACCGAAGCTCCAATTAAAATAATGGTTCCTATGCCATGAACTATTAACATTTCATCGAATCGAAGCTCTTTTTCCTGGCCGCCGCAATATTTAGTTGGGTTATACTTTGCGAGTTCGGTAATTTATCATCGACGATTGCTGCTACAACACAGAAGGAAAGGAAGAACTATTAGTTAAGCTTAAGGAATAAAGCCATTTTGTAGGCCAATCGATATAAATATCATTTTTAACGAATTAATAAGGAGTCTGGTAAACAGCAAGGGGCGTTGAAATTAAAAAAAAACAGACCGATTAGGCAGGTAAAATGAAATAGTTTTGTCTCTATGGCATTAAAGCACATTATATTAAAAAAAAACATTACATATTATCAATAACTACAGCTTTTGTAGTTTTATTTGAACAACCTGCATATAAATATAAAAGGTATATGGTGTTGATAAATTCAACAGCAAATCAGAAAATGTTTATTTTGTATTCTCTGGTAATTACTATTAATAATGAGCTATCAACTTGTACTATATTGTTTTGGACTATATGAAGCAAAACACCTAGTAAAAGTCATTAAAGAGTTTTTTTTTTATTATTACGTATTCCAACAGAAGTTCAAATACTTGTCTGATTCTCAAAACCTAAAAAGGAAAACACTTCTTATGTCTATCAAAATATTCTAAAGACTTATAGATACGTAAATGATACTCAAAAATATTTCTTTCTACTGAATAACTAAAATTGTATCATGTGCCTCAAGTGTTTTGAAATAGATAAGAAAAAATTTAATCCTATTGTACTCTATTTTAAGAAATGAGAATTATGTACTTAGTAACTAAGAACAGATTAATGAAAAACGTACACTTGCTTTCAAAACTTTCTCGTACACATTCAAAATCAAGTAACAACGATTTTGCAGAATTTTAGCGGTGTGAACGGCTAATTTTGATATTAGGTTAAAAATGGCATTGACAGCATGTGCTCTGTCAGTCGAGGCATTTTGACTTTTCAAAAATGTAAATGTCAGAGTTGATTAATTACAACCGTGATTTAAAACAGCGAAAAATAGGTGTACGCGAAAGTTTTGAAAGCAAGTGTACGTATTGTACAATAGCTAATATAAACATTTGGTTACTGACATTGCTTAGGCAAGGCAAAAAATATAAAATATATAAACTTAGAATAATTAGAAGTTTTATTATCCTAGCATACCAACATTTTGGAATACCTAGCTGAACAACGGTTGTTGTCTTGAAAATATTGGTTTCTTCTACGAATAACGTCCTAATATTGCCTTTACCGGTGATACAATTAAGGTTGAGCTATATTAACTATTATTATAGATACTTACTTATATAAAATGGAAATACGTGCACTTTTTAAAAATCTTACTGAACGACAGATTTGATACATTGATCGATAAATTCCATATAGTTTGGAAGAAAAAGAAAAATATAAACTCCGAACGAAACTTTTTGAGAGCTTTTGAAGTTGTGGGACTCAAATTTAGTAGGTATTTAAATATAGCCGTGGTACGATTATAAGGTAATCCCAATTTATTCGTAACTGCACATAAGGGAAATGGTAAGAGTTCTAGTAACCTTACCCTAAAGTGGGTGGCAGAACAAGGGTATACTACTAGGGGAAATGAAAATTCGGATCGTCTTGCAAAAGAAAGATCTAGAGACGCCCTAATCGGAACAGAATCTACTCAACTAAATGCATGCGGGATAGAGTATAATACCGCAGTAGGGAAAATCAAGGAATGATTAAGAGTTTGGCAAAATCAATACTGGTAAGAAACCCCGGAACTGACTAACTGAGATAGTCACATCCGTTCATAGAAAAACCATCCGAGCAAAAGAAAGAGCAAGCTTTGTGGCGGAAGTGGACGCAACTGCGGAAAATAGTTGAAGTGAATTCAGAACATTACAACCTAATTAAACACTTATACGTTATCACTAAATGATGACCCAATATGCAGGTGATGTGGGGAAGACGAGGAAACGTCTACTCATATCTTATAGCAGTGCAAAACCTTGTCAGGAAACAGTTGCACTTTGAAGTTCCAAAGCTGAACCCGGAAGAAACCAGAAACATAACTGACGATATTCTACGTTTATTAGATGGCATGGGAATGTAAACCACCGAGGAAAGAACTGGGGGTACAATAAGTCTTTTAGGCTGCAGTTCTGTGTGGCTGTACTACCCCTCTGGGGTTAATAATAATAACCTTTATTTACTAGCAGCATGATATTGTCCATATCTCTCTTAATGCATAAATATCTATTTTCTTCCGTATTTATGGGTTATCTATAATATGATCGACGAGATAAGTTTTTAACTTATCGAACCTCCTATAATTGGCATTGAATATATGACGAAAGTCAGACTGGAAACTAAATTATCAAGTGGCATTACGCCTTTCTGGTCTGAACTACATGGAAAATTTGCATAAAGGAATGCTTTTCAGCTGAAACATAAAGTTTTAGTATATGACGATTGTAAATTTATATTTATGAATGAAAGATTATGATTATTATTAATTCTGCTAAAATAAGTTTAATTGCTTTGATAATAGGTTCACATATATCCAAATTTTAAAAATAATCCTATTATATCAGTTAGGATCTCGGGAATACCATTCGACAATACATCAAAACCAGGATATCACCATCGAAATTATGGAGTGCTTCGAAACAAACATTCTTATAGATATAAACCAGGCCTTTGACAAAGTTTTTCATAAAGGCCTGTTGTTTAAATTTAAGTTAAACTTTCCAACTCAACTGTATTTAGTGTTAAAATCGTACCCAACTGAAAGGATCTTGCAAGTAAAGACGCATAATGCAGTGTCAGACTACCACCACGTCATCTTTAGAGATTCGTAATGCGGTGTAATGGGGTGGCTGATTTACCTTAATACACGTCCGTCACACTAACCATAGAAAAAACTGTAATCGCCGTGTTCGCAGATGATATTGCTATCCTGTCAACGAAACATCAGAAGTAGCTGTTGAACACCTACAAAATCATCTCCACTAGCCATTAAATTTTGACGTTTTCTGTCAGGATGTTTTGCTAAAAAATTTTTCAGTAAATTTACCGCGCAACAAAAATCCCTCGTGCTACGCACTCGGGATTTTTTGTAGCTAGACTAACCTAACTGTGAGGGTTTGTGTGGCGTCCCGCTCGGGCAAATTAATACGACGTTGTTGGAACGCACTCAACAAAAATCCGGAAAGAATTAATGCTCTTATGAGATTATATGTGAAAGTTTTTTTTTTTTTTTGGTTATGTCACAAGACAAACTTGATCAAATTCCCTCGCCTTCGGCTCGAGAATTTGTCAAAGTTAGTCTGTCAAGGGACATTGGCAAGAAACAACAAATCTTGAGTAAAACATTTTCCGAGCAAAACCATGACCCCGAAATAAATTTTGTGGACTATTTCCCAAATATCGGTATCGGCAAGCAATGAATGATATTTATAACGATATAAATAACGTTTTTGAAATGCCACCTTGATTAAAACAGCATATCTGGTGGTTGCCATGGATACAAGTGGTAAAAAACGGATTTAATCCCAAGGGAAAATTTTGATTTTTTGCACTGTAAAAACACGTGATTGGTTGAATTTTGAAAAATCATGGCATTTGATTAGATAATAAAAGATTCGAGAAATAGTCATTATTAATCTCCCCGAAACCTTGGTGATTACGCATTATTATGAAATGAAGAAAATAATCGGTGGAAAATAATGGTCAAAAGGGAGAAATCTGCACAAGTAACTTCTACTAATAGGGGAATAGTATGTCTGCCAACTAGAATCAACAACGCTCCAATAGCAATAAAAACTCACCCGCAGCATCTTATATCAAGATTCTGTCAACACAAAA
Source organism: Agriotes lineatus (assembly GCA_940337035.1). Taxonomy (NCBI): domain Eukaryota; kingdom Metazoa; phylum Arthropoda; class Insecta; order Coleoptera; family Elateridae; genus Agriotes; species Agriotes lineatus. The sequence continues at coordinate 58,255,347 of OW679194.1, read as the reverse complement.
TCTTTTGTATGATGGCTGACACCGTATGGTACATTAACAATGAAATACTCCACAACGATATGGGGATTCCATACGTAGTCAGCGAAATTCAGAGACCTGCAAGCGCCTATCAAAAATCAGCAGGACACGGAAACAACCTCGTAGAGCAGCTCTCCGATCAACCATCATCAGAAGGCTGAAGAGACAATGGCTCCAAGATATAGTTTTGCAACCTAACCAGACTAAAGGGAGGATAGTAATGACTAAATCCATCTCATGTCAGTCACAATCTCGAAAATTTCATTATTACTTAAACGTTCGAGTATATTGTAAATATGCGATTATAATAAAAAAAAAAATCTGGTGTGATACACGCACACAACTTCCTTTTGTAGTGATCTTATAATTAGCCAAAAATTTGATTTTTAATTATTAATCATTCGTCAACCATTTTCAAAAATTACAAATTCTACAAAAACGGTACAAAATAGAGAGTTAGTTGAAGACACAATTTTTCTCTAGCTTTTTAGGCTGAATTCAAAAATGTAATAATATACCGGGTGTTCTATTTAAAATAGGAGTTAATAAAAAAATAGAAAAGAAACAAAAGAAACCTATTTTAGAATTATTCAACTGGAAAATCACCTATTTCACATTAATACACATTAAAAGTGTAATAAAAATGTGAAGTTTTAAAAAAATCGTCAGAGCTATTTTTGAAAAAATCGAAAAAACTGAAAAATTACAAGATAAACACCTACTTCCGGTTATACGATTTTCTTCAAAAGCTTGCTGTCGCATCTACATAGTACATAAAACTTATATATGAAGTTGAACGCCATACCTCTTTTCGTTTTTGAGATATTCTGTTCACAGACAGACACACAGATAGACAGACACACAGACAGACCAATGAAAAAAATATGTTTTTTGGGTTCAGGGGGCTCTAAAACGTGAAGATCTGTTGGAAACTCAATTTCGAATTTTTGGGGTGAATCCAATACTTCCTTTATTGTAAAATGAAGTAATATAGGTATACGTTTAATTTCTTCATCTAGGAACCGTCGCATTCATTTGTGAAAATAGTATACAAGAACTATACTAATTTATTAACTATGCGCCTTGTCAAATGTCTGATGGCAAATCCATCAAAGTAAGTTGAACATTATTTTATATTCTGAGCATCTATTAATTTAGATCTGTAGGTGTCTTCTAGCAATAGTTTTTTCAGTTCCTAACTATGATGTTGATTTGTAATGTGATATGTAGATACGGCGTGTCTATCGGAATACGGAACACAAGGAAACGCTAATCGTAAATTTTGCTAAAGAGTAGCGAGAGTCGTGAAGGGCTTGTGGAGCTCAGCGATGCGTTTTTCGGATTCGTCTCTTTGCACGCTACGATGTAATCAATCGCATCATTCTGCTCCAGTGATTTTTCGACATAAATTATTCAGTTTGGGTGTGTTATACGATAATTCACACTTCGGGGAGCTGTAACCGTTTTCGGAAAGATATTCTGGAACCTCCGGATTTATTTGGAAAACAAAGTTCTCTCATGGAAAATTAATTGTCAAAACAGTAGTTTTGTGCAGTAAATAATTTTTTTTATCGCATCATTCTGCTCCAGTGATTTTTCGACATAAATTATTCAGTTTGGGTGTATTATACGATAATTCACACTTCGGGGAGCTGTAACCGTTTTCGGAAAGATATTCTGGAACCTCCGTATTTATTTGGAAAACAAAGTTCTCTCATGGAAAATTAATTGTCAAAACAGTAGTTTTGTGCAGTAAATAATTTTTTATGAAACAATTACCCTACTTGTCACATGGGTGAAATACAATTTATTCAACTACCATTTAATGAATCCATTAGCCGAAACGTACTATCCTGGTAATTTTTCTACTAACAAAAAACCTTTATTGCTATAAACAGCCCTCTATTTAGTAAAATACCAGTAATTATTAATTAAAACTGATATACTGCACTTAAAAATGCTGGTTTGACAATTAATTAAACTTTACTACGCGAACTGATATTTTTTCAGTATCAAAAGTTAGTTATTATTAATAAAGATTAAAAAATTATTGTAGTTAATCGATATTACAGGATTATTGTGAACAATTTTTAAGGTGTATAGAAACATATCTAGGTTAAATATTAATCCTTCTGGTCTACCATTGCAAGAAATCTAAACATTTTTAATGAAAATATAGTTTCAAATTGAATCTTTGAAAAATTACAATAAACCTACAAAAATATAGAACAAAGGAATTTTAGTGAATCACAGTACTATTCATGTTTTTCAATGAATGTTTTTATCCGGTTCCCAGAATGTAGAAACAGGCAATGTTGTCTCTGTAGTCATTAGTTTTTATTAATTAATTTAGAAATGTAGATCGAAATCTCTGTAAAAAATGTTGTCTTCGGGCGAACTGTAAATATACCACAATCGCTTATCACTTATCACTATGAAGCAGTAAGATAAACGTTTTGGCGACTGAAACCTCGTATGCTGAGAAGCTTAAGTTATCAAATTACACGTGGGCCTTAGGATTTTGACCAAAGATTTGTAATGAACAGTCTTTAATGTAAGAGTTTTATAACACGGGTGATATTGCAACTGTGGAAGTTCCATACACCACATTTGAAAATAATGTTTTCGTAATATTTTGCTATACGTAGATCGTAAATAATGGAATAAAATAACCGTTATTGTTATTATTATTATTCTATTTTGTACATTGTTAGTAAAACGTGTTTTAAAATTTAACAATTAGCCATACAATGTGGTCCAATTAATTTGATAATGAAATAAACACGTAAACTCTGATAAGTGGTAGATTCTGTTTAGCTGCACAACAAAACTAAAGTAGCAAATTGGTAACAAAAGGTGGCTGTTTGTTCTACTTTTAATATAAGTTTATTTGAAAACACATTTTAGCCGCAATATTTTAACTTTATAAAATTCATTTTACACTCGTACACCTACATTAGTGCCCACATTTGCACATTAGTTCAAGGTTTTCATTCTAGTACTCGAGTGATACTAAATTCCTCTTCTAACAAGATAGTATCATGTGTTTCTCACATAAAGGCTTTGTCATTATACGTTTATTTTATTACGGAATCTTTAAACATAATTTGGACATAAAGTTGGTCTACATTATCTATCTTATGAATCTGATCAAACTGCTACTGCGGTCTTTCCTGTGTGACCACTGAATCCATTTATTACTGAAGCATATTTTACATAGCTCTACCGGCTCTGAACGAGTTATTTAATTTTAAAAATGCTCAGTTTCTATGAACTTTTTATACAGTGAAATGTATACATATAAACTGGTTATTTGCCCTGATGCCATACGCTACTATTAGTGCGTGAAGCCTTGGCAACTGAGCAATGACATTTCACAGCTGAATATAAGTTAGACAGATTGCGGCAGGCAACTAGAACCATAGCAAACGCAAGGGGACTTTACATGTGGCCGTAATTGTTTTTAACAAACGAACAATCAATGTACTATAGCGTTAGGTCGTTAGGATCATTATAAATACATATATATTCGATTTTCGATTTTTAAATTTTTTAAATACAATTACGACCACATGTAAGGTTCCCTTGCTTTTGCTATGGTCCTAGTTGCCTGCCGCAATCTCTATGTTGCCATTGCTATATTTTGTAGCAGTGTGGCAGATATCAATGTACTTTAATATGCTTTGTTCGTAATTCTTGTGCAGGACTGTACACGTCTGCTGAACCTCTTTGTCAGTTATCAAAGTAGGACTTTCTTGTGCTGTCAATATTTCGCGCGATAATTGTATCTTCAGTATTTGTTTAATACAGTTAATAGTAATTTATTATACAAGACGATAAAGTTAAATTTTATCCACGAGTGAATCGTTTAACGTCGAGACGAAGTCGAGACGTTAATGATTCAAGAGTGGATAGAAATAACTTTATCGTCGTGTATAATTAATACGCTATTTTTCCCACGGCTAGAAAAAATACGCACATTTTTACAATTTAATGAATGACAGCTTCATTGTGACAACTGATAAGTCAGTAGTTTTTCCGTAATTTTTAGGTCAAAATGACATACTTTCAGTAGTGTTTAGGTTAAAATGACATATTTAGCCCAGTGTATAACTGTGAATTTTGCATTAATTCATAACAAACATGTTAGTTACCTATGATAACGACCCACTCTTAATATTAGCGCTTGCACTACGTCTTTTTCGCACGTTGCCATTGGTTGCGTGTTTTAATACTGTATTAAAACGCGCTATGCCTTAAGATTGAATGTCAACATAACCTAGAATATCTAACACAATGTTACGGAAAAAGTGTCACCGAACTAAATTTTTATATTTCTCTTACGATCGTAGAAAAAGTAGCGTATGATACACGTGTATAAGTGCCATTAAAGCACTAGCGACGTTGAAAACACTCCGCTTCGCGTCGTGCTTATAACTCGTCGCACGTGATTTAAAGGCGTGTTCATACACTAGCATCATAACATACTATTAGTTGACATCTGGTCACTAACCCATGTTATCAATTGAGGTAGGTAAGTTATTGACCGCATGTTTTTTGCGCAAGAACTTTGCAGTTTTAGTATACTTGTTTCAGTCACCTATAACTTACAGGGTTTTCCGATTGCTTTGCACCATGTATCAGTTATGTTTCACTTTATATAAAATGCTTTTCCTTCTTCTTAACACTTGTCAATATAGACAAATGGGAATTAGATTTGAGAAATAGTGAAACTCAATTAATATATTGTTAGCTCGTTAATACTATAATTACTGGGCGATCTTCCAAAGCAGCATAAAATTAGGTACACTTGGGTGCAAATGCCGGCCGCCAGCTCAACGATTCGGAGGCCGTGTAATTCTTAAAAATAAAACGGTAGAACAATAATTACTAAATGCCCAGAGCGCCAACAATTTCTGAAAATAACTGCGAATGCACCCTGGTGATCTAATGAGAAACTCTATACTCCGCTGAAACACACTTCCTGAAAGATAGCTCCAACAAATGCAATCAAGCCGTAGCTAACTCACCCTGTTTACTGGCAATTTAAGATCATTTAATTTCATCCTAATATTACAGTACAAGTTTACAATGAATAACATACAAATAGCATAAATTGCAATTGTACAAACGCTCTAAATTAGTAACTACATGCGCTCACAGTTTCGGACACAAACAGCATTTTATAACAGGTTAAAAGCTTTGCAAGCTACTAGCCGCAAAAGGTCCTGGGGAGGCTCAGTTCTGGAGGCAGCTGATCGCGATTCTCGAGCTTTCGACCGAGAAGTTCCTGCAGCCGTCGGTGGTAGTTCTCAGCGCGAAACAGCGCTGCTCCAGCGGGATTAAAGTGCCAAACCTCGGGGCCAAATACACCCCACAATACGGATCCTTCTTGTGTTCTAACTGAGCGCTGGCGACAAGGGAAAGTGGTTCTGTGCAGGCTCGACAGATCGACTCGCTGGACCTGCAGCACCTTGACGTAAACTCAGAACGAAAGAACGGCGCGGCCAAGTTCAATGTGGCCGCCGGGCTGTCGCGGCTAATTCAAGACTGGCATACTGCTTGCTGTAAGAGGGAAAAAGGTCCGAATAGAACACGTAAACACAGAATTCCTAACGCTTCTAGCTACTCACCCCCAGGTGGTTTTCGGCATATAAAAATAGCTCGTGGATGCAATCACAATCCAAATCCGCCGAAGCGTAGGAAAATCTTCCTTCAATGAGTTCGGGATCTCAAAGCCACGAAAGCGTGAGGGTTTGCATAACTCCAACACAAAAAGCCAACACAAAAAGCCAACCAAAAACCTTATAAAGACATCCCCGAACTAGTGAATTGCAACGTCACACAACTGCTCGTTCCAAGCTGCTAGCGAAGAATAACGCGTCAATGCCTGCAATCGGTTTTACCCAGATAAAAGCATTCGCAATTGTCTCGGCCAAATGTCCCAGACAGAAAATAACATTCGAATTCAAAATTACGACAGGCGGCGTATTCTACACTTAACAATATGGTGAAAAGTAATCGGAAAACCCTGTACATATACTATTAAAAGAAAAACGATAAATAGAAACGTTGTTCAGTTTGGTGAGCTCTGATACTGATTAAATTATTACGTGGACTTCCACTACGCCCTGTAAAATAATAAATCTTAATGTTATATATACAAAAGTTGTAAAGACATATTATTTTAATGAAGCTTACATATAGGAAATCAATGTTATCGTTTTTATAACAGTTTTACTATTTATAAAATATTTTTTGTTAACCTCGTCACTCTTTAAAGTAGAAATGATGTAGTCATCTAATATACGAGGTAGAGTCAAATGAAAACCTTAAAAGTGCCCTAAAAAATGTACCGAACGGGACTTTGCATTACAAGTTGGCAGAAATATTATTTTCGAGATGTAGAAGGCCTTGCTAATGACATATCATAGAAACAATTGAAAATGTTGACACAGCGACAGTTTAAAAATGGCAACTCCACTAGAGCACTGCACCAGGGAGGAGCAACGATCTGTTATTCGTTTCTTGCAAGGTGAAGGGGTGAAACCGATTGATATCCATTGTAGAATGAAGCTACAATATGGAAATTCATATTTGTCACTACAGCAAGTGTATGAATGGAGCAACAAGTTCAAAAACGGGGTGATTTCCGTAGCAGATTCTTCACAATCCAAATCCGCCGAAGCGTAGGAAAATCTTCCTTCAATGAGTTCGGGATCTCAAAGCCACGAAAGCGTGAGGGTTTGCATAACTCCAACACAAAAAGCCAACACAAAAAGCCAACCAAAAACCTTATAAAGACATCCCCGAACTAGTGAATTGCAACGTCACACAACTGCTCGTTTCAAGCTGCTAGCGAAGAAGAACGGGTCAAGGCCTGCAATCGGTTTTCCCCAGATAAAAGCATTCGCAATTGTCTCGGCCAAATGTCCCAGACAGAAAATCACATTCGAATTCGAAATTACGACAGGCGGCGTATTCTACACTTAACAATATGGTGAAAAGTAATCGGAAAACCCTGTACATATACTATTAAAAGAAAAACGATAAATAGAAACGTTGTTCAGTTTGGTAAGCTCTGATACTGATTAAATTATTACGTGGACTTCCACTACCCCCTGTAAAATAATAAATCTTAATGTTATATATACAAAAGTTGTAAAGACATATTATTTTAATGAAGCTTACATATAGGAAATCAATGTTATCGTTTTTATAACAGTTTTACTATTTATAAAAATTTTTTTGTTAACCTCGTCACTCTTTAAAGTGGAAATGATGTAGTCATCTAATATACGTATAAAATATTTAAGCGAAACCAATGGCTACATTTATAAAGAATAAGATGTTTGTATAACAAAAGCAATTGCAACTAACATTACGTGGTCAGAGAAACCTGTGGGACGTTAGAATAATGCGTGCTAGCACGGTCTCCGAGTACTATTTCGCTGCTGGTATTTTATTATTCGAACCCTCTAATATAGGGATGTTAACGTTTGATATGGGAATGCAGGTTAAAACTAACTAGTAATTCAGGTCGCTTGCGCTACCTGAGCGTGAATAAATACGGCAATGTGCACGGATGGAATGTTCAATCAGACGCAACCGAATTTAGTCCGCATTCCTAACACTTTCACCAACAAACCCTCCTTGCTACTATATAGCATATTCATTACTTAACATTGAGCTAGAAATACGAGTAAAGGAATTAACATAGGGGGGCCTATCCTAATTGAAACGCTGTTTGCATTTTTACTTCCTTTTACGATAAAGGACGTATTGGGTTCACCCCAAAAATTCGAAATTGAGTTTTCAACAGATCTTCACGTTTTAGAGTCCCCTGAACCCAAAAAACATGTTTTTGTTCATTGGTATGTCTGTCTGTCTGTGTGTCTATCTGTGAACAGAATATCTCAAAAACGAAAAGAGGTATGGCTTTGAAACTTCATATATAAGTTTTATGTACTATCTAGATGCGACAGCAAGCTTTTGAAGAAAATCGCATAACCGGAAGTATGGTGTTTACTCTTGTGATGTTTCAGTTTTTTTGATGTGAGATACGTGATTTTCCAGTTGAATAGCTCTAAAATCGGTTTCTTTTGTTTTTTCCTATTTTTATTAACTCCTATTTTAAATAGAACGCCCGGTATATTATTACATTTTTTAATTCAGCTTAAAATTTTAGAGATTTTTCTCTTGAACTAACGCTCTATTTTGTACGGTTTGTGTAAAATTTTTAATTTTTGAAAATTTTTGACAAATGCTTAAAAACAAAAGATAATATTTTTAGCTAATTATAAGATCACTGTAAAAGGAAGTTGTGTGAGTGTATCACATCAGATTTCTTAAATTGAATTGTAAATAAAGAAGCTAGATTGCGAATAACAGTTGACGAACGTTCATAATTATGTACATATACAATAGGAACACTTTCTCAGTATTTCTAACAAGACTGAAAGAGTCAAACGAAATATTTAGTAATATGAATTACATTAATTCGCAAAGAGAATAGTACATTATGTTGTTAGGAGCAAACGTTATATTTTATGCGGCGAGGCTGGACGGGTTATCTGCCGAGCTTGGGAGGCAGATAAGTACAGCCGAGCAACATAAAGATACTTTTGCTCCGAATAACATATAGTATTTTTTCTTCAAACGTTTTTATAACAAATTATTTACAACTTTGTGAACAAAATTCGAAGAAAATTACTTGATCTCGTCAGCGGCAGATAAAGTTGTCAGCGGCAGATAATAACTATATCTGCCGCTGACGAGCGGCAGATAATATTATTTGCCGCTTGGCAATAAAGTGACTGTTTAGCATCATCAATCCAGCAGTATAATTCCATATTTTACTTCCGTTTGAAGAAAAACATATTTTTGAACTGGCACTCCCAAACGCAATCTGACTTCTAGTCAAACACTTGAACCACTCGGTTAGGAACACCACGCAACATAGAGGCTTATCGTTGTATTATGAAGTGGAGAGTGTCTATGTAAGGAAGTGACGATGGAAACATGACACACGTAGGCAGACAAGCAGGCACAACATACGTAAGGAGATGTTAAACATTAATCTTTCGAAAATAATTAATTTCGATAATAACAAATCTATAGACCTATATACACTATATACTTATGATAACATACTGCAATTTATTGTTTTATTAAATTCATTGTGAATGGCTGGCAATGGTATGCTAATCAAAGCGAAAACAAAATGTACGTTTAAAGGAGTAGAAAACTGTATTACTTTCAAAAACAGAAATTGATATCATTTATAAATAATTCGAACAAGCCAATTAACATATTTTCGAATACATTTCAGTTTCGAAAATCGTAAGGACTACGTTAAGTTAATCTAGATCAAAGTTGCGCATTCTAAAGCTAAATAATATTTTTAACAATCTGTACAGGGCTTTATGGGAACTTTCTTCGCAAATACGGCGCGCATCGATTGTTGTGCATTGCTATCTGCGATACTGCGGTACGCGGCCATCATTCCACGTTTCTGTTTCTTGGGTCGGATGCAGTGCGCGGCAATCACTATACCTTTCCATTGTGCTGGCTGAAGTCCACAGCGATTGTTTTTCTTGTCTCTTTTTTACGATATTCACTTTGTATATGTTGGGTCCCATTTTCATCAAACCTGCGCTACGTGCAAATTATTATTTTATCAACTCATTTTATCTTTTTAAGGTGCTCACCCTGCATATATTTGACCGGAAATATGCTCTTGCCAGTTCGCGTGAAAAATATCATCTTCCTCCAACAAATAGTTTATGAGCTAATCTTCCAACAGACGCACCGACGGAATTGAGAAAACATGTTTTTCGTCATCTAGGAAACGAAACGATCTGAAGAAACCTAGGTGTGATTTTTTCGCGTTTACAATACTTCTTTCGTCTTTTAAACGAGGGAAGTAAAAAGAAGAGAAACATTGTAAGAACCTTATTTGTATGAACGCAATTCGTGATATTTATTTTATAGTTTTGGTACATCCACCGTACTTCCCTAGCGATATTTATTACCAAAGCTAAAAGAGAGTCTTCGGGGATCAAAAAAAAATCTCAAAAAATATTCACCTCTTGTGTTATTACCCTTGATAATTTTCTATTTCTATTGACACCGCTACCTTTTCTTTAAATTTGTCAAAGGGAATCAGGAAAGATAAAGTTATAATATTAAATTTCTGTGTCGAATTTGAGAATAAACACTCGGTATACTGAACCATGAAGCCAGGATGTTCTTCTGTAATTTTGATCCTTCTCTTTACACCACGTTGTCTTTGTATCTCATCTTAATTGTTCATCCATCAATAAGCTGTTGCTTTCTTTACGCCAAGTGTAACCTCCAATCTCTGTTATTATTAGAGATAACCAGGGCCGTAACTAGGTATAGGCCAAGGGGGCGCTAAAATTGCACAAAAAAAATAGTTTCGTTCGTATTAACAAAAGACAAATAAACAAGTGCGAAATTTTACAAATTTGTAATATTAACGATTTTAGCCTAAATAATGGTAATGCGAATTGCGCCCAATCTGGTCTGTAGTTTTCATTGCTTTGTGCAGTTTGCAAACGGAATGTCATATGTCTACCAGATTGTAACGGCGTTTGTTTTATTATTTCGACCTATATCAATGAAAGCATTAGAATTATTAGCTTTTATTATTATTATTATTATTAGCCCACCGCATAGGTGGTTTTATTCGAATTATATTTTTTTTGCATGTTTAAAACTTAATGTAATATCACATATACCTATTTGTTCCACTACTATAGTATTTTTTGTTACAATCACTTGCCCGCTAGAATTTTTCCAATTTAAGACACTTCTGCCACCCTACACGGTGGCAGCTTTTATTAAAAAAAGAGTTATCGAAATCGGCTTGATGCAAGGCTCTTACTAGATGCCGACAGAAAAAGCTACAAGACGATGTGGCAGTGTGGCTGTGAGTACAGAACCGTATTCTTCTACGTTCGTATGCTACTACGCATAATAATATGTAATTATTTGTTCATACTGTATTATTTTAACGTACTAACATGTCTTTACTAGCTCACCACGTAAGTGGCCTTATTATAATTAAAATAATGTTTACATTTTTAAAAATTGAATTGTACATACAAGTTACAAAAGAAAATATTTTCAATGTCTTTAATATAGGAAGCGCGGTGCAAGAAAAACAACTTTCGCTGGATCGAATTATGGTTGAAGTCTTCAAAATTATATACAAAATAGGTAATAATGCCTTAATGCTGCTAATAATACTGAAACACTTAGCAATGCGAATTACATGAAGTTGGAAATTAATAAAAACATTGCAGACAGTGGACTTCGAACTCGCTACTGTGATGCTTATCGGTGCGATATAAATGACTCTGTGGCGTTCCAATTTTGGGTTAAATACGCCCGATCGGTGCTGATGAAATGGTGACGCAGATACTCAGATACACCACATGTTTATAGGTATATAGGGATTTGTAAAATGTTCTACTGACTGCATAAATAATAGGTACTTCTTTATTAGAATTGTGTTTTATGATTTTGTTTTCTGTTTTTATTTTATTTGAATTGTATTTTGTTACTTTAACATATAGTTGTTTATTTTTAAATCTTCTGAATTAAAAATGTTGGATTTATTTTTGACTATTTACCTGTTTGTTTTAAGTACATCACATCATATATCCGGAGATAAATGTCGAAGTCGTACAGTAACATTTAGTATTTGCGTCAAATATATCGTTAGTGTAGTGAAGGGCGCAACAATAAAAGTTTTCCTAGTTACGGCCCTGGAGACAGCTTTCTTATGTTGCCCGCTTCTCTTTTCTTTATGTAAGACGGGGTATTAATATATTCGTTTCTGACATTGATATTGACAAATTGTAACTAAATTAATGAGTAATAATAACTTGAACTTTCAGTTATCTGCCAATTTGAATATACGAAAATGATTAGTCTCAATGTGAAGTTGAAAAGGTATAGAAACGTGTCCTTTAAGAGAGATGTAGTCTCAAACGAATTCGTTATTATTCCATATTTTTGTTATAATTTTGCAAGTATTCTTTGGAAATCTAACCGTCTAAACTGAAAAAGCAGATATAATTTACAATATAAAGTTAATTTACCGTATACTTCATTCAAAGTTTAACCAATGATTATTTTGATATTTCTGGAAGGCTTAAGGAAGTAACGAACTTTTATGTTAGTACTTTAATTATTCCAAAGTTTCAATTAAACATATGCAACGAATACCAATAACAAGATGGCCACGGGGATAATATAATTGTTCTCAACAGAAAGCCAGTTATTATAGCTATTATTAATTTGAAGATCTTTATTTATTTATTTATTATATAAGGCTGTTATGATTCATAACATCCGTGGTTTGTTCAATAGGTTATCGGTTACAGTACGGTAATGGTTGCCATGTAGTGTAATAGTATATTACATACCGAGGTGGGAAGTGTTTCATTACTGTCGAGAGATTAGGTAGTTTACCGAGACGCGTAGCGTCGAGGTTAACTTTATCTCGAGACAGGGATGAAACTTTCCACCGTGGTATGTATACTATTTTATTTGCAATAATCTAATTTTAAAAATAACTACAATTGAATTCTGAATAATAGATATCTTGATGTAGCTAATATTTTTGTTACCATGAAAACAACCCACTCAATGTTTTGTTACCATGGAAACACCCCACTCTTCAGGTATGTAATATTTTTCGGGGTATGTAATAATTTCCTGGCTAGTTTCAAGTAATCATGTAGTTCCCAGCTGTTGTCATGTCATGAAATTGACACATTACAATGTGATTGCGAATAAAGAAATATTACCGTACAGATGCAGTAGTTTCAGTAGGGCAATGGTTGCTATGCACGGTAAAAAAATATTACCGTACAGATACACTTCTGACTTAATTACCAGCCTCGTTTTGTATATGTAATATCCTGAACCCGGTAAATAATAATACGCAAGTATATTTAGAAATGCTTTGCGGTTTGAAATGAAATCAGATCCTATTTGAATCGCACCTGTTTCTCAGTTTCTGCACACTCGGTAATTATTGTGTCGCCGATACTTTGCCCAACAACAGTACGCGTCTGTATATTAGTAGTTAACCTACGTTTTATGTTTGTTTATCTACGACCACTACTAAAAGTAGGCCTTTTAGCGCTAGCTTGTTTCACTAAAAGTGACGTTGTATAGTTTACCGTGGTTAAAGAAATCAGCTGTTTACTTTTAGCTCCAGTGCTAAAAGTGAAGTGAGGTTATAACACTACAATTTCGCACTGGAAGTGAAGTTGTAAAGTTATTCTAGTTGCCTCTTACGTTACAGGTAAAGTGTTTTTGAAATAATTAAATCGTTATGTAATGAATGCACTCAGATGTGGAGTATTAATAATTACATTTCGTAACTGAACTTGACAGCACTGGCTTCGCAAACATTCGCCCGCGCATGGTCTACTATTTATTATGACATAAATTAGAAGTGTCGTAGATGCAAACATTTGTTAAATCGATATTTATGGATTAATAACGGTAAAATTAAGGTCGTAGATAAAATATTGTATGCAACGCGTGCTAAAAGTCGTTTATGCACGAGACATGTTATGAAACTCAGCCTTCGGCTTCGTTTCATAATTTTCATGTCTCGTGCATAAACGTCAACTTTTAGCACTTGTTGCATAAATAGCTATTTTAGTTTTGAAGTTGTTTTGAACCCTCTTTGGACGAGCAATTTTATCAGTACTTATAAAGCAAAGGTATGTTAAGATTATTCTCTTTATTAATATTTTAATTAGTGATGGGCGTAACCGGACAATTTGCATAACCGAATTATTTGCATTCGAACGATATTAATAACCGAATGATTATTTGAATAATCATTCGAATAAATTTTGGCTCTCGATTCGTTTCGATTTCGCCGGTTTGCCGGTTGGCGGTTTGCCGGTTAGCGGTTTACCGTCATCTGCATCGGGATCTTAACTTGCAGATAGCAGAGGAACTCAGTTAATCGTTAATTATAATAATTGTATAAATGATTTTTATTTGATTTCTAAGGAGTTTAAACCATTGAGAATAACTATATCAATACTAATCATAAAAAATTATAAATATGCGAATACAAAGTATCTATTGAATCTATTTTTAGTTCCTAAAATTCTCTAGTAGCCACCCTTCCCTTTTCGTTTGCACATCATACCGGTATATTTTAGAATCCATAATTTATCTACGTTCAGCCTGCCGCGGTTCTAAGGACGCACACTTAAAATTTTAAACATCGAAATCCACTTCTTGTCCCACGTTCATATCATATGACGACGGATGGGCATCGACTGCTCCGTTATTAAAAATTAAATATAAATCTGTTACTATATTGCAAAATCTTATTTCGCTTTCTGTTTATCCCTTATTAGGCGTAATCAACCGCGTTTCGAAGCAAAAATTTAGGCCGTTATAATTTAATACTAACACAGCTTCGGCAAATCTCATACTCAGCAGAGCGTTATCTTTAATAGGAACGGCCCCATAAATTTAACTGATCGACTGGGAGTCTCAAATGTGTTAATAACATCAATAAGCAGCCGCGAGCCTCACTTGGGTCAATTAGTACAATCTGCCTTGCTTATGGTTATGAATGCCGTATTATTTACAGAATTTCGATTACTCGCAGGTCGCTGAGATACGGCACGTAGTACGTATCACGATGACGTTATTTTTCATTCGAATACTTGGAACGAAAACCGAGTTACAGAGGTTATTTCAATAACCGGATAACCGGATATTTTTCATTCGAATAAGCCCATCACTAATTTTAATATTAGAACAGGCCATGCGTTTTAATTCCGATTTGTTGAATTACAAGTCTAAATATTATGTTCAGAGAGTAATAAAACAAGCTACGAAATATTTTTTTAAATTGAAAAATGAACAGAATCGAATTAGCATTTTCATTAAATAGCGCCACAATGTATGATAACCATTGGATTTCAAAACACAGACAACAGACGTAAACTTCAACATGAATAGGCAATTTCTACAAGACCTTTAGAAAACAGTTTAAATTAATATTAGAGATCGTTACAGTGTTCGAAAAATATAATTTAACAAAAATTGTTACAGTGCAGCTAAAATTCGTGATATGAAAACTAAGAGGCGAGTTCATCTATTGATATGATGTAGAACAATTAAAGTACATACACGGTAGCCACAATCTTATTTAAAACCTGGCGAATTCCGAAAAAGCGGGTGGTTGCTCTATCGTATATTTTCTTTGATAATAATTACATTTTTCTTTGGAAATATTTCTTTTCATAAAAATTGTGTAGTTTCTGTAACTATAGCATCTATAACGTGTTGGAACACTAAGTACCCATTGCTATCAATATTTTATAATATTTGTACATTTACCAATATTGGCTAAACTATAATCTACGTCATCAACCACTAGTTTTGCTTCCGACTTATTTATCGATCTTTAAAAAAAATAGCATCAAGTAGTGCTGGGCAAATTACTTTGAAAAAGTAGTTAATTACCTACCAATTATCATTTACCGCCCAATGAAGTAATTGGATTACCAGATCTTCAATTACTCAAATGAACTAGTAATTCAATTATCAATTACTTGGTAATTGTAACTACACAACATAAATTACTTTCTGTGTTTGTATGTAATGGTATGTATTTAGATAGCCATGTGTTAATATATCGTTTTAAACAAGCAAACTGAAATAAATAAATAATTATTTTGAAATATTGTATCATGAATCTATTTGTTGTGATGTTATAGAAGCAATTAAATTATATTTTTACCATGCTTTACTGTGTAATGTGTACTTACAGCAGACATATTTTTCGCTCCTTGTATAATAATAATTAGTAGACTACAATGCTACATCTTGCACAGCCTACACTATATAAGACAAAACACATTCACATCTCATCTACAAACATACGTACATACGCGCTTGCACCAAATATCTCTTCCCGTGCACAAAATTAGCTGTTATCGGACTAGTTCTAGAAAATCGTAGACTGTACTTATATTTCTCCAGAAGTGCCTTATTGCCATTTGCTTAACATGTATTTTAATAAAGCCTTATATTATTTTTTGCATGCTGAAGATTTAATACCCAATCGAGGTCAGTAATTTAGTAATTGAATTGCAAGAAACTACATAATTCAATTAACACGAGTAACGTCAATTACCGCAAGTAATTGAAATACTTTAGAGTAATTTAATTACCCAAAAATAATTGAGTGATTGAGTGTAGTAATTAATTACTTAAAAAAAGTAATTGTCCAGTACTTTTTAACAAAAATGACAATTACTAATTATAATTACCGTATTTTGAAAAGTAATTTAATTTCAAGACAAAAAGGAATTTAATTAGTATAATTATTGCCCATCTCTGGCATCAAGCTAAATGGTGCACAAAAAATTAAGGAGGATAAAAGATTACGAGCAAAATTTTGATTGGTTCTAAAATACCTCTATTACTCATTACTCCATTTGCTGAGATAATCCTAAAAACAACACAATATAACGAATTTTCTAAATTATCTGCTTTCACTTTGTGTGGTAACAAAGTAACTGAATTGCTTTGTATATAGAAGGTTTCAGTGAAATTTTACGACCAAGCTGTATCTAAATTTCTTGTTACTATCATGCAGCCTTTAAGTAAAATTAGAATTATTAATATTGTTACGTTCATGCAACTAACTCTCGATTTTTTGCAGTAAGAAATGGATACTCCTGCGTTCCCGTAGCGTTAGCGGAAGGTCTTGATATCAAGCTGAACGCAGCCGTCAGGAAAGTGGAATATAATCAAAGAGGAGTTGAAGTTACGGTCTACAACCCGCGCAATCCTGCCTCAACCAATACATACCACGGTAAGCATGGTTTATGGACAACTTTAATTAGTATAAAGTATAGCGCGGCTAGCTCCTCCACCCTTGCTTCTTCGCTCGTATGTCCATTTTAATTAAAAATTAACATTACAATACCTATACAACACGCCTCCTTAGCATTGCTGAATATAAGCGGAAACCATAAATTAACTGAATATTCGGCAGCGACAGGAGTCGGAAACCTGCTATTGTTATACACCTAAAACAACTATCTGTGACGGCAGCTGCCATTGGCTGAACTTATCACCGTGGATATGATAACTGTCAGGTTTACCAACTAGAAAGATGTTTCGTGTGGAACGAATAAGAATTGTTAGAGCTATCGGTGAACTGAAACGCCATGTTAGAATGTTTCGCCGCGAGATCGGCAAGGAGGCCGTACATCCACTCTTGGTTAAACGGGTACGAATAATGATCACCATTGAAATACCAAAAAGCACAAAAGTACCGTCGTGGTGTGTTCTAGACAAATGACGGCCCGTGAGTTAGTTTATGAAGTAACCACCGCGGCAGGATTTGATCTCAGGACTAATGGCCACTTCTTTAATGACTGGAATTGTAATCCTAGTGTTTAGCGACTTTAATTGGTCGCGTCAGATGCAGAACAGTGTGTTTGACCGGTGTACAAGGATTTATGGGCCTGGTGCGAGTACTAATGGCTCCTACGGGACTGCATTGTTTCGGTCCAACCCGTTGTTGGATTGCTGACATATTTCCAGATCTCAGGAATTTGTCGAAACGTTGATGTTAATTAATTTCGTTCCTCGAATGTGTGAAAAATTGTCTAAATATCGATCGTAAATCACGTTTATGTTGGTCCGTTGCTTTAGCAAAACATCTATTTGGTTTTAGATAAGTTACCTACTTGTAAGACTGGTTTTGAAACACGAAAATAATGGTAATATTTACCAACTTGTGGTCAATATCTCCCAGCTATCAGATTGGGAACCTGTTTCAGAAAGCACTAGATTCCTAGAACCGAAATAAACCATTATTGGTTTGATTTTTAGATAAAAGGATCAAAATTATAGGCTCCTAAAATGTTTACATTTGCTAAAACTGGAAATCTTTCAATCGCATAGTATTTGGTTTCTATAGCCATACAACAAAAAATGCCTAGCGACGGGCGATGTTTGAATAGTTTTGAATAGTATAGTCCATTTAGCTGATATTGACAAGATAAAATATGCAGGGGAATACTTTATAATATTTACTTACATAAAGTCTACAACTTGGTTTCGAAATATTTTATTAGAATGTAAATGAAGAATTTGCATTAAATTTTTTTAAAATATGAGCGCTGTAGTGTAATATACAACGCGTTTAGAGCTAATTTTTTATTAAATTGTAGTGGCGTCACTTTTATGATAAGCAAATATATCAAAGCTAAAAAAATGTCGAACGAAAGTTCAGTTCGTGCGTATCATACGCTCTTAAAATTTCATATCACCTTTCTAAAAAAATCAACATGTCATGATGGTTATAAAAAAATTGATTTTCAGATTTTTTTAAAGTGTATTCAGGTAACTAAAACCATAATGTTAGTCTATAAAAGCAGTCTTTATATTTTACAGTTCACACATGAGCATTTAGTGGTGTGGAACAATTTATAAAGTGTATGATCGTGTGAATAGTGTGTACAAAATTTTAGACGTTATGTTCTCAGTGCACTAATATAACTTTGCATACTAACACTTTAGGACAGCAATGCGCATAGGCTAAAACGTTTAGTTATACACAATGTAGCATTATATTCACTCAATTTCAAGAATGCCTATTAATTTCTTTAATATTTTTCTATGAAAAAGGAAGGTCGCCGAGTACTAGAATAATGGTGATTTACTCAGTTAGATACTATTATGCGCGCAATATGTTATGACAAATAATGAATGAGGAAATTTGATTGTTGTGAAACACCCTTAGGGATTGGCAAAGTGCATTTCAGGTTTTCAGTTAGCCGTAATACGTTTATAGACTATCATAGGTAAATTATGGGCAATGTTACTCCATAGAAACGTTCAAAAATCACTTAGATAACTTTAAAAAGCTTTAAAGGGCTTTACACGGAACTGCTCTCACAAGTGCAGCTCGCTCCGATCGCTGCACTTTTCTGCCTTTTTCAGATGTTTATTTTTTCTAGGTTGGGTTCCAAATATGCCTATTTTCGTGAAGGGTAAACACCTTAGCTATGTGTAAAATATTACTTTTGTTTATTCTTTATATCTATACTCCATCCACACTTTATTTAGAGAAGGGTTGACCATAGAAAATTCCCCATTTTAACTGTTTAATTGTGACTTTTCTATTACTTTTAGGTTACAATGCATGTCAGAATATCTGCAAATGTAGTGCTGTCGTAATTCTATTACACATACGTATAAACACAATCTTAGTAAATTTTTGTTTTTATTTTTCTAGTTTCAGATTGAAGCATCATTAAAAGGAAGATATTAGCAGTAAATTACGGGTCTGGTGTACAATAAGTACCTCAATGCAAAAATATTCTATTCATACAGATCAATAATTTAGCATCTGTAGAACATACTGTCAGAAAATATTGCGGATTATACCGAAACTTTTCAAATATTTACTTTCAAAGTTCGACATTTGAGGTTAGAAATTTCGCATTTTTAGCATAGTTACAACCCTTTTTAACAGATGCCATAAAATTGACGGTGCTTTCGGCTGTCAAATTTATTAACATTTGATTCAAATCAAAGTGTTTGATTAATAAAACTTACTTATATCAATTAAAATGCCTTCAAGAAAAGTTGTTCAAAATTGGAATTTTGTATATATGATGTTATTTGTGCATGCCATAGTTTTCAAAATAGTGCCAATCCAGAAATTCTTTGCTCTGCATTAAAAATCAATTGATATAGTACTACATAAAGTTAGAGAAGATTGCAGAATTATATAAATATTCGAATTTCAACTGGGATCAGTAGGTACACATTCCGGAGAATAAACACTGCTATTAATGCTAGCACTTCATAGAATTCTGAAGACGCACATTTAGCGGAAGGATAAATCTTGTGGAAGCGTAGAAAATATTGAAACTTTACGAAATCCTGAAAGCGCATGAAATTCTGAAAGTACTCAAAATTTTATAAGTGTACGGAATTTCACGGAAGTACACCAGAACTCTGATTTACCACTCTGGTCAAAATAAGACAGAAAAATGTGATTTTTTATTAATTCGCAATCATAGTCAGATTACAAATAATTTGAAAAGGCTAAGCTCT
This sequence comes from Agriotes lineatus, assembly GCA_940337035.1. Lineage (NCBI taxonomy): Eukaryota > Metazoa > Arthropoda > Insecta > Coleoptera > Elateridae > Agriotes > Agriotes lineatus. Next base: position 58,235,163 of record OW679194.1, on the reverse strand, counting down.
TTTCACGTTTCCTTTTATTTAACATCTAATTTTTGTAATTTTGTTTTACATGTTCTTCTATTTTAACTACTCAGCGTCTTTCCGGGTATATTTCTTCTTTCTCCATTAATGCCCATTTAATCAGGACCTCCTTGTTAAATGATTATTCAAGAAACGTTTGAGATGATACCTACACTAAGTTTTTCAAGTGAAGCTTTACGCATCTCACTTGCGTAGTTTCTTCCTAATGCTTCATCTTTCTTATGAATATTTTCTTTATGAACTTTTCTAATATTTGGTAACCTGTTCTACCTGTCGTACTGCTCTTGTTTGATTAATTTTAACTTCATATACGATATAGTAGTTGGTAGTGTTGTATTAATTTAAATCTGTGTAGACTTGAAACAAAAAAAACTGCGATTTTCACACCAACATTTCGAAGATTACTATTGATAAGAAGCTACATATTTTTTCTCCCCAGCGAAATTAAGTTGAAGTTTTGTATGTAACTAACATTTGATAAATAATGGACTTTATTATTTCCTAGGGAGTAAAATTCCCTTTATGACATAAACAAACTTACCCTTCTGACAACAAATTAGTACAGCTAACAGATACAAATTACTAATTTATCTGGAATTTAAAAGCAAGCAATTTAGGTCTTTATTCGTTCATTCCTCGGCTGTAAATGCCCTCGGCTTCGGTCGCCTTAAGCATTACTTACAAGTTCAGAATTAAAATCATAGATTACTTCCTTGACGCATAAATAACTAATTTGACAATAGGACCATAAATTAAACACAATATACTAGAGTGAAGTTCTGCGGTTGCAGCACACAAGCGTTCGGTTTGTTCTGTAATTTTATATCAATCTCAAATTCAAAATTATACAAACGCTTGTCGGAAATGATGGGCCTACAAAGGCAATTCTTATTACTCAAGCCCTGAAATCCGTTCAAATTACTTTAGTAATTTCCTGAGATCTAAGCGTCACGAGCAGCAGGAAAAATAAATATAATTTACTTGTAGCGCTGTAACGCAATTTCCGTAATAAAGGGAACGCAAAGGTTTTCAAAATTGCAATTATATGAGAAATAATTATAATCACTCGGCGGGACTGCATTAGAATGAACTACCGCGTCCTTTAATTTACAAAGTATTACCCACTAACATCGAAAATAGGACGTTTTCTTAAAAATGCATGATCAACGTAAGCCATCCACATCAACAATTTCGAAAAGGTTATTTTTAATTGATTAGGAAACTTCATTATTTTACGTTTTTCTTATGTTTTAGTATTGTATACCATCACACTAAATATAACAAAACGAGAACATCAAAGCGAAACTGGCCACTGCGTTTGTAAGAACAGGCTTCAGCAGAGAATACTTATTTCATTTTGAACCATTTGCTTATTATCTGACACTGATATACTGTGCACCCTGGAATTGCAGCTACGAGCCTTGTTTATTTTGACAGCAATCTATATATAACATTAGTTTTATTCTTAAACGAGATTGCTGAATAAATGTATATCCTCTAAAAAGAGATGGACAATTTGGCCTTATGTAAATATTGCATCTGATGGATGTCATGATTACTTTTTGAATTTATCGTTGCTACACATAAAATAGTCTTAGAAGATGTAATATACATATAGTGTGTATATAATAAAATGTGTTTTTAATATTTAAAAATCAAATTTGAAGCTGATAATCATCATCAATCATCAATATACAGCGTGTCCCCCGATTGACGTTTCAATAGGTGTAATGGGTATATTTTAAAAAATACTTTTTCGTTTTTTTTTAGTCTAACCCTCCGTGGTAAAATATGGATATTTACCAAAGTACAGTTCAGATGGTTTCCATGTCGCAGAGTTAACTTAAAAAGAATATAAATGAGTGTAGGTAAAGTGGTCTTTCTGTTAACTTTCTGTGAAATTTTATTAAAATAAAATATTCTAAATTAAAAATTATAGCGATATACCGAATTTTTATACATTTTCATGAAAAAAGTTGATTTTACTTTTCACATTAAGAATTAAAAAAAAATAGTGAGTTTCCAAGAATTTAGAAGAGTGAAATTATGTTCTAGTTTGGGTGGGGCACTATTTGAATAACTTTTAATTGTTTTAATTGAACTTGTTTGTTATAATTAAAAAATAAAGGTTGTGTTTATGTATGTTAATTTTTAATTTTTAATGGCATTCAGTATATCGCTTTCATTTTTAATTAAAAATATTTTATTTTAATAACATTTTCGCGTAAAATTACTAGAAATATTACTTTACCTACAATAATTTATATTCTTCTTAAGCTAACTCTGCCAACTGGATCCCATCCGTACTGTAATTTGGCAAAAATCCATTTTATACCAAGCAGGCCTAGACTGCAAAAGACGAAAGCCGCACTAAACATTTTTTGATTCATTGTTCCTATCGCAAAGTCAATCCGGAGACATTGTATAAAATCCAGTCGTGTCTGCTTCAAAGAAAGAATACCGACTTTTTTCATTTTCCAATCACTTGCAGTCTTGAAATTTGGAACAGACATTTCTTGGGACCTAGTAGTAGTAGTATTTGTGGGGAGACTTCGTATTCAAGTACAGGTACAGAAAGTGTAGTGACACTCCTCCCCTATTTATATTATTATTTTATAATATTTCTATTACATAAAAACATATTACCTGTTTATACAGGGTGTTATGGAAATGAGTGCAAATATTTTAACCAGTGATAGAGCTCACCAAAATGAGCAACTTTTCAATTTTCCTTTTTTTCATTTAATCGCATATTTTTTCAATCATTTATCTCCCCTAAATTTGACGAACCGCTTGGTAAGTAAATCTAAGTTAAAGGTGAACGACACAAGTATATTAAAACTGCAAAGTTCTTGTACAAAAGACCACGCAGTGAATAACACTTACCTACCTCAATTTATAAGGTACGTTGGTGACCAGATGTGAACTAAAGGTTTTATCAGTACCTATGCAGTTTTTGTTGGTTTGCATATCAAAGAAATGTTATTTGTATATTGCGCCATTAAATTAAAATATTATTCCATAGGCGGGTATGCATTTTTAGAGTAAAATTGTTTTTTAACTCAGTTTTGAGGGCGTTTTCGAAAAAATGATAAATGTAGAAGTTGTTCAGTTTAGTGAGTTCTATAACGGGTTAAAATATTTGCACTCATTTCCATAACACCCTGTAGTAGTAGTAGTAGTATTTGTGGGGAGATGCACGTCATGCAAGTACTCCTTCATAGGCTTTTTTGACAACCCTGTGGACAAGGTCTAGGCATGCAGAGTACCAGGTACCTTAGTCCTACTTAGAGTTTTGCCGAGACTAAGGAATTCTAACCCTAGCAAGGGATCTATTACATGCTACACATCGTAGTAGCATGGCACCCACGGCTTTACATCACTTCCGTATAGGTTTTCATCCGTATTTTTTATTTTTTAAAAACCTCGTCGGGATTGGGGATCGAACTCTCGACCCTTAGATCAGTAGCTAGAATGCTTAACCACTGAACTATGGAGCCCGCCTCCTTGGGACCTAAGGTTGATGCAAAATTTAAAATTCGGAAAAGTCACTATGGCGAATCCAATATGGCGGCCTCAAGAAAAATCAACTTTTCACGTTTCAACCCCTCCCAAAAAACATAGAAACTCTTATAGGAGTTAGTTCATATCATAGGAACAGCCCTTAGAGTCAAAAATTACTAAAATAATTCATGTGGGTTGAATAATAGGGGATGAAATGAGGGTGTTGCAAAAAAAGGTGACCAACTTTTTTTGCACTTCTCGATCATCCAGAAGCCTGAAATTCGGGACCTAAGGTTGATGAGAAGAATTCCAAATCCTCAATATTCAATATGGCGAATCCAGTATGGCATAATACCGGGTGGCCATAAATATCTGAGATCCCGGTAGCCATGGAATTAGCTACTTATAAATGTTGGTTAGCAGCATATTTCAATTACGTTAAGTATTGGTACCTATGTAATGTAATAAAATGCAATAAGAGGAGGGGAATGTGCCCTGGATTCTGCAGTTTAGCCTACGACTCGATTATAAAAATCTGTTGTAACTCCATTACTTATTGCAATCTGTAATAATTTTTGACAAATAGGAATTTTAATTGTGATGACATTAATGACATAGTTTAATTGGATTCATCACTTTAATAAACTGCTCAAGTACAGGTCTAAAGAGTAGCTTCAGCACTGCGAAAACATTAAGTATTATAGTGAAAATGCTTGGAAATTTTGCAAGAGGCGTCGCAGAGCATGGCGACAATATGCAAAGATGTAGCCCTTGACCATAGCTTTCGATTGATACCCCATATGACCCATGTTGCCATTGAAAAATAAAGTGACCTTTGACATAGGTCGCCAACGGTTGACCTTTCGCCAAAACCAAATAGCGCATGAAGGTGCTCGGGACCTTAGCAACAACTTTGCCCCCTTTCAAAATTTCGATATCTGTAGCCGTTCGAAAGTTACAGGCGATCCAGACAGACACACGGACACACAGACAGACGGACGGACAAAACGTTCGCATAAGTACGCTGAAGCTACTAATAAAGCGGTGTTGATTCCAAAGGTAATTTGATATCAGATATTTATGGCCACACGGTATTATGGTTTATGTAAAGAATCAATTTTAATTACAATTTAAGAACTGTTAGGGGTATGTTAATGTTAATGACGATACCTATAAAATTGTAAAATAGATTAATTTATACGAGTAATATACATTGTGTTTCATTATCATTTATATACAAGGGGAAAAACTCGTTCGTTTGACGAGATACAAAAAGATTGTTGGTTACGATATTTGTTACTACAAAAACCAAAAACTGATATAGAATTTGTTTTTGACAGCTTTTAAGGGTTTAATTTTCAAAACTATATCACCAACTCACATTGTTTAGTTTGAGACGTGTTCTTTGTACTCCCCATAACTGTGGTTTCATTGATTGGTGGTCGTTTGTTGGATTTTGTAGAATTTTCCAATATGCATCAACGTAAGTAAAAACTTACTATATCATTGAGAAAAGAGATTTGGTCAATGCATTTAATACTCTTCTGCTAAGCCTTTAGGAACAGTAGTAAAACAACACAGATTTGTTCGTGTGTTCACGCTTAAACAAATGTACACTACAGTTAGTTTAAAGCCACCACCTTGGGATATTGGAATTTAAAAGGGTATAGGTGATTTTGTCTGCTACGGCTGACATTGGGGTTATAGATGCAGTCATGTTTGGTTTGGATTTCTGGCATTGTCCCTTTGCGAGTAATATGTTTCTTAATTTTTTGGGCTTCTCTGAAAGTGTTCTTTCGTTTAATTAGCTCTAGTAGCTCAATATTTACTTGCAAAATGATGTGCGTGGTTTGACGTTTTGGAAGTTAATGGCGTTAGTGATTTTGTTGTGTATCTTTCAAGTTGGGAAACCTGCAGCAGATTATAGAACGGGCGATGTTGCTTGTCCCTCCTGAGTGACACTACTTGCAGTCTTGGTCTATCAGAAGTGTTATGTTGGGTTTTGGCATATTGTCTGTTACATTTTGCGAATTTATCGTATTGCCACCGTGAATGATAGTGCGGTCGCTTAGGAACTTGTCTTTAGGGTCAGATTTTAATGAAAGACCTTCCGCCTCGAGCCTGCAAAAATTAAATAAATCCATTGCAATTTTGGTCACACTGCGTTTTTCTCTCTATGATGGATTTATACTGAGTGATGGCAATATCACCGTTAATTTTGTCAATCATCTTTCGTTGGTTAGTTAAAAAGAATTTGGGAAGAATGCCATATGGTGGATTTATTGGAAATAGCCAAGTATTTGCTGGATATTTGCCCTTATGCATTTTATTTTAGATGGTTTCGATAAGTCAGCACCTCCTCTGGAGATCGAAACACTGAGCCGATGTACACTTCAAGTGAGTTTTTCTGAATGGATCCGCGCCTGTATGCTAATTGCAAAGTAATATTACAGGGCATTTAGAGTGGTTTTGTAGTGAAGATTTTAGTGTATTCGTATTGAGAGACTTCCGTATTTTTGGATTTCAGAATTTTCGCATTGCTGTGTCTAAACTCTGTTCACGAAACTCCTGGGCTGTCAAAAATAATTGTTTTAAAATTTCTTGAGTGTACTTATAATAGTAACTTTTTTATGGAATGTACTTCAAATCTAGTGACTAAACTAGTGATAAATAAAGATAGGTTATGTTCGTTGGTTTTATGTCAAAAGTAGAAAAATATTATTAAACAAAGGTACAAATTGGAAATGTAAGTATTGAATTTTAAGTGAAAACGCACCTAGGGCTGTAGTGCTACAGAAAAAGAGAGAGAATAAGAAATTTATAATGGATACTTTTATATTTCCACAATCAGTCTGTTGTTTCAGAATGTGAGGAGAATTCCATGTCGGACTCATCAGTATCAGATTCAGTTAACTATATTATGACTGGAGGAATATCCACCACACTGCAAGTGCCCATGTATTTTATCCAGTCATTTTTAATAAGTGTTTCACAATGAGCAATACTGTTCTTCCACATTTGCTCTGTAAAATTACTGAGAGCTATACGCCATAACTTGTGAACATTATCTTTGGATGAAGGTTGGGATTGTATATGCTTGTTGTAATAGTTTTTTTGCAAATGCCCATGCTAACTCCATGTACTGGCACTGGTAAGGAGACAGTCTAAGAACGGCATGCCCATGTTGGGATAGAAATTCATCAACAACATATTTTTTGTTGGTGGTGTTAATCAGTGGCCTTATAATTTCCCAAAGTTGGTGTTGGGTGCTGTTTTCATTGAACGCAATTTTATTTTGCGTCAGCCAATCTGTCATTTTCGATTTTTTTGAAGATACAGTAGGTGGTTTGTCAAGGACTACAGAATGATATGGAGCATTATCCATTATTATAACACACTTCCCATTCCACTTGTTCAATGCTGGAAGCAACTGATTAACAATCCAATTCATAAATGTCTCGGCGTTCATACCTTCTACCTTACTGTCTAAAAGAAAACTACACCCATCCAGAAAACCTAAATTACATCCATCCAGAAAACCTAAATTACATCCAGCATGTAACACTGTAAATATTTCCTCTCATTTTTAACTTTTCTAGGATTTGCTTTAAACTCTTCGTCATGCACCCACATACGCACTTGGCTTCCATTCTTATATATCCAAGTTTAATCAAGATAAATAAAAATATTGTAAGTATTTTCTTAGAAAAGATACTTTTAAAGATTTTATATGGGATTGTTCCGAAAGAATGGCCTTGTTGCATTTTTTGTGTCTATATCCCATAGCCCTGATAATTTTATAAAGATTAGTTCGTCCCATTGTGTACTCCAAATCCTGTGTGGCGTAATTGTGTAGATCATTTAAAGTAAAATTTTCTCATTTCTCATGATAAGCATACATTTTCTGAGATAATTCTTCTTTTAAAAAGTGAACATAAAAATCATCGCCAGTATTATTTCTTTTTCTACCTCCCTTTTCTGAATCTTTCAACGGTTCGCCTGCATCATGTTGTTTTATAATTGCAAATACTTGATTTACGCTAATCTATAAGATACATTTTTAAAAATAACGAATTGATTTATATTTTAAAGTAGTATTGTAACCCACTGAAAATAAATTTGCTGCTTTGAAACAAATTTGGTTTTTTGTTAATTTTTCACTATGCTCCTGCTTTTTTCTAAGTAATAATTTACTACTGCTCTCTTTTTTCTTGCCAATAGTAAAACTCTCTTTGGTTTGCCAATTTTTTTTATTTAATAAAAGATTCTTCGTTGATAGATACAATTACGAATTGAAATGTCACTTTAACAAATAAATCAAATTTTGAAATTTGGAAGTTTCAAAATTTTGCAGTGTTTCCAAATGTGAAAGTAGAAAGTTACCAACAAAATTTTAAATTTGCTGCCAACTTAAATATAATTATCACAATTTGACAGCCCAGGAGTTTCGTGAACAAACTTTAGATTTATATTTGGGGGAATGGGTTGGCCTTCTAGATTTGAATCTCTGATGATTGTTGCTAAATTGGAGCTTCTAGTTGCGACTTTGACTCTTTGGACTTGATTTTTGTAGGACGCGGGACATTCCAGTCAACCTTGTTTTAATTTATATAAATATTTTGCTGCAATTTAAAGTGTATTGTAATAAATCGGTTTGAAATTTTCTTGTTTATGCCGGAGTTATAGACGTATGCATTACTAATTTATATGTATTTCTTACCTACCTTGAACTTTGTGTATTTGGTTGTTAAGCTTATATTTAAAACTAAAAATTAAATACGATATGTTGAGAACGCCTCGTATGCACAAGAAGGGTTAGTAATGGGTTTGTCTCCATTACGTACGTACCTTGTTTTTAAATACTATAGATACAATATCTTATTTCAGTAGGAGGAACTACCCCCGTATATTATTTGACTGCATGTATTGAAAATAAACATCACTTTAATTACGCCGTACTTGTGTGTTTCCATTTCTGTAATAGGTTATAGCTTATCAAACAGCCTGTGCCTGATTAGTGTAATTTTGAGATATTTCCCTTCAATATAAGTTGCGATTACCATAGCAACGGGGAATCTCCCAACTTAGATTCGCGAGTTGTTGAACAATGAAGTTAGTGGAGACCATATTTGGTTTTGGTTATTCTAGTTTTAACCCACTCCCTCCTCCGGAGTAGCTCAGCTGGTCTGTTGAACGCTATTGGTTACAGGACTATTTTCGGTATTCACAGCTTGCTATTGCGCTTATATTGAAGTGTTACGAGATTAACGTTAGTTTATTCTAGTGCTATTGCGTATTAGAGCTTCAACGGTAACAATTTATTATATGGGGTGCAATACATCAATGGCTAACGTATTGATGTGTATTTATCGATCATTTCAAGATAGTATGAAAACAGATCATTTTTGGAGGAAAATTAATTGCGCGAAGTGCAGATTTTAGGCAGAATGCTGTCAGACAAGCAATCGCTCAGAATTGTATCAAATTATCACCTGAATGTGCAATATTTAAGATATTGAAATTAACTAGTGTTAACTTTTTATTAAAAATTGGAATGGCGAATATTTTTTCTGCAAGTGGCGGTATAATAACTTGTCATATACCGAGTTTAAAATATTTATCGGAAAACGGTTACTAAGCAACGAAAACACTAATAAATCCCAGTCTAGGGCTCTTATTTGATAATGTGTTTTATTTTGAGTTGGGTTATATAAGAGTAGTAAGCATTTACTAGATATTAAACTTTTGCATGAGAGGTATACGGATGGTTATTCATTGAATTTTAACCTAAGTACTGTTACGGATCATAGTTGCCAGAGCCTATGGTGTAGGTAACGATCCATGAACAAAGTTAAACAAGTTTATTATACGAGGGCGATTCAAATTTGACCTGCATTTTATTTTTTTCTGGTCGATACAAACTACAAATTAATATTATAGCTACATCATTTTTCTAAGTAACAACACCCCTTTAAAATACACTTGTCCCATCGCTCCGGTGGCTTCTGTATTCCCGTCTAAAAAAAATATTTTGGTTGACGACGTAGCCAATTTTGCACCGGATTCGTCACTTCGTCATTAGAGGCAAAGCGCTTGCCTCCCAAGAATTTTTTAAGGGGGTTAAGAAGATGATAGTCACTTGGGGCCAAGTCCGGACTATGTGGGGGATGAGGCAGCACTTCCCAGTTCAATTTAACGTGACACAAAGTCATCGCTTTCATACTCGTAGCGAAGCCCGAGTTCTCTGCAAACCTGTAGTCGTTTCTGCTGTTGTTCCGCGGAAAATTGTTTTGGAACCCACCTGGCGCTAACTTGACTAGATTTAAGCTTGTCGTGGACAATAGTGTGAACACTACCAACACTGGTGTTTACAATCCCAGCAATTCCCTTCACAGATATTCGCCTATTGCTCCGGGTCAGTTGGTCAACTTTTTGAATATTCCCAAGATTCACAGCAGACGTTTGACGGGCAGCATGCAGCAAGTTCGACACGCGTTCACGACCATCGTGGAAGGATTTACACCATTCAAAGATTGTTTTCAGTGATAAACACCTTCTTCAAACTGTTTATCAAATCTCTGATGAATATCAGTCGCTTTTATACCTTCATTGAAAGGAACCTTAATAATTAGACGTTGTGCAACAGAATTTGACACATTGTTGCACGACATTCTTAATACAAATGACAGTATTGACACAATCAAGGTGTAGTGGTTTACGGCGTTAGCTAACATGCCTACCTCGATGAATGTAAAATCGCTTTACAGTATCTCTACAATTATGTTCATAAAAAAATAAAATGCAGGTCAAATTTGAATCACCCTCGTATTTGGTTCTTGAAACAACATGTGTTTTATTCCCAAGTATATTTAAGCGTATGTATTTATATACGATAAGACGCCGGGAGGTTTTCTAGCTAAATATAATCCTGTTACTTGCATACGTGGTTATATTAGTTTTTCTTTTGGGGGGGGGGGGGGGGTAGTAGTGTTACGGATCATAGTTGCCAGAGCCATATTGTGTAGGCGACGATCCATAAACAACGTTAAAACAGTGTATTATATTTGGTTTTTGAAACAACATGTGTTTTATTCTCAAGTATATTTAAGCGTATTTATTTACGATAAGACGCTCCAAAAGCCCAATTCGTTATAGTACAAACTGATAGGTATAAACAGTTATTTTGATTATTATTTTCATCACTTACGAAGTATTTGCAGTGGGTCTGCTAGTAATAATAATAATTACATGACCCTCATTCCCAACAGCCCTTAGGTAAGCAAAAGGTGCTAAGAATCCTCGATCCGGCACTTGGAATGTTGGAACGGATTTAAAACGTAGGTGGCGAGTGTGGAAGACAATTTCCATTGGGCATTCGAAATGTTTTCTTACCACTCAGGCCTTCCATAGCCATTATTCCAGGATGTGTAGATTCGTTTTATTGATTAAAAAGGCATTTGATAGGGTGCAACATTAAATACTAATTACCTCATTATGAATTACTGGAATCAGGAAGCTTACGTAAGTGTAGATAATGAAATTACTAATGAAATTTTAATTCAGAAAGGGGTCCCTTCATTCATAGTGTTTAATTTATCTTTTGAAGCAGTTTGGGTGATAGAAAAGACACTAGACATGTCACCAAGTATCAGGTGATCAATAAAATTTCACACTAGAGTGCTGTGGCTCCATTTAAATCATATGGAGCCACAGCACTCTAGACAAGAAATGGAATAATATAACGTAATATATAACAATATACAGGGTGTTTCAGAACTACGGGATCAAACTACTAGGGGGTATCAGTGCGACGGTAGAAGACATTTGAGTATAGGAACCCATGTCCGGAAATGTCTCCCTCGGGCACAGGGTCTCTATGACACGTTAAGACAGTTTAAAACATTTGAATTCATTGCAGTTTGTTGCTCCATATACCACATGCATATCCGCCAATTCTTGATTGGTGAAGTCCATAAGAACGGATGAACTGTTACAAACTTGTACGTTATCGTTGACATTTGAGTAATTAAAACACATATTGTTTGTAAACTGTCTTAACGTGTCATAGAGTCCCAGTGCCCCAGAGAGACATTTCCGGAGACATGGGTTCCTATACTCAAATGTCTTCTACCGTCGCACTGAATACCCCCTAGTAGTTTGATCCCATAGTTCTGAAACACTCTGTACATATGTAAGTCCTAGGAGATGAAACTTCACAATTGTATTCATATTCCCATAAGCGTCAAGATACATTTCATTTCCACTGAGAATAACTTGAAATTGCGCAGATAAAATCGGAAATAAAGTTTTCTCTTTGGTATTAAAGAGATAAGAATTCTTAATTTTAATGAATTAAATAGTGAAAACTAATGTCTAATTTTATAGGAGATTGAGTAGAAGAATTACGCTTTTGGGTAATGATTTCTGAAGATGTAATTGTTATTGTAATAAATATTTAAGGCAAGGAAGAGAATGAATCTCTTCGTAATGCATAATTATTGTAAAGCCAGTTTAGTTGTATCTAGTTTATTTGTAGTTTGTCTATTACAACCATTTTCTAATTTCCGTTATTTAGTCTAGTCGTAATAGAGTTCACAACTAGCTTCGACATATTGATTACGATGTTGAAATTTTAAATATTGGGCCGTACTACCTAGCCTACTATTTGACATAATTATAGTAACTGACAATAAATCATCGGGGCAGGAGATAGAGTCGTTAGTAACGTTTATGATTTCTCATTTCTGACGTACTTATTCCAAGTGTTTTGGTAGGACCACAGTTTAATTAAATAAGGCGGCATTAAAATTTTATTTACCTAATTACGGCAAACATTATATTTCCGAAAATATTAATATGACATCATACACTGATACTTAAAGTAGTTATTTCTATAACAAATGTTGTAAGTATATCTTTGTCAAGCGAAAACGACTGTTGCAGCCTGATGCGAGGTCGAAGTCTGTAATCGTTTAAATTCGATAAAGGTCTTTCAATACGAGCCATACTCACTATTCTGTCTACTGCAACGCAAGGAAGCTTAAAAATACGAAAATAATTATTTTTCCTTTTAATTTGACGTTTTACGTAGGTACATTTTAATATTTTATGGAATGTCAAAAAACTGTGCCGTAAAGTGGCGAAAGGTGTGCGGCAATAGCCGTGATAAGTTACAAAATGATTATTTTTCGCACTAAACCTGAAATTGTCACCTAGACCGCCAGGTCGAGGTTGACAACACGATGTGTGCGAAAAACGAATCTTGCAACGGGGCAAAATATTAAAATCGTAATTTTTAAAATATGAAAATGTTCGCACTTTATGTAATTTTATCTACTTTGATGTCTTAATGTGGCTATTAAAACAGGAAAAACACGGTTTTTAATAGGGTCTCTTAAACCACTGTTTTTGCATTGTTTTTTTCATATGAAAAATGTCGAAAAAGCCTCCTTTATTTCAGACAACTGACAGATTGTCCCGTTTATGAAATGCCAAACATTCAAAGTTTCTGATTATTTTTATGCAAAGTAGATAGAATATTGTATAATACGCTTTGAAAAGAAGTTTTTAGGCACTGGACGCGATGTTATTATACTCAACCTGTGTCCTCGTTGACGAAACACTTCGCGTGTCGGAAACATCTCAATTTTGCAACTTGTATCATAAATAGCTATTATTGTCAGTGTCTAAATATTTAAAATATCAAAATATTCAGTAGTGCAATAACCTGGTTGCTAGAGAAACAATAAATATAAATAATGAATTTTTGTTAAGATTCGGTCATATGGTGAATTTTCAAAATTCAAGTGACAACTGAAATGGATGTTCAATGTAAATAGTATATTACACAACTAGTTTAGAAAAGTGATGTCATATTATCGCCCTAGTGCGAAAATAACTGTCACTTCGAAATTCAAGTAACGATCAAATGTCATCATTCTAATATGGAATTTTGAACACGATATTACTACATATTAGGTTACAGAATACTAATGAATTATTTTTCTAATGTTTACATTTTAAAATTATTTGTAGATCTAAATAGTGTTGAAAAGATCTTTTTTATTGGGGAGTTAGGCAGAAGAAATTAATTAGGTGGCGTGTAAGGTTGTGAATGGGTTGTGAAAATATTTGCTAATAAATTTAGAGAGTTAAACACGACATTGTTACAACAAAAAGTGAGCATCCGGAATATTTTTATTATCTCTGTAAAATGTCAGTTAAAAAAAAGGTTTCCGTGTTTCGATGGTGGTGTTTGCGAATAAAATCTGTTATTAATTTGTATTCAAGTACAGGTACAGAAATTGTAGCGACGATCCTCCCCTATTTATATTATTATTTTATAATATTTCTATTACATACAAATGTATTTCCTGTTTATAGTAACTAGTTTGCATAGTTACAAATTACGAGTACAAAAATACATTCTGTTATGTCACAAATAAAATTTTTGATTATACTATTTCAATATTTATAAACTGATTTTGTTCGGACCTTTACGTTAACTAACTAACGTTAAATTAATATAAACAATGTATCATTCTTGTTATTAATATCTACTAAACTGTATATTTATTATTAGTATTTTGTATTTTAAACATATCAAATTAGTTGGTGGTAAGGTATGTGCTACGAGCAAAGTAGTGGCTGAAATGCCAAAAATGAATAAAAGACTGTCCTATATTATTATTATAAAGAATTAGCGGAAAATGAACTGAATATTTTTTATCTAGTAATAAGACTTTTAAGAATTACAATGCTTAGTTATGGGAAACAATAATAGTGATGATTAGAATAGAAGGCAAGATTCAGCGAACTGTTCTTACATCTGCTCTTCTTTTATTTTTAGGCACAGACATTTTTCTCTTGTAAACTGACATATCAGTTGCACATGCATTATCTCTGTTACTAGCCGAATATTTATACTTCCTTTTACGTAAAAATTTTGATTATATGTTACAGGGTGATACATCCTTAAATATTTTGTAATAATTGCCAGCGCATAAAGCAACAGCCTCTACACCGCAAGGTAAATGAGGTTACAGATTATACATACATACACAGTGTTATAGTGGCAGAATATTTTACTTTGTTATTTTCTTGGAAGAAAGTTTTTTACGTCGCTGGCCAAATATCACACTTTATGCGATGTGTGGGAGTACATATTTAATTTTTGTAATAATGTATGGTTCAAAACATTTATGAAATATAAAAATACAAGGTGGTACAAATAAACGGTACAGATTTTATACCCTCTATATTATACGGAAATAACTAATATTTTCTGTCATTTTATTATACCATCGGAAAGCGCAATTTTTATAGATGCAAACGAAGCTCTTTTACTCCAAACATATAGTACCAATTCAAAGTTATGCGTGGTTTAATAAAGCAATGCAATGCAAAACTATTTAAAAACTATGATACAATATGCAGACCATTTTTTATCAGCAGTTATTTGCAATCATCTTCGTCCAATTACAGCAGCTACTTGCCTCCTAGGCAGCTAAATCCGACAATAAATTATGCGTACCATTTTCTTCAGAACCTCGATTAAACAAAAACAAACACTAAAATCGCAAATACTAAGTGACGTTCGCCAAACCACCAAACAAATGAAACAAAAGCCATTGCCTATTACTTTTCTTATAGATATAATTTCACATTATTAAAAACTCCCATTTTCTCATGGCCTCTATGAAAGTCAAATGAAATCGAATGGAAATGTTGTATTGTTGGAAATAAGATATATTTTAAATGTCCAGAAGTGTAAGCATTTTGTTTTTTGAAGAAATACTTGAATGGACTCATTATTGTTGAAAATTCGAGTATTTAAATTTTGTACTGCTGTTTGGCCCACGGTGCATATATTTTTTAGGTATAATAAGTAATATTTTCAAGATGTTTGCAATAAAAATTACATTAATTAGCATAACGGACCATGTCGAATAGCAGAATATTTTAGTTAAAAGAAAATAGCATTTGGACTATTTTGTACAGCTTTCAACATGTTTTCATCATAAATAAATTATTATGACTTTATGTATATACAATTTGTTGGCGTCAAGGCTATTGTTTACCTATTTTTTATTTATTTCAGCCGATGTTGTTCTATGCACGCTTCCTTTGGGAGTTTTGAAGGTAGCTGTAGCTCCTACCAGCGGACAACTGAACACCATTCAGTTTTCTCCTCCATTGCCTGATTGGAAGACTTCTGCCATTCAAAGACTAGGATTTGGGAATCTAAACAAGGTTGTTCTTTGTTTTGAACGCATCTTCTGGAATCCACAAGCGAATCTATTCGGACATGTCGGCAGTACAACAGCTAGTCGTGGAGAACTTTTTCTCTTTTGGAATTTATACAAAGCTCCAGTATTACTAGCGTTAGTGGCTGGAGAAGCAGCAGCTATTATGGAAAACGTTACAGACGATGTAATTGTGGGAAGGTACTTAAAAGATTTTGCGTAGCTATATAGATGTTATTTCTTTGTTTGTTTGCAGATGTATCGCAGTATTGAGAGGCATATTTGGGCAAACAGGAGTCCCACAACCAAAGGAAACTGTAGTGACGAGATGGAGAGCAGATCCGTGGTCACGTGGCTCATACAGTTTTGTAGCTGTAGGCAGCTCTGGAAGTGATTATGACCTGCTAGCGTCGCCTGTTATTCCTCCAAATCCCCAAGGAGTGTCTGTCACATCAGGCGCTGCTAAGTTGTTTTTCGCTGGCGAGCATACTATCAGAAATTATCCAGCTACAGTTCATGGAGCGTTTTTAAGTGGTTTGCGGGAAGCTAGTCGCATTGCAGATCAAGTTATTGGCAATCCCTGCCACCCATCTAGTAATACTATTACATAATTGTTAATTGTTTCTAGCTAATGTTAATCTTCTTTTTTTATGTTAATGATGGTAGTTCATAATTAGTGACTAGTTGGGTATTTTATAATTACATAGAAATAGTATCTAGAACATTTTCAAGTCGATTCTAATGGAATAAGGAGAATTGCAGGTATTTAAAAATATCCTAGCTGAGAATGTCTCGATAATGTTTTTGAGAATCAATATAAATATTTTTTTCTACAATCATGCTTTCTTTTAATCCATTTGATTGGGTTGAAGTGCTCCTAAGACTCTGTATAAGTTGGAATAACTTCAATGTTACCTTCTAGCCAGTAAATTTTTAATACTTAGAGAATTTATGTAGCTCTAAATTGATATAACCCACAAAGTTATTATTAGGGCACGCAATATAAGAACAGTGCAAGTGCATTACTTTCTCATTACATGAACAAACTAGAATTGAAATGTTGACTGTATCCTATCTTACTATTTTTGTATTTCAAGTAGAAGTAATTTTATAACCTATTTTTATGGCATCTTCCATTACTGAAACTTATTTGATACGCCAATATGTTTCAACTTGAGATCAACAATAGGTTATTATATTTTATGTAGGATTTACTTTTATCAGTAGTATCATTTTGTAAACGAAAGTTAATTTGAGTAGCCATAATTAAATATAAGATCTTTACCATATGTTAATATTACTGTAATAGAAAAAGATTTTTCAATAAAAGTAAAATTTCAATGAAACTTGGTTCTTATTTCAGCTGTGTCATAGGGAAAAATGAATACTGGTAGTAGATTTCTCTGAGCCATATTTATTAAGGAACATATTTTATATTGTAGCCATACTATTAGTTATAGTGAGGGGAGAGGGTTTCATTACTCAGTAGAAGTTTAATTCTACTTTACATTATTGGAACCGTAATTTCTATTCGATTCTATAGGAAGCAAAAAAGATAATTTTTATTAAAAACTTCCTCTTTGTTTTACCGCTTTGGAATGTGAAGTGTAAAAATTTAGTAATAGTGGCAAATATTAACAAATTTGACTAATGATTCTTGTTACGTTACGTGAAGCCACATTAATTGAAGAAGAAGACATACTACAGCCATATTACTATTAGTGAGGGTCGATGCTTTCACCAATAATAGGAATAAAAGCATTTTAGCAAAATCAAAAAATCGTAATATAATCACAAACAATATTTAGAAGAATTTTTGCCATTAGCCATCACACCAATTTTACTAACTCTTGTGCCTCATATCATAAGTAACTAAAGATTAAATACTTAGTGTATACAGATGTTCTACTTGGGTGTTATAGTAAGTTTTGAATAGAATTCAAATAAGAGAAAATCAAAATAATGTAATGATGCCAATTGTTGGTACATTAGTCATTTAATTTACCATTTAAGCCTTTAGATCAGCCTGTTTATATTTCAAACCCGTTTCCAGCATTTTAACTTCTCATTACATGTGTTAGCTATATTGAATTCGAACACCCTGTAGTTTAGCGCAGTTATCTCGATTTGGGCCACCATTTATTTACTGATCCTTGCACGTAGCTTTAGTTCCGCAACGCTGGTTTCAGAGGTGTTAAAAACAACTATTGGAGAAAATGAGAGGGCTTCGTCTTCCTTGTTGCGCTAACATTATTTTGTTTTACCCGGTTGGCTTCTTACGCTCTGATTGGCTGACAGCTTTTGGCTGTTAAGACGCGCTTGGTTGGAATTTAGTTTAACGGTCGTTTTTGAGGCAGTCGATCCCAGGCCACTTAGTTGATATAACGTGCGGTTCGTCCGCCTCCCGCCCGATTGGGGTGTGGAGGCGTGGGTATTCTTGCAGTTACCACAGTCGTTCGTTGAGACGCAAGGAGCGTGTAGCACGCCGTGTTGTGTACCGTCGGTACGTGGGTGTTTGGGCATTCCGATGGCCGAGTTTTGCTTCACTGAGCGAGGGTTGACCCTTGGATCCCGATAAAACGGGGAATACATCTGCAGGACGTTTGGATTTCTTGGCCTCACCGTCGTTTTGGTCTCATGAGGTACGCATTCCAGTTGACGTTTTTACAAGGCGGATTTCTGCCCGCATTCACACGTGCCGCCCACGTTTTCACACCTACGTCGCCTCTGCAGGCATGTCGCTAGGTGACCTCTCGCCCTGACGCTCGAGGATCGTCGAAAATACAGGTATCTGTGTAATCAATTTATAACGAATTATCTGTCGTTTATGTGGACTGAACTTATGTGTGTGTGCTAGTTTTACTGTCCGTTGTGGCCTAAACCCAGGCTAATCTATTGTGCTAACTAAATTAGTGCTGTTTGATCGCAGTTGTTGTAATTAATCAGCTGTTATTTATGTGACTAAACCTTGCACACAATGTTTGCTAATTCACTGTAGTTTGGCCGTATTCGTTTGCCGCTAATTACTTGTTATTTATGTGACTAAACCCCGCACACAGTGTTTGCTAATTCACTGTATTTTGGCCGTATTCATTTGCCGCTAATTACTCGATATTTAGGTGACCAAATCTGGCACCTGTTGCTTGCTAATTTAATGTGTAATCGATCAGACATCGTCTGCAAGACTTAAAGTTGCTTACTGTGGTCGCTCGTTTAATGCACGAGGGCCGCTTTCCTCTGTAAATAAGCATCTGCTATTTGTGTGGTTTAAATCTGAACGCCCTGGCTACTAAATTAATGGGCTTTGGCCGCTAATTATTATTATCGGGTCGTTGACCTTTTGTTGATAATCATCCGTGTTGGGCGCGGGCTTAATTTGAATTTCGGCCTTGGGTCACGAACTTGGTGGCTCCGTCGCCGTCAATTTCAGTTTTGCGTACTGTCCGATCAAGGCCCGTTGGATTTAGGAGTTCATAGTCGGGCCGGTTGTATAGTCAGCAATTATTTCGGCCATTGATATTGCAACCATTTATGTGTGACCATTTGCTGTTATGTTGTACAGAAATAACGCGCCACTCCAGCTGGGGCACTAAATTTAGGCATAGTGTAATCTTAGTAGCCCTGTAATTTTCCTCTTTGTGAACGTCAGACCAATATGCGAATATTTGAACTAGGGCCTTATTATTGTGTAAAATCTGTGCATGCTCTTTTCAGGATAAGTTTTCTGTGTAATGATTGATGTACGACGAAGTTTGAGCGTTGGAGCGACACAGGTAGGTCTGGCGGCGCCGCCGCAGTGGCGACGACGCCCGAAATAGTTATTCAAGTATTCTTCTCGAAATTGTAATTCGAGTTCAACAGCTTCCCGAGTACCTTCCTGACGTAGTACCCTGTGTAATTCTCGTCCCGTCTAACCGTCCAGGTCCGGTTGCACGAGTATACCCCTGGTGGCGCCCTATTTACTTTTATCGTTATTTACCGCTCCTCTGGCCGTTGCCCTTAGGTGATCTCGTGAAGAACTCCCCCTTGCTCCACTGATGATTTAGCCGGAATTATCTTGTTACGGCATGGGCAGCGGTCTAGGAGAACCTTTCGTACCGATTTTGTCGAATATCGTCCTCGTCGGCCGTTTAGTTGTTGTATGAGCCGGTGCGGTGTCGTAAAACTCGTTTAAGACCGTAACAAAAGTTGGCACAGACTTAAAAATTAACGTAAGACCACTCCCTAGTCACATCACAAAAACTTTCATAAGTTACAGATTGAACAAAAACCTTAAAATGGGTGAGTGCGCACTATCACCAATTTAAATTCTCCTTGAATTACCATCAATGTAAACTACCAAAATAAAGGTGTGTTGTAAACATCTTGGCAACTCATATGCTGAATTACGATTTTAAGGAAACATTCTAGGTGAAGGTGAGGTTATGTGACAATAAAAATTAGCTAAACAGAATTTTAATCACGAATATTGTTAATATGCGTGCATAGTTAGTATAAGTTAATTATATTATATTAGTTCTAGTTAGATCGTTACATTCAGAAAATCTTAAGAATTAAAATTTAGTTCACGTCACGTCATTCGTTGGACGATTTGCGATTAGATATTATTTACTCATCTTACATTGGATTGGGCTCAATTTTGAGTTACATGTAGCTCATAATGCATATTTCATGTTCAATAGCATGTAACGTTTCACCCGCTCACTAAGGGCGTTATCAATTTACACCACGGGTTATCTCAAATCGGAGAAATACGTTCACTCAACTCAGATATATAGGGTAAGGAAAACACCATATAATTACCATCAATATAATGGTGTTAGCTAGATTACATAATAAGCAGTAATTCAAAGTAAAACTGAATTGTACATTACTTAAAAGTGACATATTCTTCTAGAACTGTGTTTCTGGTTTCCCTGATAAAATGCAACTCAATATACCGGGGAGCACTGAAGGCGGTTAGTGATCGGGTAGGCACGTACGGCGGCTGCATCCAACGTCGTGCTAAGTATAGGGTTTGGCCGGTAGGTCGGATGTCCCTAGAGGTTGACCTAGTTTATCCATTTGTTTACAGTTTATTGTTCTGCAATCAGGCGTTGAATTTAGCAAGTTTAAGGGTGACCTGGGGGTGGTGGTGTCGCGTAGATACTAGTGCGGAGGATGCTGGTGCCCTACAGTGGTCAGACATTGATCCGGGAGCGATACGCTGAATTCGTGGAAGGTGAGCTCGGTCTTCGGACACCACGAAGTTGACTTTAAACGTCCAAAACGGACCCTCCAGGTAAGTTTAGTACTTGCGGCTATAGGGCTCGAGCTGCATCTATGCGGTACGGATAATATAATTCCTATAAGTACTTTTATTAGTAAATTTAGGTTACTTTGCGTGTTGAGCGCCTCCGTGAAGTGCCTCGGAGCGCCGGTATTTACACTTAGTCACCAAGCGGTAGGAAATTGCTTTAAGCGGTTAACCCTGCAAAATAGCACATCTGCCAAGCTAGGGTTTTAGCCTGAAGAATTCTATTTTTCAGCTACCAAGGCAAAATCGAATTCTAACGGCTTTACTTTACAGGTGAAGTACGGAAAGTTTAGCTCAACAGCTGCCACTTCCCATAAAGCCTGGTCTGGTAAGGGTTGGAAGTATTCTCCGTTAGACAGTTCAGCTGCCAGTCGGAGGACCCGGTCGGAGGAGGACTTGGGATCAGGAAAGTCCAGGGACTTAGGTGAGAGATTCTCAAGTGACGTTAACTGGTCGCGGATCTTCTTATAAACCCTTCTGGCGCTACAGAGGGTCTGAGAGAACTATGAGTGGAAAACGACGCAGTCGATCATTCAGCGCTATGTTGCGCATAGCGGAAGCCTTCGCATTATTGGTAAATCAAGCGCCGGATAGAGGTAACGCTAGATACGGCGATTTATACATTTAAAGACATTTTTAATGTTTAATAAAATGTATACAGGAACTAGCGCTACAATCTTAGTTCTGGATTTAAATTCCTTCTTGTATACCACGTTTGGATTAATATACCTAACAACGCAGCATCTGAAATGAAATATCATTAAACTATACGTATGTATGTTATATTTATATTATGTTGTAAGTTAAGAGAAGAGGTTTATGGATAAGTAATTTAAGCCTTAGACAGATAGACAGAAATGGTATTCAGAAAAAAAATTATTCAGTAATAGGCGACAAAGATAGTGATGCTAGCGAATAGTGGATTTCTGAATTTTATATAATATTTACGTGTGTATATTAATACACACCCAAGAGCCGCTCCAAGCTAATAGTGTCAAAACAAGTGAAATAGTTATTAATAATTTGAAAGTGACGGTGTCCATAAGTAAACGAAGTAAAATAGAATACATTACATCAATTAAACTCAAGGTAGGACTAGAATTAAGGCATAATTTGGCAATTGCAGAACGAAAGCACTGATAAGAGGCCGACCTCCGACGGGCCGACCGGGCTCAGCCGCTTTCCGCAGTGCAAAGATAATCAAATACCAGACCGCGCAGAAACATACACATTGAACAGGGCTACGCTAGGGAAATTAAACTCACGCTAAAATAATGAGCGACGAAAAGGGAAAAATGGAGGAAATAAAGCAAATGTTTTCGCAAATAAATATTAAATTAACAGCTGTCGAAGAGAAGTTAGACAAGAACGCGGAGGTGATAAGGGACCTAAAACGGGAAAATCAAATACTAAAACAAGTAATCAAGGAGCAAGATGGAAGGATGGAATTGTTAGAGAGGGAGATAAAGAGAAATAACATAGTTGTCAAAGGGATAGCAGATGAGGAAAGAGAAGAACAAAGCGTGGTGAAAGGGAAGATTCAGAGCTTACTGGGAAAAATAGGAACAGGAATTAACGCAGATACGGACACTCTAGAAATGAGAAGGCTGGGAACTTTCCAACCAGGCAAGAAAAGACCGATTTTAGTAAAACTACGTGCATGGGATAGCAAAATGGAGAGATTCAAGCAGGCAAAAAAATTAAAAGGCACAGATATTTGGATTAATGATGATTACTCGAAGAAAGTCCAAGAAGACAGAAAACAGCTGATCCCCCACCTGAAACAGGCGAGACAGGAAGGTAGCAAGGCCTCCCTCAGATACAATAAGCTGTTCGTGGATGGGAAAGAATATGGAGCCGAATATTTTAAAAACGAAGACGCGGAAAATCAATCTGATAACAAACGCACGCTAGATGATCGTTCCCCAGGAAGTGATAAGTACAATCAGCAACCGAAAAAGATAACGAAAATTAATCCAAAAAAGTAGTACTCTAAGGGAAAGGGGCTGATAATAAAGATAACGACAATGCTATGAAATGGAGAACGCATAATAATACTAACAATAAAAAGAAGAAAAATAAAAAAAAGGAGCTAATCAAAATTGGAACCTGGAATATAAGAACCATGTTAAGAGTAGGGAAAATAGAAGAAGTTGCCAGAGAAATGAATAAATACAAAGTGGAAGTATTAGCCTTGCAGGAAATAAGGTGGGGAGGAGAAGGCAGAATCGATAAACAAGGTTACTCATTGCTTTACGGAGGAGAAAATGTACAAGGAAGAAACGGAACAGGATTTATGATCAGTAAAAAATTTAGAGGAAAGCTATTGAAATTTCAAGTAATAAATGGGAGAATAACATATATCAGAATAAAAAACAAACAAGCGAACATAACAATACTAAATGCATACGCACCAACCGAAGATGCAAGCGAGGAGGATAAAATAGAGTTTTATGAGAAACTAGAAGAGACATGCGAAAGCATGCCAAGAAATGACATTCTAATGTTAATAGGCGATTTCAACGCGATGATCGGGAAGGAAAACTACGTAAGTAATGTAGCAGGTAAATACACAATACATGAAAGAACCAATAACAATGGAACTAAATTGTGTAACCTGGCGGCAATAATGAACATGGCCATAATTAGCACTAAATTCAAGCACAAACCAGAACATAAAACGACATGGATGGTACCAGGGAAAACATCAGAAAATCAAATAGACCACATGCTGATATAAAAAAAATGGGAGAAGATAGCTCATGACGTAAGATCGTTTAGAGGAGCAAATGCTGACAGTGACCATTTCCTGGTCCTGGCGAAAATTAAAGTTAAAATTATCAAAGAAAAGAATAAAAGGCACACAAAAAGAAAATGGGACATCGAAAAATTAAAAGATGAAGAGATGAGTCAGAAATTCAGAAAAGAACTAGAAAAATGCCTCACAGGAAATGCTACAGAAAATATAGAAAAGGAATGGCTGAACATAAAAAAACAGTATAATAAACACAGCAGATAAAGTTTTGGGCAAAAAGAGACTAAAAAGAAAGGAGTGGTTCGATGAGGAATGCAGGGAGCAAATAAGTCTGAAAAACCAAGCAAGAATAAAGTGGATCACTACAGAGGGTGAACAAGAATTAAACGAATATAAAGAAAAAAGACAAACGGCTACAAGATTATGCAACAGTAAAAAGCAACAATGGATAAAAAACTACATGGACGAAATAGAAGCAAACAGCAGAGATAATTCTAAACTATTCAATTATGTTAAAAAGCTGAACAGCAAGAAAAAAACCAAGAATGAAAGGATTGACAGCAGAAAATGGGAAAACTACTTTACTGAACTATACAAAGAGAAACGGGAAAATATGGAAAACCATAATACAGAAATCACCCAGGAAACAAATGAAGAAGCAGAGCCATCATTCGAGGAATATATGAAGGTGATTAGAAACCTTAAATCTGGGAAAGCTACAGGTACAGATGAAATAAATAACGAACTAATCAAGTATGCAGGAGACATTACACTAGAAAGAATATACAAACTGATTGTAAACATATGGAAAGAAGAGACCATGCAGTCGGAATGGAGGAGAGGAACGCTAGTGCCGTTATTAAAGAAAGGGGACCCCACGATATGCCAGAACTACAGAGGGATTATGCTTCTCAACACCACGTACAAGATTCTAACTTCAATTATCCGGAACCGACTAGAAGCACACATAGAAGCAGAAATAGGCGATTACCAGCAAGGATTCAGAAAAGGCAGATCCACGATAGACGCCATACACATCCTAACGCAGACAATAGAAAAATGTTATGAACACAGCATCGAACTCCATATACTTTTCATCGATTTCAAGCAAGCCTTCGATAGCCTTATTAGACATAAACTCATAAAGGAAATGCAAAACATGAATATTCCGGGAAAACTAATCAACTTAGTAAAAATGACAATGGAGAGATCAGAAGCAATAGTAACTGCACAGGAAGGCACCCCAAACGCCTTTAACATTGAAACCGGAGTGAGACAAGGGGACTCACTATCAACGACCCTTTTCAACATAGCCCTGGAAGGATCGATCAGGGCACTAGGATGCGAAGGAACTATCGCGAACAAATCAGTACAACTCACCGCGTACGCTGACGACATAGTAATAGTCGCTAGAAATAAAAAGAGCATGATCGATGCATTACTTAAGCTCGAAAAAGAAGCAAAAAACAGGGGGTTAATAATAAATGAGAACAAAACAAAACACATGGCGAGCAGCAGGCAGACAAGAAACAACGCGAGTCATATTGCAGTAGGGAAATATTGCTTCGAAACAGTGGACAATTTTAAATACCTAGGAGTAATGGTCAACGGCAATAACGAAAGAAGCGAAGAAACTCAGGAACGTATACAAGCAGGAAACAGAGCTTACTACTGCTTCAAAAACCTACTTCGTAATACTAGCTTGAGTAGAGAGACGAAAATGAGAATCTACAAGTCGGCGATCCGCCCTGTAGCAACCTATGCAAGTGAAACAATGTGTTTGACAAGGAATGATGAAGAGAAACTGCGCAGCTTCGAGAGGAAAATTATTAGACGAATAATGGGACCCAAAAAAACTGAAGAGGGAGAATACCATCGGCTAATGAACTTCGAAATAAGAAATATACTTGAAGAAGACATAGTAAATTTTATCAAATCACATAGGCTACGCTGGTATGGACATATAAACAGGAGAGACACTGGTGCCATAATAAAAGCAATAAATGAATGGAAACCCACAACAGGCAGGCCAAGAGATAGACCAAAGGCAAGATGGGAGGACCAGGTGAGGAACGACTTACGTACCATGGGAATTCAGGACTGGAGGACAGATATCAAAGACAGGAAAAAATGGAGCAAGATTGTAAAAATGGCAAAGACGGAGCGCAAACTGTAAAAAGAAAAGTTCTGAGAAGACGCAGGAATATGTGGACTGATTCACCACACCAAATGAATCCACAGAGCTCCGCGGAAGGAGCGGTTCCAATTCCGATAGGAATGTACAACCAGATTATTATATATTAATTTAAGCCTTAGAAGCAGAATTTCAGGTTATTGATAGCTCAAGGAGTGCCTATAGGGCAGGGATTGCAGACTAAAATGGTTTTCATCTGTCAGATTTTGAAATACGTGTTTCTATTAATTTGAGTACAAAGTTCACGAAATTGTACCACGAGTAAGGAAATGGGCAGTATTTAATATTGTTATAATGTAGATGAGTTGAATTTTAGAAAATTTTAAAAAATGAATGAAGTTATCCTATAAAATGCAACAAGTGGGTTCTTGATTATAAAATAGTAATTTCTGTTTACATGAGATATATCGTTTAGCAATTGCGCGAGTCCTTCTTTCCTGCCTAAAGCAATATATCGAGCTGAAACAGAAATGATTTGATAATCAAGAAGACACGAGTTGCATTCGGCTAGATTATATCACAAGTCAATAAACAACGTGTGATCAGTTTATTTATAAATAATAAAAGTACAGTTAGTGTGGTTGCTACGATGATTGTATTTTCAGCAAATAACGCGATGTTTGCGAAGGTATTTGGCTACCAGTTGTTAAGTCATTTTGCTGTTGTAGATGCTTAATTGCATTTCACGCCTTTAGGGCAACTTGTTGCTATTTTAAAACCATTTTCAATTTTTGCGCACTAGCACAATCTCATCTTCCGCACATTTGATTCAGGTCATTTTGTATTTTAAGTAGCCACCTAGGCTTTAGGGCAGCGTGCCCGTATGCTAAACCCTTTTAGTTACTTATTTGGCTTCATCGCCTAATTCTATAATAATGATTTTGCACATATTTGGCCCCAAACGCAGTATTTCTCATCAGTTGGAGCACCCCTTTGCTGCTACTTTGGCAGCCGGGTGTTATCGCTCGCAAGAATTCCGAAACTTCTAGAAATCACTCCGTTGAGGCGCTTCGCCATTGGCTGTCTTTGATACCGGAATTAATTTGTTTTATGGAGCGCATCGCCATTGGCTGCCGAGAGTCACGTGGTAAGGCCGTTTGGCTCACGCCACTTCAAGCGTCCTAACGCTTTTTGCTTGAGGAGTTCAAGTCAGGCCGTTGATCGAAGAAGTCGCAGAGTGAGCCGTTTCGCGGCGTTCCCGCTATTTGCGGGGACGCCAGCCTGTTTTTCCCGTCTCGTGCTGTTTCAGCGAATGTTGTCGAATATGCCATCCTTTAAGAGGTCGCGTGTGGTTGTGTGAGTGGCACGTCTTTACGCCAAGGCGTAGGTGTGTGAAGGGCTTCTTGGGGCCAGTTCTGCGTTGGTGAGAAAGGGGGCTTTCCCTTTGCAACTCGCTGTTTCGAGGATCTTTCTAGTCAGGACGAAGTAGGCCTCTTTGCCGCTGTAGTGTGCTCTCAGGAGAGCGTCCTAACGCCGCCATCTTGGCGGATTCCAGCCCGTTTACCCCTAATGCCGTGTTTTGGCGATTGAGCTGCCACAGACTGCCGCCTTCTACCAACTGACTGCACGCCACTCTCATGGACCGTCTGCGGACTAAGGTATTTGTAATTGCAACCATTTAAACATAGTAACTGTCACTTGTGCGAGCGTTGGTGCTTTGTGCTCAACTTTATGTGGGCGGATGCATGCCCCTTGCTTGCTTGTCGCGGCTTTTAATGCCGGTTTGAGGCCACCATGCTGCAAGACGCTACTTTGGTAGCCTGCTAGTAAGTTCATGTGCGCGAGTTTCGCGTTTCATCGCCTAAATAGCTAAAGAACTCTGCGCCTATGATTTGGTGTTACGTTTGTGCTAATTTTTAATTCAGTAACGTTAGGTGCGCGAGCTTCGCTATATTGTACCGATTAATACCTAAATAGAATTAACGCCTCGCCCTGCTGAGCCTGGCGCGCTCTAATCTGTTCGAGTTTTTCTTTGTTTATGTTTGCGAGGGCTTTGTGCTTTGCTTCCTAGGTGTTAACCGCAGGTCGGCGTCTGTTATCGCGCACTAACGCGCCCTTTTGCCGGAGCGCGCATTTCTAAACTGTACTCTAATATGTAAAGGGTCGAGCCCACCGCGGCCGGCCACCCATAGCGTGTTGTTCATTAGCATAGCGCGTCCATCAGCTGGTGCTTAACGTAAGCAGTAACATAAGCTTGGCGGCACGATTTGCTGCCCAGATGTAATTAGCGATCAATAGACGCATATTTAGTTAAGGGACGTATTATTCCTATTCGACCTGTGCATGCTTTGTTTCAGATAGCGCCTTTTACAGTGTAAATATTGGTGTACGGCGAGACGTGAGAGATCAGAGCGTGCAGGTAGGTCCAGTGATCGCGCAGTCTCGGCCAAAGAGTCCCAATATTACCATTCCAGTACGAAATTGTTATTTGAGCTTGCAGCTCATGAGAATTCTTATCGACGGAGTGTCTTGAATGCTTCGCTCCCGTTTAATCGCCCAGGCCCGGTTATTCGAGTTAAGACAGGCTTGGTGGCGCCCTCATAATTTTGACGTACCATATATATATGCCTCAACACGCTTGCCCAGAACGTATCGTGTGACTCACGCCCGACTCCCTGAGCGTTCCAGCCGTGGCCCTTTAGCCTGTTTCTAGCAAATCTCAGGGCAAGTGTGCCAGTTTTCCAGGACTGATTCCGTGGTGCGATGCTCACCTTGGGTGGGTGTCGTAAAGTTGTTTTAATACCGTAACACAGTTATTAGTCAATAAGGTATATGATTGTCACCATTGCTATGTACATTATCAAAAGTCAGTACATGCGTAACTATGCATTTTTACAGTTTTTTATTGGTTGATGTTATAGGGAGCGGCAGGGGCGGATGGGCCAGTCTGGATTTTGGGAAATTTCCCGAAGGGCCGCTGGCTTCGGCCAGAACGGGGGCCGGCCCATCGCTATGACCTCTGAAAAATACATATAAAAAAACCCAGCACACAAAAAGAATCACGGATTTAACCGAAATAATATTAGTAGCATAACATTCATGCTTATGAATATTGAGGCTCCAGTCGTAAACAAAATAAATAATGAGGAAGTAATCAATGTTTTGGCCGAAGAAAGCGATTTGTTTAAAAGCTCGCTTTTATATTAAGCACCGACATATTAATATTGTTGTTTTTACTTTCTGGGCTATTTAAAAATTATACGACGCTTCTTGTATTAAACATTTATTTACAACGATTTACCTTAACTATTTACAACGCAACTATTAAACGCGGAACACACATTATTTATAAACTAACAGGACTATTTCTAACAACAGATATACTTTATTTATTTATACACGACTTAACATTAATGATTTATATGGTTATATTTATTTGTTATTCACGGGTTATTTATTTCACTAGAGTTATGTACATACAGGTTCATTTATATTGCAGTTTACGCGCTTCGAGTTTGGATGAGAACTGTCGATTTTTCCCACTGCACCGATTTATATACACGCCGGGTGAGTCATCCTAGAAACGTCCAGACCTTGCTCGATTAATCCAGCGACGCTGACGTGTTCGCGCGCAAGGTCGTTCTGGAATGTTCTGATGCGATCCGGCCCGAAGGTCGTTACACTTTCTGGAATGATCTGGAAGGCTGACCCACGCGTCGCACGGGACGCTGACTGACGCGCCGCACGGGACGCTGACTGACGCGCCGCACGGGACGCTGAGTCATATATAGACAACGGCCTGACCCCAAGGTCGTTACAACATCGATGTTTATGAAAACAAAAATATAAGTGGATATGTAGACCCGCTTTTTCAGAAAATATGATGTGTTTCACAATATTTTTCTGTCCAATACCAATGACCAGGACCAGAAACTAGTTGCCATTAGTTTTTATTTATCCTAACATGTACATATTATGTATTTTTACTTAGAGAAATATTAAAAGCGTTTGAAATATATGAATAAGTACTTATTTCTTATAGCTCCCTTACTAAAAAGTGCCTAACAATTTTTTTTACACAAATGGACCGGGCCGGTGTTTATGGTTTCCCGGGCCGGTTTACCCCACCCCATCCGCCCTTGGGGAGCGGTATAATCTCAATATATTGGGAATTATGTCAAATGAGATATCAAAACAATCTGTTTGATGCAAGCCATCTTATGTAAATTGTTTTATTTAATTCTTACAGTTAAAGTTGTAGTTTAACTATTGATTTTAGAAGCATAATACACCGTTTATCTATTTATGTCAGTCACTACTGTATTGTTAGTAGCACTGTCAAGCTATGTCAAATTTGAGATTTGCAGGTTAAGTTTTACGTCAGTCTGTGTCAGATAACAAACAAAACCTAACTTACTAACCTCGCATTTGATATAGACTGACAATACACTTCAGTACCGCTACACAAACATCGAAATAATTTTTCATTATACTTCATATTATGTGAACAAAATGCAGTTATGTATATAAGGAAAAATGGGGCCACATCAAGAGACACTTTTTATTATACTGTTCTCAACAAATGGAAAACTTAGATCTCTCAAAATAATAAAACAGTTGAAAAACAATCGAAGATTTTATTTGTTTACCTGAGTAATTGTTCCGATAATAAAAATAGTATTTACTGGCATTAAAAGTTTGACAACGTTATCCCGAAGATACAAAGGGAAGGTGCGGCTAACGATTGGAGTACAGGGCACTGCCTGCAAAATGAAATAAAGGGAAATAGCATTTATTCGTTCACTACAAGTGCAAGATATTACCTGCGAGGTTGGTTGGAGAATTTGAGTTGCTGGTCCAAGACAAGATTCTGCTATCCTGAATACCCTGTCTAGTTCCAGCTGCAGGAAAGCAATTGTTCCTGACCCGAAGTTACCAATTAATGAATGCGACGCCATAGCCCGGTCATCTAAACTACGTTCAACTACGCAGCGTCGGTGCTCAGATGTGACAAGTAATACAAGGTAGGAATTTTTATTCTTTGAATAATTTTAATATCCGACTTGATAAGAAAATTATTTGATAGAAAATTGGTGCGGCCTCATAAGTAATAGTAGTAATATATTTTTACATAAGCTTTTCTAATAGAAAGAGCAGCACAGGACTATTTTTGCGCTTACAATAGTCATTAATGAGCATCAATAAATGTTTAGCTTCGTTATATCATACGGAAAAGCTGGGTGACCTGTGATTTTACGTTCGTTGGCGTTTCACTTCAATACCAAATTCTACAGATGCTCCTCAGTCGGTAAACCCATGTAGTGTTAGTTCGTATTTTTGGTGTCTTTGGTAGTCCAGTCGGTAGTTATTTTTTATCAAATTTAAACTCAGAATACGACATACGAAAAATTATTTTGCACTTGGAAATTCATCAATTTTAGAAGAGGTAGCAGCAATCACTATCCTAGAAATTAAGAAAGCGCTGAAAGGCATGAAAAATGGCAAATCGTCAAGCCCAGGAGGTATACGAATTGAACTAGTCAAATACGCATCCATAAAAGTAAAAGAGATACTGGTAATAATTTTCAGTAAGTTTATAATAAAACACAAAAACATTCCGGAGGAATGGAAACAGGCATCACTGGAAGAAAGAAAGGAGCACGATAGAGAAACTCACTTAGTGTTTATCGATTTACATAATGGTATGATGGTGTTCCTATCAAAAAGATGTTTGAAGTGCATGAATCAAAATGGTTTAGTACCGAGGACTTGCTTAATACAAGCCTGGCGTTTACCCAACTGCGCCACGCGGCTTCTTACCTAGGAGTACCAATAACGAAAGAAAGTACAAGTTGAAAAGACGCATAACACAAAATAAATCAAGAGAAAAGGGTCATAGGTATGTTCAATTTGATTCTGTGGAGCAATGTACTAATAAACAAATCTATATACAGCCTAATAGTCGAAAATATAGCTACTCATGGATTTGAAACATAGGATCTAATGAAACAGCAAAAGAATAAACTTATGACGCTGCAAATGGATTTCGTTAGAAATAGCTGTTGAATATCTAGGTTGGAGCACGTAATAAATAAAGAGATAAATAATATAATAAACATAAACAGAATGATGGCCGATGCCATTGAATAAAAAATATTAATATGCTATGGGTATATAAAAAGAACGCCCGAAGAGAGATGGCCAAGAAAAATGTATAAATGGATTCCTCCACAAGAAAAACAAGGAGCAGGTCAATAACGTGGAAAATGGGGGCCAAAGAAGCCATGGAATCCAGAGAGTTGTAGGTCGAGGATATTGAAAATAAATAAAGCTGGCGAGAGACATTGACAGATGGAATAAACTCGGATATATATTATTGTGATGTGCCCTATCAGCTAATATAATATTATTATTATTATTTGATTTTTGTGGTAATTAATTGACCCTAATTTGAAATGGTTGGGTTGTTACAGAACTTTACTGGGAACAAAATTATGTACAAAATAGGTAGAAATATCGAAACATTGCTAATAACACTGAAATAGCGAAGGGAAGCACTTACTCAAGTCCATTACATCAATTTGCAAATAAAAAATGCAGGCGGTCAAATTCGAACTTGAGTTCCCAGACGCATGTCGGACCGAATCGTAGGCTTCAACGACTGCGCCACGACTGGGCGCGTATTGTATGCGCTTGTCGCTGCGTTATAAAGGTGCAATACAATTATGTTCAATTTGCGATGTTCATCCTGTATCTTTTAGGTTTCATTTTTGTTAAAGGCAAAGCCTAAGCTATGTTATTACTTTTATCTATTCCTCAGTTAAAGCAAAAACAGACATTACATTTTTTTAAAGTACTCATCTTTTATATATTTAGTATATTCGGTTTCGAGTAGACATATAATCCGCATTCAAAATGTTCCACGAGCAAAATGGGTTTTGAACTATATCGTTAACAGACAGACAGACGAAACGTGGAAATCTGAAGAAATCTCGGAAGGTGATTTTTCACGATTACAATACTTCTTTCGTCTTTTAGACAAGGGAAGTAATAATGAAGAGTAATTGTAGAATGTGAATGAACTCTAGTGTATGATATTTTTAAATATGAGCTTGGTTTCTACAATTTATTTCTGTATTATATTTTTTGTAATTCTCAACTACTTATTAGCGCCTTGTATATTATTATAAGTAATTCATAACTTTTAGATGTTCCCTTTGTCTTTTATCTCAGAGAATGCTATAAATTTAGTTAAGATGACGCAATCATCTTGTTTACCTAATCTTTCTATAAGTATGTGCAGGATGTATTACTTACGAAAATAATGATGATTTTTTTTGTGAACTGTAACACAACTGAAAAAATAATTAAATGAACATAACCATGTGCTTTAATGTTTTTATTTACTTCGATCTCATAAACGAGACCAATACACGTAATACGTCCACATCTAAACAGAAAATTGATAGGTAACCATGAAGTAACTGCCCATGAAGAAATTACTCTAGAAACATTTATGCTGTGTCGTTACAGTAATGCAACTTTAATACTTTTCTGTTAAAATTCTTTGGAGGGCATATCCGTTAAGAAATAAAAAAGTTATTTAGGATGATGAAGCCGCAATTAGCACATCGCCGCCGTACGTGTATGAGAAAGATAATCTGAAGTCACTCAGGTATGTGCACCGAAGGCTTTCATCTCATTAGCCATGCGCACGTTGCTCTGTATAAATCACTGCCCGCACTTCGTATTTCTCAATTTGTTTCGCTCCGAGTTTACCAATTTACAGTTTATCTTGGTTAGCGTCACTCAGTGCTACATCGTCTTAACCCAGCGGATATTACCAGTCATGATTTTTTTCAGTATGGATTTTCTTGGCCTTCTAATAGAATTTAATAAATTCTCCGAATTTATGTTTAATATTCTTGAAGACAACATTATTTCGATTAAGTGTGGATAAACTATACTTTTTAAACTTATTTATTTTGTATTTACAAATCGTCAATAACTAGAAATAGATTTATATTTAGTCTCTAGAGCTTTTATGCTATCTAGCTTGTACAATTGCTTTGACGTCCCACTGTTCAACTCTTAAAGCTGTGTTCTTGGAAATTGTAGTTCCAGCTGATCGAAGTAGAATACACACATACGGGGGTAAAAAGACGTAGTTAAAATTGTGTTTACCAATTTTGTGCTAAAGTAAAAATGCTTACAATCCAGTGAACGAAAATAACGTAGTAAATTTATATACCCCTCAAATACTGACAACTAATCCTCAGTTTCCAAGTCATTTTGCATATTTCTCCGAGAAATAAGTAGAAGTATTAATAATGCAAGAGAAACTATAACAGCGAACAAATAATAACTACTGTAGTCAATGGGCGTATCTAGCTTACCTGCCGCTGTGTTACAGTCTCATGTGCCGCCTCCTTAGGTGGTTAGAGGAGGCAAGTGTGTAAAGCTAAATTGAGAAACTTTCTTAATATATACCAGACGCTTTTATTTATCATTAATCTCACTATCTGATAACATCAAAATACCAATTACAGTATTGAAAGTAATATTAGTTACTTTTTAACAACCAAAATCAACTTTTCTTGTTTTTTTTCGCAAACTTTTACTTCGACGTGAAGTGTACAAAGTATTGAAATTCCCTCATATCGAAAACCGCTCTGAGTCAAATATCTCTAAAATTTCGTTTCAACCGACTAACGAACCCACTATACCAAATCTTCACCTCGGCTGTGCGGATCTTTTGGTGAAGACTCCAGCTCACTAGATCACTCCCTCGTATTGGGGGGTGCCTAAACGTGCTGTGTGGTGTACACGATTCCGATCGCCAGAAACCTTCCAGAAGTCTTGGATCTTTTTCATACGATACGAGGTCGTCCGTAAATGAAGGCAACATCAACTTTTGAGGTATTGTCGAAGGCAAAAATCCAAAAATATGGCACTTTCTGATCTTTTTTAAATAAAAATCAAAGTCTCGATATACCGACATCAATTCAAAAATGACCCTTAACCTATTCTAAGTTCCCACGTGTGACCCACTTGCCATGAGCCAAACAATAATTGCCAGCCCTCAAAATGTCCGTATACGTCCGGTTGTTGTTATTTTCCTTAATAATAAACACATGTAAATAAAATCTGGTGTGATACACTCACACAACTTCCTTTTACAGTCATCTTATAATTAGTCAAAAATTTCATTTTTAATTTTTAACCATTTGTTAAAAATTTTCAAAAATTACAAATTCTACAAAAACGGTACAAAATCGAGTGTTACTTGAAGAGACAAATTTTCTCTAGAATTTTAAGGTGAATTCAAAAATGTAATAATATACCGGGTGTTTTATTTAAAATAGGAGTTAATAAAAAAAATAGAAAAAAAAACAAAAGAAACCCACTTTAGAAGTATTCAACTGGAAATTCACCTATCTCACATCAATACACATTAAAAATGTAAGAAAAATTGTAAAGTTTAAAAAAAATCGTTAGAGCCGTTTTTGAAAAAATTGAAAAAAACTGAAAAATCACAAGAGTAAACACCTACTTCCGGTTATGCGATTTTCTTCAAAAGCTTGCTGTCTCATCTACATAGTACACAAAACTTATATATGAAGTTTCAATGCCATACCTCTTTTCGTTTTTGAGATATTCTGTTCACAGACAGACAGACACACAGACACACAGACAGACACACAGACCAATGAAAAAAAATATGTTTTTTGGGATCAGGGGACTCTAAAACGTGAAGATCTGTTGAAAACTCAATTTCGAATTTTTGGGGTGAATCCAATACTTCCTTTATAGTAGTAAAAGGAAGTAATATAGGTCAAATGCACTGATGATGATGATTACAAAAAAAATTAATTTAATTAAACTTACTCAAAAGTCTTTTTGTCATAACGGTTTCTTAAGAATCGCACACAACAGATGCAAACTTGAATTGATTAGATTTGCCAAATTTTAGTATTTAAGTAAATTTCATAAATTGATTTTTTGTTTTTGTTAAAATTTTCATTACTTATTGTAGCTAGATTTTATAGCATTTCTTGTGTCATAGTTGATCGTAAATATTGTTTTAATATTTTTTTACTCTTAACATTATATTTCACAGTGCGATTGTTCTTAATTTTAATAATTCAAAGGAAACGGTATATGCACAGAACAGAAAGTATTCAAATCAAACATAAAATGTACATGCAACAGAGTTAAAAATCGAAACACGATAATGATTTATGTAACAATAGAATAAAAACTATTGATTTTTATCTTGAGATATTAATGTTTTTAAATCGTATCTTGACGAGTTTTTGCCCATTCCTTCATGATGATAAAACAGAACACATGGAAACAAAGCAGGGCATTTAATGCATTACATCCACAAGTTTTCTTATTTTAATATTTTGAAGTTTTTGAAATTAATATTCACTATTTCCCTCATACACTTTAAGCCAATCAAATCTTTTAAATTTCTGATCAGATCACAATTATGCGATAATTTTGCACTAGTGCAAATTGCCTCTAATTAGTGACGCGCATGGATGGAGATTCCCATTGTCCCTATCTACTATCTAGCAAAACTACTGCCAAGGGAACTGGCTTGGAGAAATTAGCGGGGAAAGAAGACCCTGTAAACTTTTGTTCGTGAAATAGTCTGCAAAATACCCCTCTAGCATACCAAATTGCTTCTAATTTTGTCTCCTGCACTTCGTGCAGTCGACAAAATTATCGACAATTTGGCATCCACTAGGGATATTACTAATGAGAATAATAGTTACGCCATTCGTAACCATTAATAAAACTGCACGAAACGATCAAAATTACTCCAGACAAATAATACGCTCCAACTACAACCTATATTATCCAAACATGAGTCACAACAATACATAAATGCTCTAATTCATCTTGCTACATTTGCAGTTCGATTTCAATGCCAAAGCTTCACAATATTTCCAAGAAGTAATGCTATCGGTGCGGCTGCCTCTGAACCGTCGTATCGCACTACATTTTTGGAAGCGCAGTATTTGTAAATATTACGATTAGCCTGCGAGTCTACACCGGTGGCGGCTCAAAAATCGTAAGCACTTGCATCACGTTGACACTGATACTTCGCCCATTCGGCAGCGGTAACTTTTTCGCCCGTAATCCCATACATCCCACAGTTGTCGTTATTTTTTTTCTACTGTTTTGAGCTCCTGAGCCCCTGTCTTTCACTCTCGGCAACACTGACAGGTAATGTTAAGTAAATGCGTATAGCAGTCGATTCATTTGACAGTATGCTAATTAAGTTATTTTTAAACAAATACTAGGAACACTAGATTAATAATCTACCTTGCCATGAAAATAATTGGATATTACAACGGCATTGTATCGTAATGCACTGTGTTTCAATTATTAGTGTGCAAAATTACTTGTGCATTACTCGTACTTTGCCATTAGAGATGGGTTTCGTTATAACGGGTGTTCATAAACAGTAGTCATCCCAGTTGCTTTGAAAAACAAAATGTTATATCTTTGATTAATTCGTGCAACACAATGAAACGTCATTGAGTACTGTCATAGTGCAGTTTTTCTCAATTATAATAGACATACGTTTTTGAAGTAAAAACCTACTGGGATGACGACTGTTTATGAACACCCGTTATTAAAACACCCAAGCATAATGAAATTCTTAACTTTTCATGGCCGCGTGCGAAAATTGTACATGGTATGGGTGATAGTAGTATATGGTGAGAATGGACCAGGCTTGTATCAAATAAAATTTTGATCCAAACAGTTCCGTTGATGTCATGAATCTGTAGAAGACAATCCAAGACCTAGGCAGCCGAAAACGAATCCTGAAATGTGCGAAAAAGTAGAACGACCTTCTTTAGAGTGTTTCGTGCTATTTTATAACTATTCCTTGTGGCTATCTTATTTTCCTCTGTGTTGATCGGATTATGGTTGGCTCTTGTCATAGCTCTTCTACTCTTAATACAATCTGTTCTCGCTGCTTTAATTGATTCGTTCCACCAATATACCGCTCTCCGAGCATTTGATATTTTCTTTTTCGTCAGAGCTACGTTGCATGCTTTAGTTAATACCTTCATTAGGTCTTCAGCCGTGTAGCCATATGCATCGTTTTCCAGTCTCTATTTCGTTTCCTCGCAGAGGCGTGGCTCGCGTGCTTTTGTATATTTCCATCCTTTTGTTCTCCGTTTTTGGGTAAGGCCTCTGTTATGTATGCTTTACCGGCGTTGAACTTGTATATGGATGTTATGGTGGTAACTTATGTTTTCTTCGTCATCTATTCTCCATTGTTTAACCATTCTTATCATGTCTCTTGAGCAGAACGTTATATCAATATGGGACGTTCCCCCATTTCTCTCGAAAGTGGGCCTGGCTCCAAGATTTAAAATGCATAAGTCTTTCCCACGTATCCACTCGCTAAGAATTCTTCCTCTTTCGGTTTCGTGTGTGGCCCCCCAGCAGTGAGACTTAGCATTAAAGTCTCCCCCAATAATAAGTCTTCGGTTATGGTTATTATCGTTCACGCAATCATCTAGTTCATTAATAAACTCTTGGAATCTGTCGAGATCTACATTTGGGAAGATATAGCATGAATATATAGTGGTTTTGTTGTTCTCGACCCATACGTAGCCGTTTCTTCTCCCGGTTCTGCTTAAACTTAGCCGTCCTTGTGGGATGTAAATGGCCGCGTTGCTTTGTGCGTCAGGGAACCACCTGGTGTTATTTGCTATCATTATTTGGTTTGGTTCTTGAACTAAAGCTGCGTCTACTGATTGTGATGCGCAGTCTTTTATTAGCAGATTCATCGACGCTATGCATCTGTCCACATTAACTTGTCTGATGTTCATAGTAGACGGGTAAGAGCAACCTTTCTATTTCTCCTTAGGTCCTGCACCAGTTCCCCGTACTTTGGGCACCTCATAGACTCTGTTTTGTGTTCAAAGTTTTTGCATAGGTAACATACTTGCTCGTTTACGCAGTCTTTTTTCAGATGTCCTTTCTCACCGCATCTATTACACTTGGCCTCTTGTTCTTGTTCTGTGCACTTATTGATTGAGTGTCCAACTATGGCATTTGTAGCACCGTATAGGGGTACATAGATCTCTCACCCTCCATCTATGCCAGTTTTCTCCTACCATTTTTTTCTCAATTAGTCTTCTGGCTTCCTCTTCGTTAACTGTAAAGAAGGCGAATTTAACACCTTTTGTGTTGGCCTTCTCTGCCATTCTAATTTGTTCCATTGTAAGCAGGTTCCTGTTTATTTGCCTTTCGATTACCGCCCTGACCGCTTGTTCGCTTGTGGTCTCGTCAATATCCAGTAGCATTACTGTTTCTCTTTTTTTGGTCGTTTGAATTGTGGCTATTCCTCCTAGTTTTTCTGAGAGGAGATTTCGGAATTCCTCTCTGTTCTTTCCTTCTTTACTCTTGATTTTAATTTGGATGTTGTTATCGGTCTTAGTAATTTTGTGGATAGTTATGCCCTGGGTGTCTACATTGTGTTTCATGTTCTTCATAACTTAGCGTAGGATTGGCCTTCTGTGGGTTTCACGATTATTGTTTCTACTTCCCTTGTTCTTTGTTTCTTGAATTCCATATCCTCGGTCTTGTCACTTCGTTTGCGTTGCAAACCTATGCTCATATTTTCTTTTCTACATAGGTATTCAAGTACTTTCCTTAATTTTATATCATCTATTTTTTTGTGGTCACGCGTATTGGTTCTTTCCTATTGTTTGTTATTATCATCCTCATTACCTTATTAATTTGCACGTTGATCTCTTTTGTCTGGTTGCTTGCGGATTCTTCAATTTTGACCCAGTATGTGTACTTTTCCGTTTTTTCTTTCATTTCATTGTCTTCTTTAATTATCCCGCAGCTCTCTACACTACATACAACGCCTGCTTTTATCAGTTCTTGCTTTAATTGTGGATTCTTTTCCATTTGCCTGTCGTTTATGGGATGTTTTTCTCCGACATTTGTTACGATTATGGTGTT
Source organism: Agriotes lineatus (assembly GCA_940337035.1). Taxonomy (NCBI): domain Eukaryota; kingdom Metazoa; phylum Arthropoda; class Insecta; order Coleoptera; family Elateridae; genus Agriotes; species Agriotes lineatus. The sequence goes on along the minus strand of OW679194.1, from coordinate 58,195,201 downwards.
TTTGCCGTCAATTTTCCCTTTCTGTTTCAGGCAGCTTCTATACACCTCCTCTGGCCATTTCGTATCTATTAATTCTTCTAGCTCTTTGTCTCTTGGATCTTCGCTCAACTTGTCGTTCAGCATCTTACATCTTCTCTCCTTTTCCTCTTGTTCTTTGCTTAACGTTTGTGTCGCCATGTCGATCTTTATTGCTTCTTTCGTTTCTTTTGTTGTTTTTAGATCTGCTACTAATTCTTCTGTCACCTCTATCATTTTTGGAAGCGTCTGAATTTATTGTTCTAGGTTTCTTATCTGCATTTTCATATCTCTTTGAATGTTTGAGAATTCCCCCGTTAGCCTCCGTAACTCCTTCATGCTAGTTGTAATTTTACGAACATGCTCTCTGAGTTTCATATATTCGAAATCAGCTCTTTTCATGAACTGTTCCAGATCTTGGCCTGCTCTACTTGTCTTGATCGGTGTTTCTACCCTTTTTCTTTTAGTTCTATTATCTGACCCTTCTCCGTTTGTTTCTTTCTGACTTTGTGCGCTGTTTGCGTCTGTTTCCATTTTACTTATGTATTCCTTCTTTCCCGCAGGTGGAGTGCGATTTATGCTGTCTCTTCTGCCGAAGACCTCGGTCCTTTCTATTTCAATTTCGGATGTGCTTTTACTTCTACATTCGCTTTGTTTACCTGCCATCGTTTGCGTTAAAAGGGTAGCCAGCCCTATCACAGCTGTCGTTCCCAAGATACTCTCAAGAACAACTATATATTGGAATGGAATGACAGCACCACGTTGGGCGACCATTAAATATGGAATGGTGGCTTGGCTTATTGTATTTTTACAAGCCCCGCAGTTAGTAGCTTCATAATTATGTAAAAGCTTATAACGTTGAGAGACCTTTTATTTAATTAAGTAATATTATCTCTACTATTTTCTTTCAAATTGATTGATTTAATTTGAAATGTTATATATTATTCTGTTTAATAAATGTAATGCATTTGAGACTTTTAAAAGAAGTGGTTCGTTAATCTAGTTGTCTGTTCTTTGATATTCTAATTTTATAACGACTTTTAATTATTGACTGCTACTAAATGTCAGTTTGACTTTAAACAACTATCAAACAATAATCAAACAAAAAATGACAAATATTCTTTCTACTCACAAATCAATGACTCAATTCACTAAAGGAAGTACTGTGTTATATTTATTTCACTCATTTAATTGTTTTTTTTTATTCAATATTCTTCTATAGAACGAATTAAAACCAACCTGAATTCCTTTTATTTTTACTGTTAGTCGTCACCTCAAAACACTACTGCTCCTGACGTTCACAGCTCAACTTATTGACAGACCAGCCTCGATGCTCCTATAACCGTCCAACAAACTCCAACCTGTTAAAACCCTGCCTGCTTGCAGAAATGGTCCTGTTCCTTACACTCTTGTATGCTACTGTCAACCTAACAGCTTCCTGGTAAGTTCCCACTAACAGATGGTACCCAAACTAATCTTCTATTTTTCCCAGCTCCTACTTTGTAAGAATCGACCAAATAGAACAATCCAAATCAATCAGTCACATCAGCAACTCCCGTCAAATTATTTACTCGTCCTCCACACAATCACCAAATTAAATTATTCCTTGTCTGTGTTAAATAATCTAATTTCATTCAAATATTATTATTTACTTCTTACTTGTATCTAATTAAACCATATTCCATAATCTCTTCAATAACTGTATACTTGTATTACTTCATAATTATATTTCCACTTATTTTTTACCTCGCAGATTTGTTAATACCTTTTTATTTGTATTATACCCAATTATTTATACAAATAAAGGCAGAATTTCAAGTTTTTATTAATTTAAAAGCAGATTTCGAAAATATGTCTACATACTTTTTTGGTTTTTTGTTTGTAATTTTTTTACCATTCAAACAAAAGCATATTTGTCACATGTAACATTAGCTTATCTTTCATATTAATTTCCACCACCATGATTGAATACTCAATTGCTATAATTTTCAAAATAAATTCAATATTGTCTCATATTTAACTTCTATTACTTAATTTCAACTTAACAAACAATCTTATTCAAAACTTTTCTAAATTTGATTGTATTAATCTACCAAATTTATTTATTTTAATTTTTATTTATTAACTAACCTTTGTGTATCATAATAATATGTACTGTACTGTATACGCGTACACGTTCGTGTCGAACGGCCTATGACTTCCCCACGGCCGGGTCCGCGCGGGTGTGGGGTCGAGCTTCCATATCCCTCCCATCCCCAGCCCAGGGCACGTTCTCCAGCTTCCTATCATCCAAGATTCGGAGTGGCTAGCTCCTACCATCCCACACCGGAGACCGGGTTCACGGCGACGTGGGCACGCTTTAAGGTGGTACGTCACCGGAAGAAGCCCCAAGGGAGCAGGTGTTCGGGAGTCTCACCCAGGTAGTCTGTATACTTGCTGCGTAGACTACTCTCTCCAGCAAGGATAATTTATCGAGGTTTACTCCTCCAAAAACACACCTGCATCCTCAAAAACTTCCTGGCCAAAACAGGACAATGCACCTACCAACCCTCTCTAGCTGCAATGCCAGCAGCAAACCCAATCCACGTCGTCCTACCAAATCCTCAAGCCTCCGACGACCTGGTATCACGAACCTCGACTAAATGCAAGTTATAAGATGTCACTTCAATGACAAGCTTGTAAAATTAGAACTTCTTTAGATGAAAACCTCCTATCCACCCCATAAAACGCTCACTCTGCTAATGATGTCGATGTAAACCACTTCCAGTAAAACCCATTCCTTGTTATCCAATTCATATGATGCAATGTAATTTGACAATAAATTCAGTTCAGTATCCCCTTCCAGAAATTTACTTTTGTAGATTATAACTGTATTACTTAGGCGTTCTCGCCACATCCATTTATTTTAATTCTCTTCTTCTTCACATCTTTTAATCTTTTGAAGTTTACTTTTTATTTACACCACGCCAATTTTTGTTTAATTTATAACTCTTTTATATTACAAACAGATTTTTAAAACTTTTATAAAGGGTTTATTTACATAATTTATTAATTTCAACCGCATACAAATTGTATTACATGTTTTTGTATCAAATTATCTTTACATACTGATAAATAAATAACTCCTTAGTGATTTTGTTTAGCATATATTTCATAGTCTAACACACTATAGAAGCTTTATTATATTTGTCTAATACGGTATATCGCGAAAAAGTATTTGCCATTAATTCCATTTTTCATTGCAAATAAATTAAATCATGTTAAAATTCTACTGTTTCTTACGTAGCTTTATTCAATTGAATTAAAATTCTATTTCTTTTCTTTGCCAAATACATTTTAATAATTTTGATATACATTTCATACTTAAATTCATTTTTGTACGTTTTAGTACTGTATTCTTTTAACCTTATTAATCTGATTTTAAACCCCTGTGCCAAGACCATAACAATACATTGAAATACGTAGCATGTTCCATACTTTTACACGTATAGTTGGTTCGGTCGACCCTGCAAAATTACCTCGAGCAACTTTTAAGTAAGTAGGGATTAACAGTTGAAATTTTGAATATTCTTTGTGGGACGGATGCAGGTTCGTACCTGGCCGTAAACAAAAGTCTTCCTAGGTGTGATTAAATCGATGTATAATTAGCATAATATCTTGTAAGGCTTAGTGCTTAGTTTGAATTTTGCATAATCGACCGAACCGACTATACACCCTGTGTATTTAATATTTACTATTTATGTTACTGAAAAATAAACTATATTGTTTGTTATCGAGTAGTTATTAATACAAATCGTTTACCGTTTATATTAAAGTATAATAACATATATAATTGAGGATTATTATGTTTATCTAGTTAACTGAAGGACGTTATAATTTCCTATCAACTTATCAACGTACTCGTTACCTTGTTTAAAAAGTAGTTGATTGATCTATAAAGCAATTCGGTAAACGGAAATAATTAATCAATCAAAATGCCTTGGCTAACTACCTAATAATAAATAGCTTGGCACTCAACTGGTACTCAACCTAAAAGTCCATTATGTTTAGTTCATAAGCCGTAAGACCCATCGAGAAAGTTAATAACTACCAAAACATGGACGCTATCGCGATACAATGGAGACTTCCAATAAACGCCACCCAGTTCAAGTGTTCAATGCCTAAGTACTATCTGCAAGTTCAGAATGCAATTGAATGCACAACAATCGGGAGAGTAAATACGGCAACAATGGGATTCATTTTTCAAGTGGTTGTATAGAGCCGTTGCTATTTTAAAACAACGGGAATTCTCCGACATGAATCAAACCTTTCAATATGCTAATGTGCGTTGGGCCGGCACATCCATCACCGCGACACTGACATGACAAATCACCCGCCAGCCGGCCGGGCCCCTCACGAATTCAAATTGGGCTTGTACACGAATTCAACCACTTCGAAGCCGAGCTGCTGAGCCATCTTCCAGCTATTCAATATCGAATATGCCGTCGTAAAAAATTAACCCAATGTAAACAAGCTAATTTTTGGGAAGACAAAACTAATGACTACCGACTAGGAAATTTACACATAAATTGAAAAACCGTAGTTACCACCTACCAAACCTCCAACGTTACTTGGTCGCTCGTAGCGCTTCCTATCCTGTTGTGGACGTTGCCCGTGTGCAAACAAACGCTACCAGCGAGTGCTTTTCCTTTTATGTTCGTGCCGTAATTAATGTAAAAACTAGAGCTACATAAACTTAAAAGCTTCAGTAATCGCATGCATCATGCATGGTATGAGTTTTGCTTCTTTATGTTATCCAGGTTCCATCGAAACTCCGTAGGTACTTGGAGCACTAAATCATTATTTAAAGGCGAATTCGATTTACATAACTAATGAACCTGCCTTTCCAGTTACTCAAACTCTCCAGAAACCAACAAATGTTCTAAAACAATGCATAAATAGAAAGAGCTTAACTGGATAGTTGCATATTTCCGAGAGGTCATTGATATCTGGCACCTGCTATTGCTGACACGATGGTAAATAAAGATTACTTTTAATAAAGGTTTACTCCCCAGAATACACGCGGGTAAGCACACCGCCTGTTCCAGCAATCGTGGTTTTCCGCCAAAAACAAACTTACGGTTTAGCCGATACCTTACAATTTGAGCAAATTATTACTCTTCCTTTTTCATCAAAAGGGGCTTATAATATACCACTCGACGAAACCACGACTTCTAAAAAACTGCAGATGAGACTATTTTTGCTGGCCCTAACAAACTAAATAAACTTGTCTTAGATTCCAGGTTTCCATAAACGCAGTTTACGGGTTATACCAACAACTATCGAATTTTGAATTTGTTGAATTTACGATGTTAGCAATTACTATGTTACAAAATCTCACAGCTGATACAAACATTTTGCATTATCTCAAACATTAATACGGTTTCAACAAGACGGCGTAACCGCAGATATTGCAATAAATGCCATGAATTTGCTATACAAATCGTTTTCAACTCATCGTATTTTACGATATGTGAGAGTCTATACTTGAGGTTACTTGAGTTAACTATCAACCAGGAAATTTTAAGACAGTTACAACTGAGAAAAGTGTAATATACTCCAACGATGCTTTGCAATAATGTGTATGGCTGTTTCTACTTTTAGACACGCATGAAGAACGTGGCCGTAAAGAGACGGAAGAATAAAAAAAAAGTTGTGCATAAATCGCTACTAGAAAATATTTTGTGTCAGTTATGAAATATCTTGGAATCCTGATATGACATGTTATCAAGATTTCTGCTTCGTATTAGCGTCTTCTTCTATTAACGAAGATTAACAATTATTATTGCTATCTGTATTTTTGAGACTGATGCTCTCAATAAGGTGCTTATGATTTCTCCGTAGCACTCTCGAAGGTTCCCTTCTACCTGGATGTCTTATTCCTTACATTTTTCATTGCATGACAAGTTAAAGGATTATTTAGGTTGAGATCAGCTGTGGCTATATGAACGGATTTTATTTATTTAAATTTTATTACCTTCCACTCAAATATTGACTCTCTTAAAGGTAAAAATGACTTAACCTCTAATTTGAAATATAAATGGCTAAATACTTTTTAAATTATTTCAATTGTCCGGAGTATCGATTATGTTTTCTTAATTGTTTTTCTACTAGCTCAGTAAATCTTTTTAAACATGAGAACTCCCACTCAGGTTGAAACATGGCTTTGCATGAGTGAAATACATTACTAATGACTCTTTCTGTTCAAACTCAAATTTTCCGGTAAAGTAGCTTCCTTTAATAAGAATTGTATGTTAACGGTTTCGTTAATCTTTGAATTTGACAACACCTTTGATTACTAATTGCTAGCTTCTTTCAGGTAAAATTAGTGATTCTAAATTATATGAGTTGATTTATTTCTCATTAATCTTGCCTTTCAAATGATTTATTAATCCGGTTTCCAAAATACGGTATTATTCAAATCTTTTATGAAAATCTCAGCTACTTTGAAGGACTTGTAACAGCAAAATGGCCCATAGCAATCTGACCAGTTATCTGCACCAAATTGAGGATGCTGACACTCCCCAACAAGTAAATCCCAAATGACAACACTTCAATCATTTTCTGGAGCATTGCAAAAATGCGTTGCTTGTATTTCCTCTAATTATGGAAAATACACTGTGTATAAAAGATAACAAATTTATCTAAGCAGCAGCTTAGTTACCTCGATTTTCCTAGCAACTGCATAAAATTGATGGTTCAAAATATTAATTAACGTTTCAAACATGTAAATTAACTTGTTACATACCTACATTTTCTTGCAACTGACATCACAATTTCAATATAAAGTCCTAAATAAGTCGATCCGTCAATTTTTATTGAAAATTGACATATTTATGTTCATTTTTCCACATTAGAACTCTAAATTCCCGAGCTGTATTTATGTTCATGCCCGTTCTTAAGTTATTTATCCATATTCTACATTTGTACTACATAAATTATAGTCTAAGCACCACAACTTGAAATTTCCGTAACTTCGAAAGTGTCAAGTCAAACATGTTCTGTTAACAGTCACTGCCGTTGTCATCTTCCCATATGAAGCTGCTATCTTGCATAATCAGCTGCTTGGCTTATTCCAAATTCTTATTTCCATTCTACATGACATGCTTACCTATTTGAGTTATTTTATTAGTTACATAGCCCTTTCTGTACTGTTGATTAGATAATATAATAATCGAAGTGAGGAAGAACTATCTTATCCACAGAAAAGGCAACATCAAAAGCCACAAAAACTACCTCTCCATATCAGTACTATCACATTTAAAAAAGCTACTTACAAGAATTCTAACAAATCGCCTGAAAGGTACTGCACAATAGATAATGTCCACATTATACAAGCTATGGAAAAGGCAAAAAAAAAACAACCGATCCCTGTATCTGGCATTTCATCGACTTTTAAAAGGCCTTTCATACAGTAAAAACATGCGCAATCTTTCTCTCTCTCTCTCTCTTTCTCTCTATTTCTTTCATCAACTTGATTGATGCGTTGTTATCCATTTAGAATTCAAAATTTCAACCCTTTCGTTAATAAGGGTTTTTCATTGTAGTCGGTCTTGAGCTCTCTGTATGACAACTGGAGGTGGTTCAGCTAATACAACCCTCGTGATATCAAGCTATCGTTTAGGGTTTAGGGGATCTGTTGCCAAGTGGTTTTCTTTGAACAGTAGTTTTCGCCTGGTTGTCAGTTCTTCTAGCGATACATGGGTAATCACTACCTTGAATACATATACTCATCGAGGATCTATACGAAAATGCCAGTATTACAGTAGAAACATTTGAGAAAAGTCAACCAAGAGAGAACAGACAGGCAGTAGGAAAGAGGACAGGATTTCACCTAAACTCTTCCCGAACGTTTTAAAAGATGTATTCAAGAACCAGTTCTGAACAAAACTGAACATCAACATTAACGACGAATATCTTTCTTAGATTCGCAGACGAATTGTTGTAGTAGCTAGCAATATGTCAGATCTAAAGGAAATGACCAACGAACTCCGAGAAGCAGCACACAAGATGGGACTCAGAATAAACATTATAAAAACAAAAATAATGACAGAAGCAGGGCTATTTCCTCCTCCTTCTTCTTTAGCCATTTTCAGTCCACTTTTGAACACAGGTCAACCATCGTTCTCTGTTCTGGGCTTCTCTTATCCAAGATAGACCACTCTGTTACTTTTGTAACACTTTGGATTCAGTTGTTTGTCTTTCGGTCCTTAAAGCTGACGTTTTAAATAAGAAACCACCCACAATTGTTACTCTCTTTTTATTGTACTGCGCGATGCTGCTATCCACATTACTAAAGACAAACTAGAATTTTCCATTGTTTTAATTTCTGCCTCAGCTATTCAACTTATACAAAGGTTTGTTTTTCTGCTAAGCAGGTGTTCTATGCAGGTGTGCAGACAGATGTTTTTTTGCCGGTGCAGAATATAAACAGAAAATCTGTGAAATTTCAGACATAGATAGAATAAACAGGAACCATGATATCCAACTGACTAGCCAAATGCTGAATCTGTAATAAATTAAGAAAGAAAGTACATATTACGTAAAAAAATTAATCTGTTACATTACTATTTGTAATAATAATATATTTATTTGTAATAGTTGAACGTGAAGGTATTCACTACTATTAAATTATTATTTAAAGTTTTCAATACCGGGAATTGAACCTGAGCCTCCTGAGCGAAAGCCAGGTATCCTGCCACAAAACCATTGCCACTTATAAGATTTTCTTCCTCAAGCAGCTGTATACTACGCGGTTGAATGATATTTAAACCAAAATGCATTTATTGGTTGAATTTTTATCACTAAAATTAGTTCAATAATAAATTATTATTCAAATATTAACATATTGGAAATCAGATGACTACTTTTGAATGGATTAATTTAATCATTATACGTGCTACAAGATACTATCAAACAAATTATTTTAAAAATTGTTATATTTTGTCATAATTACATTTTTGAATACTATCCTTTAAAAATGGCTTCTTATTATAAAATACTTTTGTGTTGAACGCCATAATTAAACTATTTAGTTGATTCTTATAAAACAAAATGTCGAGAAAATAACAAATAGAATTTTTCTCAAAAATTACTAGAACGATTTTCGGAGACTCCCCAAATACCCTAAAAAATGTCGAAAAAATAACAAATAACATTTTTCTTAATGTCAAAAAATTGCAAAAAATGTTTTTTCTCAAAAATAACTCCCAAACTTGAGCATTTTTCGCTCCTTGCTCTCCTGTGAACCTTAGTTTGTCCAAGATTAACTTGGTGAGCGTCCATGTCTGTGTCCCATATGCGAGTACGGGCATAACACATTGAATAATCGAAATCTTAACATCATGGAGATTTTATTATTATTTAACAAATGTGAGAGCTTTGCAAAAGCTGACCATCCCAGCTTTCTTCTTCTGTATATCTAATTTGTCTAATTTTCTTTCCCCAGTTTAATCCCATGGTTTAAATAAATATAGCTGTCAACGTTTTCTATTTCGTGGTTGTATATTGTAATTTGCTAGTTAGTATAGCACATAACTTTAGTTTCTTGAAAATTTATCTAAGGCTTATTTTACGTCATTCTCTTGCTAGATCTTCCCGTATATCTTTCAGCTCTTTTGACTTGTCTATTATTGTTATTATATCGTCGGCATAACGTAAGTGATCGAGTCTCCGACGATCATTATTTATTTATTGTGCCATTTGAGTTTTTTAAAAATATCTTCAGAGGGTAGTGTGAATAGCTTTGGAGGCCGAGTATCTCCTTGTCTTATCACTCTATTGATTGTTATAGGTTGCGTGTCATCTTGTGTTATTACTGTTGATGTTGCTGTTTTGTACGCATGTGCTAATAACCGTTATATTGGAAATCAGAAGTCAATTCTTGCCTTTCTTAGTCCTCTCTTTATCGCCTAGTTTTTACCGAGTGGAACCCTTCCTTAAATTCCACGAAAGCAAGACATTTATTTAAGTTGTACTCTAGATTTCTCCAACAGAACTTTTTGTTAACAGGTAATCACAGATGCTGTAGCTCTTGTGAAATCAGCCTGTTCGACAGATTGATTGTCATCAAGCTTATTTGTCAACATTTTAGTGAATAGTTTACACACCTGAGATAGAGGAAAATTAAGAGGTTAGTTTCTAAATTAGTTTTATCGCCCTTTCTGTATAGCAGGACCATCCAAACATTTTCCCTCTTAGAATTTGTCCTTCCCTAACATATTCATTGAAAAGTTTGTTTCGTGAATGTTTCTTGAACTTCTTCTTTAATCATCTCTGTCGGTATGCTATCCTCCTCTGGCGATTTGTTATTTTTCCTTTTGTTTAAGGTAAAAGTCACCTCTTCTATGTTAATTTCGGGAATATTTTCCGATGCTGCATTCACTATTTTCTCCTCGTCTTCCCTATTCATTCCTTTATCTTCTATAAACGCTTTTGAACTATAAAGATCTTTGTACAAGTGTTCAGTTGTTTTCACCATCCTAGCCACCCCTATATTGTAATGGTATTAGGCCCACGGCTCGACTCTGCTAGCAGTGCAACATGATGAACAATTCAGTAAGCACAGAGTTGGGGTGTTTTCTGTGGCTGCAATGATAAGCTTAACATTCAAACAATGAATGCATTGGTAAAGAGATGTCAGTAATAGTAAAGTAATTGAGTAAAAGGAACGCAAGGGGCAAAGCTTGTTTTTCACAGGGGTCGAAGTTGACTTTCAAAAATTAAACAATAGGTTTGTGCAGAATGAATAGCCGAACCCAAAAAAGTAATAACATAGACACAAAAAGGTTTGCTATGTGCATGTAAATGAAGCGTAGATTTCAATTAAGCTAGTCAGTGAAATTGGTGGGGAATCGTAAAAGGTAAAAGAAGCTGAAATAAAATAACAATACATTGCGAAAGAGCAATTTTGAAAAAACAGGCAGTAGGACATGGAAAAGGAATTTGAAAAGCAAGCAGCAGGACATGGAAGAAGCAAATAAGAAGTGATGAACTCTATAGATAATCAGTACATTAAACGTTAGTGAAAAGCAGAACAATTAATAAAACGTGTATGTGTGTGGCGCAAAGAAACAATTTAGATTAAGAAAAAGACAATATTTTAATTTGTAAGAACTTTGAAAATGTAAAATTATGTACTCAAACTTGTTTCTATTATGTATAAAAATTCATCAAACCTTATTTCGGTTAGCATTGTAACTATAGCAACGAGATTTGTTTTTGTTTTAAATAACGGAAAACAAGGCGAACAAAAGAATAATTATTAAGCTTGACATTGTGAAATTTGTGCTCCACTTTAATTAAAGTTTTTATATAATAAATAAGCATTTTGAAACCTGAAAAGTATATTATTGTGTTGTACACGTGTCAAAGTTCATATGGGAATGTTTGTGGAGGTTTCCGCAACATAAAAATAAAATAAGTAAAGGTAGAAAATTTGCCTAAAATAACAGAGTAGCGTGCTGAATTCGAGGGGCATACAAGATTAGGCCGTACGGAAGCGGATACGAGCTTGTTCAGGGCTCCACCGAAGGCGTAATTCGAAGAATAAGCAAGGTGTCCCAAATTTTGAGGTTATGCGAAGGTATCGAAGCGTCCGATTGAAACAATTGCAAAATTTAAGACGGCGTCCATCTGACGTCACGAAATAAATACCTGCCTGAAACAAAAGATGTTATTTGCCGCCAAAGCGCGAAGATTTTAATAAATACCTTGTTCATAATTTCGCTCATTTTAACGTAAATACCGCTGACTGCACGACATAAACCATTTTATGGGAATTTTTGACAGATTGGTAAATATTTAACTACCGCGTATTTAAACTAATTCAGGTGTACAGTACCGTATCAGACAAATTCTAAATTATAACCTACTAGGAACTCACCCGAAATAAAATATTGAAAAGGGCATACAACCATTTATTTTGTGCAGTAAATTAGTACAGGTCACATTTTAACCAGCCTAGTAAAGTGACAGGCAATCATAATATTAAATAGAGGATTGAGCATTTTAGGATTTTGGCTCTAACTTATATAACAATTAAATTGATTAATAATATAGCTAATTAGAGACAAACAGGGCTATCCATCGCAATATATTGCTGCGTTTAAGGCTTTACTTAAATATCAACTACGATTACACTGTAGGTCACTAATACTTGCTGTGATCTCGCTATAATATAATAGCTTGATACTTAATAAAAAACTTAGTACAGGGTCCTTATATTTTTTTAATGAATCTGTAACTTACCTTAGCATTCTTTTGAGCATGTGTTGGAATTAATTGTGTTAATCCGACTCTTACACGGGTTACTGTCATAATTTAAAGTTAATGCAATCTAAATACACTCAATCAACCCTATGCTACTGAGCGATGGTCATTTACGAACTCCACAATGGAAAAAATAGGAACACAAAGGAAGACGAAAAGAACAATTGTACAAGTGAAACTGAGCGACAGAGAACGAAAGATTCAGAAACACGACAAAAGTAGAAGATGGCATTGCAAGCCTAAAGTGGCAATGGACAAGACAGCTCAAACGATGACAAGACGAACGATGGGCCAAGAAAGTAACGAAGTGGAGATACCTAGATAAAGAAGTGAAGAAAATTTAGATAAGACTAGCCATGGACAGTAAAACGTATGTGATTTTGGAAAAGTGTTTATTCAAAATGGATAAGTGAAGACTGAACACGATGATAATAGCCGATCCTCCAACAATGTGGTTAAATTTAAAGGTCTTCTTTTAATCGGTTTGTATAAACTAATCACCATAAATTATTCGTCATCATAAGTTTTCACTGAGAATGAATTAGGCGTTTTACATCCTGATACACCCTGTATATATCATTCTAAGCCTTAATATTATTCTCCATTGAATTACGTATTACTTACGTATCTGTGACTTCTTTTATCGTAGTCGACCAATATGGGTTTATAGATTTTGATCTTGGTACTCTTCTCTGTTTTACCTTTCTTGATAAACGGTGAATATAGTACGTTGTTTTGTAACTGCTTTTTTCATATTCGAAGTTTAGTTCCTTTCTGACGCTATTAGTAAAGAACAGAACCCCATATTTCTTCAACAAATTTGTACGCCTTTTCTGTATAGCACGATCTAGTTTATTTACGTATAGTAGAATAGGTACTGACGGTAATTGATTTGGCTTTCTCCTTATAAACAATTAAAAGAATCCCTGGTAGTTTCAAAAAACTGTCGCCATAAGCAAACGTTGACGTTCGACATATTTTTGGAGGCGCTGAATTTGGACCCACTGTATTAATTCGTGCTTGGTCTGAGGATCTCAATAATGAACCCACGTTTCATCTCCTGTAACTATTTTTCACATGTCTGGAGTAAATCCAAATTCCTAGAAGAAAACTCTCAATGACAATCTTTCTATCAAAAGTTAAAAGCCTTAGAACCCATGTGGCTGCCACCTTGCTCATTACAAGCTTTTTATGAAAGATGTGTAGGTCATTTAGTTCGAATATCTTTGACACCACAGCGAATTCTGATACCTTTCAACATTCATTTTTAAAAACCATCGATTCTATCTTTTCGCACATTCCAGGATTCGTTTTCGGCTGCCTAGGTCTTGGATTGTCTTCTACAGATTCATGGCATCAACGGAACTGTTGGGATCAAAATTTTATTTGATACAAGCCTGGTCCATTCTCACCATATACTACCATCACCCATACCATGTACAATTTTTGCACGCGGCCATGAAAAGTTAAGAATTTCATTATGATTGGGTGTTTTAAGATAACGAAACCCATCTTTAATGGCAAAGTACGAGTAATACACAAGTAATTTTATCTAACTTTGTTGGGTAATAGTTTCATGAATTATTTTCCAAATAATACGACAGCGCAATTCACAACACAACTACCTAAGCGAATTAGCCTGCTAGGGCAGTGGGTTACGGGGATTGCCGAGTACAATATCCATGATCATTTTTGGCTGTAACAGCTTCAGAAAATCTTATCTATTATCGATTAGAAACACCGGAACAGCAAAGTGTAGAAGAAACATATACTGAGTTGAAAAAAGTCCTGGAGAACGCTAATGCATATTTTAGAGGTGACCGCGAACATATTTATTATAAATATAATGACTGGCATGTTATATGTATACAACATGGAAACTATGAAAACATTGATCAGATAATTACCGAAATTAGCAGGCACGAAATATTAGAAAAAATGTTGCATTTTCAATACAGCAACTTAACAAAACGAGTGTCTGTTGAAATTAAGGTGGTTTCATTGACGATATCAGAATTTTAGCAACGTCTTGTATTGCAGCTTGATTATAAACCTGATATAACAAAGTCCTTTTCACAGCTCGGTGGTTACTACACAAGGCGAGGAAATTTTTGACTTTTATATATATATATAGTTGAAAATCCTGTACCCAATCACCCTGCGAATATCTGGGTTGGTTTATCATCACAAATGTTTATTTACTGTGATATCGTGGTGCCTCAGCTGGTGGGCGAAACCTTGGCTTCACTTCTACGTATCGTTAATGTCACGGCTGATAATTATAATTACGGCTATCACAAATACTCTATATTTTCTCAAACTTATTATATAAACGTCATGAAGAGAGAATCTTGAAGTCAGTATAAGAACAGAGATAGGTGTCGTGATGCTATTCGAGTTTGGGACGTTGAGCTTAAAACTACATTTTAAGAGAATACAATATATGCTATGGATTGTCCTTATAAAAGATACTATACTGACCAAGCCGGTCACGGAATTGGTGCGATTTACAGGTGTTCTGCTTATCAAAAGTGTCATGGAATTGGTAGTTTTCTTGGTGAAATATACCACTGCATTTTACCTCTTTTTAAAACAGCAGCGAGAGTTGTTGGAAAAGAAGCATTAAGGGCTGGCACCAACATTTTGGGGACGTTGCTGAAAACCGACCAGTAAAAGAAGCATTTCACGATCGTCTACAGGAAGACTGAAAAAGTCTCAAACGTAAAGCCGATCGACAAATAGATACTTAAATGGAGGGTTCAAGATATAAAAGGCAGCGAGTACTGAATCACAATCAATCTATAAGAAAAATTGCAAAGAAGAATCCAAGCAAGGTTTCCCACGCTGATATTTTTGCCAAGGATTAGTTTTTTTATCGATGGTGTTTTTGCATGCACACTCTTGTGAGTGCTTCAAATTTGAATTAGATTTGTTTGCTTTACCTGCAAAACAAACAAGTATTAAAAATGGCCAGTGGATTTTTTACAAACCTCGTTCTTTGCTTAATGACGATGCACCCATCGAATTTATTATCCCTGGAAATGGCAACGATTACATTGATTTAAGCCAGACCATGTTATATACCACAGCTAAAATTGTTAAGCAAGATGATACGGCATTAACCGATAAAGACCTTGTGGGGCCTGTTAATAACTGGATGCATTCCATGTTTAATCAAGTTGAGGTGTATTTGAATAAAAAATTAGTAAGTTCTCCAAATAATACATATGTATACCGTTCTTATATCGAGACTTTGCTGAACTACGGCGACTGTGCTAAATCATCTCATTTAACTTGTTCATTATGGTACACCGACACGGCTGGTAAAATGGATGCTACCACTGCGGCTAATGCCTGTCTTGTAAAACGTCAATTTTTTATGGCTACAAGCAAACAGGTCGAAATGATGGGTCACGTACATTCAGATTTATTTAACCAAGAAAAATTTCTTATCAACGGTGTTGAAATGAAGGCTAAGTTTATCCGGTCCAGAGATTCTTTCAATTTAATGGACTCCGAGGGATCTACATTCAAAGTGAAAATTAGTTATTCCAGTCTACTCGTAAGAAAAATGAAAATAAACCCATCCATACTATTAGCCCACACCTAAACTTTAGAAACTAAGTCAGCCAAATGCCCAATTATGCGAACCGACTGAAGTTGTGATAATATATTTTTCTCACTACCTTCATCAGACTTAAAACATTGCCTTAGTTCAGGTGCGACAATCAACATCTTGATGGCATGTTCCATCTTGCTTACTTGAAAATAGAACTCAATGCACCAGTAATTAATGGGGCCAGTATTTTTCGCTTTTTTTATAGGTTCTCCAGCTTTGACTAATTTCCTAAGAACATTTTTATGACGCGTAAGTCTCGATTTTTGGTTAGACGATAAAGGTATTTTTCCTTTAAAGTATTATATACACATTCACAGACACAATAATTTTTTTTACCTCCTTCGACTTTTAATAATGCAGTGCCTTCCTTCGGGCCGAGTTTAGATAAGGCACGAAGCAATTCTGAATTTTTGATTACGTCTCGCGACATCACTAATGAATGATTGTAAATTTCTCTGTGTTAGCTGTTTTATATCCCTTCTTTGCAATATAAATATAGCACCCACCATTTTGTCGAAAAATTTATGTTCAGTATCTTGCAATGTCTGGTGTGTTTTGTTTGTGTTTTCATATGCGTCCTGAAGAAAACGAGGATTTTCTGGACAGATCTGTCTAGCTAGATGATTTATTTGAGCTCTATCTCGGGGGTTTTTAAAAAGAATAACTTAATGGGCATTTAGGGATATGTCTTTCTGCCTTTTTCCTTGATGGAACGTTTTGAGTTATAAAAAACACACTAAGATTACAGTGGTGATAGCCTTTCGTAAAGACGTCAACAATGGAACAGTTTGCCTCTCCCATTAGATCGTTAATTATTATAATGGAAGTATAAAGATAATGACTGATACCGTATTTAGAGATAGATAATAACACAAATTCAATTGTATAATGTTATTTGGATTTGGTTGACCAGTAAAACTTATAATATAAGACATAATTGGTACGGGACAAATTATGGTTACTTTGTTTGAATAAGTTTATATTATGTTCAGTATTATTGATGCACATACAAATCGAAAGATAAAGAATGCATTTAATATAAGAAATAGTATTTAATTGTTAAAATGATGAATTTGTTGAAATTGGTAATAATGCGAACGAATTATTTATACAAAAATTAATAACCATGAAAGTGTAGTAACTAAGCGAGATGCCAGGATATAAGTAGAAAAGTAAAAGTAATAAGTGAGATTATTATCAATTGGAAATAAAATACACAGAAATTTAGTATATAAAGAAATTAATAAGTATTCGATTAGTAATTTAAATTGCATTATTTATAAATAAAGTGAACAGAATTGCCTGGAGGCTGTATTAGGTTTGCGTTACTTGCACTGGTTCTTGTTTCTAGCGTTCTGAGCACAAGGTGAGATTGCACCCTTGTTTTAAGACAATGTAGTCATGCCACTCAGAGAGACGATGATATTTGGTAGCTACCCTGAAGCGCAGTCTCACGCTTCAAAAGTTTAGGCTTGGAAGGGTAGCACCACGATGTGAATGAATCAAACCTTAATAGTCGATTGTGTTTTTACAAAAATAAATTTCTATTTATACAGATAAAATTGCTTAGGAACTACGGTTTCAAAGTGCAAAGTATGTTTACTGTGAGGATATAACATTTCATAACAGACATCAGCGTTTAAGCCAGTTTATTTCCGCTATGTCTGCAAGTACGTTACCCTGAACTCTGATTATTAGGTCGTTTATTTACGCAAGTTGCTTACTTGCAGATGCGCATTTAAACTTCGTGCATATGAAATCAGAATCATTTAAACCTATGAACTGGATTTCGTAAACTTTGGAACTGAAATTTAGGTCTGTTTAATTCGAGATTAAATAAAAGTACAATTTAGAGTAACGAGAAGTCGTATTTACTAGCATATGAAACAAGTAAAATAATATCCAAATGGTGGATGACCTTCATAAGTGTAAAGGTTAACATCGTTGGTATTTACTTGTTTATAACCATTGCTGTGGGTGGATTGGAGGTAACCAGTTGGATGTAGCAGAGATAAACAGCGGGTGATCATTTGAAACAGCCATCGCAGTGGACAAGTTGCAAGTGAGCAAATACATACCTCTAGAAGTATAAAGTTTGATGTCATGGATTATTAAGTGTTGGATGCATTGCTGTAGATAGGTGAATGATCTACAGGATTGGAATATTTTATAACCAGAAATCTATTGCATAAGGTAAACCATTTAACGATTGATCAATATTTACTTGAAATAAGAGAAAAGAGTAGTGATCAGGTTTTTAAAGTAAACATTTGATGATCTGTGAATGAGGAATTTAGTTAAAGCGAACCTACATACTTTTAGTCTTGAACATTAAATAATTTTGAATTGAGAATAATCACAATGCACGTCTCGATCTGAGAGTGACATCGTCCTGTTAGACGGATTTATTAACTGGGCTAGTTTTTGGGGATATAATTAACCATATGTAGTTATTACACCAAGTCAAGCATGCATTAGAAAAAGTACATAACGAAACATATCTTGAGTTAAGTCAATCAGAAAGAAGAAAGTTTATGCCATTTATTTGAAAATAATTTTGATGGGGATTAACTCAAATATCTAATTATAAGTATAATGTTGTACTATAATATAAAGAAAAATACTCTACATCAAAATACTTTGAGAACATTTTTTCTCCATCTTGTAAATGCTACCCGATATACCGGGTGTCCGTTCTCAAAGTCGAACATAGGCGATTAACATTGTATTGAACGTTTTTGCCGATTCCTGCTCGCCAATTCAACTTACAGGGAAGGTAATGGTATCAATGGGAAGATAAAATTATTACACATCAAATGATACCAATAATAATATTCAAGATGCGATTTTTATTTTAAAATATTAATTTAAAGCTTGGGAATTTTTAAATATGCCATGCCTTGATTTCAAGTTCGATAGCATTTGTCAAAAAAATTGGTAATTAGTTGACGTAAATCAGGTATTTTCTGTCAACGTCTGTTAAAATTATCTACAGAAAAATGAATTATTTTAATGAAGAATGAGTGAATGCTCTAATGTTAATTACCTATGTTCGACTTTGAGAATGGACACCCGGTATACATAATGTTTGAAAATATATTATTCATACTTTAAGAGGTGCTTTATGAAGCTAAATAATATAAAAAATTAAGAAATGCATGTGATAGTCTCAACCGTTATTCAGTTATAGATTTTCATTATTTTAAAAATAGAATTAAGAAAAAACAACTATGTCCTATTTTCTTAATTTCAATAGTGTTTGTTCCAGGCTTGTGTTATTTCCAAAAATGGTTTAAGAAACTAATGACTGGAAACCGCACTAAAGCTTGTATTGTCGAATTTGTGAATAGTAATGCTACAGGCATGATCAGCTGAATAAATATTTACAGACTTGACTACTGTAACATTTTCTCACCTTCTACGCCTGTTTTCGCTTTTGTACTATGTAACTAAATTTTTATGGAAATATTATCATTACTGGATATTGTTTTATCAAATTTCTTATTTTTTGCTGACAGACCAAATTATTATTACATCTAATCCGCTTCGAGGTTTTGCGAGAGTTTCTCGGCGACGATTGTTACAGTATGTAATATTATTTAACGTTCCTAGTTAAACAGATTCCAGTTTATTCGTTTCAGCGTATACTAGAGACATGGCACTTTATTTATAAGTTGCCAGTGTTTATTAAATAATTTGATTTTGTCGCTTCCTCAATGTAACCTGTAGACAAATTCTTGCTACTGACTAGGAATTTAAAAATTAATTAAGTTTACTAGTTGATATAAATTTCCGGTTCCTGGACTATTATAAAAACTATGGATTTATTTGTTAGTATAAGCAGGCTACTTTCTGAATTGTACTACATAGGTACCTAATATTAATGTGCAACAGACTAGTCCTGGTGTCAACATAATAGTAATCGGTATCATGAAAAGGGTTTGATGCTTTGCAATTTAGGTCTATTAAGACGTCATACATTGGATTAATAATGGTACGTATTACATAAAACCAACGATGCTACTGATCTCTCAACAAAGCTCCGAAAAAACGTTGATTAACATTTTAATCGGATCATTAATCTCTGGTCTGTGTTACGCCCCGATTAGCGAACAGACTCTAGCTTGATTAACTTTTAAATATTTTAATTAATTATTATTTATTGTGCCTTTGAAATATAACTTACCGGACGTAATTATTTTACAATAAGCCCATGTTAAAACACTTGGTTTCAAGGTGCACATCCGCCAAGCGGCTACGAACCTTAAATTTGCTTTCGGAGCCGAGACCCTCCAAATGCATCGAGCCTCTAACGGCAAGAAAATATTTTTTAATTTATTATAATCAGGCCCACTCGATTTTGTGGAGGCAAGCTAGGAAAAGCTCGTATAAAACATTTAGATATTTATCTCGCATATTATAGGCATGAACTCGTTATCGTTGAGCCAGGTCAACTCGCATTCGTATTGTATTTTCAAGGTAGTATGGAGATCTTGCGGACCTCAAAGAAGCTTACGAAGAATCAACAGCATCTCGTAATAACAAAGCCGGGGTTCGGCGGATCGCCTCTAAGATATATCTGAGTTATTTCGTATTCCAACAAACGAGCCAGCACTCCGTCACATGTAATTAGCCCACAGCCATAACATAAATTATGATGTTAACTTTTTATGGGAAACGCACGCTTTTGATTTATTTTGCCCGCCGATTAGAGTTGCATTATATTAATGAAAGAAGTTTTCCCGCGAATTTTACTTTTTACGTCTTCATAATATCGTGTGATTTATTGTTAAAAAGTATCTTAATAAAATCTGAACTTTTTTAGCACCAATATTGATCTGAAAAAATGTATTTGAGCGATATACAAGGTGTAGCGAAATTCGCGCATACGGACTACAAAGCGGTACAATAAAAGCTATATAAAAAGTGCCTACATTTAAAATTATTTGAAGATGTCACTCTCAATTATGCCTGAAGTAAGTTTAGTTTCAAAGGCTGAGATTATTTCTTGCTTACAAAACGGTATAAATATTCGGAAAATTACACATTTACTTAGTTTTATAATTGTTTTATATTGTAGCTTTTGATATCAAAATTTGATATAACATATGACAGGTTTGAGTTATTCACATGACAGTTTGTTAAGGTCATTTATTAACCAACCTAAAATAATTAAAAAATCATGACTAGTTTCTTCTTGATGGCAATATAGTAGTATAGGGGCACCTCGATTGTAATATCAAATTAATTAGGTCAATTAAAATCGCGAATCAAATTAAATTAGGTCAATTAAGAATAATCCTCCCGCTGACGCGGTCGGACTATTTAACCTGTCAAACTGACACTCTTTTATTATTGTGCAACAAGTTATCGATATATAACCCGATAATATCGAAGTACTTATAGTATTACTTCTGATTAAAATATAAAACTGCATGTAAGAATGTGTTTCGTATTAGCTTACTTGTCGGAGGATGGCTCATTATGTAAGAGGACACGCCGGAAAATAAAAAGATGACAGACTTTTACAACTGTTTTGTAGAATGATGACTACAGAACTCAGTGATTACCGTGAAAATGTAGAATGCAGACTCAATAGGCTTTTAATGAAACATCATCCCAATGTCAATCGGCTTGGAAAAAAATTGCGCGAAGAAGCAAAGTACCTTGCCTACATATTGAGTGGGATGGACATTAATTTGGAAACCAAGAAACGAAAGAAGGCGTACATGCAAATTGACAACAGAAATGCAAAGATAAAAGAAGCATATCATATTACCGGAGATTTAAAGAAATTTTTGGTTTCTATGACACAAGTCCAAAAATTCGAGTAAAAGTAAAGTTCGCGCACTCCATTCCATGTAGGAACATGGCCTGAGACAAGGCGAGTCAGGGTCGCCGAAATATCTCTTTCCGAAACCCAGTCAATCTGACACATCTTTAACGGCGTACTGGGTGATGTGGTTAGCATCACGCTTTCGACGACTGCCTTACTTTCCCTACTTTCTTAATTGTGGTTTCGGTACTCAAATTTTAAAGCACCCCGTACCGTGGCACCACAGCCTGACGCCCTAAC
Organism: Agriotes lineatus; assembly: GCA_940337035.1. Lineage (NCBI taxonomy): Eukaryota > Metazoa > Arthropoda > Insecta > Coleoptera > Elateridae > Agriotes > Agriotes lineatus. The sequence continues at coordinate 58,173,182 of OW679194.1, read as the reverse complement.
CGCTCGACCACGCTGGCGACCCAGAAATTCGAGTAGCTGCTATTAAATCTACTAACTTCATTAAAAAACATTCATTGTCAATCCTAAACCCAATAGATAAAAAAATATTTTAGTAGGCAAATGCCATTCATGTAACGCTATTTCAGTTAGGTAATGAAGCCATTACACCACTCAGTTAGGTAATGAAGCCATTACATAACTGAGTGGTGTAATGAGCTTCGTTACCTAGCAAATAGTGTCAAATGGGTGACGTAATGGGTTAATTATCCCACTGGAATAGATAAATTTCTTTAAAGGGCTCTACTCAGAAATTCCGTCGAAAATGGACATCGGTAAAAGGCATTAATCGGAACTTCCCTCACAAGTGATGGTTCTGACACTACAAATTTTGGCAAAAGAATTTAATAGAATCTCGACCAAGATTCAAAATGAGTTGTTAAAGCCACTAACATCGCTTCAGTTTAAATGTTAAATGACATGTGGTGGATTGTTACGAATTATGAGACAGTGATACACAGGTAAAGTTCCTCAGACAGATATCATCTGAAAATTGTTATCGTCATAAACGTCGTTTCTGACATTTTAAGAGATCTCAGAAGAGCAACTATAAAAAAATAGAAATAACCTGGATATTAACCCTGTAACGCGCAAAATTAGTTTTAGAAAAAAATCGAAATTTTAATTGGTATGCATTCTTTGAGATGACAGGAAACCGAAAAGCAATGTTTTTATTAAAAATCTATTTTCAGTTTTTCAAAAGATGCTGGTAAACCGTTCTACCAGTGAGCCATTCAGGACAAAATAAGTTGTCAATGGTCATTGGTATACCACTTCATAATGTTGCCGAGTTATTTATTTAGATGCTTACTAAATTACTGAATAACATATAGCATTACCCACCCATTTTTTGAAGTAGTCTCCTGGTAAAATTTCTAACAAATAATTCAATTACATTGTCATATTTTTTTATTAGTATAGTTAGTAGCGACTATTTGATCACTTACAAACAAACCTACCTTGAACAGATATAACATACACTTTTCAAGAGGTTGCAAATAACATAATTTACTTGAATGGTCAAAGTAAAACAGTTTTTGAAATTTGCAGTGAATAATATATACACCTGCGAGTGGAGCACTAACGTTCTGTTGAAAATTTATTACTACCTCATCGTAAACAATCCGGGCCGCCGCGACCTGCCCCAAAAACATCAGCTAAAATGCGACCATAATTGCTTTGAACGTAAATATTTTCCTAGCGGACCATAGTAGCAAAACCAATTCGATTATATCTTCAGTAGATATGTTTATAAATATTCGAAACATAAAAATAAACAAACTGTATAAAACGTACATTATTACTAAAAAAGTAGACATAAATATAGACTATTTGTAGACGTAAATAAAAGGTTTCCAAATATTAATTTGTTTTTCAAAATCAGGACAAAATAATTTATTCTACTTATCAATATTACAATTCCTACATATTACACTAAAACGTTTACCAGCTCAAAACTTGAAAATTGCACCCACAAAATAGTAAGAAACAAAAAACTTCACCAATTCGCTTACGCACTTCAAGTCGTGACACGGAATGCACGCTGGTAATACTGTCATATCAGCTACACATTTACACCAAGGTTTATTGGGGTAGTTTTATAACTACAAAAATTCTAGAAAATATAAAATTAGACAAATGAACTGCAATGTCTGTAGAACGGAAACAAGGCGTTACAGAGCAGTATTAAGTTTCAAAACAAATATTATTGACTGTTATGCATAGTCGTATAACAGTCATACCAGAGAGCGTTAAAGGGTTAAACAAAAACCTATTTCGCGTGAGGTGCCTTTTACTGAGATTACATTTATTGTTGATAAAATGAAAACTAATTTCAGTCACGGGTGTTATTGCATTAACGTAACTCTAGTAAAATAGTTATTTGCGTTATAACAAGTCCGGTAAATGATTTTTCACAGTAAGAGTTCGATGTTTTTGAACGAAGCGACCTAAGAGTCGAGTCTAGAATTTGTAAACAAGTACGTACTGTGAAAATTGTACTGGTAGTATAACGTACAACGTTTTATTTCATACTATGTGGAGCTTCTTAATTTTTAGATGAATTAATGCACATTAAGTGTCAACGATTAAAAATAATCCTGTCATTTTGTGTAGCATTTCTTTGGTTGCAGTACACAGTACAGTATGGGATTAATAATATAAACAGTTTAATCTACAATTGCAGCCAAAAAGATAGAAACACCATCTTTAATTTAGAGTTTGTTTTTAGTGATTGTAATTTTGCCGTTCTTGTCATACTGAAAATGTCAGTGATAATTAATTGCTACAACAAAACAGTGGAGACTATGAGTCGATGACATGATAAAGGTGTATTTACAAAACATAAAAGTTTGTGTTTTCATTGTTTTCCATAATGGTGCCATTCACTATTCAATATTTACTTCGAACGTCTAAACACTTCCAGAGTTGCACCAAATTACAAAAAAGCTGATGATAATTAGGTTTTTCTGCGACCACTACTAAAAGTATGCCTTTTAGCACTAGATTGTTTCACTAAAAATGACGTTTTATAAATCAGCGTGTTAAAAGTGAAATCAGCTGGTGTTGAATTTAGAATTTGGACTGGAAGTGAGGTTATAAAGTTATTCTAGTTACTTCTTTCGTTAGAAGTAAGGTGTTTTTTAAATAATGAAAACATTATGTAATGAATAAAGTAAAATGTGTACTATTATAATTTATCTTTAATATCTAACTTTGACAGCTACCGGTTGCAGAAACAGTCACCTGCGCCGTCAAGGCCATCTCTTTACTATGACATAAATTATAACTGTCATAAATGCAAACCTTTGTTAAATCGACATTTATTGATTAACAACAGTAAATTTAAGGCCGTAGAAAAAATATTATGTGCAAACTCGTGCATAAATATCTACTTTTAGCACTTGTTACTAAAATAGCTATTATAATTACATACCAATTTCAATTATAGCAGTATCTGCAAAAATACATAAAGTTGCATTTAAACATTATATAACCAACTATCTAAAGAAAAACAATCTGCTAATTACTTCTTATTGGTATGGTTTTCGAAAGAGCCATTCTGTTAGAAAAGGCAATAGGTTTCTATCACCGCAGTCTGAGTAAAATTTTCATGTGCAGCAAAGATCGGTACTTGGATGAAAATTTTTTATTGTTTTTTTGATTTTGTAGTGTTTGCGAATGGCACAAGTTTTGTTAGTAGGGATTCAGATATGAAGAGCCTGCTAATAAAATGAGAGAATGAGCTCCTAAATTTAATGGATTATGCAAATCAGACTTTCTTTAGTACTTGATGCAGTTGTATGTTGTTGAATGTTTTGTTTATATCTAGAAAGAGGCAGAATGCCGACTTAATAAATTCAAGAGCTTTTTTTGGCTATTTAGCGAACAATGAATATAGCATGAGCGATTTTGCCGCAAACTCTGTTGTTCACCACTTAGATCTATGTTTGATATCTTTTAGAGAGAAAGTATTTGGGGGCATAAAAATGCTTCACGTACTAAGTATACCGATGGTGCCACAATTATACAGTGAATCTATTTTAATGGTTAACATAGCAGTTTAGTTTCTATGCCAGCATTTAATCATACAGGTCACTTCCATAGTTACCAATGAAATCAATAGATTAGAGCGTTTATTTTACGAGGGAACATACGAATTTGAATTAGGTACTTGCTAATAAGAAACTTTAATTTTTTACCGGAATGTAAGTATGCAACTAAAAAGTAGATACTTTTAGGAACAACTTGCGTGTTGTATATTTTCTTCAGTGGTATACATTAGGATAACTTTTAATTGTCTTTAAGACAAGTAATAATTCCTATGTTAACTCGTAAAATACACGCTCCAATCTACTGGTCTCGTTTGTAACTATGGAAATGACCTGTATGATTAAATAGTGGCATAGAAACGAAACGCTTATGTTAACTATTAAAATAAATTTCCTGTATATAACAGCAACGAGATAACATGAACAAGAAAATAACACATATTGCTTGAGTAAGAAAGAGATAAACATAGTAGCAAATATACGCGTCGGCTTGACGCTCATTTTAATTATGACATATGTCAACTAATTGTGCCTCCTAAAATAATTTTGTTGTGTGGTCATCTCTTTCTTACTCAAGCATTCTATTTTGTTGTTCATGTTATCTTATTGCTGTTATATACAGTGCGAACGTTGGCTGTGGAACGCTTCAAATAAAAAATTCCCCGATTATTTGCTGCCAAAATCCTCGGACACATCGACCTTATTTTTTGAACGCGCATCTTTTCTGGTAGTTGTCAATTTTTTTTACCCCCACCTCTTTCTATAATGACGTCATCACCATTTTTTTAAATGGCAGCCACCACTTTTTTCTATGGAATCTGATTCTACTTGAAATTCTGCGGTTGGGCAATGTTCATTTGATTAGTTGGCGACACTATTGGCAATTATGAAAAAAACTGATTTATGAAAAACTGAAAACACAAAATCGAGATAGCTGTGGAATTTTTATCAATTTATTTGAAACAAATGAATAACAATTTAAATAAAATATCAGTTGATAAAAATTCCACAGCTATCACGATTTTTTGTTTTAAATTTTTCATAAATCAGTTTTTTTTTCATAAATGCCAATAATGTTGCTAAGTAATCAAATGAACATCGACCAACAGCATATTGCTGTATGCAGAATTTCAAGGAAAATCAGATTCCATAGAAAAATTTATTCCATGTAGTATGGCTGTGGAAATGCAAACCAACGCCTTTAAAATTGGCTTACATACTTATTGTTTGGTATTTAGCTTTAATCATATTAGTTTACTTTATTTCCTCTATGTCCCACCAGGTAAATCCCTACACGAACTTCTACTTTGCGTGGGTACTATCGAGTCTTACACTCTCCGTTTAGGTAGTATTAATTTAGTTATTAATTGCCCTGAAAACAGATACACTTAATTTAATTCAAACTGTCAAATTTTATTATTAAATAATCTTTTTATCCATCTTATTAGGATGTTATATTGAAATAAACGAATTGACACGTAAAAGTAATGTAATTGTCCAACAAATAAGCCTGCGCCGCGGCGCTGATGGAATAGACACTTAATCTTAAATCTATCCTAAAAATAAAAAATATGCTAAGCCGTTTATTTACTAACGAAACTTACTTATTAAACTACAGAAGATGTTGGAAATGTCTACTTCCTTTTTCAATACACAGTGCAACACGTCTGTTCATGTTATCAAACACTTTTTGAAAAGGTGAGGTGTAATTCGTAATTGTACTACATTCTTCTACGATACTTTGTTGTAATCTTCCAGAGTATGCGCTGATGTCTTAAAAATGGCGTTTTTTAACAAGGAAAACAGGAAATAATCAAGAGGACTAAGATCACACGATGATAGATAGCGATCATGTAATATGAATCTTTCGTCGTAAGAATTCCAACTCTGTTGCAGTTTCTCATCATCCAACTGATTGATAAATGATTGCAGAATGCTGTTCTGATATCTTTCAGCAGTGATAGTCTCTTCAAAAAATAGGGGACCGATCAACCTCCTTCCCGAAAGAGCTACACAAATACCGATTATAGGACAACGCAAGAAAGATTCTCTCATGAAATTGGGATTGTTGATACTCCACATTCTCATCACTTGCGAATTGCCGTATCCAGACAAACACAACTATTATCCATTTACTTGACATCCGCACTGTCAAATAGACAGTATGTTGGAACCACTGCTATTTTTCTTATTTTAACAATTAAATTAATGTACAATCGTGTTCAAATAAATCTGGAACAACTCGTGTAATGTAACTCTCAATTTCACTTGTGCACATAAATCTTGGACAACTTTTTTGTTGTGTTGCATTTGTGGCTTGTAACATATTATTTGTAATTAGATTTCATTAAATATTTTGGTGAAAATTTAAAAAAGAAATATTTATTATAATTAACATCAATTAAAGTAATTAAGTAAGCAATATACATTGCTATGTAATGTTAGACAATCGCCAAGTCAATGTACTATTAGGCAAACACCCCAATACTCAGGACACTTATATTAAATTTTAAAAATGCCCAACTTGAATGTCAGTGTCTTAGGCTAACTAAAATGAAACGTATTTATTACCGCCAATAAAACGGTTAATTGCCCCGTTCTATATTTTATCAAATTGCAATAATCCTATGGGTTTGCTCAGGCAAACCACAAGACTGATATCTCAGGTTAGGTTCAAATTTGAATTTTATATAAAAAGAATTCTGTAGAATATTTAACTCAGAGTAGCTCAAATACTCAAAAATTCATTACAACTGCTCTACTCACTTCAATAGTTTATAACCTCACAAAATTCACTTACACCACAAAAGGTTCGCGGGTGCATACAACCTTTTTATTTTGATATTCAAACGCGAAATTTGTAAGGAAACCACAGGTAAACTGAATCGAATCTCCCGCCTAGCAACATTTAACTTGGTTTTGTTTCAGGTTGTGACGTAAAAACGACGAGTACTCTATATTTCTGCTGTTTGCTGATGCAGCCAGAATAAACGTGTGCACTTTATTGTGAACGATTTTAACAGTAAATATAAAATATAAAAAGTAGACGGCTACCCCACTAGTCGAAAGTACAGTACAAAGGTTGCCTAAAATTGTACGGAACATTGCAGTTCCATTAGTTGAAAGTGGTTCAAACAATATTTTCCAGAAGAGTAACCAAAATAGAAAATGTGCTAAGGCCAGGTGAAAACTCCGCGTGTTCTTCCCGAATTCAGACAGCTCGTTATTTCAAATCCTGTCTACCTGCAACTGCTTTCCCGTGCCCCAATATAGTCTATTATTGATCTTATGGCGGACTGTTGCTTAGCGCAAAGGTGCTGCCAGACAGCGGCGTTAGAATGAATCGGTTGTTTGAGTGGAAAAGCGCAAACGTACTTGCTTCACCACATTTCCATCTATCCATACAGTTGGCCATATGTTCTTGCAGCTGCGTGCCCCCCCCCCCCCCCAATAACGGTAGCGTAGCCAAGCCGAATTGTTTTGTCGAAGCGGCCTCCACGGCTCCGGCCGTTGCAGCCCGCTGTAGGTGTTTTCAAGAACGTTTCGAGGTTGTGACGCCAGTGAAGCAGAAAGTGCCGTAAAACTTACGAGGATGTGATTCAACGTGTTGTGAAGCATTGTAAATGGTATCATTCGGTTTTTTGTATCATGTCGTCGCGTAAGCTATGCATTAACCTTTGTTACGGATTTTAAAAAGAAGCCGGCTCAAGGATACCTAAGTCTTTGTTCCGGGATACTAATTGTCATTGTGTGCTCCGTTGTACTTGCTCGTGCAAGGATTTTTCCACTGCCCCGTGGTGTTGAGTGCTCAACTCCCCTCCCCCATACATCTTTATGATCTCAAACTTCTTGCATTTGGCCATTTCTGGCTGCTGACGTTGTCCATTCTGACCACCTTCCTCAGCGTCCCTATACAACGGCTCTGCACTGTACACCAACACCAAGCTCGTCGCTTAACTACCAGGTATTGTTAAATTAATTTTACTATAGTGTTAAGTTAGAATTTAGAGCGTAGCGTCCCCAGTGCGCGGAGTTTATTGTTTATCACGTTTGTTTGTTTATTCACGCAAGTAGATTAGTATCTGTATCAAGGTCCATTGTTTGTTACGGTCACCTCCTTGGTCATATTGTGATGTAGTAGTGGCCGTATTTTTACCTAACCCTACAAACCCCGTATAATTTAAGGAATTACCACTAGAGGTGTACCCGTACACTCATTTTGTTTATTTTAACCAATCGACGAATATTCAAAATTATTTTTGTCTATTTATGACTTGTGAATGCGTTCTGTGACGGATTTATGTGTTTTTCTCTATATGTAAAGATCAATGTAAGGTGGAGCGACGGAAGCTGTTTAACCGCTGAAGATAAGCTCCTGAAACAGCTGGAGACGCCGCTTAGGAACGCTGACGCAATTGCAAGCCCTGAATTTTTGGCTTATACAGAGTCTTGCATAAATATTGTTCCCACCCCAATTCAAGCCCGTGGCACCCTAATACCACTTTCTTTTTACTTGTCCCGAGTTTGGTCACCCTTATTGTAATGGCACTTCGCTCTAATTAACAGCCTGGTCAGATAGAGCCACGCCCCTCTCCCTGAGTGTAGTCGGACAACTATTTTGGAACACAACCGTTGAGGCGTGATTGGGGTGAATTCTGCTAGCCAGAATTTTTGACCCGTAATGTAGCGAGTGCTCATTATCGTAAAAGTCGATTGTTGCTGTAACAAATGCAATATTTACGTTGGTAGCTAGGAAACAAGTAGATACCATAACTACTTATTGTCTAGCTACGAAAGTAAATATTGCATTGTCTATTTAGATTACTCTTATGGAAAATAGTATTTGAACCTTTTTCAACTCATGGAATTGCCATGGTCTCTACAATTTTAGGCAACCTGTATATGTAAATTTATAGGGTACCTAACTGACTGTAAGAGGTATAGTAATTTGTACAACTAGTTTTGAAAGTAATACTTTTTTCAGCAAACTGTTGTAACTGGTAATTTAGTCAAGAACTTCGGAATTTACAACTGTCAAATTGATTTCAATAAAATAGTTTAAAAAGTGAATTTTTTTCACGATTTTGCGTTAAAAAAGGTGGTACTTTCAATACGTTTTTTCGTTAAAAAAAGACGACTTTCATGATCACTATGTATAAAAATATATTAGATGTTTATGAGAACTGTTGGCCACATTTTAGGAAACTTATAGTTGGTTTTGAATGTAGAAGAGAACATCTCTCGACATTTTATGAGCAGATACTTATTATTGAAATGTATTTCAGATCTTAGCAGAGCCGGTACAGGTTGCCACAATTTTTGTTTCTAATTTTTCATGTGGCAGTTTACCTTTCTATCATTGAAATATCCTTCAGTTGTGTCTTTGGCTATATTTTCCTCAAGTTTTTAGGCCTTAGCAATAATGGGCTATTCAACAAAAAGTGTCTGAGCAAACTTTTCTGACAACCTGTCCTGACATCGGAATTGTCACTGACTTTGAGTTTACTTGTCACGGGCTATTTAGATGGGACAAAATAAAATTTTAAATGTGTTAAGAACATTAAAAGTAAGCTAGTAATTTAAATTTATGACACGTTAAGAGAATGAAATATTAATTTAAGTGAATATTTCAGGGTTAATAATACGTTAGTCACTTTCGAGCCCAGCACTTTCATTCTATACACTGTATCCAGTTTTCCCTGACATTACTATTAAATAACGGTTCTAAACAAATTAAACAAAACAGTCATTAGCATCCTCTTCTTCGCTGCTGGATACTTGACTTTCCTTCTTCTTTGTAGGTCCTTTTTTCTTTTTTGAATCCTTGTTTTTGTTTCCTGTTTTTTTAAAACAGACATTTCTTTAATTTGTTGTGATCGACATTTTCAGCCTGTTCTTCTAGTTCCCTCTTAACAGGAGTATCTGTTAAAATTTCTGTTTCTCTTTTTCGACTGCTATTGCTATTTGTATAATTTTCTATCTTCAGTGTTCTTTAAAAGTATAAGATCTTCAAGAGGTGACTTACGTGCATTGCTCGGCCCGGGTTGAGGTTCATCTGAGTTGTCTGGAGGCTGCTTTGCAAGCTGGTTTCCAGGCTGCTTTCTGTTGTTCAGATAGCTTGGTGCAAAATCCGCATCGGTGAAGACATCACGATTGAATGGATATATTCTTGTACACCCAAATCCTAAAGAAATATTAGCTGGGGTCATCACAAGTGAAAATGCGAGTAACGAGTTGTGAAATGTCGTAAATTGTCATCGTGCTCTCAGGATTGTTAATCAGCCAATCGTCACAAGCTGAGTTAAAAAATGTCTTGAATAGAGCGTGAATAGTGCGGTCAAGTGGCTGGAGCTTATGCGAATAATGTGGGGGAAACGATAATATGATGATTCCCTTGAATTTAGCAAAATTGAGCCCCTCTATGCTAAGATGGGAACTATGATTATCAAGAAGAAGCATACATGGATTCTCAGGCGTGCTTTTCAAGTGCTTATGGAAATGATTTAAAAATAAGATGAAATCGGCTTCTTGCATTTACGTAGATTTATTGATATGGAGCGCTTATGATATTTCACCTTTGGGAACACGAATAATGGTGGGATATGGTTTCCAATCGCGGAAACAGTGTAAGCCAAAGTTACTAGCGTACCCCTTTCCGCAGAAGTGATTGCACCGATTTGTTTGAATCCTTTGCGAGCAATGATTCTATCTGGTCTCTGTAATGAAGTAACCTTGGTTTCTTCCATACTCCAAATTTTGTAAGGTTGAAAATGAAGTCTTGCAAGAACTGTTGCCAAATTATTGAAAAAAGATTCCACATTTGTTCGGTTGAAGCTTGAAGTTCGTGCCAAGCTGGTCGTCTCTGGTTTTCGTACGGAAGGAGTCGGGTGTCTTGAAAAAAACAGCGAACCAATAATCTCCGAAACGTTCATTTCTTTCCAGGATTTGGAGGATGGAATGCAATTCCTGCTTGCTGCGGTAGCAATCGAAAGAGAAAGAAATGCGTTTAATTTGATACTACTTTAATAGAATTTTTTACTTGTTTAAGATAGAAATAGCTTAAAAACTGTAATAAATATTTTGCATTTTATTTACAAAAAACAGATCAGCCATGATCAAATTGGTTTATACCAAAATAATTGTTATTTTATGTCAGTTATCAATTCACATATTTAACTAATTACTATGCATAATAATAATATTGCACATTCGAATGAAGAGAGTGTATTTATTATCTATTTATTATCCTAACATTTTACAGTGGCGTTAACGCACAGTACGTGATTTATTCTCGGTTAAATTTAATAATCGACCTATTCCATCTGCATTGTTACGCTCAATTTGTATTTCGCATGCAATATTTCAAATAATTAATTGGATTCCACAATTCCTATTTATTCCTAAATATCCAGTAGGTACCTCTTTACCTAACTGGTTAGGCAACCCTATCAACATCTTTAACAATTTTTGAGCAAGCTACAGTTATCCTTATCAATTTAAACAACTCTTTGGATTCCTCAGTTCTTCTGATGGTCCATTTTCAAATTTTGGAACTTTTGAATCAGACTGTTTTTGGCAAATTTTTGGCCATTCCATGCCAGTCCTGTTTTGTGTAAGATGGTCGCTACTCATGGGGACTTTGCTTCGTCAGCTTTGATTATGGCTCGCTCCGATTTGTAGAGTATATGTGAGGCATCATAACCCTCTGGAATGTTATGGTGGCTTGTGTGTAATGCGAATGCAGGCGATTCGCTACGCATTTGCAGATCTGATTGGGAACCCCGCTCTGCGTTCTGGACTGCACGTTTGGCTATTAACCAACTCAAGGCTTGTTGTCTACGGTTGCCTCCCTTTAGCTCCGTAATATACCTGGAAATTTGTATTGTTAGCCTTTTATTACGTAACCACCTGGAATCCTGTTCTACGTACCACCTGGGATTTTCTTATTTTACCACCTGGGTTTACATTACTTTCTGGAGTTCTTTTACTGCGTGGGATCATTCCTGACATTTGAAGCCCATGCTGTGGACGTGCGAGATGTGCTAACCCTGTTTTGGCTGTTGATGCACCTGGAACTAGGATCTTCCGCCGCGCGTTGCGAGGTTTCGCCATGGCTCGCACCTGGCCTTGCTGCTCGGCAAACTGCCTGGTTGCTACGTTCACCCTCACGGCACCTATTGCTTTGTACCTGAAAAGTTTTGGTAGTGTTATAATTATGTATCTTTGTGTGTGACCTATAGCTTTGGTATGATAGCTTTTGCTTTTCTTGTTACTAGATCGCTTTAGTATTATTGGTTTTAGTTTGGTATGTCTCAACCTTGGAGAGGTCCGATCCGAGGATTTTTCTGCGTCGAGAACCTGGCGCCCATTCCCTTAGTATCTCTTTTAGCTTTGCTGGAACCCCGATCCTCACGACGAGTTAGACAATCTAGGCCGATATTTACCAGCTGTCAAAACACCTAGTACAACTTTCGCTAACAGGTAAGGGCCGCCCTTCGCCATCCTTCGCTACAGCATTAACAATTCACAAATTTGTGAATAAAATTGTAACTACAGCAGGTGATTTAAAACTTTGAGAACGAATTGGCTCCAACAAAAATTGTTCGTGAAAAAAGCAAAATTCTTTGGAATTACTGGACATGTTTCCACTGTAGCACTGGAGGATCGTCGTACTGTTAATGCTGAATGATACACTACAGTTTGTTTGTCTCAAGTTCTCTAAAATTTTCGTGTAAAACGTCCAAGAGGAAGGATTCTTGCATCAAGATAACGCTCGGGTGCACACAATGGGCCATTCGCCGTATAAGTCAGACCTAGCACCTACTGATTTCTTTTTATTTCTATGTGTAAAGAATAAGTTACTGGGTTTACGTTTTACATCGGCCGAAGAAGTCGATAATACATTTAAAAATGAAATGAATAACCGGACGGAAAGACGAGAAAATGTTTTGAATATTGGTCTTTACGAATGAAAAAATGTGGAGATAATTTCAAAAATGATAAATAAATGTGTTTTGTCAATAAATTGTGTATTAATTGACTAATTTCATCAGGAGGAGAGCAGCCCTTATATATACAGAAAGTCTTCCCAGAAAATGGAAATACCTCCTCGACTAATAATAACGCAAAGAATACTCCCGGGTATGATCTTCTCTTAGAGCGAGTTTTAAAAGAGTCAATATTAAAATCAAGGTTTTGCTTAGACCGCGTTGTCTTTGTGGATGAACATCCAGCATTTTTTGGCTTTATGTGGCTCACACATTGTAAATACAAATAAGGGTTTGTGTGTAATAGTTATATTCGTTGTTGGCCAAGGAAGCCTTACAAGCCACCCATGACTTGGTCCGTGTTGTTAGAGTACCTTGTGAACAAGGATACTTAGCCAAATTGGCATTTTTTTGTTTATGTATCAAATAGACTAACGTTTTGCCCGACATTGTAGCTTGCATCATCAGAGTTAAAGTTGCTTTGAAAACTGGGGAGTTTATTTACAAAGACCGAAATACGATTTTAATATTGACAATTCGAGTAACAGCGGGAACCTCAAAAAATACTTAGAAGAGTTGCCAAGAGAAGGCATATTCATGCATATAGGTTATTTTTTCATACAATGGAAAGTAGCCGAACTCATAGTTATTCAGGATCTAAGAAAACGGCCAAACGAAGCTCATCAGCTGGTTTTCTGTAATTACTGAAGTACTCGAACCACTTCTACTTAAGAGAGTGATGGAAGGTGTAACGAAAAATAACCTCATTCCTGTAAATCAATTTGACTTCAAAACTGCTCCTTCAACGATTGAACAGATTCATCGCGCCGTAGAAATAATCGACAAAATATTTCAACAAAAAAGCTATTCTTTAGCTGCGTTTTTAGACGTAAGACAAGTGTTTGATTAAATCTGACATTTTGATTTACTTTATAAAATTGGGAAACTTCTATTTATAACACATCTAAATTGTACTTGAAAGAAAAATACTTCTATGTAAATTACCTAGAAAAAACAACCAAGTTACACTCAATACCAGCAGGCGTACCACAGAGCAGCGTCCTAGGGCCAATCCTCTACACAATAGTTATAGCTGATTTACAGAAGAACGAATATACAAACATTGCCATATTTGCAGACATTAGCTCGAGGGGTATTCCGAGAAAAAATATTATGTACACTAATTCCCAAGATTGTTAGTAATTCCTCTAATTCCATACTAATTTCCTAGTAATTCTCCTAATTCCTTACTGATTTCCCTAATTCCCTACTAATTCCTTTAATTCCCTTGCAATTTTCTAATTCCCTACTAATTCCTTAGTAATTCCCCTAAATCTCCACAACAATAACTAGCAAAACCCTTAGTATAATACTAGTTATTCTAAGATAATAACACCAAAGTGACAATATTTATACCTATCAACTAAATAAAAAAAATATAAGCAAGATAATTAGATCTAGAAGATCTATGTTGGAAATAGCGGTCAGTATTTCGAAGTAAACCAATTTCTAAGTGAACAAAGTTTCGACTATTCTATTTCGTCATTCTCAGGATTCGGAAGATAAGCAAAAAAATATTGTTAAGTCTATACATACAGACTAAGTATGGGTCATTCCTAAAAACGCAAAACACCAGTCATATAATCGCTTAAATGTACAATTAGCTATCGTAGTTAGAACTCGATATTTGTTGTTAATACTGTTTTGTTTGTTTATGTAAATAACCTTGCGAATGGCGAAATAAGACCAGATAGATTTCAACCAAATTTCTTCAAAATCCTGACCCAAGTTTTCAAAATACTACTTCTACGTTAAACTACATGATTGTTAAAACCAAATCTTCAAGATAATTAGAAACTGTGGAAATGTTTGCAATAATACCCCATGAAAAATGAACATTTTATTCACATAAAATACAGCGTGAGAGTGTATATCTGCGGTTAATATTGAGGAGGTCCAATCTTTTTAATTCAAATTACCCGATTCCAATTAGATTGATAGGATCGTAGAAGATATTTATGTGTATTATCAACGTCTTCCTTTCAATGCCAAATAAAAGAGTTGAGCTGGCTTTTAAAAACTTTATTTTTTATTGCTCGTCTCCACTATCTTAAATTATTTGACCAATGAAAAATTGGTGGTCGTTGAAAATTGCGTAATAGTTCTATTCTATCAAATTTAATTTCCAGTCCTGTTTTGCCTAAGACGTCTTTAGATCCAGACTGAAAAAATTCTTCCAAACTATCAGCGGGGACGGAATCGTCGAGTGCCATATATGTTCTTCTGAGTCAAGGTTTGAAGTCGAGTCAGTATCATTTGTTTTATTCCTTTTCTGTTGTTTCTTGTTGGTGATTTTAGGGGTTGAGGTCAGCTGTCTTTTCTTAGCTTTCTTATGGAGTTTATCCAGAAGCGCCGATAAATCGATTCAATCGATCGATACTAACTTTTGCGTTTGATCGATTCAAAGCCAGCAGCATAAATTATTTTTTAATTATTGACGACTTATTATGAACGATGAGTTTTACATTTGGTGATTTTTCGAATAAACGTTGACTACCCACTTTTTCAGAGAAATCTTTCAAAGTCATTGTTTCAGAAGAAGTTTAAGTTGAATTGCTTTCATCAACAATTAATTCCATAACCATATCGTCCCCATTATTTAGATTTGTTTTTACTCGGAGGCACCGGAAGTATTTTATGCGAAATCGTATAGCCCTTAAAAAACTATATACAGGGTGTTTGAAAAGAGGTTAATAAACTTCAAAGGGTGATACTAATCATCAAAATCAGAGAAAAGTTTCAGTAAACATATGTTGGAAATGCGTTTTAAGAGAGCTACAGCCCTGAAAAGAGTAATAAAAAACAGATTCTATTTAATTAAAATAATAGGTATACGTGCGAATCACTGAACCAATTTAACAATCCACTTACTTACCCTAAGGAAAGCGTGTAGAGGAGTACTGTAATATGGGAGACGTTTACATTCGTTGCTAAAGATGTAGGGTTATGTTTAGAGTTGCGTGCGCTGTGCTGTACTTCTTCATATTCCTCCCTAATTCCTCAAATAATTCCTCTAATTTCTTAACCAATTCCCCTAATTCCTTAACAAATTCCCCTAATTCCCCAACTAATTCCTCTAATTCCCTACTAATTCCTTTAGCTTGTACACCAAAATTCTTCCGTGGAATACCCCTCGCAATAGCTATTCTTACAAACCAATTTTACAGTCTTTGCCAAAATTAGAAGGTGCCAATCTAAAGTACGCCATGCTTTGGTTGATACTCCACATTTCGTCACAAATAAGGGCACGTGCAGAGATCTAAAAGTACCTAACGCCAAGCACGTTGTGCACTAAAAATTATTTAAACTGGTTCAATGTTGAATGGTATAAAATCATCACGCTACTGGTTTTGCCATAGAGTTTATTTGTGTGTAGTGTTTATACTTTATTGTTATTGTAATTATATAGTGTTAAGATAAGACAATTACAGCAATCTTGTACTTCTGTAGAGACATAGCCACTGGACTACATATTCTCACTCATTCTTATAGAACATATATGCTTTGCGTTAAAGTATACTAGCACATTGTAAGTATCAATTAAAAAAAACAATGGACGAAACTCGATTAAAAGAACTTGCAACAATTGAAAATGAACATGAAAGCTAGATTATACCAATCTTATATGCGATTTTGTGAATATAAGAGCAAGTATCTTTCTGTTTGTTATGAACATAGTCCAGGCATGCTGCATGCGGTATCTTAGACACTGAATGTCACATGGTAAAATCTCTACTAGAATCTTGCCGAAGTTTCTTGTTGAACAGTAGATATTTACTCGAAACAACATAAGAATAAATAATGTAAAAATGTACATTCTATTTTCTGATTCTTTCTAAAATTATTGGTTTGACATCTTGAAGCTTATTTAACAAAATAGCTTATAGCGGAAGATCGTTCAAGAATACATGTTATACACATAACTAAATGTGTTATATTAATGCTGTATTTGTATCTATACCCTTAAAAATCCCGATCAAACATGTTACTTTACGGCATATAAACATTAACTTAAAATTACGAGCTAGTGCTTCATACATATTAACTGGTAATAAAATTCTTGTAAATTTTCAGTTCTTCTGGGCTGCATTACTCTACCAAATTATAATTTAAAAAATTTCGATTAATGTACTTTGAGATTTATACGGGGATCTCCCTAAATTTGCATAGATAGCGCGAGGGATGAAAAAATTCCGCATCACTGCTCTAGACAATCTGCTTTAGTTCGATAATGTAGCCTTCTCATGTCTTTGTACGTCCAACTTGAAGCACTTCGACGATAAATAAAAACTCGAGTTGTGACGAAAATAATTTAAGCTATTTAAAATCTAAATTTGCTTGCAACCGCGCCTGTGAGAAACCTCGATTAATTTTATGAATATTTAATTTTTTATCACCAACAAAAACGTTATAGTGATAATTGATATTTTTCATTTCGAAACCAATTTTGTTCGGTGCGGTACTATGAAACTGTGAGGCGGGTTATTTTAATTAAAATCGATTTGCCTTGTCATCGCATAAAAACTGGCTGTGTTTAATAACAAAAAACGAGACATTCTTGTAATTCACTTAAGGAAAGAAATAATTTAAATTTGAATTCTTAGACTAAGATTTGCTACTTTTTATGCATGCGTGGTGTTTATGCCGTAGTAATAAATTACAACAATGCAACGACCGCATCTTTTTGTCTCGCGCAAAAACAGCCATATATTTACTATAGCCGGTAGTAATTATCTACATTGATATATGGTTTTGATGTCGTGGCCGTGACAGCAAGTTATTCATGACAAATAGGAATAGGTTTACTTTACAAAAGAATTCACGTGCATCATTGGCGCTGTTTTCGTGCTCACCGTTTCGAAATTACTTTGTGCAGCACGAAAGAAATACTGCAGATATGTATAAAACATGTTTAAATGGCGTAAGTGTCAGCTGTCCTAGCAGCGACGCGGAGTTTTCCGGAACAACGCTCATTTCCGGTACCGTTTGTGAGCAACGCTGTGTGCTTTCATTATCCCGTTCTTTAGTTAGTCGGCTTCCTACTTTTTCCAAAGATTCGTAACTTACGTCCTTCTTTAGGCGCGCTCCTTTGCATGGCAGACAGAGAAGGGGCTAATGATAAACGTAAGCAAGTTAGTGGAGGTAGAAGTTGTTTTCCTGATTGTTCAGACTTCTAAGCCATTTCCCTGTCTTTGTGAAGTTCGACGGCTAATTTTCTCAGGCACTGAATTAACTTTAGATGGCCTTGTTAGGTTTTGTTTCCGTCAACAAATTAGGTTATCTTTTTTGCCTCTTAAGACGGTTTTGCTTTGTTCTCGGTTAGCGATTCCCGTGCGCTATTTAGCCAGGTTTGAATTGGAAACATCCGAAGCTGCATTTGCTTAATGGCTATAATGTTATTCGGGATATTTCTGCAAAATATTAGTGCGGCATGCATTTTATAAAATCATACGGCTGGCTTCCTCGGATACATTTATGTGCATGCTGAGCCATCTCAAAGCCTGTCACGGAACATTTAGTAAAGCAGCATCGACATCGCGTGTACCATCTAGCGGCGAAACTTAGCAATCCTACCGCTCGTACATTGTGTTGCCTAGTATTAGGCGCAAGAAATCCAATATTTGAGTCTAAAGGAACTGGCCCTTTCAGTTAATTTGTACGATTCTGTATAACGGTTGTGTATAAAAAATTGATAAAAACGTGAATCAATTAAATTAACATTCAAACGCCTTTATATTCTACAAATATTTAACATTTAATATTTTTACATCAGTGTGGCAATTCTACTGGCAATTATTTCATTCCTAGTTTTATAGCAAATATTTAGTGCTGGTACTTGCGGATTCGTAAATTGGATCTTATTTTGTATTTATACATAATTATATACCTCATCCTACTTACAACTTTAGAGATACAGAAACATTAGATTTCTTAGAAAAGTTACAGAAAACCGGGAAGACTCTTAATCGCAGTTATTTATTAAAAATCCATAGTAAATATACAGTAAAAGTATATAACTAATAGAAAAGAGTATAAATGATATTAAATGCTATAATCTAGAAATAATAAATGTTAATCTAGGTTAGGCGTTACGTATATTTAAACCTTTAACGTTTTCTGGTCGATTTACCGACCACTTTTCGTAAAGGTTATACTGTTATGTATTTTAATGTAAAAATGTGACTTATGGATTTAGTAGAGGTCGCTAAACATGCATAGGCACTATAGGCAGGTATAGCGAACACATATTGCAACAATCGTACGTAATACCAAAAGTGGTGTTCATATCGACCTACTTGCTTTTACATAGTACAACAGTACATTTTGCTTCGACTATTATCTTATCTTCTTTGTTGATCAGTGGTTCTCTAGAAATTGTGTTCTGGTAATTCACCTCTCATTAACAAGTTTTAATAAATAATGCTCTAAAAATCAATTCACGGGGTTGGAGCTATTTCGCGCGCTTTTGATAATATTTTTCCCACGAGTAAGCATTTAATTTTAAGATAGTTTCTGTTTTAGCAATATTTTGTCATAAATGTCTTTTGATTATCTAATATTATTAATAGAGTTTTTATGCCTGCTGAGATGATACGAAGATGTTACTTTCGCATTTCTGAATAACCTAAATTTCTTACCTGTTTTGGTTTAGCATGCTGATTTCAGTTGTAAAGTGCAGGGGTCGTGGCAAAAAATCGGTCACATTAATAAGTAACATGGAGATCTATAGTGATATTACATTCGTTCAACGTATGCAAAAACTGAAGAAAAAGAAAATGTTAAATGCCCATTGTCTATATTATACTACAGATACAGTCGCTTCATGGGTCGAATTGACCAGTTCCCCCTTCTATTTATGTATACATGGTGTAATAGTGAACTTGTTCATTTTATATAAAATATAAATAATAACTTTAAAATAAAAGGGATTAAATAGATTTTTATACAACATTAATTAAAGAAAGAACATAGACAGAAGCACAATTACAGAAATTATACTTAAATCAACACAAACAGGTATGCTACACATCACAGTTGGACTATATTTAGGTAAAAAATGATTTTTTTAAAATTCTGGCTTCAGTAATAGCAAACTCGTTGCTGAGATCTTTCAAATCTAATTTATTATCAGTACGACCTTCAATCGATATAGAAGTAGATATTTTAAGCGTTTTTGTGGCATGCTGTTTCTTAAATAATTTTTCATGAATTTCAGTTTGCAGAAAAATCTTTCAGCAGTTGCAGATGTTATTTGCAAAGTGCAAAGCAGTAACATGCCAGTATCTATACACTTCTAAAAATCACGTTCTAGATGATAATTTAACTTTTAGTGATTGTGCAATTGTAATAAAATACAAGTTTATTATTTACTCGTTTTTTGTGAACTTTTGTGAGATGGGAGCTTGTAATGTAGCATCACATTTAAATTGTTTTCTTCCATTTCATAATGTATGACTATTGTTGTTTTTCTGCCCAATGACAGGTATTTCGTTCCCAAAAGTTTTTTTATTATTATCATTAAGTGACTTTTATATCAACCACTCAGCATACTATTAAACTGCTATTAGCAAAAAACTAGCAACCCAGTGGGACAAATGTCTCATTTAAAAAAACAAAAAAGACCGTTTTTCAAATAGAACGAGTATTAAATAAAAACTGTAGCCAGACTAGTCCAGTAATTATAATATTTTAGGTTACAAAAGGTCATGAAGTTTTGAAACTTGGCAGGAATGTGGACCCATATGCCCTAACTATGACTCTTAATTTGCGACCTCGGGAGGTCGCCGCTCGCGCCGCCATCTTGGAAAAATGGCGCCCAAAAACAGTTTTTGGCGTTTAACTCCGTTCCTGTTAATCCTATGCAAAAAAGTTCTGATGATAAATTAAAGAGAATAAAATTTGCTGCTAAACAATACTAATAATATTTTTTGTCAGATCGTTAGCTTTCGAGTTAAAGGACTTAGAACTAAAACGAACATTTTGAATTCGCAAAAATCTGTATTTTCAACAGTTTTTTTACATTAACCACAAATTAACTTATCTATAGTTTGTTGTACAGAAACATTATTAAAACCAATACATATTGCAACTCGTTTCTACACCACCCATGAGGTAGAGTGCATCGGCGTGTTTTTTTACGTGGTTTACCCAGTAGGCCTAATCCACAATCGAATTGATTACCTACTTGCTTTTCCGCAGCTTTACACGTTGCGATAGTTTTGGCGCAAATGATTTTTTAGAGTCACCAGCCTCTTCTTCTTCTCTTTCATTCTCCTCGTACATTTGTAAGGAGTCAAGAATATCTGCAGCCTCATTGTCGTCCTCTTCGTCAGAATCTTCCACAATGTCAGGAATGTTTTCACAAGCTACACCATTGCAATAGAAAAAGGGTGCCGAACATTTTAACCCGATCTTCCGACACCCGCATGCCGTCCCACAGCCTTTTTTACATCTGCAAGAAATTGACTGGAGAAGTATGTCGGGGGCTGGCTGTTGTGTTGTGCGAACAACATTAAGCCCTGTTCTTGTTTTCTACCAACCGTATTCCTCCGGGTTTTTCGTAATGCCATTCCACATCTGAACTTGATGATATGTCCGTAGGCAATGCTGACGTGCAGAATCTTCTGTCGGAGGCAGGGAGGTAAGGTTAAATTTGTTTTTGGAAAGAGCCTTCACAAAACATTCGTATTGGAGGGAATCCAATGAGTCGTTTTCATGCGATGCACTGCAGCTGTAGCGAGAGCATTAACGTCTGCTTCTGAATGCTGAAAGATTTTAATAGTACCTATTAGCCAACTTGTCGTTTTTTTTGAAGGAGGTTGAAAAATTTGATTTTCCCCTGGTTGAACAGAGCACAGGTGGTATCGCAGCCACTGAATGCATGGAGAAACTGAAAATTCTTCGCTACGGTATCCTTGTAGTTGAGGCTTTGCCCAGAAAATATCTGTTCCGCAATATCTTCTCTGGCTGGTTTCCGCAAAAAAACATTGGCATGATCTCGTGCCCTTGCGGTTAACGGAACCAATAGATCTATGTCTTCCCCTACAACATAAACAAACGGATATGAAGAGAACATATCGAGCGCTGTTTGGACTATGAGCAAATCCGCATCCTCCACGGATTGCTTTACTGTATAACCATGCTCTTCAAACTTCTTCATTAACATAGGAATTAAACGCCTTTTGTTCGAATCGGTGGGCAGAAACTTTTCTTGCGAAACAGTGGAAATCATTGCTTCATCGAAAACGCTATCAGCGCAGGTTTGCGACCTGAAACATCGATGTCTTTCCGCGCTTTTCGTGCTCATGCTATCGAAGTTATCCGGATAACCGTCAAAAACTATACATGCGTTTGATCCTTAGTGCCGCCTAACGTATTCCACATAAAGTATACAAATTGTTCCGAACGAATCGTTGCGATGCCATACCACTCGGTGCAACAAAAATCCACCATCCAGAAATGAAAGCTTCGGCTCTGTTGTTCAGGTGGATCAATGGGCATGAATGCTTTGAACAAAGAAGATTTGGTTGGTACTCAGTATGGTCTCTCTTTATCTCGCGCAGATTTGAAAACGTACATGCGGTAGCGGTTTGCATGCGTTCCAACGTGGAAATTAATATTCTTCGGCGGATACAAACAACTGGCATTGTGCATGTGTGTAAACGTAACCCAACGTTGTAAACATGACAGCATATGACGACATTTACCATAATATAACAAATATCGTAATATGCTGTCACTTTAACGTTGTTCCACCTTAACACAAGTCCAATGACCAACTTTCCGCATTGTCCATGTCGAGTAGATCCGCCCTATTGTGGGACTTTCATTGGAACAGTGCATGGTGTTGGGGTCCCACGTGTCATTGTATGTAATGGATATACTAGTAATTTTGTTAGGTAAAAATAGATAAAGTGACAAAATTCGTGTGAAAACGCAGTTTTTTCGCGAATTCGAAATTTTCGCTCTACTTCCCATCCCGCTAACTCGAAAACTATCAATCTGACGAGAAAATGTTATTAGTGTTGTTTTGTAGAAAATATTATCCTCTTTAATTTATAATTAGAACTTTTTTGCATAGGATTAACAGGAACGGAGTTATACCTCAAAAACTGTTTTCGGGCGCCATTTTTCCAAGATGGCTGCGCGAGCGGCGACCTCCCGAGGTCACAAATTAAGAGCCATCGTTAGGGCATATGGGTCGACATTCCTGCCAAGTTTCAAAACTTCATGACCTTTTGTAAGCAAATCTGTTTTATTTCCTTTTAATGACTGGACTAGACCTGGAAGGTGTCAAAGTGGTTGCCTAACCGATCGAGGTTTTAAGGCGCAGATGGTCGCAGCTCCGTTTGGCTGCTGAAACAGCGTACTGACACTTGTGTCACGTGACTGAAATTCGGTTCCTGACCTGACATGACCATTCCAAACATATAACTTTAATAACTTTTTTCTCTATATCTTACGGTTTGGCTGCTGAAACAGCGTCCCGGACAGACAAAACAGCGTCCCGGACAGACAAGTCTATTAGATAAAGGATAACTAAGTTATTAAACAAACGTATGATGGAAATGTTGAATAAGTCGATTAAACTAAAAACAGGTTATCTTTAGCTTAAAAATACTACTGCCCCTTATTAAAGGGTTAACTTAAAACAGCTTCTGTGGCCAATAAACAATTTTCTAAAGAAGTATGAGTCAAAAACGAAAAAAGATTATTTTTTAAAATAGCAAAGAGAGAACCTGAAAATTGCTTTTCCACGTTCTCTCGTGGTTTTATCACAGTATTTAGCAAATTTATTATAGACATCAACCAACATTATAGAACAAATGGGATTCTGATATAAACAAAATTAACTGGCGTCATATGGTCGTGACCCATTAAATATTAGAAAAAATCATATAGTGTAGATCTATATGTAGCATTGTTGTTCTAAAAAACTTACACTCTATTGCCCTTTAGGGGGCCACGAAGGATAGGTAAAGAGCCAAATAAAAAAAAATAGGGGATCACAGCAGTTCTGTTAGAGAGCATAGTAAGCTTCAAACATTATTTATCGGTATTAGGCCCATATTGAGCATATAACGGACGAGGATTCATTTTGTGGCCAAGGTCGATTAGACCGCGGCTATTAAATTATCCGAGTCAGTTATATGTAATATCGGCCGTATGTTGTTTAACAATTTCCGTAATATCTACTAAAAGTGGCCAATTTTGAGATATGGGGTTTTAATATAAATAATTTAATTAAATCTTACTAATAACCCGAGTTGCTCTGATAGTGTAACAACGGCTATAACGGCCATTGCTGTTAAATTTTAACGGCCTTGGCTCTTATTGGCGACAATTCGATCAAGCAGACAGTACTGATTTAGTACAACAATATCTAAGTGTTATGAAAATAAAATAACTAATATGTTGTTTAAGCACACTACTATGTGAATAGATTTCTTATAGGGAGCCTGTAATCATGTGAACACAGTGTGTTCTATAATAAAGTCCGGTTTCTCAGAAGAAATGCATAGGATTATAACCTAAACATGTCTTCTGAATATGCTGGTGGAGAGGGGTGAAAACATAATGAACAAAACTTTGAAGGGGCCACAGAAGCATTTGTACATGCCTCCAAGAACAAATAGCTAGAAACCATTATCCAAATATTCTCGGAAAAACTTGCCGTTAGATTTGCTTCAAGATTTAATTTGCACTGATATCGTTACTCATTTACTCTAATCATTTTTGCAATCAACTATATAATGAGGAGAGAGTTTTCCAGCGTGCGAATATCATCAATTTAACAGTAAGCAGCACACAGTTTAAGAGAAATAAATACAGAGCAAGCAACATAACCAAGGTAAGATCATATACAGGCTGCAACTGCGACACTGACCACTTTTTAGTTGTATGCAGTATACGTTCTAACATATGGAGGAATTAACGAAGGAAAATATTTTGAAGGAAAATGAAAAATGACATTAGAAATTATACTACAGAACGGTTATATAGTAAGATTTATAAAATCGCAAAGGTTGTGATGGTATGAACATACCAAACGAATAGGTAAAAATAGACAGATTTGGAGTAGTAATCCAGCTGGAGACTCTTAAAATCAAGGCCCAGAGCCAGGGTGTGGAGGAAGAGTGCAAATTAATTATTGGAACTTCTACAATCAGAGAAAAAGTGACAGAAACCAAAACAAAATTGGAAAAAATCTCGTCGACATTGTGACACTAAATAATTTTAAAAGTAAAATTAAGTTAAGAGAAAAAATATCTTCACGTTCCTAATAAATTTAATAAATTTTCAAATAAAAACATCTGTTACCGGAGGGATTTGAACTGCGACGCTTGCGACTCCGAACAACTCCACCGACCAATTTCTTGCTACTCTAGGGAGTCCTGTTCGTATCGTTGGGTTTCAGATGGCTTGCCCTTCACGCCTGGGATGTCCTAAGAAAATTATTTATATTTTTTACATCAATAAACCAATGCAGATAATTCTTTCACTAAAAATGTCTTTATTCATTTTTAAACATATCATACGCAGAATGTATATATTTATGTGCAATAGTTTTTACAATATACGTCGATGCCTCGCCTAAATATGCGTTTCCCGTCTATTTCAAGGTTTGGGATTTACGCATTTTTGCGGCTCGCGGCCTAAAAATCAAAGGAAAATAGAGCAAACAATATCTTAACACTTTCTTATGCAAATTAAATCAATTATCAAATTTAAAAAAATACCGGGAAGGGATTCGATCTACATCATCTGCGGATACAGTCGTCGATAGTCAGATAGATTTCACTGCGCCATGCAGGATGGCTGATACTTCTGCGACCCGCGGCTCTATTTAAGCGAACGGTGTTATTGTTGAAACTTTTTGAATTTTTTGCGACCTTATCTTGTATTTGTTGGGTTCTATTTTCATCAAGTATAAGGTCTGCTCTATGTGAAAATTACTTCTTTAATCTATTTCCCACTTAACGCAAATATAAACAAAATTATATTTTTTAAGGTGTTCACCCTATATATATTTGTATGAAATTGTATCGGTTTCATGCGAGATAGATATATAATATGTATGCAAAATATCGTCTTCCTCCGACAAATACTTTTTGAGCTATACTGCCAACAGACAGACAGACAGACACAATTGAAAAAACCTGTTTTTCGTCATCTAGGCACCCTGAAACGTGAACATCTGAAGAAATCTCGGAAGGTGATTTTTTCGCGATTACAATACCTCCTTCATCTTTTAGGCGAGGGAAGTAAAAAGATATATTAACATTAGTTAATACATCCGAAACTAAATGATGCTGTTTAAATTAGCGTAGTATGCTTGATGGTTAGTTATCTGTGTTAAAATGGAAGGAAACAACAGACGAGCAATCATAACAAACTTCTGAAAAGAATGTATTATACATGGAAACACCGTGTCTACAATACTATATAGTACCAGCAAGCATCCTATGCGAGTAAGAGCGGTATTTGAAAGATATCTATATTAAATTGTATATTCTAAATAAGAAAAAGATATAGAGTGTTCTATTAAAAAAAACATAGGTTCAACTTCAGAGGCGGTGATTAGAGTGAAAATGGATACTTTGTAGTTTCTATTACGATATTTATAATGCTCAGGGTTTCTGTTAATATATCTCCAAAGAAACTATAACCTGTGATTTGCATATGCTCTAGGTATGGGAAACTATTACCTGTTGTGAGTAGTATTTTTTCGATTTAAATAAATTGTTGAATTTTTTTCTACCTTTCTTTGTTTTTATTACTTCCCTCGTCTGAAAGACAAAGGAAGTATTGTAATGACGAAAAAATCACCTTTCGAGATTTCTTCAGATCCTCACGTTTCAGGGTCCCTAGATGACGAAAAACAGGTTTTCTCAATTCCGTCTGTCTGTCTGTCTTTCTGTCTGTCTGTTGGCGGTATAACTCAAAATATATTTGTCGGAGGAAGACGATATTTTACATACACATTATATATTGCACTGGATCACAACGCGTGAGCTGTCTTTATTTATTTGTTAATGAGCTATTATTTTTTATTATTAATTTGTCACACGTTCTGCCGTCATAGATGTTTTAATGTTCACGTTGTAGCGCCTTAAATCTGCTATTTACCTTTAGGTATCGTGATGTTAATCTGTTTTTAACTTATATTTTTATGTTATCAAATTAAAATTTCTCTTTCATGTATAGAGAATCAGTAACTGTTATTAGAGCAAGCTCCTGAAGAATCAATGTGAATTCCTTTATCTGGATAGCTTATTTCTGAAATTTGATGTTCTAATTTTTATCATTCCCATAAGTCAATATAACTTTGTTAGCTATATGTCAAACAGCTTTCAAATCAAAATGACAAATACCAGATCGTTACAATCGTAAACAACAATATTAAAACAGTAAGTAATTCTTTCATAAATAATACACCTTTTTATAGTCTTTATTTCCTCTTCTAGTTATGACTTTAATACTAAAATCACGCACCTGCCACTTTATCAGCACAATGTTTAGGAAGTCAACCAAACTGCTCCTCTCCGCCTACCAATCGACTCTCTCAAGCACCTTCCCGCAATGGATGAACCCACGAACAGACCAGACGTCCCAATCGTCCAAAATCAGCAACTTAACCTTTCCCACAGTACGCAGCCAACAGCCCAAATCTGCAGACACCTATTTGCAATACTGCATCCGCCAACCTCCTGGAATATGCCTCTTTAACCGATGATCCTCCTCTGGAGCTCTTCCTTAGTACCACACAGCTTGACGTAATCCAATTTGATTAATGTGTTATGTCAAATGAACTTTTCCAATAAACTTGATTTATTATTCTTCTCCGATGATTCACCTTTTTAGATTAATTCTGCTAGCCATTAGTTTTTACCACATACTTGTAATCTTCATTAGTTTTATGTCTTTAATTATTCTTCATATTTTTAAATTTCAATTTTACTTCACCACGTAGATTTTATTACTACCCGTCTTATTTTATCCAAACATTTTTTTAATAAAACAGAGTTATTTTTGATATTTTAATCACATCTAATTATTTTTCTACATTTTAAAAATTTGTTATTTTCAATAATCCTAAACAAATTACTTAACGATATCAATTTTTCTCCTTATACACTCTAGTCTTATCATATTTGATTTAAACCTACTAAATTTCTAATTTATTTCAATCAAGTATTTGCCATTCCTTTGAAGCTCAAATTTATAAAATATTATCTTATTTTCGAATCCGTCTGTTTTACAAATAGCCTTTTTCCACTCAATTATAAATTCTCTTTTACTTTGCAATTGCATATTAACCATTCACATTCCCACTTTATATTTGACTAGATCTAAATTATTTTCACCCATTGTATTCCCTTAATCTTTTCTAAAATTGATTCTAACATACACAGGAGTGTATATCATTACAATATGGAATATGGAATGAAACCCGAAACATTTCAGAGAAATATATACAAGGTGAGCACCTTAAAAAAATAAAGTTTTGTTTATTTTTCATTCAACTTAGTAAGAGATACAAGTAATAATTTATACATAGTGCAGTCTTTATTCTTACCAAAAATGGGAGCCAATAGATACAGAATAACGCTTTTACGATACAAAAACGAGGCGCAAATTAGCGTGTTACTAGATATAGCTGCGACACAGGAATACGAGAGGTCGGTACTTCGTGGTACAGGTAGAAATTGTCCAGTCCATTACTAATTCCACAAAACGCTCCACACGCGGTCCGCCTGCCGTTCGAATTCGACCACCGGTAACGCTTTTTTTATTTCAAAATTTATTTAATGTATTAGAAACGTGAAGATATTTTTACTCCTAACTTAATTTGATTTTTAAAATTATTTATTGTCACAATATCGACGAGGGAAGTTCTGGCTAAAGCGTTTTACAGATTTTTGTTTTTTGTTTTTATGTATTATTGTGTGATTAAGAACTAACTATACAGGTAGTATAACGCAAAAGATAATCTTAATAACATTCAAATATTTTGCAAACCGTGTTCGATGAAACATTATGAACTAGTAAATTTACTTATTTACTTACATGCTTCTTGGCGCGCAGTCCATTAACATATGGTCATGGTTTCTCGAGGAAGTTTCTTAACATTACTTAACCAAAATGAGGTGGTTATCTCTGCACCTGGTAAAATAATTTCCTGTTAAAAAATATTCCAAACAATATCATAAGTTGCTGTTTTTCGGTTGTGCAGAACCTCATTTCACTGCCATTTTTGTAGGTAAAAGTGCGCCAGTAGGTTGCATATTGTTGAAGGGAAACATAGACAATAGTTATTTAAGCGTCAAGGGAAGTAAGTAGATAGTTACTTCCCGAGCATGCTTATAATATTTTTCTCCATGCTCAACAAAAATTTGCATAATTTTCCCTTAATAATAATTCCACGTTAATTGATAGAAAATTAATCTATTACAAACAAAGCAAATAGTCACCTAGTGTTGAGTTGCTTAGTAGCAATTGTTTTTCAGTTGTTTCTGTCAATATAAACAATCACTTGTACTTGCTTTTCTTTTTCCTTATTTCTCTTTGGGAGTAGGTTTTACCTTACTTCCCTAATGTCATGACAACCAGTAAACAAACAGTAAAATCAGCTTACCTGCAATGGATATGTCAAAGTAAGCGCAACTTACTAGATAGGCATGGAGAAAAATACTTTAAGTTTGATTGGTATCAAGTCATCATAATTGCATCTTTTGGGCACCTTAGTACTTCTCATTTCTCCTGTAAATTTTGATTAGTAGCAAAATGTTAATGAAGTAGTTCAGGGAAAGATAGATAGCAGGAGAGGTCCTGGTAAGAAAAGACACTCTTGGCTTCACAACTTGAGACAATGGCTCGGACTCACGTCTGTTCAACTATTCAGGAGTTCCGCAAACAATCAAAATTGCGATGCTGATAGCCAACGTCTGTAACGGATAAGGCATATAAAGAAGAAGAAACAGGATGTTAGAATTTCAGTACTATCTTGGATGACTTAGGTTGGGTACTGAAGGGTGGTCACTTTTGCGAGTGTAGCGGACATATATGTGCATACCATGTTGTGTGTTTGGTTTCCGTAATTTCATGGGGTTGATTCGTTTCCTGTATTTTCTCTCTTAGTTTTTTGGAGTCCCTTATCTGCAGGGCAAGATTTGCATTCATCCTGCTGGTGGGTTTGGACTTTATTTCTTGTCTTGAGATACGTTTCTGGATTTTTGTGCTTGTGTTTTCTGTATTGTAGTGGACGTTTTAGGCTTGTGATTGTAGTTTGAGATTGGAGTGAGCTGTAGCAGAAGAGTGGTTTCCTGTTAGGGGTTTATGTCAATTTGGTTTCCTACCTGCGATGAGTAGTAGCGATGTGTCGATCCGGTCGGATTCGATACAAAGGATCGAATCCGTGGCCGGATCGATTTGGATCGAGTCCAAGTTTCGGTCCGGATTCGTTCCGAGGAACGAAAAGGTCGCGAGGCGTCAATTCTCGCGGACATTCATTCCTTTGGCATTCCGTTATTCAATCCATTTCAATACAGAATACAATACAATGTGTTGATGGGGAACAACAAATGATGATGGTGTTCGTTTTAGAGGCTCGACGTCGACATGCGACACATGATACGGCCGAAGTTGCATGATTTTTTATCGGTTATCAGTAATTTATTGCTTTTGGCGTCTTTGTATGTTCCCAATTGATGTGTGAGACATATAAACATACTGAATTACCGACTGCGTGACCACTCACTAAAACAAAGATACGCGCGTTGTTCGTTCCGGGTCCGGAATGACCGAAGGCCCCGGGTGTCGGAAATGCACATTCAATTTCGATGTCGATCCGAGGATCGAGTCCGATGGACTCGATCCACTTGCGGAATGGGATTGGAATGAACGAGTCCGCAAAAGTATCGAAACTTCCCATCACTAATGAGTAGCATTGGTGCTCAAGGTTGCAGTTTTCTATTCATTTTCTCCGATTTATTTTTTCTTTCACCTAAATTCTGGGTTTTGCGGCTTGCTTTCTAGGAATGATTCAGAATTTTCTGTCTCTTTTTGCATCCCTCGCCGTAGGCGACGGAAGTATTGTAATAGTTATAACATCATCTTCCGAGTTAGAGATTTGTGTTTCGGGATCCCTACATGATGAAAAACAGGTTTTCTCAATGTCGTCTGTTTGTCTATCGGCGGTATAGCTCAACCAACAACTACTTGTTGCAAGAAGATGATATTTTGCCTGCGTATTGTAAGTCTACCTGACAAGAAAACGAATATATTTTCGGTCAAGCGGTGAGTAAATAAAAGTATGTTTTGCTTATAGTTCAGGTTTTTAGCCTTGACGAAAACAGACATATTTTGCACCCAATATATACTGGGTGAACTCCCCAATATTTTTGTCGACTCCACAATTAATCTCAACCAACCAAAGCTATATGTAAGGTATCATGAAACAGCATGGCTTTTGCAGAGAAGGCAACCGCTTTGGTGTTAAAGGAAAGTTGGAAAAGTGAAAAAACTCGAGTATGTCACAGCTGTTGCATGTAAACATGAAAACTCGTAAATGACAATCTTTCAGGTACCTTGAACGATTCTTTGAAAATAAGGTTTTTTGCTAACTTTTTATAAGTTGTATCAAGTCTGAAATTTCTTTTATTAGATTATTCATGCTGCGATTAGACACAACTATTAAGAAGAAGCATTTCAGAACATAATTCAATCTAATTATTGTATGCCGAAGTATCGACAAGAGGTTCGCACCGTCTCATATTGCATAACTTGAATGAAAGAAGGTGCAATTTGTATTTAAATGCATTGAGTAATAGCTAAGGTCCGGACTGATTTAATAATAACAATTTTCACGTATAATTCCATGAGTAGTCAAAGTTATATCGAATATTTTTTCTGTGGTATCACGAATGTCCATTGCGCTTAGGTTCGATTAGGATCAGTGCGCAATGGACATGAGTCGTGATACCACCGAAAAAATATTCTACTTAACTTTAACTAAGAATGGCATTCGAGGGACTATTCAATGAACCTAACTACTTTTTCAAATTAGTTTTCAGTAAATCTAGCAACAAACTACGCAATTTTTATAGTAATAGAACACTAATATTGACTTTTTCTAATAAAAATCACATTTGTTTAAAATATTCACTTGAATACCTTCTAGGAAGCTATATACGCTGATATTTCTTTGATTTGCCAAGAAATGTCAAATTGTGGATGCTCATTGGTCACTTATTGACAGATGACAGGTGAATTAAATAGTCAAGCAAATACTTAGTGGCGCACGTTGAATATTTTTGGGAGGATCTAAAATTTAGTAAATATTGTCATTACTAACATCAACTGTCTTTTTAATTTCTAGAGTGTTTGTAAAAAATACTACTGCCTTATTGCTTTATATCCAAAATAATTACAGTATTTTTTTTAAAGTAATTATTAAAGTATCTCCAAGTTGCCTGTATGTAATTTAGTTAACAGTGCATGAGTAATTACAGAATTATTCTGCTCTCACTGTGCTGCTATTTATTTCTGTGAGACCCCTACAGATAATAAAATCCCACTCGCACGACTTGTAATTATTATCTTAGTTTAAAAAATCGGCATAACTACATGTGGTGCAGCGCATCCAGTATGGGCTGGTTGCTCTAATACTATACAACGGAAATGGAAATATGTCAGCAAATTCTGCAGTTATCTTTAGAAATATCGAAATTTTATAAACCTGCTGTAAGTTTGCATATGTTTTATACACTTTAATTCAAAGTTTGGTTTGGACAATCACTGCAGCTTTGTGAAGTTATTGTGTTATCATTAAATCTCTTTGGATTCTAGTAATAGCGGGGTAATTATTTTGAAAAGCCATGTTGGGCCACGAAATATATTAATACTTTTATGTGATTACTGCTAACGTCAAGTGAGTCGTGTAAAAGGAGAAACCCGATAATGAGCAAAAACAATAAGCCAAGAGAAAATTACGTTTGCTTGAAGAGCTTTTGTAAGCAGATTCTGCTGTTATCAGAACAATGCGTGGTCCCATATGGCGATCTTGTTTATGGCTGAAAAAACATTGATAAAACATTAGTATACTTACGAGTTTTATGGACGTGGGATGTTATTTTTGGTATTAAGGAACATTTACAAGCTAGAAGAGGTTAATACCAGTTTACGTTTACTACGAACGTACTCCTAACGCAGACCAACTAGAACTAGGAACTTTCTAACATTGAAAGTAAAGGACCGTGAAGAGAATTATAGTTAATGGGTGCTACTTGACACATATTCGAAAAACTAATACTTTAAAAACTTCATCGTGATTTTCGCTCCCAACAATTTCACCTTGGCCCCCTTCCGCATGAACAAACTTTGTTATAACATCATAAATTTTTTAAACTACATCACCTCTTACGGCTTTGTAGCGGTACCTTGATAATACTTTTTTTAATAATGTGGAAGCCTCTCAAATATATAACTAAAATGCCACACTAAGAACAAGTAATCTTATTTTTTCAGGAATTTATGCTCAAATTGCGTGAACATTCGCAATTACCGTTTCTACAGCGTACTTCACTATCTCATCGCTCTAAGTGGATTAATTTTAATAGTAATAATACAGTGTTCATTATAAGCGCTTTTTTAAGATCTTAAGCATTCGGGTACGCTATAACAGTTTTTATTATTTTAATGGTTTGCGTTAAACTTTATAGTGGTACTTGGAGTTGTAAAGAACAAATGACTTGTTAGTAACGCTACTGCGAATAGATTATCTTTATTTAATATTTTAATATAAGGTAAATTATTTCAGTTTTCATTATTGTGATTATATGTTTACATTAAATAATTTTAAAAAGTTCCCATAAAAGGCCTGCAAAATTATACGTTTTATTATAACGCTGGTGCAATGCAAGTAAAGAAAATATAGGCCCTTATAGAGGCCTTTGCGTTATACTGGTTTTATTACGTAAGCAAGGCGTCATTTGGAAAGACTATTATGTAGTTAACGAGACCACTTAATTTTACCCTCTAAACTGTAAACACATCATAGTGCACGATGCTGCAGTAGTAACGTCGACAAAGATATGTTGATAACGTTAAACGGCCTTGTTTAGACAAATACTGAATACTAAATAGCAATTTGCAACCTAGGTGTTCCTATATTTTGCTTTTACGTATGCAGTCTGGCAAAATGCTTTAATAATAGATGATTGGTGTAGGAGAGAGTATTATTGATATATACTTACTTAACTACTTAACTGCCGTTAGATTTTATATACAAGTCGACGTCATTTAATTGCAAAGAATTAACCATTACATCGTATTTTATAAAAAGCAGTGAAAATTAAGAAAAATAGTAAATGAAGCATTAGCAAACAGCATGGCAATATTCCTTATGAATAGACTACTAGTGTTAGGTATAAATTATATCAGATGACGTATGCATATTATGCGGATGTTGAGAAGTGGATTTCATCTTTAACAGGAAAATTCTTCCTCTTCGTCTTCTTCTTAGACCGGTGGTCTGTTTAGTTACACACAGTTGTGGTTCTATGAGCCCTCTTTGATGTAAGCCGGGTAGACGGCTAGCTTTTCCCGTCGCAATTGAGGAA
This sequence comes from Agriotes lineatus, assembly GCA_940337035.1. Lineage (NCBI taxonomy): Eukaryota > Metazoa > Arthropoda > Insecta > Coleoptera > Elateridae > Agriotes > Agriotes lineatus. Next base: position 58,138,904 of record OW679194.1, on the reverse strand, counting down.
GAGTTTTCCTGTTAAGGGTTAACGACTACCACAGGTGTTAGTGTGGTAGCCGGGGAACGTCGTTTTACAGTCGACGGGAATCTAGCCTGGCCCGGCAGCCTGAGAGTCGAGCATTTGCTCGCTGGGCCATCCGGTCACTCAAAAAAATTCAATAATAAATATTAAAAATGTCTCAAGAGTTGTAATCGTTCGAACAAATCGTTGAATTGTATATTGTACCTACTAAAGGTATAAAGGGCACATTACAACCCAATGCATTTTTACATCCTTCGTTTAAATGGCGAAGGAGGTATTGTAAACGTAATTTCAAAAACTCTTTTTTAATCCATGTTATTCCGAAATGAACCCATAGCGAAAAAAATATCCTTTTACCCCCTTTTCCTTTTCCCTATTCTTACCCCTTTATCAGTAGAATTTTAAAAAAATTCCTCAAGCTCCTTTATAAATATTTAAAAATGCATCTATTTGTCAAACATTCTAACTAAATATACACATAAAATACGAAGGGTGTTTTAATTCAACCCGATCCAGATTTGTTCTTTTTAGGGTTGAATACGGCAAAACCCTGAAATATGTTTCTAGGCATTTGCATTGACAATCTTTGCAAGTAAACATCAAGTCAATATCTCATCGGGCCTAAGAGATATTGAGGAATTCGTGAAATAACGTTTTACCGCTTTTTACCTCTTAAAGGTCGAATTTCAGAAAATTCCTTCTTAGTACTACCCTACGTAACAAATTGAATAGTTTACGCAGAGTTAGGGACTTATCCTCCATACAATTTCAAGAGAGTACTATTCCAGCAATTGCTACAATACAAATTTATGTGCAGAAATTCGAAACGACAAGAAATGTAGCAGCTAAAACAAAACCATAGTAAATAAGTTCATAATGTGTATGTGTTAATTGATACTATTTAAGTGTATAATATTGTAGATAAGTTCTTACATATATTGCAGACCAATCCAATTTGATTATTTTTAATCACGTGAGTCAGTTTGACAAATCAGATCACGCTTGAAGTGAAAACGACCCTAGGGTGATTTTCAATCACCCTGGAAACTACCTAATTAAATTTCAGTAGTACCCTAAGACAAGTTGGTGGCACTGTAAATCTAAGTCAAATTCGAGGTTAGCAGGTTAGGTTTTCCGTCAGTCTGTGTCAAAACTGACGCAAAACCTAACCTGATAACCTCAAATTTGACATACACTTACAGTGCCACCAACATAATATTATTATAATGAAGTGTCAAATTAATTTGTCAAAAAATGGCTAATTTATTTAAGAACTTATCTTTCCGAATTCACCGCGGCCAGTGATAAATCCTTATAATTTTGACAAATAATATCCCTCAAGTGCGTTGCCTTTAAGAAATAACTCTCGGCTTCGCCTCGGGTTATTTCTAGGCAAGCACTTTCGGGTTGTTATTTGTCAAAATTATTGCGGGTGATTATCACTGCCCTTGGTAAATTATAGCTGAAAACGACCCTAGGGTGATTTTCAATCACCATGGAAACTACCTAATTAAATTTCAGTAGTTTCCTTTGACAAGTTGGTGGCACTATAAATCTAAGGCAAATTCGAGGTTAGCAGGTTAGGTTTTCCGTCAGTCTGTGTCAAAACTGACGCAAAACCTAACCTGTTAACCTCGAATTTGACATAGACTTACAGTGCCACCAACATATCATTATAAAGAAGTGTTAAATTAAGTTGTTAGAAAAATGGCAAATTTATTTATGAACATTTATCTTCTCCAATACACCGCGGTCAGTGATAAATCCTTATAATTTTGACAAATAATATCCCTCAAGTGCGTTGCCTTTAAGAAATAACTCTCGGCTTCGCCTCGGGTTATTTCTAGGCAAGCACTTTCGAGTTGTTATTTGTCAAAATTATTGCGGGTGATTATCACTGCCCTTGGTTAATTATAGCTGATAATCAGCCGAGGCTGGTAGCTCAGTGGCAAACATCCTGACTACTGATCTAAGGGTCGCAAGTTCGACTCCCGGTCCCGGTGAGGTTTTTAAAAATAAAAAAAATGTTCATGAAAACCTCTACAGAATGCCATCATTAGAAAGTGGGGTAAAGCCGTGAGTCCTATGTTACTACGATGTGTAGCATGTAAAAGATTCCTTGCTAGGGTTTGAACTCCTTAGTCTAGGTAAAATTATAAGTAGGACTTTGACCATGTGACCAAAGCAGTTGGTGTCGAAAGTACCTGTTACTCCGCATGCCTAGACCTTGTCCAGTACAAACACACAAACAACAATATTGTAGGTAATCGAGAAAGTCGAAATAATGATTTAGAGACGAGGATTTTGACACTAATACAACTAAATTCATACCAAAGTGCGAGATCACTAGCTTGTGAGTGCAATGTTATTCTTGGATTGGTATTAAAAGTACTTAAGAAACATAAATACCATCCATATAGAGCACAATGCTACCAAGAAATTTTTGTTTGTATCCCTATCACTTCCAAAATGTGTAAGACTGACTCCTACGGATTATTCGCTGTGACAGCAGTTTTGGGAATGGCTGCTAAATCGCACTAATAGGGCAGCAGAATTTCCAATACACCTACTGGTGACGGTTGAATGCTGTTTTACTAGAAATGTTGTTCTCAACTTCCACAATTCTCACATATATGGGATGATCAAAATCCGAACGCGATTCGTGTGAGTAGCTTTCAGCAGCGTTTTAGTTTGAATCTGTGGGCTGGTATATTCTTAATAGGGCCCTACAAATTACCAGCACGGCTTAATGGCCATTCCTATTTGCAATTTTTACAAGAAATTCTGCCAGAGCTCTTCGAAGATGTTCCTTTGGATGTGCGCCGTACCTTGTGGTTTATGCATGACGGTTGTCCTTAATATTTTGGTCATCCTGTACGAAATTACCTCGACACCATCTTTCCGCAAAGATGGATTGGTTAGGGTGAATTCATTTCATGGCCCCCACGCAGTCCAGATCTCAACCCATTAGACTTTTTTTAAACGGTTTTATGAAAGAATTGTTATATGCCACCGAAGTTGATACAATCGACGAATTGCGCTGTCACATCAAAGCTGAAACGGAGAATTTACGCCAACAATTTCCAAGATTATCGGAAAACTGGATTCGTCGAGTGCAAATGTGAGTTGAAGTTCAGGGTCAGCATTTCGAACACCTAATGTGAATGTTTTTGTTATGGTGAACTGTTTGTAGCTTATTTAATAATAAAATTGTAATTTATAAAATAACACTTTCTTTATTTTAAACAGTATCTTATTTTTAATGTGTGTTTTCTGTATAATTTATAATTAAACTACATTATCAGAAAGTTATCAGGTGTTGTCAGGTGTTTCTACGGAAACGAAAACGCAATCATATTCTTTCTAATTTTTCCTCATTAATACCAGCAGTATTTAATAAGTGGGAATTAATTTACAAGAACTTTAATCTACTGTTACTCTTATGTTATTGGGTTTTGCTCAGAAGAAAATAACTTTATTTTGATCTTCTATAGCTACCAAGTCTCCCTCGTACGTTAAGAAACTCCCTGTATACAGGGTGTCTCAAAAAGAATGGGACACCGATTAGTCATAGATTCCTTACGTTATAATAAATCGATTAAACCTAATATACCTTAGTACAAAGTCGCTTCAGTAAGAAATTATAGGGCCTTGAAGTTCAATTTTTTATTTCTTATTTTTTTGTTAATTTCCACAAATGTAGAGAAATCAATTTGAGTTTTGGTATACATACTTACTATTATATACTGCACTAATATAAAAAATTTCATAAACTACACTTGACTGTAAAGGGCACTTTACCTAACTTTCAAAAATTTTTTTAGCTCTAACTTCGTTATCTTTAACAGTTTTTGAAATTTTAAGTTACTATCTGAAAGAGAATTAAAATACACAAAAATAATGTACTCTTAGTTCATAAGCGTAGGAGCAACCGTTTACCTTAAAATACCCATCAAAAGTTTTTGGTTGTCACTAAGACATGTAATTATCAAGTAGGCATGATCTCAAAAACAATGGTCATCTCGTAAAAAACAATGATAAATCAATTAATGATATTCGTGACATAAGAATTTGTTCTCTGATGTTTAAGAAAATGCCGCTACATAACGAATTCTACAATGCTGAAAGGTTCGTTATGTCGTAGCATTTTCGTAAGCTCAAAAGACAAAAAACTGATGTCACCAACGTCATTAATTAATTTCTTGTTGTTGTTTACTAGATTACAATCAAGACCCATTGTTTTTGTGATCATGCCTACTTGATAATTGCACTTCGTAATGACAACCAAAAACCTTTGATGGGCATTTTAAGGTAAACGGTTGCTCTTACGCTTATGAACTAAGAGTATATTATTTTTGTGTATTTTAATTATCTTTCAGATAATAACCTACAATTTTTAAAAATGTTATAGATAACGAAGTTAGAGCTAAAACAATTTTTAAAAGTTAGGTAAAGTGCCCTTTACAGTCAAGTTTAGTTTATGATTTTTTTTCTATTAGTGTAGTACATAATAGTGCGCATGTATACCAAAATTCAAATCGATATCTCTACATTTGTGGAAATTAACAGAAAAATAGAAAATAAAAAATTGAACTTCAAGGCCCTATAACTTCTTACTGAAGAGACTTTGTACTAAGGTATATTAGGTTTAATCGATTTATTATGACGTAAGGAATCTATGAATAATCGGTGTCCCATTCCTTTTGAGACACCCTGTATATAGTATGGCGATGAAATAGTTCCTAATTTCTGAATGCTACGTTTATAATTAAATGTCAAACTTGACATTTGGTTTTTTAAATGACTTTATAGTTGCAGTCATAAATTAGGGACTATTCCATAGCCATACTAGATTAAAATAATTTTTGATCATAATATAGATAGATTAGTATATTATAGTGTTGGGGCGAGTGGAATGTTGGAACTGTGGCCTTGGATTCTTTAAAACTGAAACCCATGAAGTGGCTCCGGTACGTTGACGATATATTTATCATTTCACCATATGTTAAAGGCTCTTCATATAACCTATTGGATCAGGTGCGAAGTGAAGACATAAAATCAGAACTTCATATTCAACCTGAATGAAGAATTAGAAGAATATCGGCGTAAATGGAAACGATCTGTAGAGGGCAAGAACCAATCACTGGCACCAAGAGAATTAATCCAAGAAAACCAAGAAGAAAAAGAAGCATCGGAAGGCCAAACAAGAGATGAAGTGAGAGAAATTTGTGAACGCATGGCTGTGGAAGAGGTGGAAGGAAAGTTGATTATAATGGCGATATAAATTTGATCAGATTTTTTTGACAGAATCAAATAGTACGCTGTACTGATACAGTTACGGGGATTGGACTCGCTGTTTAGTTTTTGTTTGCGGTAACGTGGGCCGATCATACGTAGTACAACGTTATGTCCCACTCTCTGCAGTGGAATAGAGCGGCATGCCAATATTACAGTTACTCAGTGCGCTTAGTCTTATGACATCGCCCTTGCATACTGACAGAATAAGTGGTCTACAAGCATAGTCTATACGCCCGTGTTCAAGTAATTTTAAAATCGACAATATAACAACCAGTAATACTGATCATCAGCAATAGTACAAATATATGCACTGGTTCGAAAATAGAAGTAATAAAAACTGTCTACACAGAATTACAGGAAGTGATCTATAATATAAAAGAAGAATAATATAACACGACTGGACTGGAAGAATAGGATCTGATACAGAAGCAGAACAAGGAATAATGGAGAACAAACTAGAAAGAGAAATGGAATGCAAATGATTCAACTCTGAATATCAAATGACCTAATAGTACGCAATCAATTTTTAACACATAAACTGGAGGATAGATATACATACATAGCAGCAGAAAAAGAGAAAAATAGCATAACAGAGTATATAAAGACACAGAAGCAGGGCTAGGAATGGATCATAGAGCAGTACCAAGGCGGTCTATGTTCCAGGCCATGATATACTGGACCTATAAAGTGATCTTTCGAATGGCCTACCACAATCTGACAACATCGCTTCGCCAACCTTTAACAAAAAATTACTAGTTTGGTCACTAAATAAACAATCTGTCAGTGCACTATCCCTGTCATTGTGATGAATGCCAGTTGAAAAAAATCTATAAAATCACTGCTATTTACATGGCAGTGCGTCATTTCACTGTAATATTTGATTTAAAAACAATTCCTAATGGGTAGGTACCTAATTTTCAATTGCAAGTAAATCGCTACTGATTTTGACTTCATCTTGTAACGTTTCGTCCAGCGCGAACGCGATTTTTGATTAGAATTAATTCGGGCGTTCTCCCATAGCGTATTCTACGTTACGTATCGGAGTTTGAATCTTTGGACCGCACGGCCAAATACGTCATCGAGAAGTCGCAGGTACACCCACGCGCCGCTCTCACACTTAAGACGTCCGAAGTGGTTGCTAAGATGTCCGAAGCACGAGGAGGAGACATAAAAGCAGCTTTGCGACCAGTTTACGAAGCATTCATTCGCATTCATCCAGGCATTCATTTTATTCATTCATTCCCGAGAACTCTCAGATAATCCTCTTCTGACGACTCCACCAGGAGACCGGTTTTTGGGTACATTATCCATAATATATTCCTGTACAGGAGTCAATATGAGACGACGCCCCTAAGAAGGGACCGTTTTCTGACTCGTTCACTTAAATTTTCTAGTCCGAAACCATTATAAATAAATCGCTCACGTTCCACCTTCAGCTAACTATAAATTCGCCACGAAACCTGTTTTGAGGCGACGCTTCTCTGAGAAACCGCTTAACACTTTTCGAATAAATAATTACGCCAGCCACTCGGCGTAATTAAACTCGAAATAAACTTATTAGATTGCATATTGCAAAGGCCAGGCATATAGCTAAACTTTGCGGCCGTTTGAACTTGTACTAACTATTTGTTGAATACAGAGAATTACTCACCAGCCAGACTCATCAAGAAACGAAGAGCAGCGCCGACAGTACCCCCAAGTGAGTCCGTTCCGTGGAGGCACATCCCCGACGTCTGCAACAAACTCGAGGTCGTGCACCAGCTGGAATACACCGTCGACTTCTCGCTCTATTGCACCCGACATAAACACACAATACCGTCGCGAACTCCAAGGAGGCTTGGCGATTTCCCCGAACGCCCCGGTAGCGTAAGCAAACCCTGAAATAGTCAAATCTGTCTGTATTTACAGCCGCACGTGCTTCCGACCTCCGACCGAATTTTGAGGTAACAGTTGGCACCTTCGGGCCAGTTTCGACCAGTGGCGTCCCACAGTCCAAACAGAGCACGAGCGGACCGGCTTACAAAAACGCATCCCACGCACCGATGTATGACGGGTTGCGGTGTAGCCAGGTTTACGAAGTTCAACGCCCGAACAAATTATGAATTTATTGTAAAATACATTCTATTTTCATTTTTCGAGTAAACCTGATGTTTGAAAATACATACTAAAATATAATAAAACTGTCTAATATTATCTTGGTGTTTGTTTGCTGATCTTATTATATCTGAGAGAACCAAATTAACTCCGACTGACAGCTACCCGTTGGCAGCAATTTTGGCAGTAATTTCGACACCCTTAATAGCAGGGGTGAAATGTCACAATCTGAAACAGTAATTTCTTCAAAATAACTCGCTTGAAGTTAGTGATATTGCAGTCAGAACAAGTTGCTTTATCTTATTACCTTTTATATCTGCTCTTTTAAAGTGCTTTTCACACACAACAGTAGCCTTTCTAATCCGCCAATTCTCTAAATGCAAAATGTCTTTCTATTTTTGTACCACCGTTTTATTAGATGGAAACTTAAACACGCTAATATATTGAGCAATCGATGAAGCGTAAGGTGACTTACAGCTTGGTACGTAACACTTCAAAGGCATTTTTGGAAATTCTGTGAACTGCCTTGTCAAAATAGTTTTTAATGTCAAATATATTTCAAACAAACAAAACTTAGTGTGTCTTGGAATGGCCTAGCACACAATCTGGCAACAGAGCCAGTGTTATAGCCCAGTAACTTTAGGGTTTCACTTCAAAAAAATTAGGACCAAGCTGGATTTTTGCATACACCTTCATTTTGAGGTTATAAATAACGTGTGAAAAGTCTCCATCGATATCGTGACCGCTAACAAAGTTATACGGGGTCAAAGGTCACCGAAATGAGTTTTTCGCTTATATCTCGCTTGCTATTGATTGTACGAAATTGTATTGTATAGAGCGGAAAATTCTCTTCAAAAATGGCAACTTACACTTTTTACGTAGGACCGTCCGTTTTCAAGTTATAGAGCTCACAATGCGTCAACATCAGGAAATGGCGCCTTTTTCGCGCCTATTATCTGGCAGATGTTTTTCGTCGATGTCATAATCCCCCTGGGTGTCCCTCAGACAACGGTCACATTCCTCAGTATAAAGTAAGAATTCTACACGAAGTAGATGTGTTTCGGCTGTGTTGTAGCAAGTAGTGTAGTTTAATTATTGAAATGGCGAATAATAATAAATGTTTTATTTGTGGCGGATCGAATGCAATCGCTGATACTGTGAGTGTGCAGCGCGGTTTGCAAACTTTACGAAAAGCCAGTGCAGATAGAAACGACGGGCATTTGGAATTCTGTAATTATTCATGTTGAGAGCCGTAAAGACTACTCGCAAGAATAGCAACTGCTTTGAACCAATCAGCATTGATATAAACTCTGGAAACGTTACATATGTTATAGACGGTGGTTTTCTATTGTATCGTGTCCTTTGGCAACAAAATCATGTTTTCCATTCTATTTTTGATAAATATATTGATTATCTAAAACAACGTTACGGTTCCAATATAATAGTCGTATTGATGGTTATGATGATTCGACCAAGAATATCAAAGCAATTGAACAAATTCGACGATGCAATACACTTTCCGGTCCTTCTGATGTTTTCTTTGGTGGTATGATGCCGGTACTAATGAGTCAAGAAAAATTTCTAGCAAATCGTGGAATAAAGCATAGATTTATTTCGATGTTGATACAAAAATTTGCTGCTTCGAACATTGCTACTAAGCAAGCTCGAGACGATGCCGACGTCTTCATAATAGAGACTGCACTTGAATCATCACTTAGAAATACAACTGTTGTAGGAGAAGATGTAGATTTGCTTGTTATCCTTATTGCACGTGCTACTACAGATCAGCGAATTCATTTTTGAAAACCCGGCAAAGGAAATGTTCAAACAAAAATTTTATTTGCACACGCTATAACGGGATGCGATACAACATCTGCTCTTTTCAATCGCGGTAAAAAAAAAGGCTTGAAGTTGATCCAAAATCCTCAGGATCTACAGCGCTCAGCGGAAGTGTTTCATCAAAAGAAATGTTCTCCTGAAGTTATCATACAAAGTGGAATCAAGTTTTTATTGGCTATATATGGAGCACCTCTTAAAGAGCAGTCACTTTATAACTTCCGTTATCTTGTTTCGACAAGGTTGAATAAACCTGTTTAATTACCAGTCCTTCCTCCAACTGCAGCCGCACGACAACATCTACTTCGAGTTTATTTTCAAATTCAAATTTGGTTGGGCAATGAATTAAATCCTGACCAGTGGGGTTGGGTAATGAAACAAAATGTGTTAGAACCAGTAAAGACTTTGTTACCACCAGCGCCTGATGAACTCCTTCATATGATTTTCTGCAATTGTGCGAAAGGTTGTGGAACAAACTGCGGTTGCAGGAAGCTTGGATTGCCATGCTCAGTTGTAGATAAAAATCATGTATCTACTCCAGTGGGATAAGTAACTCATTACGTCACTCATTTGACACTGTTTCAGTTAGGTAATGAAGCTCATTACACCACTCAGTTATGTAATGGTTTCATTACGCAACTGAGTTGTGTAATGACATTTGCCTACTAAAATATTTTTGAAAATGACAGATCTGACATTTCTCTTAATGCACTTTTCTCAATTTTAGGCAGTCGTAGATAAAATTTTGTACAATACATGTGTGATAATGCATCATTAATATACTTGTGTGCTTACATAACTCGTGCTACGCACTCGTTTGTAACTTACACACACGTATATTAATGATGCTGTTATCCCACTTGTATACCTAGTAATAGTATATTACATACCGAGGTGGGAAGTGTTTTATTACTGTCGAGAGATTAGGTAGTTTACCGAGATGCGTAGCGTCGAGGTTAACTTTATCTCGAGACAGGGATGAAACTTTCCACCGTGGCGTGGTATGTATACTATTTTATTTGCAATCATCTAATTTTAAAAATAAGTACAATTGAATTCTGAATAATAGATATCTTGATGTAGCTAATATTTTTCTTACCATGGAAACAACCCACTCAATGTTTTGTTACCATGGAAACACCCCACTCTTCAGGTATGTAATATTTTTCGGGGTATGTAATAATTTCCTGGCTAGTTTCAAGTAATCATCCAGTTCCCAGCTGTTGTCATGTCATGAAATTGACACATTACAATGTGATTGCAAATAAATAACTATTATCTACGCTGATTTCACATTATAATACTGTTTTTGCATTGTTATTTTCATATAAAAAACATTGAAACAGCCTACTTGTTTCGAATAACTGACAGATTGTCACATTTCTGAAATGTCAAAATTAAAAGTTTTTGATGACTTTTTTATGCAAAGTAGATAAAATAGTATATTATACTCGTTCAATAAGAGGTATTGTAGCACTCGTTCCATTGGAGCACTCCTCGCTACGCTCGTCGTGCCCCAAATTCACTCGTGCTACAATCGGCCCTCTTGTTAAACTAGTATAATAATATACTATTATTATTGTTACAATTAATCTCTAGGTTTAAAGTAGCAATCACGGATATGATATAAAATTGTGTTTGAATTCATTTACCCAGTTAATAGAAGGTTCCACCATTTGCCTACTGGTTTCATAGACAGATTGCGTCAGGGCAAAAAAATCCCTACCTTAGGCATATGTTATATTTCCTTTGCTGTTCTCTCTCATTGGTACGTAAACAGTCGTCTTCACATTTCGTTCCCGGGATATTTCGTCTCCCCACATCTCGTACCCGGAAACTTCGTTCCCGAGTGAACTCAATTTGGCTCCTAGATTACAGGGCAATTGGGATGCAGTTAGAAAAATAAAAGATATTTTAATTAATTTATTTTTTATAATAAACTTATAAGAACAAAATAAATTGTATTTATTAAAAACGACGGTTTAATCTAAGTAGGTACATCTTCCTGAAATTTTGTGTAGTGCCTTAATTTTTCATTCTGAACAACTTTTCGTAGTAATATTTTGAAGTATCATGAACAAAAAGGGTAGTTTACCGGAAAAAAAATAGTTTTTGCTTAACTGTCAAGGCCGACTTGTTTTTGAAAAACTGAAAATATTCTTAGAATTATCTACAAAACAAGTAGGAATTTTAATTCCTATAACATTTTAATGTAAAACTAAAAATAAAATTTAATTCCCTCTTGTAAAGTCAATCAGGGGACATACTAGGATAATAGCAAAAGCAAGGGGACCTTGCATGTGGCCGTAATTGTATTTAAAAAAATTAAAAATTGAATATATACCTTGTATTTATAATGATCCTAACGACCCACCGCTATCGTACATTGAATGTTCGTTTGTTAAACACAATTACGGCCACATGTAAGGTCCCCTTGCTTTTGCAATGGTCCTAGTTGCTTGCCGCAATCTGTATAGTTCTTATAATTTTATTATAATAAACTAGCAACCAGTAAGACAAATGTCTCATTTAATAAAACAAAAAAGACCGTTTTTCAAATAGAACAGCGTCCCGGAAGGACCAGCGTCCCGGACGGACGGAAATCACGTGATTTATCGAAAACCGGAAGTGTCACATGACTGAAATTTGGTTCCTGACCTGACATGACCATTCCAAACATATAACTTTAATAACTTTTTTCCTATCTCTTACGGTTTGGCTGCTGAAACAGCGTCCCGGACGGACGGAAATCACGTGATTTCTCGAAAACCGGAAGTGTCACGTGACTGAAATTCGGTTCCTGACCTGACATGACCATTCCAAACATATAACTTTAATAACTTTTTTCCTATCTCTTACGGTTTGGCTGCTGAAACAGCGTCTCGGACGGACGGAAATCACGTGATTTCTCGAAAACCGGAAGTGTCACGTGACTGAAATTCGGTTCCTGACCTGACATGACCATTCCAAACATATAACTTTCATAACTTTTTTCTCTATCTCTTACGGTTTGGCTGCTGAAACAGCGTCCCGGACGGACGGAAATCACGTGATTTCTCGAAAACCGGAAGTGTCACGTGACTGAAATTCGGTTCCTGACCTGACATGACCATTCCAAACATATAACTTTAATAACTTTTTTCCTATCTCTTACGGTTTGGCTGCTGAAACAGCGTCTCGGACGGACGGAAATCACGTGATTTCTCGAAAACCGGAAGTGTCACGTGACTGAAATTCGGTTCCTGACCTGACATGACCATTCCAAACATATAACTTTCATAACTTTTTTCTCTATCTCTTACGGTTTGGCTGCTGAAACAGCGTCCAGGACAGACAAAACAGCGTCCCGGACAGACAAGTCTATTAGATAAAGGATAATTTAATTAAAATATCTTTCATTTTTCTAACTGCATTTCGATCGCTGCACTCTTTTTTCAACACTCTGTGATCTAGGAGACAAATTGACCTCGCTCGGGAACGATTTTTCCTGGTATGCAATGTGGGGAGACGAAATAACCCGGGAACGAAATGTGGGGTACGAACTACGAAATGTAAGGAATCAAATGTGGGGAACGAATTTTCCGCAAACCGTGCTTAAGCACCCACGTCCTCAACACATGATTTTCTGGAAAGCTAAGCACTGAAGTGAAATTTGACTGCGGCAGTTATGATACTCATAACATTCCTAGATATGTTAATAGCTATTAATTAACGCTTTCACAATTATTGATGCAATAGAAATGCTGTACAGTAACAGTGCAGAGTTAAACCGAAACTAATAATTGGAGTATGTTTGTAAAGAACTGCTCGATTAAAAATATAATTAAACTGACTTCTTTTCATAACTGATATATTGACATATTTTATAGCATATGGTTTACCCTCACGATGGAAAAGATCTGAGAGAGAAAAGTAGTATTCTGAATGGAAATCACGGACAATTTAAAATTTCCTGCTTCTTCTATTATTTGGCCAATGACCTGTGTAATTCCAAAAAGTTGGTTCTATGAGCCATCTTTGTTTGTAAGACTAGCAACGGAAGAAGAGTTCACTAATTAGGGGTTAACGACTACCACAGGAATTAGCTTAGTAGTCCGAAAGCGTATGATATTTTTCCCGCTGCTGATCATGTAAGTCAGCGATACAGTCTTAGTAACAAAACGTGTAAGTCGGTGATTATATTTGTTTGCTGCTTTCCGTTGACAACGGAACTTAATATTATTATTAAGTTCCTAGGATAATAAAATTAGCAACGCAAGATGCAGACTTAGACGTTTTGTTTATAATTGTAAGTGTTTATGTGACATGCGACACTCACAGGTAACACGACTCACGAAAATTAATCCTGGTGACAAATCAAACTATTTTTTTTAATTTATGTAAATTTTGATAAGCAGCGGGAAGAATATAATAAGATAACTCGGAATATATCGCCTATTAACATTTTCGGCAGGCAACATTCCTTGTTACTGAAATAGCTATATAAAATCCCGGTATAGTCACCGGGAATCAAACCCAATGTGGCCGTCTGAGACTCGACCATCCGCTCTTTCTTGAATAATGTGTTATTTAATAATAAATACGTTTACAGAATTGGCATAGCTATCTATGATCTTCTATTTTTAGTGATCGCATATGTGTCGAACGTATTTTTTTTTTAAATTTAAATTATGTTACAATCCAGTCTTAGACTAATATTTAAGTAGCTTATTTGTATTCATACTCTACTAAAGTTCTTTATAACTAAGAGTCAGCCATTGATGTCTTCTTAGGTAAGTTTAACAACTGAATCACTTTGTTCATGCGCATTACACAATTTGCTCTGCTTTAACACTAACAAGTCACTACATTAACTCATAGTGTTTAATCTTCTGAAGTCTTCTTATGTGATTTGCGTTATCGAGAAGCTGGATGGCCTTGATGTTTTCATGTTGTAGAAGTCTTGCTTCGTGGCTTCTTCCAAATTTATGTAGGTATTTCTTTTTCGACATACTCCACATCGAGGTCCCCATGGAGATCTTCGTTCTTAATATACCAAAGCGCATTCACTACGTTCCTTAGTACCTAGTTTTGTAATGTTTGTATAATTTTAACATTAGATTTTGTGGTACAACCCCGAAACTGTATTCCGTACGTCCACACTGGTTTTAACATGTGCTTGTACAGTAGGAGCTTATTGTGTATTGAAAAAGCTGAGTTTCTTCTCAGCGAAGTTTCGTATCTAGAGTAAAATCAAGGTATTTGGCTGTGTTAGCATATGTGACCATTTCTCCATTTATATTTAATGGTCCATGTTCGATCCGTTTATTTGTGGAGTCAATGCGAACTGTTTTTCCTTAATTTAATTTAATTTTCCATTTCGTGGTCCATTTTTGGAATTTATTATTTGCATTTTGAAGTTTGTTGGCTGTAATTGTATTATTTCCTCCCTCTGTTAGTATAGCAGCATCAACTGCAAACGTAGCAAAAGTGTTGTTTTCTGGTTCTGGAAGGTCAACATATAAAGGAGGTAGAGTACCAGACACTACCTTGCGGTACTCCAGATTTAATCTCTTTAAGAGCATAGTAGGCATGATCTTGCTTGATCCTGAAGAATGCGTTTGATAGGTATGATTTTAAAATATCTGAATATTGCTTAAAAAGGATAGATTTTAATTTCCACTGCAAGTCTTCGTACCATACATTTTCGAAGCCTGGCGCTATATCTAAGAAAACTGCAGGGCATATTCTGTTTTCCTCCAGTGCTTTTTTTATAATATCAGTGATCCTATGTACCTGATCTACAATTGAATGTCCACATCTGCACCCAAATTGACGATTTGGAATCAGTTTTTTTCTCTCTATGATTAGCTGCATTCTCTTGAGAAGCAGATTCTCAAAAAGTTATAACCGGCAATAGTGATATCGGTCTATAAGAGGAAGCTATATGTGCAGGATTTCCTGGTGTTAGGATGATGACTATTTTCACCACCTTCCATAATTTAGGTAGGTGTTTAAGTTTGAATGTGGCGTTGATGAGATAGATCAATTTGACAAGCGCTTTTTTCGATAGCTGCTTCAGGGTTTCTCCCGTTATTAGATCAAATCCAGGAGCCTTTTTGAATTTATAGTATATTTAATTTCTTTCAATACTTCGTCTGACGACACCGGTGCGATATTTTCTTCATCCTGTGGGATAGTACATCTCCTTCTTGCTGGTCACGGGCTTTTTGTTCATTGCTTCTAGCTCAATTTCCATCTTCTTGTTTGATTGGTGGTATATGCATAATATGCCTTTTTAGTTCTTTTGTTGATTTCCATAGGGAGTAATCTGTACTGCTATCATTAGCCAAGTAGGTAGCAACGGATTCTCGTTTTAGTTCTTTAATTTCTCTTTTCAATTGCTGGGTAAAATTATTTAATATAGTTTTGTCTTGGTGGTTTCTGGTTGGAAACCATTTTCGTCTTGCTTTATTTTCTTTCTAACTCAGCATCCAAATCTTTTTCCTTTCCAAGGGGTGTGGCTAGTTTTATTTTCTTATCAAGTAACTGTTTAAAACTTGTCCAGTCTGTGTATATGTTAATTAATATAGGATTATTTTCTTTCTGTATTATATTTTCACTCAAGGTTAGTGCTATAGCCAAATGATCAGAAAGTGTGTCGTGGCATTCGTCTACCTGCATATAGTGTGTCGACATATTTTTGACTATAAAGAAGTCTATCAGATCAGGTATTTATTTATTTATTTATTTATTTATTTATTTATTTGTTCTTTGGGGCAAAAACAGGCTAAGCCCAGTGAATTGCCCACTACAATTTATACAAGATAACAAACTTAAAAATTAATTCAATTTAACATAAGTAATAGTAAAAAAAAAAAAACAAGGAAATACTGAATAAAATGATTAGAAACTGAAATTAAGAAGAACAAAAATATGTATAAATTCTAGACTTAAACATTGACAAGGTCATAGCAAATATGTCGACGTCGGCATTTAAGGAATTGTATAATACAGCAAATCTGTTAGAGTCTATAGGCCAGTATGTCGGTTTTCCAGTAGATATAGTTGTGCTTCCATATTCCTTGGTTGCTTTTAATAATTCTCTATCTTTAGTTGTGGTTATTCTGAGCCCC
This sequence comes from Agriotes lineatus, assembly GCA_940337035.1. Lineage (NCBI taxonomy): Eukaryota > Metazoa > Arthropoda > Insecta > Coleoptera > Elateridae > Agriotes > Agriotes lineatus. The sequence continues at coordinate 58,122,546 of OW679194.1, read as the reverse complement.
CAGTGGATGTGTTTCGCGATGTAGTCACCTCCAATGATAAATCTTCTGCCTATAGGTGTTTAAATAAAACATTGTATTCATCCTTCTGTATGTCTGGGTGGGCCACTGTTAATGAATATCTGTTCGCCTTTATTTTAATTGCTGTCACCTGCATTTTCTGTATCATAGCATGGTGTTGTATATTTTCCTTGATTAACACTGAGCTTTCTCATGTCGCATCGTTATCGGGATGTATTGCATGGTACATTTTCTAGCTATTAATCTTAGTAAAAGATTGTTTAGTAAAATGGGTCTCAGAAATAAGCCCTATCAATATTTTCTATCTGTAGAACCAATTGTAGCTCCTGTACCTGGTTGAGCAGCCCATTAGAGTTCAACGTCAGTAGTTTAAGAGAATTGGACATTTGATTTACATTTAGGTATAGATCCCTTGGCGTTATATTCTAGTCTTTTCAGTCGTTCGTCTAGATCTAGAGCTGTAATAATAGTTTCTTGTTTATCTAATTTAGCTAATATTAATTGGAGGGTTTGTTCTATATTGTTATTTTTCAGCGCATTCTTCAGCATAGTTTGTTTATTTGATGCAAATGTCACGTCCTTACTAACTTTGTTAAACACTGCAGGTTGTCTTTTGTCATCTTTTACCTGTTTTTCCTCTGTCGTTTTACTAGATACGTTGGGCTTATTTTTATCCATGACTTTGTTTTTATTTTTTATAGCTCAATGACTACTTTATATCCACGATAATTAGCTGGGTGTTCCTCTCCTCAATGTACGCATTTTGGTTTGTCACTTTTCGGTTTAAGGCAGTCTTTTATGTAGTATCTGTGCCTATAGGTCTAGCACTTCTTACATTGTGGTATTAGTTTGGATGTTTTATAAGGTTTAATCTCTACCTTACATTGCCGTGTGTGCTTAATAGGGTGGATTTAATTTATATCTTCCCTGGGATCAAAAGTCAGCATAAACATATCAAGCGGTAGGTAATTAGTTCCTCGTTTAATTAGCGGCCGTTATAGCTTTCGATTTCGAGTTTAGAAAGTAGAAAACCGTCTCCATTTTTATCAATTATGTTTTTCGCTTCTACTCCAAACATTGCTGTTTTTAACTGTTCTGTTTACTGCATTATGACACATTGCTTTCGGTTTTTTTCCCAAACTAACTTTCCGCCGTATTTTCGGAATTCCAGCATCATGCATGAAACTTTAATCTTAATATTTGATGTTTTGTAGACGATAAAGTTGTTATCAACTTGTACTATGTGTATATTATACGTGAGGTAAAATACAGTTGTTTATTAACTTGTTTGTTGTATAAGAAGTGAACAGTAACGTACTGATTGCACCAACATCTTGCTAAGTGCCCTATTCCTTAAAATACTACTGAATGGTTCAAAATTAACACATTTCGGCAACCCTCGATTCTAGGCTTGCGATTGAATCCCTTAATTAAAACACACTATGTTTCCTGAATTGTTTATGGGCTTAAATTAATTTCATTGACCTTAGCTCTAAATTTGGATTCTGCGTCCGACTGTCTGAATGTACAGGGCTTATTGGGGCGTCAGTGTTAATATTCTGTTGGCATCTAGTAATCGCAACCCCGCTAAAATATATAAACTTTAAATTATGTTTAGAGATTATATTATATGAACTACGAACGTTAATGATAAGTTATTAAATGTTAATAATTGCAGAAGCAGCGTGACTAAATATAAGTTAGCATTGTTGCGAATATAAGTGTAAAACTAAGTATGTAAACTAGTTATGAGGGTTAATGACGATTTAATAATCTTTCAGTACTAGTATAGTGCCCAAACCTACTGACTTTACTACTTAGTATGTGTCTAATAAACAGACGGCAAAAAATTTATTTTTGAAATTACTTAAGAACCAACAGATTATATTTGACAATAAATGGGCGGCATGTTGAAAGTATGTTATAATTAAACTTACTGATGTGTCGTCGCGCAAGCTAGACGTTCGTTGCGCTGCTCCGCTGCATGAAATTTCTGGCAGTATTTAATAAGTGTATGAGTGTTTACTAGTTTACTACAATAAGTTATAGTTGATAATTAAAAAGTGTAAAACACGTATTTTGAGAATGGGCCACGAAGAGTATAATCTGCGAGGTGGTAAACCCCAATCAACATCTGATCAGTCGACATTTGTGGACGCTGATGGTGGAGATGATATATTCGTACAGAGAATTGTGGAAAAGATACTTACGTCTGAAACCATAATGGGCAATATTATGAGTGTTATAAAAGATCAAGCTGCATTAGCCTTTAAAAATTTTAACGCTCGCATATCCGCCCTTGAAGAAGTGAACGCAAAACATAAGAAAACTTTGGAGGTGTACGACCTGAAATTAGACCAACTTGAACAATATTCGAGGAGGAATAACCTGAGAATCCACGGGATATAGGAATCAGCTAATGAAAACTGTGATGAAGTACTAATCAATTTCTTTAAAAATGAACTTGGTATTATAGTGCCTAACTCAGCTATCGACAGAAGTCATAGAATAAAATCTAGGAATCCAAAAAATCAGAATCCGCTGATAATTAAATTTTCATCATACAACGAGCGGAAGCGTATTTTCCAAGTAAAATCCAAACTGAAAGGCTCGAAATATTTAATTAAAGAGGACCTCACTCGTCCTCGATTCAACCTTCTGCACGCAGCTGGGCAAAAATTTGGGGTTCGAAATGTTTGGACACATGACGGTAACATTTTTATTAAGACGAATGGTCAAATTTATAAAGCAGAATGCGAAAGTGACCAGCTGATGATAAGATAATCTCATTTCCACAAGGGGCAGCGTACGACCTCGTCTCTCGTTGTCTATTGTTTACTTTTTGCTTAGAAGCACTGTGTATCTTTATCAATCTTAATTGAATTTTTAAATCGCAATTTTCCTTTTGTTGTTATAATTATATATTGTAGAAGGAGTTTGTAACTTTTCAGAGTATTACTTATTTTGATAGTGCGCAAAAGCTTTTAAGCACTTTTCTTATCTTTTTTTCTATATATATTACTTCTTATAGGAATTCAAAGAATTCAATATATTTTATTTTGTTTTGTTAGCAAGATATTTTTTACTACTTAAAGCGATACTCTGTTTGTTGTTTGTGTATAAATAATTTCGGTAGGGGTAATTGGACATATATAGATAGTGCAATTTAATTTTAATCATTAATAATTACGTTTATTGATTATGAATGTTGACTTATTAGAGCTTCCACACATTACTGATTTTTTTATAGATAACATTAGTGATTATAGACAAATAACAAAAAACTTTATTAATAACAATTTAGTTAACTTAAAAATTTTACAAACAAGTATTAGAAGCCTACAGCTGCATTTTACTGAATTAGAAGTTTTGCTTCAATTCTTGGATAGTGATTTTGATATAATTGTGTTAGGTGGATGCTGGGAAATACATAGTACCGCTTTTCTTAATTTAAATGGTTATAAAATTTATCATAATAATAGTAATCTTAATAAATCTGATGGAGTGGTGGTTTACATTAAATCAACTATCACACATACTGTTGATAGAATAAATATTAATAATTTTATTTTATTGCGAACGAGCTTACAGCTGTATACAGGGCACCTTCTTTTAATGGTAATGACTTCATCCAAATATTAAATGAGTATTTCACCAACTATACTAAAAATCAAATAGAAATTTTTTGTGGTGATGTAAATATTAACACACTCCTAATAAATGATAATTTAGTGGATTCTTACTTAATTTTAATGTGTACTTTTGGCTTTCATCGTTGTATCCACAAACCAACGAGAATTTCCGAGATATCAGAAACGTGTATTGACCATTTCTACCTAAAAGCTTCACTTAATTCGCTTAATAGCCTTCCTTTGACGTTGTCATTTAAAATTTCTGATCATTTTAAAAGGATCACATATCTAAAGAAATAATAGATTACAAAAAATTAAATAATATATTACAAAGAATTCAATGGAATGGTTTAGTTGAGCAAAATGTTGACATTGCTTATGCTAACTGCGATTAAGGATGCTACTATAATTAAAAAGGAAAGTAAATTAGTTAAGAAAAAACAATGGATATCAACTGAAATTGTGGGACAAATTCATATAAAAAACATTTTATTTAAAACTTATTTACGAAATAAAAACGACCTTAACGCGCACAATAACTATAAGCACAACGAAACTTGGTGAATAATTTAATTCGGTCAT
>OW679194.1:57880305-58118214 GCA_940337035.1 Agriotes lineatus | reverse complement strand
TTGCATTTTGGCATTTCATAAATGTGACAATCTGTCAGTTGTTTGAAACAAGGTAGGCTGCTTCAATGTTTTTCATAAAAAAACAATGCAAAAACAGTGTTATAATGAGTTCTGTTGTAGCACCGTTTTCGGTGTTATAATAACTATATTGTGACATCAAAGTAGACAAAACATGTTTATTCGTAGTCTGAGATAGTTTTTATCACATCTGTTTTTCTAATTATAGATAATAAAATTAAAACAATATATTTAACTCCAGTTATTTTCAAATTTCCATGTGGACTAAGGACAAGGTCTATAAATTTTACAAAATTATGGTGTCTAAAATCTAGCACAATTTCGATATTTCACACATGCTTATGTCACACATATCTTAAAGTTCAAAAATGACAATTTTAAACTTATTTCTTGCTATTTCTGGTATAGTTGCGGGAATATAGTAGTTGTTTACCCTGTATACAGTACTTACGCAAATGTTATAAAGGTGTCACATTGTTTTTCATATTTCCATGCAAGCAATGTAAAATTTTAATTCCCCACTCTAATTTTTAAACTTCAATTTAAAATATTCTATTATTTTAGTGTTTAGACCTCCAGAAAGCTTTATCTAGTATGTAATATTATTGGAAAATGTGTTTTGTTTATAGAACACATTTATTTAATCTTTTTAGAAAAATATGTTACCCACAGCAATCACCAAATAGATTACTACCTCTTATAGTAATAACAAAAAACTTCTACATCAGATTAGATTCATTTAAAAATGTTTTATAAGGCCTTTCTTTTGCACAATGAAGGAAGTGTATTCATTAAAACGCCTTGACAACTTTCTGCCTTGTAATTAAAACCGCTAAGTGCCACTTAAACCCCAAAAATATAATATTATGATTTTAGGGAATTCTAGAAGTTAAAGCACATCCGGTTTAAAATTCCCAAAGCGTATAAGTTTCGCGGAGGTTCTCGAAAGCAAATCCTGGATTTTTGACAAACAGCCAAGTGGCGCCAAGGTCGTATGTAAAAAGCTTGGCTTTAAAACGAGATGATTTTCATTATTGCAGCCAAGGGGCCGAGTATTTCCCTGACAAATGCACGAACTTTGGCGAAACCTAGAACTGGGGAGCTCCACTCGACCGTATTTAGTAACAACCTGCGCATTTTGCAACGGCACTTGGACGGATTTATAGCAAAAACCATAAATAGAACTTAGTTGCCCGCGCGTTTTAATTAACTGGATGCTGCCTGTATAAATAGTTCGGAGAGGCCACCCGTGAAAAATTACACTTTTAAAGCTGAACCGAAACAGCTGTTGCAGAAAAAAAAGAAATCTATTCCAACATTTTACATTTGTTTTTCTAACGACTAAGTTACGGCAGTGCGCCCGTCTTCCTCGCACTAGTTTAAATGCACTTCCGCACAAGGATGGCGGCAAAGTAAATATGTATTTAAAATGGATTAGGTCTCTGTCAGTGTGATTAGAACCATTTGTTACAGCGTTAACTTTTCACCAGCATAGACAAGAGTAATCACTTTCTCTTGATTAATGCTATTTTTTCTCTGTACGTCGACTCTGCTTGAAGGATGAGCATTTTCTAACGGGCGACTTCTCGACAGACAAATTAAATCAGTATATTCTTTGAGCAAATTTGCTTTCGCACGGGGAGCGTTCGCCGTCCAAATTAAGTCGCTACTCTAAAGGCAAAATTCGCTCAGTTCAGAAATTCGATCGACTGAATCGGAGAATTCCAAACAAAAGTCTATGGGTAGCTGCCGACTGTTGAAAACTACTATGGGCGTATGGGCGAACGATACAAAAGAGGTGTCTGATGATATCAAGCTTCCGCCAATACAAATACTTATGTGCATTCATAATAATGTGAAAAGCCTACACAAAATGTACAATCAGTTCGGTTATAAATCGACATTATTGCTGTTTGTATTCTTCCGACTATTGGCTTGAAATATACTTTATTTATAGGAGTTAACGTACAGAGAGTAGATAACCGTCTGATAGACGTTTATATTTCCAGGTGGAGATATTGAGTTCGTCACTTCGTACCGCCACAGTTACTTTGTGTGGAGGTTAATAACAGGCTTTCACAGTCTATATAAAAGGAAGACAAAGAGCACTAATATACCTAGTGAAACAGTATTAGGCTACAGTTAAAATGTGTTATGCAATTTATAACTTCATCTGGATAATAAACTTATGCTTTTCCTACTCGCTAATAGAATGTCGGCTATTTTATAACACTTTGAGGCATAGAAAATTTTACATTTTATTCATGTAAAGAATCGTTGCTATGAAAATGCTTCTTTAAACACTTTCTCTGATTCGTTTGAAATCGAGGCACAGAAAGTAAAACACTTTCTGTTCGTCCTTAAACGTTCTGCAAACTGACAGCAAATAATTTTTGACAAAACAAGTTTGTTCGCGGCAACTAGGTTGTGCGTTACTTGTTTTGGATTACTTTTAAAGTACTAAATTATATACTGTTAACCAGTTTTTAAACTTATTTAATTAAACTCGTAGAAAACATCATATGTATAATGAGCATAGAAAGTTATTTGCTGACCTCGTGCTCTTGCAACCCTTCCTACGGTCGGGTTAGAAACGATCACTCGGTGCAGCACATTCTACTTTCTATGCTTATTATACAAATAACTATTTCCTACTCCGGTGCAGAAAGTACTCACTCCCTGCACTCAAATGCGTGCGGAGTGCTGCAAGAGACCACTTTCTGCACTGTAATAATCCTACTGGCTAAAATAGTCCAGTTACTATGTACAAAAATAAGGTCTTTGCTTGAATGCGAACCGAAACTTGAAATTCCTTTTTTTCGGTGTTGGGGGGGGGGGAGGGGTCCAAGAAAGCTTAGCTTCAAGTTGTCGACCAAGATTTCCTATGTGCTATTTCCGCCATCTTAACAAAGGAGCGTTTGATTTTATTGCGACAACTCGGTTCCCGTTAACCGTACATTAAAATAAAGTAGACCTCTTTCTGGAATTTTTTGTGCTCTAGAATCTAAATTGGAACTACTAAAAGTTACTATTCGATGTTTAAACAAAAGAATCAGAGTTCACAAAAGAAAAACCAATTTAAGATAACTACATAAAACGCGCGTTATGCCTGTCTGAATGCCACTATCACGTTTTAATAGTCACCGATCGGGCGTAATTCGTCCGCGATTAACCTGCTGCCACTGTCGTTCATAATGCAACGATAAGCAGGTGTCGTACGAAGCATCTCATTGGCCTCTGAATAGCAATTGGATTTCGCTTAGGGACGCAGGGTTTTTTGCAAATTAATGTAATTCGCATTAATAAATATTTCGTTTTACACTTTCAGTAGTATTAAAAATATTCCCTTATTTTTACCTGTTAGATAATATTCAACACTATATTATTCTCTAGCAAAAGTTTTTTCTTGCGACGTTTTTTGTTTTTAAAGACGTTAAAAGCATTTTCTTTTGTAACTGTTTTATTTACAACTCAAACAATATTTTAATTAGAGCAAGGCCGCCTATGTGGTGGGCTATAAAGCTTTACATGGATATGAAGTTGTCAAAATCAATAATGCGAAAACTATTTATACGCTGAAATTTAATAATAATAATGTAGTGTCGAAGTAACATCGCTAAAAATAAATCACTTCACGGTATATCACTCTACAAGGGCTATTCGTTTTTATTACGATAGTTGATCAATAATTACGAGACAACTAAGGTTTCGTAGATACTTTCATGTTGGCCGACGTGAGCCGGTTTCATGTCGTAATGCAATAGTGAGCTGGATAAAGAAATGTCAAGATACTCGTACTATCACAGACGCAATGTCATTAAAAATATAGACCAAGATTTATTGATTCTAGAGAATGTTTAGGACAGTGTATTGTAGTTAAGGGAGGCATCTTGCGATGATTGTATTTAAAAAATTAAAGAGTAGTTGATGTACTTCCAAATGGTGTTCTATTTATATTTTTCGGAATCCATTATCTAAAATTATCAGTTAAAATCAGTAATTTGGCTGTGAACCATCTTGTATATAAATATGTGATATGACTGTCTATGTGCGTTTGTCACGTTTACATCAGTGGCGGCTGCTCCTTAGGGACGCTACCCTCCCAGCCGCCAATAGTCTATATAGCATTAAAAAAGTAACTATTCTAGAACTGAAAATATATTTTATCATATACCCTACCGTTATAATATAACAAGATGCGAAGTATGTCAACATAACATAAATTATGTGCTAACATGCATGCTCGTATTAAGCGGCTGGCAGCTGATGAGGGCGATCGGAAATAGGGTCTAAACTCATATGGCAATTATGGGAGAAAACGCTGAAACAGCAGAATTGTGGTGCTCCGAAGGCGAACTGTGCTATAGCCTAGCAGGTAGTAAATTGGCGGGCTTATTTACAAACATATTCGAGCTCCGAGCACTATTTTTACAATAAATTAGTTCTTATCGTCATAACTGCTTGCAGAACAATGAGAGGCAGGACTTCCGTTCACAATTGCCGAATACGCGTTAATACATGACGAACGCGGCTGACTCTACCAACACGCGCAAAACTGTAGAAGGCCCTCTAATTATTCAAATAATTTTATTGATAATGTTTATTAATGGATATTCAATAATTTAATAACCCCTAAACGGGTAAAAAGGGGTAGAAAGCTAGTTACTTATATTTTTTAACACTTTTGTATATTTTGTGGCATGTTTGAATAATTTTTGTTCTGTGTATGTTTCCTTTTGGATTATTAAAATTAAAAATCATTGCTATATTTGTAGGTGAGTTATTATAACTTTTTTCTTAGTGATCGTTAAAAATTAAGAGCCCCCCAAATACAATTATCACGAGCCGCCACTGGCTTACATCGTCATTGATCGGACGCACTTCGTCTGCGATCGGGCCTGTCGTCACCGTGACCTTCATAATACAACGATAAACCTGTAGCTTACGAAATATCCCACTGCACAAGGGATTGACCCAAGAGTCTGATTAGTAATCGGATTTTCCTGTGAGCGCAGGTTCGAGTTATACTAACTGCAATATTTTTGTTCTTTGCAAATGAATATAATTTTCATTATTAAGTGTTTCTTTTTACATTTTCAGTCGTATTAGCAACGCTAAACATTGTTTATAGAATATGTACCTATACGAGTATATGTAATTATGAACGCTGGTCAACCGACATTCGATTCAGCAATATTAATTATAGATGTTAAAAGCATACTTTCTTATTTACAATTCAGCTTTGAAAATGGGAAAACAAGGTAATTACTAGATATTTTCGTGTTTTCTCACCTGAAAAACACCGTTTATTCAATGCTAAAAGACCTACGAAATGGTGTAACCCCCCAGAAACATCATAACGTTCAGCCGAGAGTTAATTGAAAGAGCTAGACACTAGACACTAATGGTAATTTTTTTTTAACAATATTAGATAGGAAGTTTTCGCATTATTTCAAATTACTTAGCAAGGTATATTACCCAGACAATATAATTCATGTATCACATGACCCAATCGAAACGCATAATGTCCTTAGTTACATGCTATTACAGCGGTAATAAAAAACAAAATAATTATTATCTTCGTTGTTGATAAATTTGTCAGTTTGATAAATAAATTCTGCAATAGTTTCCATATACGCAACAGCATTTTTTTTTTCAATTAAAATGGCTAATAATCGGTTGTGAGAGGCAACTAACAATGAAATTAGTGAAATCATGAGGAGATCTTTCCAAAAAAAACACCATCATTAACAAGGAATCTCGATGACCCAAATTCACGAAATTTTGTGGACCCAAATTCACGAAAATTTGTGGACCCAAATTCACGAAATTTTGTGGACCCGAATTCACGAAATTTTGTGACTCAAGATCTTTCACAATGAATGAAATTACGAATATCCGAGATTTGGAAAATACTATGACAGACTACCCCTTTAACATGAGGAAAACAGATGGATCTCAGTACAAAGAGTAAATAAATAAATTCATTAATTTAACACTAACTATTTTATTTCAGTCATTATATTGTTATATAACTAGTGGTATGATTTATCATCGAAGATATTAAATTCGTGAAATAGAAGATGGCTTAATTTCACTCATAATATAATCGATAATAATCATACCACTAGTTATATTATAATATATAATTTATATAATAAAATGTATATAATAAAATTCTTCAATTATTAAAAGCGTATGTTTGGCTCGGTGGCGGTTGAGAACTATGTATCAGTGCGGTTTGCTATAAGCAGCCAAGGAGCCATGACTCTACCTACCATAACAAACCAGTCACTCAAGATTTTTTTCTGAAAGAAATATTTTTTGTAGTTATTTTTCATCATTCTTCTCGTTTTAAAGCTTAAACAAAGTAGCATGAGTAATTTTTATTACATGTATAGGAACTGTAAGATAAGCTCTGCTTGCTTTCGCGAACGCATTGGCGCCAGATCGAAGCGGATCCTAAGCTTTTCGACAGTTTATAGACTGCAGCGGGTGCAGAGCGGCAGGAAGAAGGTCAAAGGAGAAGGATATTTTGAGATTCAGTGGGAGCCATCAGAGCGAAGGCTCAAGCCTCAAGCAGTCTCACCTGATCTATGTGACAACGTCCGCGTATTCGCGTTTCTGATGGCAATTTTGGCACGTACTCTCACTTCGTCGGGTTCAGATGAAAAAAATCGCGTCCGCGGGGCATATGAAAAAGGCTGTGGTATAATTTCGACAGAAGAGACGTTGCACGTAGAGATTTTCGCAAATTAATTACGGTATGATCTATTTTATTATACTCATAATTTACTGGTAATTTTTCGAATATCATGAAATAGTATTTTATTATTAGCCTGTAAATATTGGTCAATTGTTTCACTGATGCTAACTTTTGCTAGTCCTTACGAGTAATATTGAAATCTCGAGATATCGGAATCTGTTTTTGTCTGTGAAATGGAAAAAGGCTGCTGATCGGCTGCTCTGCCATCAAACTTCTCCACGAGCTGTATGTATATACTTTAGTATTGTAATTTGGAATCCAATCAACAAGCGTTTTTCAGAATTTAATGAAAAACAATCCAATAAAACAACTTTATTCGCAATCACATTGTAATGTGTCAATTTCATGACATAACAACAGCTGGGAACTAGATGATTACTTGAAACTAGCCAGGAAATTATTACATACCCCGAAAAATATTACATACCTGAAGAGTGGGGTGTTTCCATGGTAACAAAACATTGAGTGGGTTGTTTTCATGGTAACAAAAATATTAGCTACATCAAGATATTCTATTATTCAGAATTCAATTGTAGTTATTTTAAAATTAGATGATTGCAAATAAAATAGTATACATACCACGGTGGAAAGTTTCATCCCTATCTCGAGATAAAGTTAACCTCGACGCTACGCGTCTCGGTAAACTACCTAATCTCTCGACAGTAATGAAACACTTCCCACCTCGGTATGTAATATACTATTATTGGTCGGAGTCGGTTATTCCTTTGTTTTATACTAGAATTAAACTAGGTCGTAATAGTTTGCTGAAAACTAGTTTTGCTGAAACTGTCACAATTAAACATTTACATTATGTTTAAAGTCATATTTGTGAAGTGGGAAACTGAAAATGTCTATAAGTCTATGAATATAGTTGTGACGTTGTCATTTAAACCTTGCAAAGTATTTGGTTCAGCAACTTCGGTATGACAGGCTTCCCTTTCAAGAAGTTTTGATCAAAACAAAAGATAAATGAGATCGGCTCACACTCACACGAGATTTGGCGTGATGGCCCGCACAAAAATACTTCGAAACGTTCGTTACAAGGCGAAAGCTCGCGTCCATCTCGATATTGTTCAGTAGAGCGTTGGGTGCGTCGGTCGTAATTACGAAAATAACTGCAAAATGTACACCCTCGAATTTTGCTTGGCAAAAGTTTCCCATCTGCACGGGCGCAAATGAGTAACGTGCTAGTGGCACTAATTGCGTTTCTAAGAGGATATAAAGCGGTTAAATCAATCTGAAATTGCTTTAGCTTCCAGTTTGGTAAACCCTTTATTTCGTGTTGGTCTCCTCGAATCGCCCGAGCCGGACACGCTTTGTTTTCGGCGTATTTGCCCACGTATAAACGGACCGCGACCTTAAAGGCCAAATTTTACAGGAAAATCAATATTTGCTCAAGAAGTTAAACACACGTTAGACTGTTCGTTAAGGCCGACAATAAACGCGATAAGGCCTTCCACCGCAGTTGCTTGCTTGAATGTAGTTCATTAATCTATCACGAATAATCCGCCCTAGAGCCTTTTAAAAATTATCCCACTTCTGATTTGCATTCGCGGTTTGGGCGATACACATTAATTTAATTAAATCAATACTTTTACATGATTATTGGGAAACAGATTATTTGGAATGTGGGAAAATGTGTTCGATCTAACAGCGGTTATTTCAAACAATGTGCCGTTGTAACCAGGCGTCCGAGCGTTGGCATTCATCAAAACTTGGACTAATTTGGGGCACGCTGAGTTAAATTCAGGTGGTCTCGGGATTTCGTAATAACGAGGAATACAACATCGCGAGCCATGACCGTGATATACCAAGTTATGTTTATTTATAAGGAGACATCCTGGATGACGTCATGTTACGGCAGCTGACGCCAACACGCGTTGGTTTCGGTCAGTGTCAAACTGACACAAGTTTCGAACTGGGAACTTCATCAACTTTTCATGAAACGCTCTTTGCTTTCTTTTAGACATATACACTGCCAGAGAAGGCTGAAGTGTCACGTATGGTCTTCGAAATTCCAGAAAAATTTCCGGGAAAACTTTATATACGAAGCAATTTAGAATACAGGTATTGTAGTTCACGTTTGAACTGAAACGCACTGAATTCAAAATGTTTGATTCCTCTGCGCATAAACTTTTTTTTAAAACTACAACAGTTATTTAAAAATATATGTACATATACATTCCTTCAATTTAATATAACGTTATATATTCTTTATTGCAAATTTAATCACTGTTTTCCTACACTGGATACGTAACGAAGTCGAGTTATTGATAGTGACGGCTATCGAATATCGATATATCGAAATATCGAATATCCATATGTATCGAATATGGAAATATCTGATGTCGATATTTATCGAATATAGTTATTTATCGCTATTCCCATAATTATTGATATCGCCATAATTATCGATAAATACATATATATCGAGATTTATGGAATAGCTGTCAAGTTAGCAGGTTCCACTAGTCTAATTCAACTGTTGTCAGAAACTGGTCACCATGTAAATGTTCAGATTGGTTTACGATAACTTTTTGTATGTATACCGTATACCTTCTATCTGCGCATGTACAAGATTCGCGTAATTTAAAGTTCCATAAATTCAATTTGTTTTAATAATCCTAATAATAATACTTCATGATCTAAAATGATCTATCATGTTATTTTACATATTGACCTATTGTAGCCACGCAGAAAAAGATTTTACATTCATAAATTATCTTTTAAAAAATCGATATGAATATGGGTGCACTAAAAAAACGACATTTCTGTTAACTATTAGGTAATCTTTCAAACATTCGAGTGCTGTATAACCATTTTCGAACCTAATTTTTTGCGTTGCCACTATTCATCTAAACTGAATTTGGCTATTCAGAAACTAAAGTTATAATTACGCATTGATTGTGGTGTACAGTTGTACATACATACACATCTCTTGTTACAGTAAAATAAATACCTAATATTTGTTAATGCTTTACTTTTGTAACACATATAATTAGCAAGATAGAAATATACTTTAATTATTCACATTTTTTAACACATATTTTAATAAGTACAATTTATTTTCTTAAAATAATGCAATACAATATAATACATTGATAACGATATAAAGTATATTCGTACTCCGTAAGTCCGTACTTCGAATTTAACACGTATTTCATTTTGCAACTTTTAAATAAGGACTTCTTGTAAAGTCCCTACATTTAAAAATATTGTGCAAGTCTATAGATTTAATTTGCGTGGATAAATCCTTTTCGGACGTTTTTCTGTTTATGCTACACTTTTTTCACATCGGGGTATTCTACATAATATTTGATAGTCAGCACTCAGCAGTAGGGCTGGGCGATATATCGATATATAGAAATATCAGATATCGACCTATCGATATATCGATATTTATCGATATATCCGTATTTTTAAGATATTTATCGATATATCGATAAATATCGATATAATTCCAATATCGAATATCGATATGTAAATTTTAATATCGCCAACCCCTAGTGACGGCTCGCCGTAAGCAGTCATGACTTTACCTACCATAACAAATCGGTCATACGATTTTTTTTTATTTTGAAATTCGACAGTTTATGGACTACAGCGATTCAATGATAGCCATCACAGCGAAAGCTCCTGTCTCAAGCAGTCTCAGCCTGACCGGATCCCTGCGATAACGTTCTGATGACAATTTTGGCATGAACGCTTACTTCGTCGAATTCAGATGTATAAACGCCGCGTTACAGGTGTACAATTCCGCCAGAAGAGACGTTGCGCGTTGGGGTTTTCGCAAAATTATTGCGGTATGATCTATTTTATTATACTCATAAATTACTGGTACATTGTTCCACATCTTGAAATAATATTTATTATTAGACTGTAAAGTTTGGTAAATCGTTTCACGAATACTAAACGTTTTGCCAGTTCGTATGCGAAATATATAGATCTCGGGATATCGGAATCTGTATTTGTTTGTGAAAAGGTGGAAAATGCATTTACATTCGGTGGTGGGCACCGCCATCAAAATTCTCCACGAGCCGCCACTGGTTACTGATATAATTTAAATTATCGGACGCACATAGTTATGTAATTACACCTCGTACTTGTTTTTTTAAATAAGAGCTTTAATTTTACTATTTTTCTGTTTGCGGAAAATGCAAAACTTTAACAATAGTATATATGGATGCAATATTGTTTTCACTACATAAAAGTTTATATACTTCAGGTAGTTCCGCTGCGCCGTTAGTCAACATACGGTATTTAATACTGAATACTAAACTAATAAGAATAATAAGAAAGTAGTCCACGACATTTTGCTTTGTTGCAAATGGTGGAGGCGCTATGTCAACTGCTAATAAAAAATCATGTGGGTGTCCTTTAATATCTTACGTTATTGTAATTAAGTTTGAATTTGTCAATACGGAAGAAAAAAATCTGTTTACGGTGTTTCCTCGGCATATCAACTAAAGCTGAGCAGTGTTTTAATAACAGATGTTTCCATGAAAACCGCAGCTATTTCAGAACACAGGAAAAAGTATTTGAAAGAGATAATAGTAAACAATACAGTATGGATCTTCATTGATTTACTAAAAGGTCAAACACTTTTGCCAATATACATTTTACATTCCGTTCAGGTACAATTGATTTAAAAAATACAAAATGCATACATTCGCCTGACACATAATTACAAATAATCTTTTAGGAAATTTCTTTATAGTTAAGAAACCATAGCAGGACAGTGGGGTAGTGTTCTAGACAGTCACCATTACGAAGTATTGAAAAACAAATATACTTGCAAAAATAACATTTGAGACCTTAAGATACTCTTCTAGTTAACTCATCATTTTCAGTTTTACACCGCACGAAGGATAGTTAACTAAAAATACTTCGGTGGGCAATGATGCTTGCAACGTTCCCACAACAAATAGAGTCTATTTATATAGCGGCGCTTGATTGTGTGCGTGAGTCAGGCGTGAATCAACAGAATCAGCTGATTTGGGTTGGAATTTCTGGATATCTGGTTTACATAGAGCCGACTAGACGCAAGGTACTTCGGTGATCAAAGCACACATTCGACGATAAGCCCGGTTGTGATTAAGTATTCCCTACTTTGCCTGAGTGAATTTATCAGCACCCACTATGAACTTGGTATTAAATTTGTAGTGCCTGCGTTTCGGGTCAATTAGGTTAATGATTAATTACTTGTTTCAGAATGTGGCCCAGACAAAGTTGTAAGCGTTACTAAACGCTCTATATGCGTAAGTTAGTTTTATTGTTGTTAATAAGACAAACATTTCATTTTTTTTTTATTAAGATCACCTTTTTGTTTAGCGTCCAAATTGTGCAGTTCAATTAGTAATGAATTGACGGCTTCTATTTCCACTAATAAATCGTACCTAACATATCAGGATTTATTACAAAACTAATTGCTAATGTACGATGAATAAAAATATATATGAAAAAAGATCCAATTAGCTCAAATTTCGTAAGATGACTTTCAAAATCAATAGATTTTACATATAAAAATGTCTTGTCATCTCGAAAAACATACTAGCATTCAAGATCCGATCAAAAATGCACCAAAAGTTGCAGTTGGGAAAATCGCTACCTCAAATAGAATTGGGCAAGTCATGTTGCAAGGGTGACTGATGGGAGATGGACTATGAAAATCCTGGAATGGCGAAATCGAGGTAGACCGTCTACAAGATGAAGCGATGAGATTAAAAGAATCGCAACAAATCAGATACCAGTGGCACAATATCAACAAAGTTAGAATGAATTAAAAAAGGCCTTTGTCCAGCAGTGAACGCAAATGGGTTGATTGATGACGAAACGAAGGCCACAGCGTGACAGCATATTGGGGACGTCCTTCTATGCCGAAAATGTCTAATGAACATATGTTCTAAACTCAATCATAACAAAGTTACAGGCATTTTAAGTTTTTTTATTTTTGTAGGTGCTACGGTTATAAATCATAATTTTTTTGGACGTAATTTAAATCGAGTTAGTCGTTCTACATTGATGTCTAAAATATTAATGGAAAAACTTGACCATAAAGTTACATTATTACTGCTATGGTTACCTTATTTATTATCCTGTTTTAGCAATTGTTATATACATATCTGGTTTGGCCGGTGGCATTGCAACGTTAATTCTACTCTGTACTTCACTAAAAAGTCTACTTTTGCAAATGAAGAACACGTCGATCTTCACTTTATTTACGGATATCGTAACGGAAATGGAAGAGTGGCAGTTGAAGAATATCGCCGGCGATTCCCTGCGATTCTAATCGATGTGTGTTTTACAATATGCATCGACATATACGACACAGACAATTTGTCTAAAAGTTGAACGGCCAGTGTAACAAGAAAGTGCCGAAGAGAAAGCAATTCTTGCACGGTCGAAACAAGACCATCTACTTCTACTATCATCGAACCTTACCGGTATACTCGAAATGAAAGTAGGGAAACCTTCCCATAATTTCGATTTATACCCATATCATATCTTATCTGTTCAAGCTTTCCAGCCTGTAGACTATAAGTGCGTACTGAATTTTGTCGGTAGTTCGTTAACCACCAAGAGCTTTGGAGGACGCATTTTGTTTACGGATGAGGACGCATTTATTAGCGAATTCGCACTTCTGGTCACTTGAAAATCTCTCTGAAACCACAGAAACCTATTTGGTGTAGCACTCTACACAACCAACTCGAGTTATTTATGATTAAAAAACGTTTCACGTCTAAGCACCACCTCAATTTTCTCCAAAACAAACCATCAGCAAGAGCATTCTTTGCTATCAGGAAGAAGTTTCTCTTCTGAACAGACGGCAGATGTGGATATATCGACGTCACCTGACCTTAACCCCCTTGACTACTACTATCTACGAAGAATCGCATATAATATTAGAGATGAGCTGATTAAAAGATATGGCTACCGCTGGAATCAATTATGCTGACCATCGTACTCATGGGAGAGCTACTTCTTCAATTGTAGGGAAAGCTAGAATGTGTACGCAGGTAGCAAAACGACATTTTGAAACAATTACTGCAATTGTATTAAGGCTAATTAATAAAAACAATAACATTATTCTAATGTGTTTAGCTTGATTTGTTAAATTGAAAATGCCCGTAGCTTTGTTACAATTGAGTTTAGAACATATATTCAAAAACACAGTTTCGATTTAAAATGACCTCCCCAAAATGCCCTCACACTAGCGCATCGAGTGGGACAACACCCTGTATTTTAGGTAATTGTCGCATGTGCATATGAAGTTATCAAGACCCAAAAATTACATATTTACTAGTGGACCCGTTAAAAAATATTTTGCAATTTACAAAACTTCTTTGTAGACAATGTTTAACATATGGCATTATTCATTAGGTAAAATTAGAATTTTTAATTCGCACGTGACATTGACCATACACTTGACCATAGCTAAATACTGGTTGTGGCAAATATTATATATTCCCACTTTATCCAGAGTTTGTCTTTGTGATTTATTAATTGTCATCGCAAATGCTAGGCGCACACAGAAAATGGGAATGGTACCACAAAGAAAAGCTAGGAGAAGGCCGAACAGAATTTTAAATAATAGATTAGCGATGATTGAATGCAACTTAAACCGAAAGAAACTGGGAGGATGGAAGAGTATGAAAAAACAGGTGTCGGATAACGTCAAAAGACGTTTTAAACAATATACGTATACTTGTACCAAGAGGAAAAGCAACGAACCAGAGTGTAAATAAGCACATCCACATGATTATAATAAGCAGAAAAAACACCTTACAGCGGTAGCGTAGGAGCAATACCAATTTTCGTTAACTGTTATTTTACATGTACTTGGACGTTTGTCTCACGAATCAGCAGACCGTTGATTTCAAACAAACATTTAGTAGTTGCAGTAGTCCATTGCAAAAATCAGCAGAACGCCGCAGGCTGACTTCGAGAATATACTTGATTTACTGCTACTGCATGGCCAGCTGCAACCACTTGAGAGCTACAATATGATGGTTTTTCTCTAAATATTATCAATTTATTTTAAATTTTGTGCACATCTACACGGTAACGGTTTTCATTAAAAAAAAATAATGATCGAAATCGGCCCGGTGGGAAGTCCCAAAATAGATGTCGAAAGAAAACGCTTCACGTTTTAAATATATAGATTGTTAAAACATTGACCTGAAGTAGAGGCTTATAACAATTACGTATTTCGAAATGACAGTAATAGTTAATGTATTCACCAAACTCGAATTGCAGTAGAAAAGTTATAGTACAACATGAAAAAATGAAATTGCAAACACGTTTTGCAATCCTACAGTAATGTATAATATGTTAATAACATATTAACATACGAGGGTAATACGCCAAATATTTTCTCTGTCATATCTATCTAACTAGGTTTTCCCAAACAATTTCTCTACAGAAGTGCAAGTAATTTCTTATTCCATAAATATTGGGGATATTTACATACTTTTTGCAATTGAAAAAATGGGGCTTCGACCAGTAGTTAAGTTGGTAGTCATACGAAATATAGATGTACTACAGCAATTTACTGGTAATTAAATACCGGTCCAAAAAATTTAAGATCGGAAGAGGGTTCCATTAGAAAATAGGCGTATCCGCTGTTGGTCTTTTGTACCTTCTTCGTTTAGATGTTCTTAACGATCACGATAATTTTCACTTTGTTAACTACAGAACGAAAAAAGCGTTATTGTAATGATATGCTTCTTCTAGGACCTCTTTTTCCGTACAGTTTTCATTGGAAAGCAGCCCGATAGTCAAGACTTAGGCTCTCTTTCTATAATCGTTCTAAACCATTTCTATTGGTTAGATGTACCGACACCAATGTTTTAATACTATGTTGGTGTGATCCCACCTCGAATGCTTCTATTCTTTTATTTATTGTTTCAGCACGTGTCCATCATTCAACATTACAAACGGGAAAAACAACAATTTGAGAACAAGCTTGTCGTCTTTATAAATGCTGGACTTGCGTTCCTAATTCTACATTTAATTTTCTGAAAGTAATCTGAATGATCATTATACCTACGCTAACTAGGCACAATTGGGTATTTACAATGAGTTGACTGGATTATACTGTATTTTTACTTAGAATCGTGTTTTTTTCACCACTTCTATTTTTTAACAGCGGTAATCCCAATACCAAGACGTCATTGTAGATGAAATCCGAGTTCGTTGCTTTGAATTAAAATATAAATAGAACATTTCGAGCAATATCAACAATGAAAATATTTAGCTTATTACCTTCCACGAGGAAATATAACATGCTACAACCATTCTATTAAAAAGAAATGAATACGGTGTTACATCAAAATAAACTTGCATAAACTGCATGGTTATGGTTTTGAAATAACCTATTCGTGGCGCTCATCTTCACGTTATTATTGTTTATTTCTAAAACGTCAAGAACATCGGCTGCACTAACGCCCGCTAACGTCAGTTTAGTTTTTATTTACAACATATTAATGAAAACCGTACCTTGTTACAAAGGTACTATTCAGCTAAAACAATTGTAAGAATTGTCCTGTTTTGAATTCACAACGTTTTATATAATCTGAATCTGCCTGTTTAAAATTTAGATCGTACATGAAGTTTTGTATGCACCTCAGGCGTAACTAGCGCCTTTGACCCTTGTCGTGTTATAAGCGCGAGCCAAAAACGTTTGTTTTACGCTCTTGATACATAAATAACTATTTCAATATATGTACATAGGTACATATTTCGCTGCTATGTTTCAGATACATATTATAAATATAAATATCAGAAAACACCATGTAGGAAGCTGGAACATGGAAAAATCTACCTATCAGAACTACTCTTTGCCAATGATTTGGTAATATTCGGAAAAAATGAGAAAGACCTACAAGAAAACATGAATGTATACAACTTAGAAATAAAAAAGAAAAACATGAAGATAAACGGATAAAAAACCAAAAACAATGGTAATAGCACCAGATAAGAAAAGACACCGTATATACATACATATGTAGAGAGAAGAAAATTAGAAGTAGAGAAGTTTAAATACCTAGGTGCATGGATACAAGAAAATGGAAAACTTGATGACGAGATAAATGAAAGAGTAGGAATTACGGGACGACTATTTAACTCCATAAAATCCTCTTTTCTAGGAAAAAAGGAAGTACCAAAAGAGGCAAAAGAAGAAGTATTTAAAAAAGTTGCAACACCAATACTCATCTACGGCTGCGAATCATGGACAACAGTGAATAAACATAGGAGCGGGGTCGAAATCATGGAGATGAGATTCCTGCGTAAACTAGAGGGCAAAACAAGGAGAGACCACATCAGAAACACAAGATTTAGAAAAAATTTAAAAACTAAAGCGTTAGCGGCATCAGTGCAAGAGAGACAGTTAAGGTGGTTGGGACATGTAATAAGAATAGTCAAAGGCAGAATAGTGAAAAAAGTTTTCGAAGCAAGACCAAAAGGGAAGAACATGATAGGAAGACCGAGAAAAACATGGAAGGAGGAACTAAAGGAGGCAACAGAATCAAGAAACATAAAGTGGGAAGAAATCCGCACAATATCAAAGGATAGAAAGAAGTGGAGAGAAATATGCAAGACAAATCCGAATCCATAAACCACAACTCAGCTCATATAGCCTTACACCGAAAGGTAGAAAGGTTTTGGATTAAGTAGGTAAGTAAATAACGGTGGTTTATTCTATACACTATTGCCAATGGTCAGTAACTGAAAGCATTTTTTTCGTCGTATGGCCACTGATCATTACATTTTGGATTATAGCGTGCAAACGCGTACTTGCACGTACAATTTATTCCAGGGTCTACTTCGCTGATGAACAAATAATCGACCGCCGGAACTTTCACTTTTACAGTGCGTTATCCTATAATTGCATTAGCAAACAAGGGAAATTAACGGAGACATCCCCCATTCTCCTCCTTCCAAAATATCTTTGTGTAGAGCCGGCCTCCTGTAAAGGCAAATATTTACATGCAACAAAAAGGTAATATACATAATCTCTATCGACAGCTCCCTACCGTTTGTAAACTAACGAATCGAATTACTAAACAACGACTGCGTCAGTGTCTCATTCATATTGCATGAACAGTGGCTTCGCATCAGCTCCTTCAGGAAAGAAAATGCATTTATTTTAGATTTAAATGTTTCATCCGGATGGGTTTAGCTGTTGTTTAAATACGAACCACGATGTATTCTCTAAAAATATACTTCAGTTTTTGCGTGGAATGGAACCTTTGAAAATGACTACCGAAGAGTGAATAATATAGATGATAATGATAACTGAAGATCAATCGTTGATATCATTGTTCTAACAAACTGTTTGTTGTAATAATAACTAGATACTAAAATAAAATCAATTTGTTCTTTCAGAGATGCATTGGCTTGAATGATGAGACATAACTTTTAAATTAAAGTTAATTAAAATAATGGGCGAGCAACTTCGCCCAAAATTTCCTATATTTCAACATTTTTAATGCCAATAAAAATGTAAAATTAATGTTACTACAGTTTTAATTTTCCCAAACAAATTCTAAATGGTAGTGCGAATACTTTTACAGTAATCGATATAGCTTAATGGCTGTCAAAATCTTCCCGCGGTAGAATAGTAATTTACGAAACAAGTGCGTAAAGCTACTCTTTAGGCACGAGTGGGGTAGAGTTAAAACGCGAGTGAGCGAGCGTTTTAAGCCCCGCGAGTGATATGTTAATTTTTATAAAATTAATTGAAATTGATAGTTAAAGAATGACTAATTTAAAAAATCGAATATAATTATTAAATTTATATTTGTTGACCTTTTAATAACGTATACTTCTGTGCAATAAAATTAAGCACACGCGGCTTTGTTGCATTTATTATTAGCGTTTTTTTTTTCGAAAGGTCTTAGTTTTGGTCTTGTAATAAAGGTGTTACTTTCAAGTTATGGTGTTTTATCATTTATTGAAACTGCTACTAGGCAATTAAAATAGCCCCGAATTTTAAAAACTATAGAATATTGCGAAGAATAGTCATAAGACGTGTGCTTAATTTTATTGCACAGATGTGTACATCATTTAATATAATATAAGTAACTATGTACTTGAGTAATTAATCTGGGTGCTAAGATACAGAAGTAAAAAATAAGAAATACTTTTTTTTAATGAAGATGCTATAATTTGGAATGGAATGCATTTAAAAGTATCAAACAAGTTTATATTGGATAATTTGGTCAATAACGTACAATTTAAACAAAGAGAAGTCTTATCACTACAAAATCTAAGAAATAAAATAATACTCAACTAGAAGTATATATAAAAATTATGGATCAGTGGTTGTGTTAAACCGTTGCTGTCACTGAATTGTAACTGGAAAAAGTTACATAAAACAATTGAGAAGAGTTGTTCGTTGTGTCTTGTGAGATAAATGTTTAATGAACTGTCAAAGTATAATTTAATTGAAAGAAAGCTACATACTTGATTTAAAGTTTGAACATAAGATAATACTGAATTGAGAATAGGTAAATATACGTCCTAACCTAAGACAGACATTGTCATGATAAAATTATTCATTAAATGAGCTAGTTTATTGAAATCTAACTAATAATATTTTTTTATTATACCGGGTTAAAATTACTTTAATGAGTACTTAACCACACATATCGTGACTTACGTGAAAATGATAGAAATAGAAATAAAGTTTATGCAAAAGTAGATGAAAGACATTTTGGTAACCAATAGCGATTATAATTTATTTATTTATTTTAAATATCCAATATTGCAATAAAGAAGGAATTGTTCAATATAAATTTTCAATTATTGCGTGGTATTAATAACGATTTCATAAATTCTTCTTTTCGCATTTCACAATCAGACTAAGTAATTAAAATAATTCATGAAATAGTTATGCTGTTTCTTAATTACGAACACCCATTTGAAATTTAAAACATACAGTATGACGTGCTATCTGTGTTCAACGATAAGTGAAATTTATTTCTGTTCGGTAAAAACACAGACACAAATATTTAAATTTACGTGTAAACAGCACTGTCATGCATACTTGCGTTACACAGCCCTTGCCAGAATTAAAATAATAAAGCCATAAAACTGTAACAGTTCCAAGGTGTATGTATCAACAAAATTATACAATTCCGCATGAAAGTGATGGAGTGAATGACTGGCGATATTTTTAAAGCTTAGTGAAAGTGTTGAATTTTCCGCCGATGCTTTACTTTCTCTGTGCGATAACGAAATAAAACTTGAAGTAGTTGTAAAAACCAACTAATGCATTAATTAATGAAAGTTTTAATAATAGCCGACACTTCAAGCGAGGATTGGATGAGAAACGTCCCGTCCATTACAAGATCGAGCTTAAGTAGCGGGTAAGAACATTGATAATCTGTTTATATGAACAACGATATGTGAACAGCGATGATCATATTTCAATGGTTAAGTCTCTCGGATTAACACATTTTCACCAGACCACTGTGTTGCGTATATATAGAACTACATACAACCGTGCTTTAAAATCGATATATCACTGTCAACAACGTGCTGTACGATATTAGATTATGTAAAAGCTGATTCGTGTCAACTGCCTTTCCTGCTAGCCAAAATTTCACAGCAATTTTGAATTAAATCGGGGATTACAATTTCTTTTTAAGTGAGTCATTTCGCCATTAAGCAATTAGAAATACCATGTCTCTTCAAATTCCTGCCAAGAGAAGATTGCAAGACTTTTGGGACACCCGTTACATCTGTTAACCGAAGAACAAACCACAAAGGAACGGGTAGTCTAGTGTCAAAACATTCCGTGCAAGATCTTCAAAGGACGTGTTTAATTTCATTGTGACGGGTGATGAGTCGTGGATCTATATATTTGTAACCTCGAGACTAAACAACAATCAAGTGTTTGAATTTTTGGAAATAAGGCTATTCCAACAAAACCTATTGGCGTTAAAGTGCAAACATAAAAATTATTGCTGCATTCTTCAGACGCAGTGGACCAATGCAGTAATTCTTTTTGAAGATCGTAAAACTGTAACGTCTGATTACCTGTTAAAAAACAACTTGTAAATAGTAACGTTAATTAAAGTTCGAATTGAATCATCTTTGCAAAAAATTTGTCATTACCAGACTGGTAAAAAATGATTTCCATCTATAGAAATCGAACTCTAGTTGAAAAACCTTCCAGATACGATTCAACCAGATTTAGAAACGTCTTGCGTAACACCTGCAGAATGAAGTTGGCATAAAAACGTCGTTTGTACGTTTATCGCATTAAAGTGAACTCAATGATACTTTGTCATGGTATCTTAAAAGCCCGGCAAACATGTATATACCACGTTAAAGGTAATTAAATACAGAACGAAAAAAATATTAAGCCGCTTTCGACACGAAATTCCAATTAAGTATGTTTAGTAAACGGTCAGTTACAACTCGTAAAACAGTCTATCAGATGCTACATTTCGGTAATTTACCATTTCAACTATGTATAAAAAATTCCTCAGCTCAATGCAGACCTATTCCCATTTATATTTGACGTTATCAAGACACGCACCGCGGAGAAAAATGATTTTATCCGGAAATCTGAAAAGAAGTATTTATGAAATTAAAAACTGGCACGAATTTAAAGTGCTCGATTAAATACTGTAAAAGGCTCTTAATTAGTTTGACAAACTAGTTTCTTAATTTGTTGTTAATCTATACAAATACATGAGATGTGGCAAATCATTTCGCGAGAACATTTCTATAAGAAATTGCTCATCCACAATTTGCATTTGAAAGGTGTCCGCACTTAAAAGAGAATCTTCGACTACATTAATTCACAATGCACTGGTGAATTTGACACACACAAAAATATTTATAGTTTTTAGTAGTTCACTGGCGAGTTAAATATTTGGAAAATTTATTTCTAAATTTAAAAAAAAGGGAATTAAGAAGCGTGCAATTCACGAAATTAACATTTTCGTTAATGCTATACTCTGTAGTTCCGCGAAATACCAAACTTTATAATATCGTGAAATTCCTTAGAATTTGTAAATGGCTAAACATAAATTTCGCACGGCAATTCAGTAGAATCGAGAAGTGAATGACCCCTTTCGCTTTCGAGATTATAACGATAGTAATTTTTAATGTTCTGTCCAACTTACAAAAAGATTTATTCGGTCTATTAAAACCTAGAGGTTTCTTCAAGCTGTCTGCATAAATTAGAATGTCCTATATAGAGACAGGGAGCCTTTTTATCACTTTCAGTACAGAGATATCTCCTAGGCAGTAGTAACTAACTAAGACTAATGTAATACAAAATCCAGAATTGCAATCTTTGAGTTTTCAGATTTCTGTAGCAGTTCTGCAATAAGCCCTAATTCATGCTGTCTATTGGGTATTTGGCCATCCTGTAAAATTAAAATAATTAAAAATTAGACGTTTCGAAATAACCAATAAACACGCCACAAAAAGGTTTCAGAGATTATGAAAACCCAGATCTTTAAAGAGAGATAGATACTTTGACTGATCCCACAAATATATACATATTTTCTCATTTAAACGACCATCCAGTAGCTAATTTTTTTTATATGAAACGTTTGTGACACGTATAGCATAACACACAAAAATAAGCGAATATTATCGTAAAACTTAAAACTGAGACGTGGCTACACTATACTTTTAAAAGTACTTGCAAAGGTTTTACAAGAGATTATCTGAAATATATATTTATGCTATAGCTATACGTTGCGGCACCTAACTGTGTGCTATGTATTGTATACTTACAACGTATTTATATTTATTTAATGTGTTGTCCTACAATCACTCTCCCTCACACGTTATGGCAAAATCTTTATGTTTGCTTTTATATTTGACTTTTGTAATTCTATTTAGTTTCAGACAAATTCTTTTTTAAGGTGAATTTATATACTTCATATGCCCTTTAATAAAGTATTAATATTACATGTTATTAAATATTTGTAGCTTCAGCAGAACATGATTACTGTCAAAAACAGGTCGGGTTCACGCATTATTTATATAGTTATTTCTGAAATTTGTTTAATAAAAGCTTACTTTAAAAACTCGTATGACACTTTTTAAATGCTTTACTTTTTAGTTCTTTCAATAAATACCGGCTGCTGTCACTCACCTAAGGAAGTCGATCTGCCTCTTCACTGTTCCAAACGCATACCAACTGCTAACAGAATTTGCAGCAGGAATTTGAATACACTATTTTTCTACGACCTTACATTTACAGTTTTTTACTGCATAAATATCGATCTAATAGAGGTTCATTTTTTACGGTTATAATATACGTCATAATAAAAAAATAGCAGTGGTTAGGTAGCCGGTATCAGTGACTATGTTTGCAGCAGGTAGTTGTCAATGTTAGCTGTAAAAAGTAAATAGTAAATTTGTTACTTTGTTCATTAAATGATGTTTTAATTATCTAAAACACTTTAAATCTAACAAAAGAAGCAACTAGAATAACTTTATAACCTAACTTTCAGTTTAAAATACGTAAATTCAAAATCAGATGATTTTATTTTTAGTACGCTAATCTACAGTATGCCATTTTTAGTTCGACAGGCTATTGATAAAAGGCCTACCTTTAGGGGTCGTAGCAAAAAAATATTTGCAAGTTAGTGAAGTGGAAAAATAGTCGATGTATCTAACTCTACGTGTCGAGAGAATTGCTGGCTATCATATACCGTGTGTCCACAGGGTTTCGCACCATGGAATCAGAGCAACGTTAATTTATTCCAAAGATCAGCTCTTGCTTTTACGAAAACAGCTTAATGACAAACCCGATTATATTAATTTTTCTATGGCAATAAACGATTAGTCGTATTCAACTTGACGTATGGTGTCAAATTCGACGATAGCAGGTTAGGTTTTGCGTCAGTTTTGACACAGACTGACGCAAAATCCAACCTGCTAACCTCGAATTTGACATATTATTCATACGTTGTATAGCCATGACCATTCAAAACGTTCGAAGGCACTTTATTTGTTACTTGCAAATTCAATTTTAATGGTCAATGTTTAGCAACCGTTTGACTATCAATTACCACCGGAAGAGTAGATCTTTAAAATAAACTAGCATCACTCCAGCGCCATGGTGCGTAGTCTCGTGGACGCACGGTATATAAAATTGAATGTATCTTTGTATGTCCAAAATTCGTAGCCATTTCCAGACGGTGTAGATACTTTAAATTTGGCACATTAACGTTTTAAGATTCAAATAAAGAAAGGAATCGGAAAATCACAAAATCATCTCCACAAGCCCATTAAGGGTTGAAAGTTGAAGCAAGGGATATAAAAAGATTGTATTTCTTACAGTATATAAATTTTAAGAGATTTTAATCAAGAAATAAAATCGAACACTCCCAACATCATCCGTTAATCCCCTGGGATACAAAATTTAATTAAGCGTCATAAGCAATATACATCAGTGTTTGTTTATAAAAAATCATAACATCCCCTGCGAAGAACGGGATCCTCTGCTAGTGTTTACTAAACAATTATTTTAAATCGCAATTTATGCAAAAAACTACTTAAAATTGGTTACTTAGTAAACGAAGCCATAGTTTCATTGTCCGAACAGTAATCTGTAATTGATTTGATATTGTAATTCGTTTATACTGGTAAATTCAGTTGCGATGTACAGTTACAGCATTTCCTCAATTAAATCATATGATGCTATCCGAGAATATTTTGCATAAAATTGAAAACATTTAAATATGCTAAATTTGTATAGGGAATAATTTTATTTCATTGTAATCAGTGATACGTTTTTGCTGAGTAGTTTTCAGAGTAAAATTCCGTTCATTTAATTATAACTATAAGTTGTTCTGCTTAATTATGTAAACTCTGTTTAGCTATTTACTTACTATCCAATTATAATATAATTAGGTTGCAAGTCCATGATTCATTTCACTTCATACATGTTTAACATTTTAACGTTGAACTTGACTACTAAAGGGTGACCGACGACCGACACTTACATAATGTAAAGTTAAATTTAAACAATCAACAAAATATGAGCCGCTAACTAATATTTTTATTTGCAGATCCAAAACTAAGTAAAGATTAAAAATTATAAACATAAAGCTTAAAACATTTTTGATCAACATATTTTGTTCCGAAAACTAGATAAGTATAAAAAATGAGGTACGTCTGGCTTTAAATGCCTTTGGTTAACCAAGTTTCATTAATACGCATAAGAACTATTGTAATGTAGGTATGAGTCATTCAAATACAACAGCCAGCGCACATGAAAATGACCCTTAGCTGTATCATGTGTAGTACTTAATAAACACTTCTAAATTCCTTTAAACCTATTGTGAATAAGGTGTCTTTCATGATCTCTGCAATAAAAGCAAAATGCAAAACTCAATTATCAAAAATGTAAGAAGAAAGTGATTACAACTTAATTTTTAATGAATTAACTGACTGAAGAAATTAAATTATCGATTGTTTGTTTTATTGGCAGTCAAGTTGTTAGCTATTAAACTGCTAAGCCAAAGGTACAATCAATATCAGATGCTGAAAATATTTTTCCGCTGCTCAACTTTTAATTTTTCTGACCTATCATGTAGCTCAATACTTAATTTTGTTAACAAAATAGATTTTAGACGAAAGGGCGGAGGAGGAGTATTAATATTTTGCTTCAGCTTTATTATGCCGACTCAATTATGCCGCTTTGCTGACCACATTTTGATGTTAGAACAATTAAATTGATGTTAGTAACAAATCAAGCTGCTCAAAAAATTATTTTGCTGATTAAACTGCTGACCAATTAATTAATGGCAAATTAAAACTATGCTTGTCATTTAGCAGCATTCGTTTATTTTATTAACCTATTAATTCAATTGTAATTCTGCTATTGCAAAGAACTTCTCTGTGGACATTTGAAATGAAAATTCTTTATATTACAGTTATTTGTTATCTAAATTACTTTCCACCTAAGCTTGCGCAAATCTTTATTCCTTCAAATGTCATATCGACTTAACCTACGATAGTTATGGTTTTTTAAATTTCTTTCGTCTTGTGCATTTTATCGATGGTAAATTTTTGTCTTGATTCGAGAGTCTTAAAATTTCCCGATAGGCGATTTTTCTGTTTAGTGCGTAGTCAAAATGAATGAGTGATAATTAATCTGTTTCATACGTTATATCGTGCAAGCTAGTTGCAGATCAACGACTTAAAAAAGGTAGACTACCACACTTCGAAGAAATTTAAGAAACGAAATTATTTTCGTTAATTTTAATTTTGGGTCCACGGCATAAAACACAGACTTTTAATTAAACAACATAAAGAAAATATTTCTAAATTTGAAAAACTATGCCAGTCGGTTTACTATGTTGCACCTGATTCAAACACCAGATTTGCAGATAACTCAATAGCAGTACCCCAGCAAATGCTGAAATCGACAATTATGAGTATTACGATGACTTGGATCTAGGCTACCTATTTCAAACTAGACTGTAAGGGGTGAAGAAGACACTGATAATGCATGGGAAAGAGAGATATATTACTATTCCATTAGGAGAGCGGAAAAAATTGAAGATATTATACAATGGTGGAGCAGAAATAAAAACGCTATCCCGAATTTATCAGGAATGGCGGGTGATATCCTAAGTATCCAAGATACCTCGGTCCTGGCCGAAAGACTGTTTTCTAAAACAACGCTGACTATTAAAAAAGAAAGAAGCAGGATAGCCTTCGAGTCAGCCCAATCTTTACTGTGTTTAAATTCTGCAGTTTTTAAAAATAATTTTATCTAAATACATTTTCAAGATCAAGTACCTATCCTCGATAATTTTCTCGATCTTGAAATTTCTCGATGGGCAAAGTCTTGATCTTCTCTTGATTTTAAAATAGCACTCTTGTCACGATTTTATCTTCTTTCGAGACAAGATCAAGACAAGAAATTTTGAAAATCGAGTCTCGTCAAACTCTAGATCAAGCATTAAATGGTTTACCTTATTTAAAATACTTTCTTTCAGATATGTTTCGTTCGAATCTTCGACATACAACACTAGTCTAACCTTATTAAAAAGCTCTCTGGTATTAGCTCACTGCAATTATGCAGATCTGTGCTACAGCCAATTACCAATAACCAGCCCATAGCAATGCACTCCATATACCTTATATCCTACGATGCTGACATTTCATTATTTGGTATATGCCAATAAATAACAGATGTTTTTACTTCAAATTGTACTTTACTGGAAAGTATTCGATGTTCGTTGAATACTTTTTAATTTAATAATACATTTCAGAAAATGAGTGTGTTATCCTTTAAGAAAAATAATACACTTGTTTTTTACTACAATTCTCCTACCACCTAGCCTAGTTACAATATCTCAGAGTTACTGTTCCCAATTTCACTTATTAATTAAATTTAACATTATTATATTTATAAAAATTATCTGTTTGATATCAAAACACGAATCCACATTGTATCACAATCCTTTACCCATTCAAAGGTTTATATGCCAGAACTGCATCTTTTCTCATTTATGCTGTATCCTTATCCAACTAAATTTAATTTTAACATTTTCTTATTCCTCACAAGTTTTTTTTAAATTACAGGTCATGCGCCTGTCCGTACATGCCTGTACTTCCTTTATTATTCCACTTACAGTTGTGGGAATGAACATAAAGCAAAATGGCTTATTGTCATCTTCCAATGAAAAGAAACTTTAGTTTTAGTGCCATATTAATTAAGATCTCCACTGTTTCTTTATTTATCAATTATAATTCAAATAATATGTTAATAAAATTGTATTATTATTTAGCTAGTAATTCGAAATAAAGTATGTATAGCTATTTGTTTTTCTATAATTATTCATTGAATATCCCATGATGAACTACAGAAGCATTGCACTATATCTGATTTTTTCAATTTAATGCCAGCCTTACATTTCCCCATATCCTAACTCAGTTATCTGTAAGGACCCTTAATGCGTCGTGGGCGATAAAAAGGGAGGAATGGCTCCTGTAAGTCGAATTAATTTTAAAACATAAAAGGAGCAGAAGCGCTGTTCCGAAAAAGCAATTTGTAAGGTAATATAAAACAGTTAATTTTCGAACCAATTTAAACTGTTGAGTCTCCAGGCTGACTGCCAGAAAGGAGCAAAAAACCGGCTAGAAGTTCGGAACTCCGAAAATCGCTGTCAATTACATTAATAACGAGTAATCAATTTCTCTCGTCGCCTACGGAAAGTCGCCTGCTAAAAAGAATGGGAGATAAATAATTCCTAGCGCTGCAAAAAATAGCGAATATCCTCCTCTGACGAAAACGTGTTCGTTGTCTTGCAACCATGTCCCAAGCTCGGCCTCTTGGCATTTTAAGGTTAGGACGTGATCTATCGAGGCCAAAACTGCGATCAATGTGAAGTAACCTTACAGCTAGAGGGGTGGTTGGCAAATAGCCAAAGAAAAAAGAACAAAGAGGAGAGAGTACGTATTGGGTTTTTGGAGCGGCGCAGCCGATGGGCAATGATACAAAAGGAGCAAACACGTAAGTGTGTCAAATCCGCTTTTAAAATGTCAAGTTAATTCGGGAAATTATGGCCGTCACGACGAGGCGCGATAAAAACAAACCGCGTTAAGTCGAAAAAATCCGCGAATGTGAAGTTGGCAAAACGCCACGATATCTTCACTCCTAGTTGCAGTTGAGACAACATCCCCATTTATCATTTCGTGTGTCGGTTGCTAAGTTGTGTAATGTCTCCATTAAGTCGTCTTCAGCCTGGACAACGCCGTCGAAAAAACTGATAATGGTGGAGGAATTCCAAGTGGAACGCCGTTATCTAAATTTGTACCGCTTTTAAAACTGGGGATGCGCCGAACATAAACAGCAGCGTTAGGAAGAGTGAAACTCTTAACATAGCTTTTAGCTTTTATTCACAAAAAGCTTAAGTACGTGTTATACCACAAGATTTTGGTAAAAGGGGAACCACGCGTCAATATTTGAAGTGCGTAAGTGGATGGAAGAAAATACAAGGGTGAAATGTGAAGTATTGCAACAACTTTAAATGCACTATATTAAAAAAACGTATTACAACAGGGGCATGTAAAATATATTTTGAAGCTAATTACACGATTAAAAATTGTATTTAAAGAAATTTATATCTTAACGGTTTATTTGAAATTGATCCCTTTGACGTAGGTATATCGGAAACCGCATAAAACAGTGAATTTTTTCCTCTTTCACAAAAAGGTCACTAGGCTAGGTATTTAATGGCGCCTTAAAACTCACCCTCTTGAATACATTTTAAAGAAGAATTGTTCGGAATAGAAAGGGGTTTCAAGTTAACGTCTTAAATTACGACTGAAGTGGAAATGATACGACCTGAAGACGACTTTACTATTAGTATAATTGAATTTTAAGAAAAATTGAGTATTATGTTACACTATGCATTTGTTCTAACAGAAAAATGAATATATGGAAACGGATAAACAATGTGGGATTTGTTGATGTTCACAGAGAAACGGTTTTCCAATTTTGAAAACGTTTTGCTACGTTTATAATTTGTTGTAATTACAGACTGTATATTGTCGTATATAATTCAACGAGTGGTTTGCTATTTACTAGGGATGTCGGCGGGTACCCGGGTACCCGGGTAGACCCGGGTAATAGTCGACCCGGGTAAATTTTCAGGACCCGGGTACCCGACTAGTAAATTATGTAATTTCTAGAAAGTCGGCCTTTTTCGGAGATGATAAAAACTGAAAAAACAATAGGAATAAGCTCTAGAAAAACATAACCATGCAGTAATAACCAGAATTACCCCATCCCATACCACATAATGTTTCTTGTTTCACCCCGTTTCAACCCGTCAGTAGTGTGTACCATTAAATCGCGTCAGTATGGGATGAAGTAACATAAACATATTTTGTGTGCTTTTGATGCTGCTAGGAATTTCGAATAAAAAGTCACCTACTTGAATTTGATAGCACTTGGAAGTGTGAAAATATTTACAAATAACAGACGACTTGCAGTTTGAATTGGGCAGTAGGTACTATTTCAATGTATTTCAGTTTAAAACTCGCGACGTAAATAAAGAAATTGTAGCTACCTCAGATGTTCCGATTTACGCAAATATTTTTGTTATATATTTCGGGTACCCGAGGGTACCCGGGTACTGTTTTCGGGTACCCGGGTTTGATTTT
This sequence comes from Agriotes lineatus, assembly GCA_940337035.1. Lineage (NCBI taxonomy): Eukaryota > Metazoa > Arthropoda > Insecta > Coleoptera > Elateridae > Agriotes > Agriotes lineatus. The sequence continues at coordinate 58,088,264 of OW679194.1, read as the reverse complement.
AGACCGGGTACGACATCCCTACTATTTACCTACCATATATGTTGTTCAGAATGACAAATATTGAAGAAATATCAGGCCAGTAATTGTACTCAGCAGGACAATCCAATAAAAAGGTGACATAAAACGAAAAAATAATTTTTGGAATGTAAGAAATTTAGATATAACATTACCATGAATACTAACTATTTGTCCAGAACCCAAACATTACTTTGACATATTTTGAGGTTAATATTGTCACTACAAAAATTGTTGACGTAAATATTGCTGAAATAACATAATTAAAGGTCACTATTGGTTGACTGCACAGAAATTCTAAGAATTTCATAGGTCACCTCATTTTGAGTGGGATTATCAGTCGTTATTTTATACAGTCAAGGAAAATTTCTGGGTGGATCGCTTAAAAATAACCACCTTGTATAAATAAACGTAATAATACAGCACCGTACGATTTGTTTGCATGGCAATTTATGGCCAATAAATACTAACTCTTGGGAAAAATTAAATTTAAAATGTTTGCTTACTCAAGTATATTTTAATTTATTTTATATAAATAAGTGCCTTTTTAGATTTATTCTCTTGATAATTCGAGCTGGCTTCCAAAACAAACACGAATTATCAAGGTGACTTACCGACTTTATGGTGTATTCATTTATGCGATGTAAAATACGGCGGCTTACCTGTAACAAACAGAAAATTATTATTATGTAACACACTTTGAAATCAATATAGTACATGAAGAAGTAAGAAAAACAACGTTTTCTATAAACTTATAACAATGTATCTACGTTGACATTTAATGTTTTATTAACTGTAAGACTGTTATGCATGTTCTTTGTCAAAAATTAAAATGATCAGAAAATAGAAGTTCAATTTCTTTATCAATAAATTAATAATTTTGTTGGATTTAAACCATTTGGATTTTTCTACCGTATTATCTAAAAAGTTAAAAGATATGATGGTCCTTTAATCTAATTTTAATTAAGTAGAAAATTGGTTAACTAGATCCCACTGTCCCTTTATTAAATTTTTCAATTACCGCGGGCCTTTTCTTAATGGCTCCTTTTATGTATCGACATCTAGCTTTAAGAAAAATTATTTTGAATATAAAGTTAATCAGCCATCCAAATCAATTTTGCAAGTAGCTTTTGTTTATATACCATGCGCTATTTTTAAAAATATACATAGGTGATACTCGTATGTATACTAAAAAGAAAAACTCCATTATTTTTGCCACAGTTGCTATTTGTTTTAAATTGAAGTTTGCTGTATAATTGGTTACCTATACATATAGAGTACAACAATAAAAAAAAGCTAATTTTTCTTTTTAGTATACATCTACGAGTTCCCCTACTAAAAGAACGCATGGTATATTATTTTATGTTGCATATTTTAAAAATCTAAGCGAAATAAGTATAAAGCAGTTGCAATTCCTCTTAGCAACCCATTGCCTATTCAATGTTAAGTTTATTTTTTAAAAAGTTACTTGACTTTAATAGTAGCTCTAAGCAAGAGAATCTTAATTCTAGGTCGATTTTAATTGCGGCTGTTCGTCCTTTAGGTAAAAGTGGTACTTGCATTAATGCAGACTCTAAATGTCATATTAAAATTACAATAAATAAAAGTAGCCTTGAGGACCAAGACCTAATCCGGGCCTACTCGTGTAATCTCTTGAGGACAAACCGTATCCTGTTTGTGCATGTTGTTTTTACACCAACTGCTACAACAATTTAATCAAATGCCGCAATACCGCTTTAATTATATTGCTAACAAACGGAGACTCATTAATATTGTTTACAATTTGCCATCAATTAAAATAACCCATAATAAATTTAAAAAGTGGTCAGGCATCGATTTGAGCTAAACAGTGCAGATACGAAGAGAATTCAATAAAATGCTAAATATTGGTTGTTGAAAAAACTGGCGTTTGATAAATTAAGATGCTCGAATTGCTATTACATTGTGAATTAGCCCCGAGCAAATATTTGGGAATGAGCCTCCAAATATTACGTTTGTTAACTAAATTTCTCAGTATTTATTCTGTTTTTGTATAACAACCCCAACCCAGGTTGGCAGCGGTACAGAATTATTTAAAATGTTTGCACAAAATATACATTTATATTAATATATTTTACTAAGGCATTTTTGCTCATTATCACTGAGAAAGGTAAACAGAGAGAAATTAAACAAATATTTATCACGTTATTTATTAAGATTTTAATAATGCTGGAAACGGGAATGTAATGGCGGAATATTTTGTAGTCTGGAAACGTTTTTTATCAGTTTAATTTATGGTGCTCTGCCTACAAAACAAATGAGGTTTTAGTTATGTCCGTGGGGCCAACGTGCAATTAATTTAAAAACAAAAATACAACACTGTATTTCTTTTTATTCCATTATAACGTGCAACGGTCATCAACATTCATTCTACTCTTATTTATTAATTTTATTCGAAATGTATTAAAACTAAAATCTGACACCTTATTCAATGATGAAAAAACTGTCACCTTCCTATCAAAATTAAACATGTTACTATCTTTGTTATAAACGGTTTGTATATAAATACACATATTTACAAAAGCACTTGTATCTATAGTTGGTCTGGAAATTACGAAACGAGTGCTGATTGCAAAGACAAACAACTTAGATTTACTATTACAATTTCCCAACTTGAAATTCAGATATTTATAGTCAGGAAATTTAATAAATATTTAAAAATCGACCTTGGCATGATACGAAATTTTATCTACAATCACTTTATTGCTCTTTTGCAAGTTCAAGCATTGTACAGCTACGGTTCATTATCAAAATATAGACATAAAAGAGCGGCGAAATTGTTTTTATTGCTCATTTAAAACGAATTTAAATCAATACCAAATTATAATGTAATTGATTTCACAACATTCAAAATTCGTATTCACTTCCCTAGCAACAAAATCTAAAAATAGCGTTTTCACTGCGAACTGTAATTAAAACGAGCTTGAAATCAATTTGGCGTGTTATACTAATGTATGTATACCATTTTCAAGTCAATAATTGGAGTCTCCCATACAATAATTGTGACCTTGCATTTCTCGCATTGACAAAATGAAACTGATTCGACAAAAATAAACAATCATACCGATCAGAGCATTATTGAAGCATGAGTGGGAACAAACCTGCATTCAATTGTTGAATCAATTGTTTTTTGAAAGTCTCCGGTAAGACATTAACGTTTAAAATATTCATCCACATAATTTATTGTTCAAATTAAATTAGATACGCTTGTGATGCTGATAAAATCATTTTTCGGAAAAACGACTTTATAATATTTTTGCGCCACCTACATATTTCTACTTGTTTTCGGGTTCGTTATATGTGACACAAAGGCCAACTTCCCGTATTCTTGTTGGCTGGTATGACAACAACAATATAACAAATCCTAGGACTGTTATATAACATTGTTTTGTGTTTGGTTACTATAGAAACAACAATCACGCACAACGAAATTTTTATTTTTATTAGTTGATATCGCAAAAAATATTACACGAGACTTGATAGTTAATAACCTTGTTGGATTAGGCTTAAAAGAATAGAAAAACTCGCCCGTTCAGGACTCGTTTTTCTAACTTTTTCTCGGCTTGCTCTATGGCACTTACCGATTTTGTAACGTAATATACTCTTGTGATGTGTTTAAACACTTTACTTATTTATTCTAATAATATCTTCATACTTACGCAGACATTTTTTTCACATTAAGTAATTAATAGAAGTTACACAATTTTAGGGTTTTGATACTATAGTTAGCTACAGCAGTATCATAATCCCGCATTACTCACAGTAAAGGCATTGGACTGTAATAGTTATATACATAAATAAATTCACGCGATTCTTTAATATATATGGTAGAACGAACAATTAGATCATTTTGTTTTCTTTGAAATGTTATTTACCTTACTTTATTAACACGTAAGTTTATTCTGGAAACTGGAGCCGACAGAATTATTAATAAAGGTGATAGATGGTATCTATCATCATTGACATTTACATTTTCAAAGTTATTTTCTTAGACAACCACGCGATTACTATACACCTAAATACTAATTTGCTTGAAATTTACAGTCATCATCATATTAACCATTTTTCAAATCTCTTGTTTTGGGCAAGTAACGTTTTGTTATGCATTAAATATCGTTTTTATGCAGTATGTTTCAAATGAGGACTTAAGATAAATATAATAAATTGTCAATATACATAGAATGTCACATTCATCTTTTCTATGCACGAAAAACTTCCAGCTCATCTGAAGTGAAGAACAGAAACGCAACTTAGGTGACACCGAATTGTTTTTTTTAAATTTGAAACTATCAATTTCTGAAATATCACAGGAAATTGAACATCGTAACAAAACGATAAATAATTATTGCCAATGTTTCAAAAGGAGCAGAAAATTTGCAGTGTTAAAAATACTAAAAAAGGGCAAAAATCGCTTTAATTGTATCATATGCACAGCGACGATAAATAACACATCCTGTATATACGATAACATTATCTCCGAATTTCTAGTAATTTACAGACTGTTTTCTCGCGATTATCGCTTTAAATTATTGCAGTCACTTTCCTGTCGCCAACAGACGTCAAAAACAAACGGAAACCGTGAAGTATCCTGCTATATTTAAATGAAAAGCAAAAGCACTAAAGAGTTTATTTATCCTTGGCGACATTTACCGCTTTTATTATGAAAGAAGTTAATAAACCCTTAACTTCCTTTTGTTCCTGCGAGCGGCACGGGCTTAGACCTAATAACAGGATAACCCATAAAATACAGAAAAAGTCGATAGACTGCTGCCTGAGGGAATGCGGGCGATTGTCATGAATCATTAAGCAATGTGCACCTTGCGAATCAGCTGGTGCTGCCACCATCTTGGATCGGAGCCGTCTTATCTACCCTGCTACCAGCATTCTTGCCAACCACTATATTACGTTTTTAAATGGTTAATGAGGTGCGATATTTTTTACGGCGCGGCAGCCGTGTCGTAAATTTTATTTTCACGTGCTGCCTATGAGTCGCGAACTTCTTTTAAATTTGAGAACGTCACAGGGGCGGGCTAGCCCCCCTTAGCACAAATATGTAAAATGTTCACGCAGCATCTAAAATAAAAAACACACTTTTGGGTACCTTGTGCTGTTTTACACTTACAGCAATGTTAAAACAACTTAATATTTTATTGAACATAAAAGTATTGTACAACATGTTAAAACAATAATATACATCTGACTAATGAAACAGCATTAAAACTCCTGCTAATTATTTAATACTCCCTGTATGACAATAGTTATGTAGTAAGTAATGAAAGCATTTGTTTTCTTCCGCAGCCGGCATGAAGGTGTCCACTTTCATAACTCATTTGTGTCATTAAAGTAGTTCTTTTCATGATTATTCATTTTTACTTTCAAAATCTAGTTAATTGTAATTTCGTGATCAAAGCTCCCTGAGGAATGCAAATCTAATTGTTGTAATGTTTGTGCGTTTAATTTTTACCTTTTTAAAAAGCGGTTTAGGAATAAATGGTATACATCACGCGCAGTAAAAGTGTCTATGTTTGACTCAGAGGCTTACAAACAAAAAGTACTTGGACGCTAACGCATTGCCGCATTCTTTAACAACCCTCCTCGACTTGTGATGTAATATACTAATTCATGAGTTTGATATACGACGGCGAAGCCGGAGTGTATCAATACGAGTGAACAAAATGTTTTCATACGTGTTGCACACGTATTTTTTTGCATAGCGATATATTATAACTTTAAATTTGGTCAAAAAGGACTTACAACTGTCAAATTGACAGTTTACAATCTCAAAAAAATTAAAAAAACTGTTACTATGCAAAAAAGAAGTTAATTAGATGCATGGTGCTGCAGATTGCAAACAAGCGACGCATCGTTGGGTTCGACTGCGTAAAGTTTTAACCATAGTATTGGCTCAATGTTTATTGTAGTTAACACAATTAAATAAGTAATTAAAAGTCAAACCAGTAAAATGTAAATTACAGACTAAGAATAGCTTTACTTTCTCTACATTAATGCACGTAAAGCTTACAGTATGAAAATCATTAACTCAGTATTCATGGTTGATTAAATAGCCTCCAAACGGGCTCTTTCAGCTATGCTGCCGGAGGCTGCGGGTGCTGGCAGCGGATCACCAGGCGATGCGGCCCAAAATCAAATTATGCTCCCAGAAGCAGAAAGGAATGTCCGCCTAGGCGGAATCGATGAGAAAGAGAACGCGAAAACTACCTTGCCTCCCACAGGCTGTTGAGAGAGGAGTTAAGTTAGTGACACAAGCGTCACTGGTAGTTGGTAGTGGTAAAAATAGAGATGGCTAACTACGTACAATAATCCGGAAACATAACGCCAATGTTTGATACCAAATTGGAATACATAGTAGACAAAAAAAATTGTTAAATGCCCATATGGGAAGGTGAATGGGTGGGCAGGTGGTAGAACTCGATGGCAGGCACCTCCTCGTGGTGAGTTCTGGGATATTTTGTGTAATAATTACTGTGCAAAATAAGGGAAGAGCTGCTTTATTACTAGCGTAACATATAAAAATAATTTAGACGAGCTTTCAGAGGCCGACCGACGTGGAGGAGTTCTAAATATTTACAAATTAAAAATATTTTTTATGCGTAAATAGGAACCCAGACCAAAACATTTCTTAACACAGGCGTCTTAGTTTTTCCAAATTTTAGAGTATACAATATTTTTGAAAAAAAAAGTTAATAATTGTGGGATATTTCTTATACAGTGTGATATAGAAAAGGAGATTTTAAAAATTATTTCATCGAAATATAATATAAAAAGTGGGTGCACCAATCAAATATACGAAAATTAATATACAGGGTGGAACAAAAAGTTGAAGCGGTTCTAGAGTGAAATCCTTTATTTTTCAAATTACAGCAATACTTCTGAAAGAATGACTTTTAAGACTTACTATAATTAAATATATTTCATTCAGAATTGTCTTGAGGAGTATTTCATCATCCTAAAATATTAAACATAAGTATTAATATAGGGAGACCATTCACAGTTGGGCACCAAATTAACTGTGCTCTACTCAGAACCACAGACCCAAGAGATAGAGTAACAAGATCAACACATCACCATGGCACACAAGCTCACACAATGGTTGCTGCGTAAGCACAAAAGGCGCGCTCCAACTTTGTATCGCAAATCCGTAGCAAGTTGAGCATTGTACCGCCAGATGCAAGCGCATAAAGTACCGGCCTCTACACCGCAAGGTAAAATGAAGTTATGGTTAATACATACATTAATATCCCAAATTTCAACAACCACGCTGTCATAATCGATAGTTACGAAAAACTTACACAGTAAAAAGGTAACTATATACTCGCGACCAAATCACAAATGGAAGTGTAATATTGGTGTGGTGAGGGGTTTTAACGAATCTGGGATAATTTCAAACCACAGCCTCCATCCAGCAGTGTTTTATTTGTACATTAATATAGGGAATGTTTAGACGTAAAATTAATTTCTCTTACCAATGCCGCAATAAGTTAAGAAATACTTAAATTTGTATCACAAACAAAGCAGTATTTTAAAAGTGACTGACTAATTAAAAATCAACACTTTAATTAAACTGTAAAGGACGACTCCCCGCATGTATTCATCTGCAATTAGTAAAATATATGTCGTTTCGTAATTTTTACGTCTGGTTAATTATACCAACTTATAGAATTCAAATGCTTTTTTTTAAATATAATTTCTTTAAGTTATACTTACTTTCAGCATATTAGTACTGGAAACCTACGTCTTTTTATTTCATTAACATTTTCTATTCAAATGTGGATAAAAAATTATAACGTAGTATATAGTGGATGGCGTAAATAAAATAAAAGGATATAGGTTTACGTTTACGATTTGTTGGTGTTTATAGAATGTAGTGAAATTCATATTTAACAAAGAAAACAGATTTTCATCAATATTCTTTCCAACTCAGGTTTTATTTTTAGCGATGTTTAATTGACTAATCCACTTAAAAACATAATTTCTGATCATTTTGTCTGTAAACGTTCGTTTTAACCGTTTAATTCACTACGTACTATATGAGGTTTTTAGATATTTTATTCAAAAGCAAGTGATATATTTTTTCATTCTTGATCTACGTTTTCAATGGTTTTCTTTGACGTGCTACACCACTTATTTTTTTAAGTTATATTTTTAGGACCACCAACAGAGAAGTCCTTGAAAAAATAAATAATAAAAAAATGAATAAAGAATGTGAAGTAATAAAATCAATAAAAAGAAGAAAACTGGAATATCTGGGCCACTTAATAAAAGGATCTAAATATGCCATGCTTCAATTTTTAATATATAGGGAAAAATAAAGGGAAAACGTAATGGTGGGCAAAGACGAATGTTCTAGTTGAGGAACTTGAGGGATTGGTTTGGCTGCAGCAGATCGAACTGTTCAGAGTAGTTGCAACTAAGGTTCGGTTCGCATATCGATGATGATCTCCACCTTCCGATAGGACTTGAAAAAGATACGTTCACGTTGTACGGCATTTAATGTAAACCAAATGTTGGCCAAAGGTTTACATTGCTCGTCAGACTTTTTCTTATTATTTTTTTTAAATTTGCATCACTCTTGTTGCAGTAATTATTTCTCCGTGACTGTTCTATTTTCCTCTCGCTAGTGACCAATGATGGACTTTCTTTGTTTGAAATGACCATAGTAATATGCTTATTATGAGTAAGTGTTGGATAATAGTATATTATGCTATTAGGAGCAAACGTTATATTTTATGTGGCGTGGCTGGACGGTTTATCTGTCGAGCTTGCGAGGCAGATAAGTACAGCCGAACCACATAAAGATACTTTTGCTCCGAAGAATATATAGCATTTTTTTTTTCAAACGTTTATAAGAATATCCGAAGAAAATTACTCTATTTCGTTAGCGGCAGATAAAGTGGTCAGCGGCAGATAATAACTTTATTTACTAGCAACCTGATATTGTACATTTGCGTCATACAAACAAAATATGAAAAGCTATTCATAACTCCCAAGGGACTTGTCAAATTATTTCTCCCTCAAACTCATGGTAACCATGCAACTACAAATAACGTCTTAGCAACCACACAATGAGGCGATCCTTGATGTTCCATACATATTCTTATTTTAAATGTACTTATGTCATTTTGAAATGTCATACTAATATGCTAGTAAATAAAATATTGTATGCACCAAGGGAGATATTCATGTTCTTTACCTTCGGTTGACTTACAGACCTCGGGCCAGAGCCCTCGGTCTATAACACATGTCAACCTCAGGGAAAAAAACATATTCATATATCCCTTAATGCATAAATATCTTATATCTGCCGCTCGTCAGCGGCAGATAATATTATCTGCCGTATGGCAATAAAGTGACAGTTTAGCATCATCAATCCAGCTAATGCCAAATTTTACTGCCGTTTGAAGAAAGAGATATTTTATTTTAATAAATTTAATACACAATTCCAATGCTTTGTTGATAAAGGAAACAGAGTCAAGTTATAAAATACAGTTTTGAACTTTGTAGATGTATCTAAAGGGTGTACTTGGAGGATTTGTTTTTTGCATAACATTCATAATTTTCATAATATTTCTAGTTTATCTATTTGAGAATGAAGTCGAGACATAGGATTATGCCCAAAATGTCCTCCCCAGCTGTTTCCGAAAATGGCCACTCCATTGGCGACATTTTAAATTACATTTTCGAGCAATTGCGGCTCAATTTCACCAAAAACTTGACGAATGTAATGCTGTAGCTCGTCGATCACCTGCGGATTGTTCCGGTAGACTTTGTCCTTGAGAAAGCCCCAAAGGAAAAATTTGAGGAGTTAAATCGTATGATCTTGCTAGTCAATTGATGTCATTATGTTGAGAAAAGACACAGCCAGGATCCAGTCGGCAAACACATGGTGGTGCCTATGCTCTGCAGTCTTAAGTTCTTGAGTCAACTGCATTTTTATGAGTGCAGATCTAGATCCATCGTTAACATTGACGAATTGTGGTTCTTGGATTTTCGAAGACATTTTTCTAGTGATACTGTCGTTTGAACGAACACTACGACTCCAGTTATCGTGTCTGCATCGAGAACTGAAATGGACGGCCTTGAATTTACTGATTAATTCGGCAATTGGGCGAATTCTAGTTTTAGACAGTTCCCGGACTGATGTGAAACGCTGCAAGATTAAATTGCTTGGTTTTTACATGTCAGATGTCAAATATAAATAATATTCTATTCTATTCAAAAATAGCACGTAATTACAATCCGCAAGTTGAAAATCGGCCATCCCATATATTGGACTGGAGTATTATGGACATTAAGAGTTAATTTCCGCAAAACTTATTATTAATAAAACATAGTAAACGGAAAAATTCGTTGCTCTTCCGCCCAGTCCTTTATTTAAAAAAATTCACCTGGGGGCCCAGCAAAAGCATAGGTAATCCGGCCCTGGCAGTGGCTCCGTGCGTTTCTGCAGCGACTCCGCAGCGTTCTATCCGCTTAAATTACAAAATCGCGTTTGTTCACGGCATAAAAATGATGGCGTTGTGGCCGTTAATGCGGGTTTCGCTTTACAGTAAGAAAAAGCAAGGTTGGAACGAGTCAAAATATTCAACGAAAGTCGAGATTATCGAAACTCGCCAAGGCTGGCTCGGCAATTTGCGATTTTGCAATGACAACGCTGTAAAACAGGAAACGAAATTTGCCTTTTAAGGCAGCCGGCACTTCTGGCAAGAACACGAGAATTCATCTTTGACAGCTCTCCGCATATTTGAGTGGATGTTAATTATTTATTCGGTATTAGCAGACACAGTTGGGCGGAGGAAAAGTCGGCTGCTATTGATTTCAATATTAATTAGTCGGAACTTACAAGTTCTATATACATATTGTAAAAACATTAACATCATGTCGTTTTTCAAATGGCCACTAAATTACGTTGCTTTTCAAGATTAACTAGATTTTCCAAAAACACGAATACCGTTTAGAAGGCGAAAGAAAATGTCATGTTGATAATCTACCCTTTCAGCAATACAGCTTGAAAGGTATTCATACTCGTATTTGCTTCGGCAAGTAATACACCCTTAAACTGGGCTTTTTGTACTAAACGATACGAGTTGCTAAATATAGTCCACCTTTCTTTCGTCTAAGAAATGATGTCTTCCTTTTCTTTTATCTGAGTTTTTGAAACGCTTTGTTGATGTAAGTACACAAAGGAAATATTTCCTTTTGCAGCATTTCTGCTTTTCACTTTTTTCAACAAAAGCAACAATCAGTTTTTCTGGGCTGGTCTACTTTACTACAGTTTTCTCGGTGATAGCGAGCAAAAGGAAAAATATTAATGCGAAAATAATTGATAAACGGAGCAGAAATACTGATTATTGTTTAGAAATTGTTAAGAAGCTCTGCTGATTTTATCTTTTGATTTATTGACGCCTATTGAAACTGGTTTTCGTTGAACAAAATGATTAATTTACTGATAATGAAGTAAATGGTAAAGTGGTCATATTTATTGCACTATAGTAAGTTGCTAAAATTAATGAGTAAGTGAAAAAATACGTGAAATATTTGTATTTTGAGAACGTTAATAAAACAAATTTTGTTATTCCTTTATTATAGTAAATTTTAAAATTCAAAGTGCGACCTTTTTCTGTTTTGGAAGAATATAGAAAGGTCGAATTATGACAGAATGACTGTGTAATTGATTTTTAAGTTACCAAAAGATAACGTTATAATTACTATTGTTGTTCTACAAAGAATAGCTTTGCTTCAAATTTTCTTGGCAGTTTGGATATTTTGAACATTAGTTTGTAAAGGGCTTTTCAGGACTGTGTAGAAAGTATTTCTCTCTATAATGAGTTACGCACAAAGCATGACATGTTATCAAGACTAGTTAATACTACTATTGTTTTCTAGATTATACTCTTATTGTTTTCGCTTTTCATTGTACTCTAAAAGTGATCTTTCTTTGTTAATGTCTACTTTAAAATAAAATACTAAAACTGTCGGAATGTTCAATATCTTTCCTAAACTGCGAGGTACAATCATCATATTTGCCTGCAGTCTTTAAAAGTTTTTTTTTCAGATTTAGTGCAACTTAACTGTCTAACTTCGTTACAGCAGAGTATTGCATAGCGGGCACGTAAAAAGGTTGCGCGGTACTAATTCGCTTCTATCCACAACGATTAGACATACAGATACAATTAATTAATTATGGTAAGGGCAAATGTAGGTACAAATAATTTACCGTCGATATTTAGTAATTTCATCAGACTGATTATACATCTTTTTTCAGTAAATAATCAATTCTATAAAAATATTAACCTTGTACAAACACAATGTAACATTTCAACATGGATTCTCGGAACAATGTATTGAAAAATAGCATTCAATAACAAATGTTTGTTTCCAAAGAAGTCTGTAAACACTATGTTTGAATTTTATAGTGTAACGAGCAAAAAATTCATGCGAGTTTTTTTGAATGGAGAAGTCGATTGCAGTTTTTTTTGTTGAAATTAGCAGTTCACACAGATGACAGAAAATAAAGGTCTTTTGTTCTTTTACATAAACGACTGGAAAATTGATGGAAATGAAGCGAAATTGTTCTACTTTATCCGTTTTTGTCCAAATCGACAGGCATGGCATTGAGTTTTGCTGGAGTGCAGTATCGAATCAGCATAAAGATAAAGCTTCAAAAAGACCTTTCATTAGTAACGCAATTCTGCGGAGCTTTGGTTCTCGTAAAAATCCGTATCTGATGCTGTTTGGATTGGCATGTTACCAACTGTGTCGTGGGTCTCGTCGAAAGCACCATCCGAGTTAATTCCAAAAAAGACGATTATGCGCGTGATTGAACATGTTTTAGATTAGGCAAAATCGAAGACTGTATATATAGAACAAGCTGGGAGGCAGGAATTGGACATTTCAATTCTACAAAGGTCAAATTTTAATTTACTCAAATTACATCGGTTACAGTAACGAGAAATTTTAAAATGTACATAATTGCTTTTCGACCATTTCTGCAAACTTATTAATTTTCCGGGATTAAAATTATGAGTTATGCCAACAAGCCAGAAGCTACAACGATAATTGAAATGCATGTCCTCGTTTCCTCACTGGCGTCCAAATTTGGTCTTCATTTGCCAAGCCTTTAACTGTGCAAGAATAAATAATGTACGTGTATCTTCAATGTTTATTGTTCTGCGGCACGTTTTGCTTTTTGTGAAAATGACAAATTGAAAAAGTCTTGGCAGCTAAGCAACAACTATTTTTCGAGAGATTCCCAAGAGTATTATGTAATACTCCGCGTATGAATGATGAATGGCGGTTCGGCTCAACCCGTGTTCACTTTGTTCCTATATAATTGCCTAATTTTAGCGTTGCAATTAAAATCTAAGCAGCTTTGTTTTCGTGAGCACGAACTAGTTGCTACAACCGGCGATTTAATATCTAATACAAGTACTTGAACTGGCTACGCGGTATGCTACCTTCCTCCATTAACCGATATAACGATATGGCTTCGTGCAGTCGAGATTCAAGCTAAAGTTGCCCTAATTCCACCATTATCGTTGATTGTGCGATAAAATGTTGCATATAAGTAGTAAACATACAATTATACCGTTCTATAACACTTAAAAGCGTTTGAGTATTAATCTTGAAATAATCTACTGACGATGACGTATTAATTTCAAATTTACTAATTGATGATTTTTAATTTTTAATTTCATATTTTGATGTTACTAATAGCTATTTATGCACGAAAAGTGGATGTTTATGCACGAGACATGAAAATTATGAAACGAAGCCGTGCATAAACACTTTTAGCATGAGTTTGCACACAGTATTTTTTCTACGGCCTTAAATTTACTGTTATTAATCCATAAATGTCGATTTAACAAAGGTTTGCATTTATGTCATAGTAAAGAGATGGTCTTGACCGCACAGGTGACTGTTTCTGCAGCCGGTAGCTGTCAAAGTTAGTTACCAAAAGTAATTATAATAGTACACATTTGACTTTATTCAGTACATAATGCTTTAATTATTTAAAAAACACTTTACCTCTAACGAAAGAAGTAACTAGAATAACTTTATAATCTCACTTCCAGTTCAAAATTCTAAATTCCACACCAGCTGATTTCACTTTTAACACGCTGATTTATAAAACGTCATTTTTAGTGAAACAAGGTAGTGCTAAAAGGCCTACTTTTAGTAGTGGTCGTAGAAAATAGCTATCTCGTCACTTCGCCGCCTACAAAAAGTTGTAAAGCCTTGGATTACTTCATTGCCGATTTCTCGTGTTTTAATGATGATGTCCGCGTTCTTTACTGTCGATTAAAAAAATAGTTATTTGTATACCAAGGCACTGCGCATTCGATTTTTATGCATTATGCCATTTTTTATAGTACATCAGTAAATATTAAAGTAATTAGTATCACTTATTGAACAATCATTTTTCTTTCTAGTGATACCATTACCTTCGAAATCAGAAAAAAGCAAAACCATGCAATACAAATGTTAAACTCCTATGTTTGAGAATAGCCATCCGGCATATTTTATATATATTTATAAAAATTTGGTTTTATGAAATACTATTTAAAAATAAAATAGCAAAAAGATCGTAAGTAAAATACGTACATCAAACAAGCTCTAAAATTCTCATTTTTGGCCATTCAGCCAAATTTTATTATTTAGAACATCGAAACGTTTAATGTTCCCAAAAATTTTTGGTAACCTATTAAAAGGTTGCGACCGCTTAAAATGCACTGCGATTACTTTGTTGATACTGATACACCACGTCGATGCACCTAATAGTAAACGTTTATTTAAAATATTTGCTCGCAAATGCTAAACAGGTACATCTCGATTTTACATTAATTGTGTTTATATTAGCACACGTTACTTTTGGCATTGTTCTTAACATAATATTACTCACTTTATTTGCATTCAACTTTATAATTTAATATTGGTAGTCGCGTACTCGCTGAATGAAGCTATTTGATAACTCTGCATCAGAATAATGCTGTAGGCTGATAACTCCAAGTATGATATCACAAAAACAAAATTCTGTAATCGTCCATTCGATTAAATTCAATTGGGTTCAATAACCCTACTTGAGTTACTGAAGTTCCTTTAATTTTAATCAAACCTATTAATTCAGCGTTAGTTCGGTAATAATTCCATGGCCACGCACAATTCATATTTTTGCATCCAAAACAAAGTTTCGTTTTACTAATTCAATTCAATTTTAGACGAGTTCAACAGCCTCTCATGAGTCACAGGAATTTTATGATTTGTGTGTATTCCACCACATTAGCGACTCGCTGATGCATTGCAGAAGTGAGGTTAAGTTCTATTTTCGGTAGTAGCTTGAACTTACGTTTATACCTAATCCGTTGGACTGCCAAAGTTCCGTTTGGAATAAACACATAATTACGACTTTCGAAAGTGAAGTTGTGTCACAGCAATTCTATTAAGCCGATGGCTTCCAAGAACCCCTCGCGCGGGGTGAGTCATGGGGATTGTCAAATTTATCGCATTTTCTTTTACTGCTCCGTTTATTACCGTCCCATTATCGGGATAAATCAATAGTAAGTTTGGGTGAGCAGATCTGATTTGTCCTTTGATTAGTTCTGACAGTGACACCATAATTGAAGAAATTGAAGTATTTAGTACAATTGCTATTACATACTAATAAAGGCAAGATTCAATTTAGAGAATCTGAAATTTTGTTTATTATGAGCGCAATCAATTTAAAATAAAAAAATGTAAAGTGTGGAGCAATACTTTTTTTAAATTGGTGGTAAACACTACTTGATTATAGTAAGGCTTTCGATACAATTAATCACCAAATTTTGCTTTCCATTCTTCACTATATTGGTTTGTCTACTTCTGCTGTCTCGCTATTGAAAAGTTACCTAACAGGGCGTATGCAATGTGTGAAAACTTTTGGCAATGCATCCGACTTCTTACCAGTTGTAAAAGGAGTTCCTCAAGGATCTATTTTAGGACCCTTAATGTTTATAATATATACATCAAATTTTTGGAAATCTATTAAAACCTGCAAACTAAAAATGTTTGCAGACGATTCTCAACTGCTATATTCGTTTACTCCTGATAATTATAAAGAAAGTGTAAGTGATATTAACAACGACCTCAATGCAATAAGCCTAGTATCACGACAGCACTCTCTAATTATTAATCCTCAAAAATCGGTTGTACTTTTGTTTGGGAAAAAAGATGTTGTTTCATTTTTATCTGATAAAATTAGCGTGACGATTGATGATATTCCTATTCCCATTAAGCAAGAAGCTAAGAACTTAGATCTCATCATGGACAATACGTTCAGATATGAAAAACATGTCAATAACTCTATTAAAAAAAGCGTTCAAGCCCTAAAATTAATTTATCCTCACAGACACGATTTATCGACAGAAACTAAATCCTTGCTTTGCAACTCACTGGTTTTATCTAATTTTTCCTACTGCAGCGAAATTTATGGTTCATCCATTACCCAGGATGTTGCTAATAAAATACAAAGAGTTCAAAATTCGTGTTTACGCTTAATATACGGAATAAAAAAATTCGACCATATTTCTCACAAATTAACAGATTTGCGATGGTTAAATATGCAAAATAGGCGTCATTTACAATTTGCTACTCTTTGTCACAAAATTATTACAACAAAGCTGCCGGCTTACTTATATAATAAAATAACGTATAGGACTGATGTCCATGCCATAAATTTAAGATTCAAAGGTATAATATCTCCACCTTCACATAAAACGGCCTTATTTGAGCGTTCTTTTCAATACCAAATTTATAAAATCTACAATAATCTTCCTCCTGCGTTTAAGCTACTTAATTTAATTACACTTAGAGCTAATATGCGTGACCATCTTTATAAATTGCAGATAAGATAAAAATTGTAAATAAAAAATAACATTAATTAACAACATTTTGTGGACTACTAACATAGCATAATCACAGAATCTTTTATTTTAGTTTTTTAATTATTTTTTTGTTCAAACGTTTCTTTTTACTTTAGATGTATATATGCATTTTTTATGAATTATATATTCTCGATTACTCCAGGGTTTAATGGAAGATCAAAGGTGGTCATCTACCTACTTGAATTAAATCCTTGCGATTTCTCAATTGTATGATACTTCAGTTATTTGTTTTGTATATAGTTCTGTAACCATTGAGAAATAAATTCATTATTATTATTATTATTATTATTAAATAACACATCAGTTCAGTGATTCTATGAAATTTAATAAAAATAATGCAATAATTATGTGAAGAAGCGCGAAGAACTTTGTGACAATATATATACAACATACCTACTGTAGTGATGAGAGTTTACAGTGTTAAAATGTTGGCCTTAAATTTTAACTATTACATAATTATATATTTTAAAATAAGAATTCTATCGATCATGAAATAGAACTAAACTGGATGAAACTAGTGCTTAAAACTAAAAATAAGTATATCATAGAAATATTTTCAATGTCGTCCTTAACTGTAATTTTGTTTGTTTTTAAAATCATAGTTCGCTGTATCTCTGTTTTTTAGATGGTCTGTCGTTTTCCAATTATTACGTAATCGATTTACTTTATCTGCAAATAAAAAAAATATGACAGATTTGGATAAAAATTGAAACCCTTGAGCGACATAAAAAACGTATGGCCCAGGAAAAGTTATAAAAAAGAACTAGGAAACTAGTAATCAAGCAATTGTAAAAAAGTACAATAGTTTATATACTACGTAATAAATTGGTATTGGTAACTGTTTCATATAAGCAATAAATTCCTTTCACGGAAAATTCAACCAGTCTATAGTACCATTAAATCACGTCAGTATGGGATGAAGTAATATCCTCTATCTGCTCTTGATGCTGTTACCAATTTCGGATGAAAAGTCACATACTTGAATTAAATTTGATAGCACTTAGAAGTGTAAAGTGCGATAATTAAAAAAATAAATATGTACAGTTAGTGTTTTCCATCTTGAAGTCGAGTGCAAATTGAAAGAAATTGTAGTTACCTCACATGTACGCTAACATTTTTGTTATATATTTCGAGTACCCGAGAGTACCCGGGTGTGATTTTAGACCGGGTACGACATACCTAATTGGTCTTATTACGAAAGGCATATTTTGTAGCAGATAACGTCGAATTCCATACTGAAAACTCAGATATTACAGTTTTTTCAAAAAATGTTTAGTAAATAAACTATCAACGCCCTACGTGGATTTAATTTTTATTTGTATTTAAATAAATTACAAATATGATTTCATACTTTCTGTTGAAAATTTGTTTTCATGATCTATTCAAATCCGTTATAAAAAATATCAATTAAATTTTTTAGAAATAATGATATAATTTCAAAACAAAAGTGACAGATACTTAGAAAAATGTCTTTTAAATATTTTACCTAATTTATTCTCGCCATTAGGCGCTCACTGTAATATATCCAGCAATATATCCTAAAAACGTATTTTTAAACTGTATTTGATACAAGAATATAGAACTTTATTTTTTAAATCACTCGCCCTATGTTCTAAAGTAAGATGTTTACATTAATGTAACAAGGGTCGTCATTAAAATTGTAAAAATAATCCAAATGATGCAATCAGAATAGTGGGTTATATCGTTCCCTCTGCACATTATTTTACCACCAAATAAATGAAGTTAGGTCAAAATTGCATCGGTAGCTGAGAACCTACTCTATGGCCTTCTAGATCTTTGTAATGACAAAAATAAGATTCTGTATCCTAAAATAGTTGAGTAAAATTAAATAAAGCTAATGCAGCATATGTGGTAGTTACATCTGAAATAAGGGTGCCGGCAGGATTTTTTCAAGAGTATCAACCAAGAGTAAAATCTGATAGGGGTTCGGTAGATTTAATCTTTATACAAAATCAAGGCTATTGACACTATCCAGGCGGCCAAGCATTTTTTTTGCCAATAAAAATTAATGTAATACTAAAACACTACAACTTTCTTCATCTTTGTGTCCAGAGGGTTGGGCTATAAATACACTCCCTTCCCCCTTCGCCGCGTCATTCATGGTCTGAAAAATGCACTACGATAACTAGCTGACTTCACATCTAAATTAATTTACCATCAATTTACGAATAGTATATTATATCATGAGGGACTAAAGTGCACCATTTAATCCGCGAGTGAAGTCCACTCAAGGGATTTAGACACTTCAGTCCCGAGGTATATACGCTATTTTTTGCACTTTTGGGAACATTATCATCAAACATTTCCAAATTTGGAATCTGACAATTACAATTTATTGAAAACTGAATTGCAGCAGGTCCTGGATAGCCTGAATCAGTTGGCAGTACTGAAGTGTATTGTCAGTATATGTCAAATTCGAGATTTGCAGGTTAAGTTTTGCGTCATGTGTGTCAAATGACAAACAAACCTAACCTACTAACCTCGTGTGTACATAAATTTACCATAGTTACGGAATCATTTTTACTTTAGTCCCTAGGGATTAAATGAGCTACTTTAGTCCCTGTTTACGGGGACTAAAGTATCAACTTTAGTCCCGGAAGTACAAAACAAAATGTTAGAATTGCTCAATTGCAACGCAAACAAGTTTTGTGAAATTGTAGTGAAAACTCGTGTTCGTGATGTAGTAATGTAAAAAGGATGACATGTACAGTCTATTAACATCAAATCTGCGAACTGTCCCATTTAAAAAATTGCTGGATATACAAACTAGCTATAAAAACTGTTAATTCTAGCTGTTCAAAGATTAAAGGTAAAAGCTTTTTCCCGTGAATTTGGTCAAGCCCGAGGTATGACATTAGTAGGTGGTTTTCACGCAGTTACGGATTAGTTGGTTTTAAATAAACAATGTGCTGCTATAAAATTCCCATATCCTGCTATTTCAGGCACCACGGTATAAAAATTGATTAAAGTAGTGCGTCAGAACTATTCCATTATTGACTACCTATTTTGTAGACATAATATACAATTACCTCGTGGGTTGTGAGCGTCTCACTTGAACTGAAATTTCTTACTAAGAGAAGCATTTACTTAGTAACCTAGAATTTCTTATGTGACAGCTAAGGAAATTTTTTTAATACACCTAAATAGTTATAAGCAAACAAATGGACTTCTGTTACTATCAATTATCGTACACTAAAATTCTGAATGACTAAGAAGGATTAGTGTTTTAGGGACAACTGAACTACAGCATCAGACACAATTTCGAAGAAGTATTCTTGGAGCAAATATCTGAAACTACATCAGTATAGGTAATTTACATCTTTAAGATAAGTTACTGTATATGACAAGCATGGGTTGCAAATCTAAAAAGCTTTATCAGGTAGTTCTAAAAAACATTACATACGCTATCCACAGACGCAAGACGAAATATATCCTGCAAGGTCATTATTTAATAAAAAGTTACTACGTACATGCATTTGTCAAATTTGTTTTTTATTTTCTGAATACAATAATAATTCTATAAGTGTTTGTTACAAATTTACTAATTATTTGAATGCGGTCACTGTTAGCGGCACGTAACAGATTTAAACGATAATTGAATTTTTGTCAAAGTTTTTCAAATAATTTTGTTTATTGCGTCCAAATTTTTTTCTTTACGTTCTTCTAAAGTTCTGATTTCTGTCTTATAGACTTGATTCTTAATACATACATCCCCATAAAAAAATCTGACGGGGTAATATCACGTGATCGTGGCGGGCAATCAATTGCTGGGCCACCATATCGTTTTCGATGTAGCACGGTTCTAGTTTCTTTAAATTTGTATACCGCCTTATAGATTTTTTTAAGAGATCCATGTTATAAACTGCGAAAGTTTCTATGGAGTTTGAGTATGGATTCACTTTTTGTAAACCACTCAACACATAGGGACATTCGCTGTTCGTTGAACATTTTGGCATTTCTGCTTAAAACAAACAAAACATCGATTGATATGTGAAAGTGTAACTTTTTAAGAATTAGATTTTAGAAATTATTCTATTCTTTTATAGGCACGCTGTAAATCACATTTATGCATACTGTGGCATCTGTTTTTAACAATACGAATATAGTGATTGCACGTATACATCGAATGAGAAAAAAATATTACATATTACCAAATATACGTAATACGTAATTGTTTTTCAACATGAGGAAATTTACTCTATCTTAATAGTAATTATATACCAAGGTTGAAAAGATATTTCTTATTTTCTATGCTACGCATCTAGGCAAATAATACAACTCGGCTACAAGTCTTCTAAACCCTTGTTTATATATAATAGGGATGTCGGCGGGTACCCGGGTACCCGGGTCGACCCGGGTAATAGTTGACCCGGGTGTAGTTTCAGGACCCGGGTACCCGACTAGTAAATTATGTAATTTCTAGGAAGTCAGCCTTTTTCGGAGATGATAAAAATAATAGGAATAAGCTCTAGAAAAACATAACCAAGCAGTAATAACCATAATGGGATGGGGTGATCCCATACCACATAATGTTTTTTGTTTAATATAAGGAAGGCAATAAATTCGCTTCACGGAAATATTCAACACATCAATAGTACCATTAAATTGCGTCAGTATGGGTTGAAGTAACAGAAACATCTTCTGTGTGATGTTGATTGATGCTGCTACCAATTTCGGACAAAAAGTCATGTACTTGGAGTTGATAGCACTTAGAAGTGTGAAAATATTTACGAATAACAGGCTACTTGCAGTTTGAATTGGCAAGTAGGTACGATTTAAATTTAGTTCAATTTAAAACTTGCAGCGTAAAAGAAAGAAATTGTAGTTCCCTCAGATGTTCAGATGTACACTAACATTTTTGTTATATATTTCGGGTACCCGGGGGTACCCGGGTACTGCTTTCGGGTACCCGGGTTTGATTTTAGACCGGGTACGACATCCCTAATATATAATTTATTTAGCTACTAGCACATTTATGCCTATTATTTTGACCATTTATATATTAACAATATAGTAAAAAGTTTGATAAAAATTATTGATTTTAAACGTGCGCGGAAAAACGAACAAAATAGCTGCCATGTTCTTTGCTACTCAATCAACTGTTGGTGAAATGCATGAATTTTATAAAAAAAAAGGCGTAGCAATTGTTTTTACATTTACCATTCCAGCTATGATTCCACAAAATTCTAAAAATGTAGAGAATAATCTTGCAATTAAATCTTTAAGACCTTATTTCATTTAAATGGTTTATTGTAGTTTATTTCTTGCCAATAAAATATATAATGAAGTTGTACAGGAAAGTTGACATTCTGATACTTTTGTTGTAATTTATGCAATTTGCGTACCATAAGAACAACTGCTATTGAGGAGTCAAAAGTTTTCAATTTTTCATCAACGTCATTGTATGTGCGTTATGGTTTTGAAGTTTTTCTAATATACAGTGTGTAACTGAATTCTAGTAGACCTCAAATATATTTTACAGTTATGCTACTATTTACGTGAAATTTGGGAGTGCTTATGTAAAGTAAAATACAGAAATATTTATAAATGTCATTCAAATACCATTTCCGGTTTAATCGGAAATCACCTTAAAATATCTATTTCAAATAGAACACTGTATACTTTTAAATTTTTTTATTCGCTCTTAAATTCTGAATCTAATGACGTACAACATGCACAAGTTTGAATCGACAGTCTTTTGTTTAATTAATAATGAAACCGAAAACCAGGTTGCTATGAAACTTCACGATTTAAAACAAATAAATGTTTGTTTACATATTTGTTGATTTGCGGTGGTGGACAAATTATTATTAAGCAATTAAAACCATTGGTGTGTAAAATTTTAAAAAAACAAGGTTTCCTAGACCAAAACTTTAAATTATAGGGTGGGGGGAAGCTGAAAGTCCTTAGACATTAATTACCTTAGACTTATAATTTGGTATATGTTTTCCCTGTGATAGAAAATATGTACTACATTTTTCGCGATTAATCGATACATCAATTCGAATCGCAAATTGCGAATCGATTGTTTCGATTCGATCAATCAATTTCAAAAACCGATTCGATAAAAAATCGATTTTTTTTTTGGATAATCGATTTGAACTGCCAATCGTAAATTGATCCTAGACGTGAATCGAATCTATTTTATAAATAATATAAATGAATGCAAATTTTGGATATAGAAGATATATGAGGTACCTTAAAAATGCGGTATTATTCAGCACACACTTTCCTTCTTATTTGTCTAGTTTGACAAGTGTTTTGTGCAACACGAAGTTAAATAATAGTTATTTGTGTATGTAATGCGCGAAATAATCATTTTGCTGCACGAGAATGATTTTTTACGAGACCAAGCCGAGCCAAAAAATCATGCAAGAGCAGCAAAAACATTTCGCGCACGCATTGCACATAATATTTTGTCTGTAACTGTAATTTAATAATAAAAGAATAATCATAAACAACATAAAACATACTGCCAGCGCGTGAAATGTTATATAATAAACATCCTATTTTGTAGAATTTCACTTTTAATAAAGGTCCGTTAACATTTGATCATTTTTCTCAATTGGCCAATAAAAATTTGCATCTTACATCGATTACTGACCTAAAAAATGGAAGCAATTTCTTTATCTACAATTATGTTGATAAAAGTAAAACTTTAAATTTTACAAAACTTGAAACGATTTCATTTTACTATTTACTAAAATCAATTCGATTAAATTCGATTTGATTTTTATGATTCGATTTGACTTTTTATTCGATTCGATTTTAAGGAATTCATAGATTTTATTCGAATTGTATAATTCCATTTTTTATTCATTCGATCTTTTTGATTTTAGGAATTTCGATTTTATTTTTAAGATTTGATTCGACTTTTATGATTCGTTTCGATTTGTTCATTTTTCTCAATTGGCCAATAAAAATTTTCATCTTACATCGATTACCGACTTAAAAAATGGAAGCAACTTCTTTATCTAGAATTATGTTGATAAAGTAAGACTTGAAATTTTACAAAACTTGAAACGATTTCATTTTACTATTTACTAGAATCAATTCAATTAGATTCGATTTGATTTTTATGATTCGATTCGATTTCATTTTTATGATTCGATTTGACTTTTTATTCGATTCGATTTTATGGAATTCAATTTGATTTGATTCGAATTGTATGATTCCGTTTTTTATTCATTCGACTTTTTCGATTTTATGAATTTCGATTTTATTTTTAAGATTCGATTCGACTTATGATTCGTTTCGATTCAATGATTTATTTAGTCTCTTTCCGATTTTATTAAATTCGATTCGATTCCATATTTAATCGATTTCGATTCTACTGTTGAATAGAACTGAACTGAATCGAATGGAATAAAATCAAATTTATCGATATTTTGGCAAGCCTAGCTGCAACCTATTAGCTAAAGGTTTCTAATTTGTACTAAGGCGATAAAATCTTGATTTTATCATACAGAGTGAATTTTAGAAAAATCATAACTCATTTTTTCAAATGAAACCCCTACGTATTTTTGACACCATTCGACACTGCTTTTTTAATCCGCCTTAATTTTTATTAAGCATGATAATACCAAAAGTATGTTATTTTCGCAAATAAAAATATTTAGTGGGCTATGCAAAACAAGAAAAAACCTTAGAAAATAAATTTTATATTGATAACCTCATTTTTACCTTGCCGTGTAGAGGCGGGTGTTTTATACGCTTGCATCTGGCGGTACAGTGCTTAACTTGCCCCGGATTCGGGATACAAAGTTGGATAAGTAACACCTATATTATCTTAAATTTGAAGAAATTATCTACGTTGGAAAGTTTACGTGTATTTTTGCAATAGAATAAATCTAACCTCCAAAATATTTATTTGAGATGTAACGTGTTGTATGAAAAAATGTTACTAAGAAATAAATTGCCAGAAATGACTAAATATAGCACTTATAGATCAGACATAAAGAAGTGTCATAAAAATAAGAAACAAACAGAAATATAAGACAAGAGCTGCATTCTAGAAAGCTGCAGATCGGGAACTTATAGCACCGCTAATAAATTCTCACTGCAACTTCCAGAGCGGCATGTAATTTCGCGTTGCTTCCGCGACTCCCACCCGCTAATTTCCAGTGCACAATAATTCGAGCAATAAAAAGTGCAGCTGCAGATAGCGGCTGCAGGCCCGAATTTCATTTCCTGCATGCTTCCTAATGGGTTCATCCTACGGGAGCTAAGAAACGGCTCTGGCTGGCACATCCGGCGTTTGAGGTGATAACGAAGTGTCGTAAAACGGATATGCATATTACGGCTGCGGATTATCATTCAATTAGCGCCGGCCATGGCCAGCCGCGACTACACCGGACAAGTCCAGTCGCCGCCCGCGCCTCCTGTGACTCGAGACCGGCCTCGGCGGATCAATGACATTCATTAATTTTATTTATCCCGTATTTGCCGTTTGTAATAACTGTTTGAATGGCTGCACGAAAAACCGCAAACGCGGAGTGTGTTCAATTAACGGTTGTTTGTAAAAATGACCCGATTTCTGTTTTGCACACAAAAAATAAATTAAAGTTGCATGCAGTGTTGTTTGCATATCCATATTCATTCGGCCTAGAATTTGGAATTTTTGTCCGTCGCAGCCCTATTAAAAATCCCATTAAATTGTGTCAGGGTGAATATCTGTAATGTCATTCAAGACTGCGTAAAATATGAACCAACAAAACACTAATTGAAATCCTAAAATTGTTATACTACACGATTTCAAAAGTCAGCTTCTGACAGCTATGTTAGTTGCTTTTTCTGAATTAAACTCAATTGAAATATTTCATTCACTAAAAAAATAATCTAGACTAGCGAAGTACATTAAAAATCCGACAAATTTTGCGAGGTAAAATTAAATTGACTTTCACTTATCGCAGACGAAAATCTAATTAAATATATACGTGTAGTATGGATGCAGATATAACTTACGAAAGATCTAAAGCTGGCTTTATTTCGGAATTTAAATTTTTATAGGCGCAATAAAAAAAAGTCAAAATTTGGAATTTTTGTGCGCTTAGCGCGCTATATTAATTAAGATAGCATTAAATTACACGCTGTCAATTATGTAAATGCGGTAAAATAGGAGCGGTTAAGTGTATGAAGAAATTGGAGGGCGTTTGCATCAATTACTGAACATGAAACTTCCTGCCTTTTCCACGTTCTTGCTATTCTGTTTTGGAATGAAGTAGAATTAACTGAATACCAGTTTGGGTTTTCCTGAAGCAAACGCAATTTCCAGCATATGATAATTAGTAAAAGCACTGTTATATAACAAAGTTGTGTAAATTTACATAAAAGATATTATTTTATACGTTGGTGTGCAATTACTGCACATGCATCCGATTAACATTTACGCACTTGACAATATATCTTGCTATTATTATAGCCATTATCATCAATCTTTATCATATACAAGGACGCTTTTATGATACTGCCTTAAAATATTTATGAAAATCGATTGTAATACTTTAAACCATTTGTTAAAAAAATAATCGGCAAGTTAATGGATTTATTAAATAAAAGAATGGTCGCCTATTGGGAATGGAAATGTAGTTATAGAAGGACAGTAGAACAGGGACAGAAATCCCCCACCACTTTTAATTGATTCGCGGATTCGCGGTTTAATTCGCGGTTTTCGCGGTTTGATTCGCGGATTGACCCAATTAATTTCGCGGTTTGATCTAATTAATTTCGCGGTTTGATCTAATTAATTTCGCGGTTTGATCTAATTAATTTCGCGGTTTGATCTAATTAATTTTCACATGTGCTACTGATTAAATTACGCATTAGCTTCCGATTAAGTTACGCGGCGGCCATCTTGGATTTCTGGCGGGAATATTTGAAATTTGAATTTTTACCGATTTTTTCTAAGTTTAATTTTTTGAATTTGAATTTCCCGGGGGTGTCGGCCATCTTGGTGCGCGCGCACTTCTCACGGCGGTTGTTTTTAAATTTGAATTTTTGCGGAAATATTTGAAATTCAAACTGATAGAGCCATCTCGCTCTTTGAAGCTGCTGTCTCTCTCTTGCATTCACTCGTGGAAATATTTAAATTTAAAAAATCTATTTGCGGCGGGCCCAAGTGGGAATCGAACCCGAGTTTTCTGACCATAAGCCTAAGGACCCTACCGCTACGCTATCGAGGCGACTTGGAAATATAGGAATTGAACAAGACGTCATTTCGCAGCTGTGCCGTCACACCGTTCGATTTGAAACAAACTATTTTTCAAAAATTTATATTATGAGAATGGGGAATGTTTAACATATTGTGTTTACAGGCAGATGCAATTTTTAAAAAAATTATATATGCAACAGCTTTGCTACTAATAATAATTTTATAATTTGCAATATAATCGTTGTCCCAAGTTTCTGGTTAATTTCCATTCGCGCAGTGGTTAATTTCCATTCGACCGCTCATAATTTGAAAAGCTATATGAAATAATGACTTTATTTTATAATTAAAACAGCGAAATCCGCTAATAAATCAGCGAACTTATTTTATATAGCGAAATCTGATTAATAAATTTGACCGTTTTTAAAACAGGTCGAGACATGTGTTTTGTTCATTTAAACAACCTTGGTGACGAGGCTCCTTTGTTTGTTGAAGTGAAACGTAACGGTTTGCCCTCCAGCGCTTTCGCGAACCGCTTTCTCTTGTCTAAACCACTACAAGGCGACCATACCTCGTTCATTCCGCCACATCCCGCAGCTGAAGACGCATCGTAGTACAAGTGTCAGCTATCTTTTGAAAGCGTGAGTGTAAGTGCTATAGTGATTGTTTTGTGCTTTTTCATCTGCAACGATGAACACATCCGAGTTAACCGCCTATCAAATTCTTGATTATTTCAAGAACGGGCTATATACAAATGAGGAATTTGTTTTACTAGCCTTTAAAATAATTCAGCATAAACTAACTAACGAGGGCGTGGTTCTGGAACCGTCGTATTTTCATACTTATTTCGAGTTGTGTCAAGCCGTCGGAAGAATTCGCGCCAAGCAGTCGTTTGCCTCCCTATCGGTAAGTAAAAATATATTTCCTATTTTTAGAAAATTATTAAATGTGCGAAAGTTTCCTACATTTTGTAACAACAATTCTGAAAAACCTATTAGTTTAAAACTCATTTGTCGTTAGTCGATTTAAATCATCACATTGCCCCGTTACTTAAAAAAGCTAATATAAATCACAAATTACAGGATGGAGCATCTACGTCGACGGGGCCTTCTGCTAAACGTGGCTTGGAAGACGATACGCGTCAATCGCCCCTGGTCGTTTCATCGATAAATGTAAGTACACCAGTCATTTTTATATTTAAATCAGCCATTAGAAAATTCTGATTTATGTAATCTAAAATAAAACCCGTTTGGGGCCATACAAGTAATTTTACGGTGAAGTGATTGTAACATACTTCTTTTTTAATTTACAGCAAATGAATAATCCAGGGCCATCGAGTACGTCCGCCATGTTGGAGACCGTCCATGCAGGGCAGCAACGCCCTACCCCAAGGACTTCTGCAATTGGCGAAATGTTAGCACATGTAAGTTTTGCCGAACTATTTTTTAAATGTGCGAAAGTTTCTTACCTTTTGTAACAACAATTCTGAAAACCTATTAGCTTAAAACTCAATTGTCGTTATTCGTTTCTTTTTTATATTTAAATCGGCCATTAGAAAATTTTGATTCATGAAACTAAAATAAAACCCGTTTGGGACACACAAGTAATTTTACGGTGAAGTGATAGTAACATACTTCTTTTTTAATTTACAGCAAATGAATAACCCAAAGCCATCGACCTCTGCGGACATGTTGGTTCCTGCAAAACCGTCGTCGGTGAAAAGACTTCAGTATATTACGTTGATGAGCGAAGGTCGCAAGATTATAAAGAAGTTCAACACTGAAGCTCTCACCTTGACCTTCAAATTCAACGAGGTAGAGGCTGCGACGAGCAACCCTGTCATATGGCTTAATGTAAGTATAAAATATTGTGTATTGAAAACAACCACTCTAAATTTACGCCGCAAGTTATTTATGGATTTTAAATAGGAATATAGTTTATTTTTTAGTCACATGTTCTAAATTCATGGTTGTATAGCTCGGTTTTACAGCTTTTGAAATTGATAGTTTAATTATTTCAAACATTTGCAACGTTATATACTCAGTTAATATTTTGAAATATGGTTAGCTAGACGTTTTAACTTATTGAAACCCTTATTTACAGAATGCATTTGATGAGATCATCACGCATATCACCAGGGGAGCATCGGCTTCTGATAAGATAGGTCTAGTTTTAAGGAACGATAATTTTGCAGACAAGCCGATAGGCATTTCTTTTCGTCGTGTTGACCAACTCAACGCCGGTGTTGTAATGTCGACCTTGGAGAAAATACTTCAATCTAACGCTAAGTTTTTTGCTCAAGATAAAATGACCTTGCATGTAAACCGTGTTACTTTGCCTGTTGGGTATGGAAAATCACGTATCAGAATGACTGGCGTTAGTTTTGAGGAATTTTCTCGAAGGAGACATGGTATATTCACTGTTGTAAATAATGATAATTACTGTCTTGCCCGAGCTCTTATTCTGGCCAAAGCTTGGGTAGATAATGAGCCAGATCTGCATCTCTATAAAGCAGGTTACCCAATCCTAACACAGAAATCGTATGAGCTTTGTGAAAATGTCGGTGTTAATCTAATCAATGGAGCAACACGCGAGCACTTGGAACAATTCCAGTTGTATCTAACTAATTACACCATTGTCGTTTATAATTCGCGTATTGGCGCCAGTAAATATTACGAGGGACCTAGGGGGCACAACAAAAAAGTGTTAAATTTATTATTGGAGGATCAGCATTACAATGTAATAACCAATTTAACTTCGGCCTTTGCAACCGCTTTTTTCTGCGAATTTTGTTTAACCCGCACCAATAATAAACAGGCCCACAAAAATTGCCCTTATATTTGCCCTTGCTGTCATTCAAAACCACCCTGTAACCTGTTTTTGGACCCAATCGCGTGTAATAATTGTCATAGGGATTTTCGTGGACAGGAATGTTTTGACGAACATGTAAAGTCTTTGTGCAGCATTTTAAAAAGGTGTGGAGTATGTCTCATGACATACTGGCAAAACAGCAAGAAAAGTCATACGTGCGGTGTAAAATATTGCCATACCTGCGCGAAAGAAATGCCAACCCGTCATTTATGCTATATGGCAAAGAAAAAAAGTCCTAAATTGTCTAAAAAGTTTATTTTCGTTTTTTATGATTTTGAGGCAAGACAGGAGACGGCTTTGGAAGGTGTTGATAATGTTTTTTTGCATGAGCCAAATTTATGTGTCGCGCAAAATGTTTGCAATTCTTGTATTAATCTTGGCGATGTCACACAGGCTTGTAACATTTGCGGTCCTCGTCAACATTTGTTTAAAAATAACCCTGTACAAAGTTTGCTAGAATATATTTCTAAATTATCCAATATCGCTAACGTTTTTGCACTGGCTCATAATATGAAAGGATATGATGGTTCTTTTATTATGCAGCATATTGTCAAACATCAGAAAAAGTGGGCCCCGAAAATTATTGCAACCGGTACAAAATTAATGTGCATCACCTGTCCCAATGTTAAATTTATAGATTCGTTAAATTTTTTGCCTGTAGCATTAGCTAAGCTGCCCAAAACATTTAATTTTGAAGCTACAAAAGGTTACTTTCCCCATTTATTCAATAAAATGGAGAATCAAAATTATATTGGAGTAATGCCCCCAGCACACTTTTATATGGCCGATGAAATGTCCCCTGCTTGTCGCGCAGAGTTCTTTGAATGGTATAATGTGGAAATTGCTCGTAATGCAGTATTTGACATGCAGGAAGCAATCGTAAAGTACTGTATTCAAGATGTAGAGATACTTCGCAAGGCTTGTCTTGAATTTTGGCGGCGTTATACTAGCGAAAATGGAGTAGATCCTTTTAGGGAGTGCTGCACGATAGCCGGAGGGTGTAGTTTAGTTTATCGTCGAAATTTTTTAAAAGAAAATACGATCGCTATTATTCCACCGAGTGGGTACAGATTAGGTGATAGGCAATCGACGATTGCGATTAAATGGTTTTTATGGATCGAACACGAGCAAGGTATCTCAATTCAGCATGCTGGTAATAATCGCGAGGTTCGATTACCTGAAGGTATTTTGGTGGATGGTTTTTGCGCTGCAACAAATACAGTGTATAATTTCCACGGATGTTACTTCCACGGTTGTGAGGTATGTTACCCCGATCAAACTGTAGAGCTAGCAAATGTGAAAAATGACACGATGTTTGTTCGTCGCGAATCAACAGAGGCAACTGCTGCAAGAATTAGAAGGGCTGGCTACACCCTTATAGAGATGTGGGAGTGTCAATTTAATTTATTTTTAAAATTTAACAACGTTGCATCAAACTTTGTAAATAATCATGCTGTTATTAGGAACACACCATTAAATCCGCGAGATAGTTTTTTCGGTGGACGCACTAATGCTGTGAAACTGTACCATAAATGCCAAGCAAACGAGCAAATCAAGTATTTCGATGTGTGTAGCCTTTATCCTTTCGTAAATAAATACTCAAAATACCCCGTAGGACATCCCAAAGTATACGTTGGTGATGAGGAGTGTCGGAAACTTCCTTTTGATACAATCGAGGGTTTAGTCAAATGTACCGTGCTACCACCGCAAAATCTTTACCACCCTGTTCTGCCCCTTCGAATGCACGGCAAATTAATGTTTGTTCTATGCAGGTTATGTGCCGAAACCAGCTTCACTGGCGATTGCAACCATTTAGAAGATTCGCGTAAGTTTACAGGAACATATGTGTCTGATGAACTAAAAAAAGCTGTTGAACTGGGATACCGCGTGCTCGAGTTTCATGAAATATGGGCATACGATATTGTGCAATATAACAGGGATAGTAAAACAGGCGGTCTATTTTCAGAGTATGTGGACAATTTTTTAAAATTAAAACAGGAATGCAGTGGGTGGCCTGCTTGGTGCACTGATGAAAACACTAAGGACCAATATTTATCAGAATATTTAGAAAGAGAAGGCGTAACCTTAGAAAAAGATAAAATTTGTTTCAATCCTGGCATGCGTTATATCGCTAAGTTATTGCTAAATGCATTCTGGGGTAAATTTGGCCAAAGAGAGAATTTGATGCAAACAAGTATTGTTTCAGATTCTTATGACTTTTTTAAAATGCTAACTGATCCTTCAATACAGGTTCATTCAATTATGATCGTCGATGAGGATGTAATAGTTGTAATCTGGGATAGACCTGAGGAGGGAATAGTTTCGCTCAAAACGGTCAATGTTGTATTGGCTGCATACACTACGGCCAATGCAAGACTTGAACTGTATAAATATTTGGAGCAATTAGGGGATCGCGTTTTGTATTACGATACAGATAGTACGATCTATGTCCACCGACCTGGCCAATGGGTGCCTGAAACGGGTGATTTTTTGGGGGAAATGACTGATGAGCTGAGGGAATATGGTTCCGGTAGCTTCATTACGGAGTTTGTTAGCGGAGGGCCTAAAAACTATGCGTTTAAGGTTTTCTCAAGTAATAAAAACGATTACGAATTTGTATGTAAAGTAAAAGGTATAACTTTAAATTACAAAAATGTCGAAAAAATAAATTTCGATACACTTAAACGCATGGTTCTTGATAATGCCGAAGCAACGTATGTAGAAACCGACCGGAAAATTGCCCGTACACCCATGTATCAAGTTGTATCTAAACCCGAAAAGAAAATTTATAGGGTTCAGTACACTAAACGTAGGCGTGTTGAAGATAGTTTTGATACCCTACCTTATGGGTTTAAAGCAGACTAGTGTTTATATTGCGTATAGTTTCGTTCTTTTTATAATCAACTTTTTTTAACTTTTATGAGTGTCTATATTGCGAATAGTTTCGTTATTTTTATAATCAACTGTTTTTATAACAATATTTTATATTTTGTATTGTCTTTTTTAACTTTTATGATGTTTTTATGCAACAACTTATTGCACTTGTAGCCACATATTTTTGTAAAACAAAAGTATTTAAACTAATTTTTGATTTATGCATTATGTTTACATGTAATTGCTTATTTGTTCGTACGTATTTTCGACGTGTGGTTAGTGTCACATTTCATAAGATCCGCTTTGTGGCAATTGGTTTCATAATATTTAATTTCAATCATTTTAGAAAACTAACCACGACTGTCGCAAAACGTACATTAAATATTGCACTTATTGTCACATGGTTCAATTTGCGCTAACTTTAACTGCATGTTAGATTTTAATTGCATGTTAGTTTTATTTGCATGTTAGTTTTATTTTGCATGCTAGGTTTAAGAGGATGTTAATTTTTGTAAATAAAACAACCGAATATTGTAAATACATTTATTAAATATTTTGTGTGTAATAAAAATATGTTTAATTACAAACTATTTGTGTTTTTATTTTCTAAATAACATTAAACAAGTTTATTAATGTGAAGTATTGGATATATAGTGCTTTTACATATGTGTCATTAGAAACTAAATTATCAGAGAAATTACCTATGAAATCTAGCATAGATGCGCCATTAATTTTAAAATATAAATACATTAAACAGTATATGCCGCAAACGTTAGAGCTAAAATCTTGCAAAATTTTTGGATTATGAGACCAGCTGATTGAATTTTGTTGTAAAAATTTTAAATGATAACCGCTTGGAGGGCGGCCGTATGAATCAAAGTATTCCCCATATCCATATTGGTCTATATACACTGCATTCCAATGTTGTCCAGGTCGGTTTGCTGGATCTGTGTTGACGATGATTGCCACAGGTCTTGCAATTCTTGTAGGGAGTTGATCAGAAGCAAAAACATAACGTTTCACATTCAACAGACTCGGGATTGTTTGCAATATTTTCTGAACTTCCAGTGTATTCATTGCGCCACCAGTCGGCTAAAATTAGTATGTTTTCCAATGCACATACAGGCGAACGGATGTTGTGATTGAGGCAACGTACGGCAGCAGTAGTTTTTCGCAGAACTTTTAAAGACGGGCACTCGAGATCCTCCAAATTTACGACGATTTTATTCAGAAAACTTAGAACCTCCTTCTTTTCTTGGCCCTTAACGTACACTTTTTCAAATTTTTTGAGAACGCGTGCTAGCTCTGCTTCAAATTCATCAAAATGTATAGAACCAGAATCCCAGGTTAGACCGTGATGTCTTTGCTCCAGATAGTTTATGCCTTTTTTAACGAAATAGGGCAGAGTGTCATATTTTGCAGGAGGTTTTAAAACGAAAATTGCTAACTGGTTGCCATCTGCTGAAATAACAGCCACTTCTTTCGGAATAAACTGTTTCTTATCACCACGGAACCCTTGCAGATCTACGAAGGCACTGTCCATACTGACGAAATGTTTGAGCATGACTAAATTTTAAAAAACTGTTGTTGGTTTTTAACTACTAAAATCCACCAGCACATTTCTGTGTTTGTCAATTTCTACGACGTTATCGAACTCTGCATAAACTAGACAATTAATAGTTTCTTCTAACGCGTTTTGAAAACCCACCTCTAAACGTAGAGCGCCATTTTTAAGAAGGTTCCAGTGTGTTGTTGCATTTGCAGCCAGATCGGGGGTTAAATCAAAAGCAAATAGACAGTAGCCATAAGGGTAATCTTCACGTTTTATAGCGTTGCCTTCATTGAGGAAGTGTATACCGCTACCAGAGAATAGTGTGTGATATGCTTGAACGTACATGCCATTCTTAGAAAAATCAGGCTGTAGAGGTTTTGAAGGAATTTGTTGACCGTCGATGTATAGGGAGAAATAATTGATTTTGTAGTTATTAAAATTGAAAGGGTTTGCTGCATAATGGCCGTTAAATGCTTTATTCGATACAAAACCTACAATGCATCGTTTTGGTAATTGCCCCAGAAAAATATTATCTAAAGATTTTCTTTGCACACCAGCCGGAATAGTTAACACTTTAACATCGGATCTTGTAATGGGGTATTTAGCAGGCGCAGTCGCCAAAGCTTTGGTATGCGCTAGTAAAATAGACGGGTTTATTTTCATTTTTCTCACTAGTAAGCTGGCATCACTAATTTTCACTTTGAATGTAGATCCTTCGTCTGCCATTAAATTGAACGAATCTCGGGATCTGATAAATTTGACTTTCATTTCAACTCCGTTTATAAGAAATTTTTCTTGATTGAATAAATCGGAATGCACATGTCCCATCATTTCGACTTGCTTACTTGCAGCAGTAAAAAATTTCCGCTTTACAAATCCTTCATTATGCGTAGTGATGTCATCCATGTTATTGGCTGTGTCGTTGTACCATAGTGTGCATGTTAAATGGGTTGATTTAGCACCATTGCCGTAATTCAGCAGAGTTTCAATGTATGAACGGTATGCGTATGTATTGTTTGGCGGGCTCACAAGCTTCTGATTCAAA
Source organism: Agriotes lineatus (assembly GCA_940337035.1). Classification (NCBI taxonomy): domain Eukaryota; kingdom Metazoa; phylum Arthropoda; class Insecta; order Coleoptera; family Elateridae; genus Agriotes; species Agriotes lineatus. The sequence continues at coordinate 58,052,763 of OW679194.1, read as the reverse complement.
TACACCTCAACTTGATTAAACATAGAGTGCATCCAATTATTAACAGGGCCTACAACCTCTTTGTCGGTTAATGGTGTATCATCTTGTTTAACAATTTTAGCAGTAATGTATAACATGGTCTGACTTAAATCGATATAATCGTTACCGTTTCCAGGCACAATAAATTCAATCGGTGCATCGTCATTAAGCGAGGAAAGCGGTTTGTAAAAAATCCATTGTCCATTTTCGATACTGGTTTGAGTTGCGGGCAGAGCGAATAAATCTAACTCTGATTTAACACACTCACAAGACTGCGCATGCAAAAACGCCATTGTGAAAACTACTTGCTGGTGAAGATATCGGCGTATGCGGGTTTGACCAGCTTCTGCTTAGCGTTTTTTCTTGTAGACTGATTGTAATTCAGAGTGCGTTGCCTTTTATATCCCGATCCTTCCATTAGAGTATCTATTTTTCTGTCGGCTTTACGTTTGAGATTCTTTCCAGCCTCCTGTACACGGTTATGGAACGCTTCTTTTAGCGGTCGACTTTCACTAACATCTCCTAAAATGTTAGCTCCTGTCCTTAAAGCTTCCTTTCCAACAACTTTAGCACCGGTTTTAAAAAGAGGCAGGATACTACGAAATATTCCGCCTAAAAAGCTTCCGATCCCATGACCTCTCTGGTAGGCTGCTCCTCTGTAGATAGCTCCAATGCCTTGACCTGCCTGATTGGTGTAGTATTGTTGATAAGGACAATCCATAGCAGCTACTGTATCCTCTTAAAGTGTAGTTTTAAACTCAACGTTCCAAACTCGAATGGCATCACACCCGACGTTTCGGTCCTTATATTTATTTCGATATTCTCAAATTCCCTCTTCATGACATTTATATAATGAGTCGGCGAAAATATGGCGTCTTTGTGGCAACCGTAATTATAATTATCAGAGGTCACGTTAACAATACGAAGAAGCGGAGCCAAGACATCTCCTACAAGCTGTGGTTCCACAATATCGCAGTAAATAAACATTTGTGATGGTAAACCAACCCAGATATTTGCGGGGTGGGTTGGTACAGGTGCTTCAGCTATATTTATATCAGGTTTATAACCAAGTTGTAAGGCCAGACGTTGTGAAAATCCTAGCATTTTCAATGACGACGTTTTAATTTCAAGAGACACGCGTTTTGTTACTCTATTATATTGAAAATTCAGCAACTTTTCTAATAACCTGTGATTGTTAATTTCGGCTGTAATATGTTCAATGTTTTCATAATTGCCGGGCTGAATACAGATTACGTGCCATCCATCGCTACCATAGTAAATTTGTTCTCTATCACTTTTAAAATATGAATTAGCGTTTTGCAATACTTTTTTCAACTCAGTATACGTTTCTTCTCCGGCTTGCACTTTAGGTATTTCTGTGCGATAATAGACTAGATTTTCTGTATCTGTCACGGCCAAAAAGGAGCATGGATATTGCACTTCCGCAATACCTGTAACCCATTGCCCCGGTAACCTTATTCGTTTAGGGAGCTGCGTTATGAATTGTGCTGTGGTGTTATTTGGAAAATAGCTCATAGAACTATTGCTAAGTAATGTTAGATAAAATTCTTCATCTGTATTCATAGTTGCTGAAGATTAGCTGCAGGAATCCAAGAGTTGAACTTGTCGTTATAATTTCGCCACTTTACAAAGTACTCTTTGCGCTGACCGTGTCCTCTTTCTTTTAACACTTGTTCGACTTTAAACAAAGCGTTATCATCCAAAGTCACTGGCTGTAATTCCTCTTCATAAAAGACGCCCTCTATCGTATCGTTGCTTAAATCAACTATTTCGTACACAGGTGGTTTTCTAAGAATCACTTTTTTAATTATAAACACTTCGCCGCTCCAATTAGTTTCATATCCTTTCTCGAATGCGTCCTTCGTTCTACTAATTCTTACATGTTGGTTCACTTTATATTTAGGCTCCCTGTCGACTCCCATCCCCTTTCTGTACAGATTGTTCCACACTTCCAGTATATTACCATCATTTACTGCGGAGGGTGCCATCTTGATGCTTGAATGATAGCGGTTGTTATACGAAGTCAGTAAATTTTGTAATACGTCTATGTATTTGTATGAATTAGCGTATGTGAAATAGCGCCACATTCTGGTTTTTAATGTTCTATTGAAACGCTCAATGACTGCTGCTTTAACATCGGGGTTTTGCGTCACATAAAACGTGATATCGTGTTGTTTGAAAAAATTCTGTACGGCTCTAGCAACAAATTCTTTGCCTTTATCGGTTTGTAAATTTATGGGCGTGTTACCGGCTTCAGCAAATATTTCACGAAATGCGTTTATTACTGAAGTAGCCGTTTTAGATTTAAGAGACCTCGCCCATGCCATTTTACTAAACACATCAATTACGGTTAGAATAAAATTATATCCGTCGTTGTGGGGCGCTAAACTGCGCATGTCGCAGAGATCAGCCTGCCATAATTCGAAAATGTTGCTAACAATGTATTTGTTTCTAGGGAATTTTTTTCTTGCAGTTTTGTGAATAGTATAGGCGTCCTGTTTCTTTAGCCAATCCTTTACTTCACCACTGGGGTGACTATTTTTCACGGAAGAAATTAATGAGTTTGCGCCTGCGAAGCCTACTGGGTTGGCCGGATCATAATAGATAGCATCCAAATTCATTTCTGCTATGTTAAAGTTTAAGACGCTCCCAGCCCGATATGCCCTTTATTTTCGATATCGATCTTTGCGTTGTTTTCGGTGTTTTTCGCGTTGAACCCTCTTGCTTGGACGTTGTTGCAGGCTCTATTAACTTTGCTTTAGGATCGACGTCACTCTCCACATCTGATTTACTCACGTCTGGTACATTTTGACGTTTAGGATCCCCAAACAGCACTTGAGGTACATTGTTCTCTTTAATGTAATCGAGGAACTTGTGTCGGCCTGGCGGATTTGTAGTTTTCTTAGGTCTTAGAACATCATGCATTAAATCAATAATGTTGGAGGACGGTAAAATTTCACCTTTTATGCTGACTGTGCCCTTGCCGTCCCACTCCACTTCATCCGACGTTCTTAGAAGCTGTAAAAAGGCTTCACCGTTTTTCTTAAAAGTATTAGGGAGCGTCGATAAAATATATGCGTCTGAAATACCCCTGTTGTTCGATTCTATAGGTATCTTTATTGATTGCCTCGTTTGATCCGCAAAATGAAGGTACCTTTGTAAAACCTGATTGTACTGTAGCCATTTATCGTGATCGGTTAATTTAGACGATAAAACCTTTTGCATTTCGTCGTCAAGCTGTGATAATATATTTTGCTCTGATTTCTCTGTATCCTTAAAGCGATGCATGAATTCAGGCGGTACGATCATCATTTTTCGGGTATTTTCCATCTTATTTGAAAATAGAGCTCAATACACCAGTAATTAATGGAGCTAATATCAGTGGCAGGAAAGAGCCACCCTTCTGTATTAGTATTTGACGCTTCTTTTTTATAGACTCTCCAGGCTTGACTAAACTCCTAAGAACAGCTTTATGCTTCGAGATCGTTGATTTTTGATTAAGTGATAAAGGTATTTTTCCTTTTAAGGTATTATGCACACACTCGCAGATACAATGAATTTGTTTATCGCCTACGGCTTTTAATAACGCGGTTCGCTCCTTTGGTCCGAGTTTATGTAGAGCACGTAACAACTCCGAATTTCTAATTACTGCTCGAGACATCACTAATGAATGAGAGTAAATTGGTTAGTGTACGAGCTTTTATACCCCTTTTTCGGAATATAAATATAGCACGCCCCATCTTGGCGAAAAATCGATGTTCTATACCTCGCTATATCAGGTGTACTTTGCTTTAAGTCGAATAACAAATACCCGTGTGGCCTAGCTGTGGCGTCCTCGTATGCTTCTTGAAGGAATCGCGGGTTTTCTGGACATATCTGTCTGGTTAAGTGCTTTATTTGAGCTCTATCTCGCGGATTTTTGAAAAGAATAATGTAATGGGCATTTAGGGAAATATCCCGCTGTCCTTTTCCTTGGTGAAAAATGTTCTGCGTAATAAAAAAAACACTGAGATTGTGGTGATGGCTCCCCTTGGTGAATATGTCTACGACTGAGCTATTTGTTTCCCTCATTAAATCGTCGATTATTAAAAGTTTGGGTTCGGACCCCTCAAAAGATGTCATGTCTGGCAGACCTTGTTGAAATTCGACTAAAGATTTTAAATCTTCGTACAATTTTTGCCACTCGCCATAACACCAAATAACTTTGACGAAATTTACACTGCAGAGTTTTTTCATATTTTTCAAGAAATTTATTACAAAAAACGATTTGCCCGATCCTGAGGGGCCTGCTATGATAGCAGAAAACGGATGTGAAAACTGATGTTCCATTTTTATGCAGTGGGTGCTTATTACAGTAGGGCCGTCGTGAATAAACTAACTTAAAAAATCAACACGCTCATAATAAATACATTAAAACATGGTAGGTGCGGGAATCGAACCCACGACCTCTTTCGAGATCAGATCTTAAGTCTGACGCCTTAACCACTCGGCCAACCTACCTCATGTATAAACTAACACTCGCCGCATAATTAAAAAGAAATACAGTTTAAAACATTCTTTATTTACATTTTCATACAATATTTCATATAAACTAGGACATGTACGGTTTCATGCGCTCATCTGCATCAATCAACTTCTGCAGTTCTATAATAACATACATTTTAAATTTGAACACAAGTTCCCACAATAAAATATCGTTAGCGAAAGTCCAGCGCAGAGTATTAAAAATGATTGAATCATCAAGACACAAATTTTCTGCATGTATTACTTTGTCAACGATCACTTCACCAAAATTTTGGAAATTGCACTTTACACGTTTCAAGTCATTTATTTTCACAACCATCAAGTTGTACATCGGCAATAAATTTGATAGTGTTTCATACGTTACGTAAAGAGTAAACTTGTTCTCGGGGTCCTTTGTAATAATACTGCAGGTATCATTGTTCACGTACTCCACTGTGTGCTCAGTTAATTCACATCTGAAAGTCCCCTGCTTGGCCATCACAAACATGTTCGGTAGCGCTTCCACAAAAGTCATGAACGACTCGGCTGTGAATGAAACACCTGCTCCAATGTCGGTCTTCAGAATTCTTGCAACAGGCGAAAATTGTTTATAAGGATCCAGTCCCAAATGAACAACCTTGCTGGCGCTATTGTTTAAAGGCACAGTGAGGTCGCATAATAACCGTTTCTTTTCCCGTCGGGTTTGGCGGATCTCAGGCGTCACGATCGGTGTTACGTCATAGGAAGGCATCGTCTCCTCAATGAACACCCGCAGGTCCTCCTCGGTGGCATCTAGACGTGGTGAATACCCCTTGGCCTCCACGTTCATGGCTGGAGGCTGTGGCGGTGCACCGTGTTGTTTTTTATTTAAAAGATGCGTTTTCTTACTTGTTTTTTCTGCTGCCGGTCTCCTGGTGTAGGGGCCTGGTTTTTCTTGGCACTTATTAACACTTCGAGGATCCATCTTAGATAAAACTTGTGGTGTTGACACGACGTCTAGGAGTGAAGCAATTCGATGCGCTATTGAGTCCGCAGCCACTTTTATGAAGGTACGAAAAACATTACGTCAGAGTCACCCCACTCTCGAGCCGGAGCATGTCGGTACCTGTGTTTTACAGTGCAGCCTCCGACGGACAAAGCAAATACGTTACCAAGGTTGAACAAAGAGCGACCAGTCTCGACCTGTTTTAAAAGGGAACTTAGAAAAAAATCGCGTAATTTAACCAGAAGCTATTGCGTAATATTATAATGCGTTTTGAATAAAGTAATGCAGTGATTTCGCTATATAAAATAAGTTCGCTGATTTATTAGCGGATTTCGCTGTTTTAATTATAAAATAAAGTCATTATTTCATATAGCTTTTCAAATTATGAGCGGTCGAATGGAAATTAACCACTGCGCGAATAGAAATTAACCAGAAACTTGGGACAACGATTATATTGCAAATTATAAAATTATTATTAGTAGCAAAGCTGTTGCATATATAATTTTTTTAAAAATTGCATCTGCCTGTAAACACAATATGTTAAACATTCCCCATTCTCATAATATAAATTTTTGAAAAATAGTTTGTTTCAAATCGAACGGTGTGACGGCACAGCTGCGAAATGACGTCTTGTTCAATTCCTATATTTCCAAGTCGCCTCGATAGCGTAGCGGTAGGGTCCTTAGGCTTATGGTCAGAAAACTCGGGTTCGATTCCCACTTGGGCCCGCCGCAAATAGATTTTTTAAATTTAAATATTTCCACGAGTGAATGCAAGAGAGAGACAGCAGCTTCAAAGAGCGAGATGGCTCTATCAGTTTGAATTTCAAATATTTCCGCAAAAATTCAAATTTAAAAACAACCGCCGTGAGAAGTGCGCGCGCACCAAGATGGCCGACACCCCCGGGAAATTCAAATTCAAAAAATTAAACTTAGAAAAAATCGGTAAAAATTCAAATTTCAAATATTCCCGCCAGAAATCCAAGATGGCCGCCGCGTAACTTAATCGGAAGCTAATGCGTAATTTAATCAGTAGCACATGTGAAAATTAATTAGATCAAACCGCGAAATTAATTAGATCAAACCGCGAAATTAATTAGATCAAACCGCGAAATTAATTAGATCAAACCGCGAAATTAATTGGGTCAATCCGCAAATTAAACCGCGAAAACCGCGAATTAAACCGCGAATCCGCGAATCAATTAAAAGTGGTGGGGGATTTCTGTCCCTGTTCTACTTAGGTACTCGTAATATTATCCCAAATTAATAGAAATGCGTTGCACGAATACAGCTAAGCTTTTTAGGAAAGTATATCACCTAGAAAATAACTAATCGGAGAAATGAGAGCACACAGAAACACCATAAAGAGAACTGAATCTTTTAAGGGCTTCAACTCTTGCATTAGCTGAGAATAGCGTACCAAGCGGAAATAAAACAGTTGCCTCCGAGATCGATGGAACTATGACAGCTTAGGTTGGTAACGTGACGTGTTGTATCCTCTGTAAAGTCCGGATAGAAGGCAGACATTTATTTCAGAAATCTCATACATTTTTTATTGTTGCTTTCTGGCTAGTGTGCTCCACTTCGCTGCAATAATTAAGTTAGAATGCATTCAATGATCTGAAAGCACTACTCTACTGTGCCATTTTGATGTACACTTCTGTGCAATAAAATTAAGCACACGTCTTATGACTATTTTTCACAATATTATAGTTTGTATAATTCTGGTCTATTTTAATTGCCTAGCAGCAGTTTCAATAAATGATAAAACACGATAACATGAAAATAACACCTTTATTAAAAGACCAAAACTAAGATCTTTCGAAAAAAAACGCTATTAAGAAATGCAACAAATCCGGGTGTGCTTAATTTTATTGCACAGAAGTGTACATAATTACATACAGCACATGGACTTTACCCTTTATCACCCTGTTTTACAATATTTATTAGAATGATACCACGAAGGTGATTGTATTTCTTTTAAAAACAAAAATTGTTAAATATTTGTTCTTATTACTGCCTGCTGTTGCTACAGCCAAATTGGGAAATTGTGGGCACACAGTTTAAATACAATCCACTAGAGTAAGTTTTGTATGATTTCAATGGAGAATTATTGTGGCTGCGTAGTATATAACCATTACGAAACGAACATTTTTTGTATTTTTATTTTCAATAACTGAAATTATCGCTTACTTTATAAGTGTGCATCAAAAGCAGGTATAGTAAAATTGTAATGTTTTCTTTCTCGTACTTACACAGGCATTCAAATAAAAAGTGTATAAAGATTAGCAGTAAATAATAACAATATATCAGCTAATTATATCGTCGTAGATTGTCTTAAACATTTAATGAACCTTGATATACCTAGGAATAATGCAAATAATATTTGCAAATAAAATAAGAGTAGAAAAAAAAGGCTACGATAGTCTCTACAAGATTATTGCCACACAAAATTATAAATCGCAATTCGTTTACCATTAATCAATTGAACTATGCCAATAACAGTTATAGTTACCGAATTAATACAATGAAATAAAACCAAAATTAGTGTAATTTCGCCAATTAACGAGTCATTGTTCGTTGAGACCGAACTACAATGAATCTAAGCAAAATGATAAGTAATCTTTTAGAAGAGCAAACTTTGGGGAAGTGGCATTTCCAATCAGAACAGTGCATTTGGTTGGTCACTATATAACATTTGCACCGGGATCACCGTAATTATGTGTGACCTTGCAATAAGAGACTAGAATACGATTCAACCAAGGCGGCAAATGTGTGTGACTCAACGCAGTAAAGGATTTTCACAAAATGTGAGTTTTAGTCCGACCAGTGAAAGGTGTGACGAATTAGTTGTAGATGCAACTAAATACCTACAAATTAAGGCGGCACAGCTGTTACCCGTAACTAAACGTAGTAGGAAGGATCACTGCATGTGACTTGTAACTTGCAAATTCACTTAACAAGAACTTGAAAATATCTAACGGGTGTTCATAAACAGTCGTCATCCCAGTAGGTTTTGACTTCAGAAACGTATGTCTATTAAAATTGAGAAAAAATGCGCTATGACAGTACTCAATGACGTTTCATTGTGTTGCACGAATTAATCAAAGACATAACATTTTGTTTTTCAAAGCAACTGGGATGACGACTGTTTATGAACACCCGTTAGAAGATCCACTTGATGGCAAGGAAACAAATTGAAGAAGGCCTTAAGGTAGCAGTTGGCCACGAGTAAGCTGCTTCTTAAATACCGTTAGATTCTAGTTTAACCAGTCAGATTTTAACAAATTATGAAACTAAAACATTCTCTTAAAGGATGCGTCAACAACAACTTCAAAAATGTACCCTACTGTACGTGAAGGAATGTCCAGAATCCATCTTTTCGAAATGGCAACGGGAAATCATTCACCTTATAAATTTCTGAATACCACATACTGATGTAAATCGGAAATAACTAAAAATGACACTCTGGAGCGTTTTCAAAAGTCAATAAAAGTGTTTTCCACGATCGGGAGTAGAAGTCGGTTTCTATAGCATCAAAATTGTGACAGAAGTAAAACATTTACTCCCTAGAGACTAAATAAGACAAAAATTTCCCTAGGGAGTTTTCATTATGGCTGACAGAACAATTATGTCAAATTTGAGGTTATCAGGTTAGGTTTTGCGTCAGTTTTGACACAAACTAACGCGAAACCTAACCTGCTAACCTCGAATTTGACATAAGTGTGAGCTCTTGTCATAATGACTTACAGTGCCACCAACTTTAAAATTTACCATAGGTTACTAATTTTAAAATAATTGTAACTAAAATGTCAATAAATGACGTTTAAAAAAACGGGTTTTCATTTTAAATCTTCCTGCAACGTGAAAAAAATAGAATATGCAACTCGGAGAGAATGCTATTTTGCTTCAGTGCAATTTCTGACTTGAGGGCGAAGTCCTCGAGTCAGAAATTGTACCTCAGCAAAATAACGCATTTATCTCCTTTATTGCATAATCTAATATTTTACATAGTTTGTGATAATATGTTACGACCAATGATTTCACATGTAAATCTAAATTTTAACTAGATTAATTATATATTTATATTTCTAATAGTCGGTTCTAGGAATTCTGAAAACTCACCCATCAAAGGCAAGCTAGCAAAGTTGGTTCTAATAACCTCTTTGTTTAACATATCTCAAATGTGTAATTTGAATAAAAAATTTATGTCAAAAATGCCTCTTTTCCAAACTCTTATCATGCCATATACAGGGATACTAAGACGAAGAAAGTTTAAAACTGAGTCTGTGATTTATCAATACCAATAGCGGAGAGTGTGCATAGAAAAGAGAGCGAATAATGTGCATTTCGGATTTTAAGGTGAAAAGAGATAGACATTTTCGGCCTCAGAGTTTGCAGTCCACGAGCAGACACATAATTAGGGGCTGACAAGGAGGCGCAAAATCAAAGCGTTAGTACGTTTTCGTAAAATTAAATGTTGTAAAAAAGGGTGGCAAGACATGACCTGGGAAGGGCGCAAAATTTAATTGTTTCCTATCTATAAACGTATGTTTTTCCCGCGTTACCTTATCATCGGCATCGATCGGGAGCAGCTGCAGAATTCAGGGACCGTAGCCTGCAAATATAGAAAATTAAAAATTGTACACATAAAAGCTAAGAACTTACGTACCTCTGGAACTGGAGATGTTAAGAACCAATTATTGCACCAAATGTACTGCATGAGGAAGAAGTGCAGTGTATAAAATAAGCACATACATGCAGAAGGTGTTGTTGGATATATTGAAGCCTTCATCGACTAGAAGAGCTGTTGAACTATTTGATTTTGTGCGAAATTGTAGGATGCAAAGGTTAAGTATAAGCTAGGTGCGCTAACTTCCGCTAATAAAATGTTTGTCTCGTATATAACATTCCCACACGTGTAGCAAGCCTGTGGAACCACCTTTCAGACAGCACATCTGAGTTTTGTGTGGGGCGAAGCCCTATCCATGCTAAAAACGCTATGACTTTGCACCAGTTCGGATAGATGTGAGATTCTGTACATTTTTGCTTTAAAATGCACTAAAGATAATGGTGCAAACTAGTTTTGTGTTTAGACCTAAGGTTTTTGTGTAATTAATTTAAGCATTATGTGAAATTAACGTTTGGATTTTATTTATTATATATAAATTTTAATTAATGACTTGAGAACCTATTGTTTTTCCAAAGGTGTAAAAAGAAAATACGCCGAACTTCCGGAGATTTGTAAATTTACTTTGACTTGAAAACCTTGCTCCGTTTTCCGTCAACTTAGAGGTTAAATTGTTTGTGTTTAATGTGTTGTTTCTGAATCAGTTACTTACGTGCAAATAAATCTTTATACGGTGTTTTCATTCAAACTTAGTGCTGATTTATCCTGTTTTGGTGCAATTTACACAATTTCTTCGAAGGAAAGTGCATTTGCTCGAGGTTTGAGCAATGGCCATGTTGAAGACATTTGAGCAGAGGCTGCGCGCGGTTTCAGTTTGCAGAAGGCTACCGAACAGTGACGTGGAGCAAAAAGGTTAGCGAAATCATTATGTGCTATATGTTCAGTTAGCTCACGTATTTCTTTGTAATGTCGAGCTCTACAATAATAATTAACCTGGCAAATATGAGAGTTTGAAAAGATCAAGAATAAATACAAAGTGGTCTCTTTTCGATTCCAAAATACTTTTATTATTGCTCATTTTCATAAACCCACGAATCCATTTGATGTTGTGTGTTGTATTTTATAAACCCGGAGTGCGTAAAATAAGAGTCTCTTGTAATTACTTGCTTGTGAAATACTCGTTAAGTGTGCCCATAATATTTGATTTTCATGCAAAACTTAGGTAACAAAATAAATTGTAAGGCAAAGGGTATCTGTTGGCAGCAATCGAAAATTAAATTCTAGCTAGCAACCAGTGAGACAAATGTCTCATTTAAAAAAACAAAAAAGACCGTTTTGCAAATAGAACGCGTATTCAACACACGTACGTATATGACATCATTGTTGGTAGCAAACTACCAGTCGCATTCGCCTTGATAAAATTTTTCCTAGAATCTAACCTAAAAAGATAGGATTAGGATAATTAGTGTTAGAGACTGAAATTCGGTTCCTGACTTGAGATGACCATTCCAAACATATAACTTTCATAACTTTTTTCTCTATCTCTTACGGTTTGGCTGCTGAAACAGCGTCCCAGACAGACACGTCTATAGATAAAGGATATTATTAGCAAGTGTCATAGGAATATATACTGCTCCACAAATGAACTGGACCATTTGCATATATTGGTGCAATTCTTAAAAATATTTTCTAAAAGGGCAGTCATGGCATTTTTGGTAACCTTTCATGATTGTGTCACTATAAAAAGCATTTCTTTTCATAGTTTGGTTTAAAGAAAACTAAGTGCATTAATAAAATATTATCATTTTAAAATTTTGAATTTTGCCCAAATGTTGATAGCACATTGCATACAAAGTATGCCAAATCGTTGCCAAACAGTTTTAAATGTTCCGAAGAGACTCAAAGAACTATTAATTAACCTTTTTTATGATTGATCTTATTTTTTTGAAATAAAGTTTTTTTATAATTTTATTATTTTTTAATTTTATTAATGATTTTGTTAATTCTTCCCTTGATGTTTGAGGATAGTGCAATTAAATATGCTTAATATGAGTATACTATAAAACAAAAGCTTTTATATATACAGTGTGGTCCATTAAGTGTGTAACAAATGGGAACTTTTTTTATTAGATGTACAACCGAAATTTAAATACGCCAAAAGTTAGTGCATGTTCTATAACCATATCAGATGCCCTTAGAATGGCTTCAAGTCAAACAACATACAGGGTCGGACAAAAAATATGAAATTGGTGAAAGAATAAAGTCCCCTTATTTAAAAAAATACAGCAAAATTTTATTGAGAAAAGTTGTTTAGCATCAAAAGTTATGCTCAAATACAAAGTCACGGCCTCCTATTCGAATTTTTATTCTTTTTTGGAAAATTTTGTATTACCCCCATATGATACATATTTTTATGATTCTGATTTTATATGTATTTAAAGTAGCCAGAACCACATCACTTTTAACTAACTTTTAGCAACTTGAAGCGTATTTGTAAAATTTTCTTGCATTTATATTATTTTAGGTAACCGTCCACTTCATGGTTGTTGCAACGATATTTAACAGACCTTTAGAATTTCGCAAATATTCTTTTTAACAACGCAAATGCTTTATTAATAATAATTTAGATATGAAAAACTCTCAATAAAATCAGAATAATAAAAATATGTATCATACGGGGCTAATACAAAATTTTCCAAAAAAGAATAAAAATTCGAATAGGAGGCCCTGACTTTGTATTTGAGCATAACTTTTGATTCTAAACAACTCTTCTCAACAAAATTTTGCAATATTTTTTGAAATAAGGTAACTTTATTCTTGAACGAATTTCATATTTTTTGTCCTGCCCTGTATGCTGTTTAATTTGGATCAATTCTAAATGCATCTGATATGGTTATCAAACATGCACTAACTTGTGGCGGTATTTAAATTTCGGTTGTACAACTAATAAAAAAATGTTTCATTTGTTGCACATTTAATGGGCCACCCTGTATATATATTTTGTGACGTAATGTAATACGAGGGGACCGAGAAAAATTTTGCCTTTCTCAAAGATTAACTTGTTTTTTATTTTGAAACGTTTTGTACAATTTTAATCTTTTCTATATAGTCTCCTTGCAAATCCACACATTTCTGCAACCGATGTTTCAACTTTAAAATCCCGTCTTTATAGAAGTCTGCATTTTGCTCCTCCAGCCACTGGGAAACTGCACTTTTCACACTTTCATCATCTTTAAAATGCGATCCACGTAAATGACTCTTTAAGTTCCTAAATAAATGGTAATCAGAGGGTGCCAAATCAGGTGAATATGGTGAATGTGGCAAAATTTGGAAACCCAATTCTGCCGCTTTTGAAGTTGCTGCAACGCAAGTATGGGATGAGGCGTTGTCATGCTGCAGCAGGACACCGTGGCTAAGCATTCCTCTGCGTTTCAGTTTAATATTTTCCCTCAATTTACTTAAAAGAGACGCATAATAGTCTCCAGTAATCGTATGTCCTTTTTTTAAAAAATCTGTAAGTATAACACTACTTGAATCCCAAAAAACTGAAAGCATCATCTTCCCTGCCGATGGCTTGACTCGAAACTTTTGGGGGGGGGGGGGGGCGAATTACTGTGCCGCTACTGCATGCTGGATTGTTTTGTCTCAGGATCAAAGTGATGAACCCAGCTTTCGTCCATTGTAACGATTTTGTCAAAAAAATTATCAGGGTCAACTTCAGAATATTTTAAAAGTTAACGACAAATGTCGACTCGATCCTGCTTTTGAAAAGGTTTCAGCATGCGTGGCACCCACCTGGCAGATACCTTATTCAGGTGTAACTGATCTTACCGACCAATCGCTAATCTTTATACTTCTTACTATCTCATCCACCGTAATTCTTCTGTCATCCATAACTAATTTTTCTACTTTTGCCACCATTTCTTCATTTTTTGCAGTTGCAGGGCGCCCACTTCTTTCATCGTCTTCTAAGCTTATTCTTCCATGTTTAAATTTTATTGCCCAACGTCTAACTGTAGATTCTGAAGGTGCAGACTCCCCATATACATTTCTTAAACGTTCCGAAATTTCCGTGAAGTGAATTCCCTCTTTTGTGAGAAATTTTATTACAGCGCGGTACTCGATTTTTCCATTTTCGATTACCCTGTTATATTCTGTTTTATAAATGAGAAGTTAATAAACGAAACTTTATGAAATTTGCAGGCATAACTACCAAAACTTTGACAATTATGACAATCAAGAAATTTTATTTTTTTTTCCATAGCCTAATGAGCTCGGCAGAACTTTTCTCGGTCCCCGTAAATACAATTTTTATGGGTGGTCCAGTTGATTTGTGGAGCAGTATATATTTCAAAGCCAACTCTTTATGGATGACCGATGGCGGGAAAACTCCATTTTTGAGTTTCATATATTGAAAAAATGGCCATTAATGTATTTTAAAAAACGCTCTAACAGTTAGGGCCGGTTGCAGAAAGCAATGTTAAGTGTGGTGTTAAGGCGCGTTCTCACGATTCGATTTTTGTTGATCAACTTTGGTGGTTCAACAAAAATCGAACGGAAATTGCTGTGAGAACATATGTTTCAATTTTTATCGGTCAACTTTTGTTGATTCCACAAAAGATTGAACCATTCAAACTTTATCGTTCAAGTTATGAGTCACACAGTAATTTTCAGACGAGTCGAATCGCGTTTGAAACGTGTGAACATTTGCCAGTCGAGTTGAATCATTCGAACCTGTTGCTTGCAGTCAGTTTATTATTTTTAATTAAAGAGTGTAGGAGTGTAGAGAAACGAAATGAGCTTAAAGTGGTCAGAGGGCACTATGATAAAATTTATAGAATTATACCATAACCATGACTGTCTTTGGAATCACAGACTGGACAGTTATAAAAATAAAAATGCCAGAGATAACGCATTGTCTGTTATTGCACGGGAAATGGGAATAGCCTGCCCTATTATTACTGCAACGGATGTTAGAAATAAAATAAAAACGATAAGAACTATGTACAAAAAGGAACTAACTATAGTTTTGAGATCTAAAAAATCGGGAACGGGCACTGACGATGTCTATAAACCAAAGTTATTTTGGTTTAAGAAAGTTGATGAATTTCTGCGAGGCGTATCAGCACAAAGAAACAGCTCATCAAATTGGGTAAGTTATATTTTATTATGCTTATCTGATAAATACCTAGTAATTCATATACTACATTACATATTAATCGTTATATATCATATTCTCTTGCCACGGCACAGCCCCACGATTTAAAAAGAAATTTGCATATGTGTCACGTTTGTTAGCAGCTTCTTGCGTGTAATTACGACTCCCAATGTTATTTTGTAATGCTTGTATACCATTTGCCCCATGAATTTCTGATCTCCAGGAACCTGGTATAAGTGTCCCTGCATTAAAATCCTCTACGTCCAAGGAACCTATTGTTGTGTATTTTTCACTTGAAGTCGTTCTTAGCCAATTATGTAATGCACATGCTGTTTTAACTAATATATCCACCTTATCAATCGCAAGAGGTATCGGTTTTTCAAATATTCTAAATCTTGAGACCAAAATTCCGAATGCATTTTCGACAATGCGACGTGCCCTAGATAGACGATAATTAAATATTTTTTGCTTTCTAGATAGGCACATAGTTCTTCCATATGGCTTTAAAATAAATGTTTTGAGCGGAAAAGCGTCGTCAGCGACGAAAATTCCATTTTTTGGAAAATTTAACATATTTGCTTGTAGTGCTGCATTTAGCGATGAATTTGAAAACACTGCTGCATCATTGGTTCGTCCATTTGTGCCCACGTCGATATAACGAAAGCAATAATTAGCATCAACAGATGCAAATAAAATAATGCTAAAAGTGCCTTTATAATTAAAATATTCTGATCCACTGTGAGGTGCATTACGTATAACAATATGTTTGCCATCAAGGGCTCCGCAACAATTTGGGAAGTTCCATCGGATATAAAAATTATTTTGAATTTCTTTCCATTCTGCTTCTGTTTGTGGCATCTGTAAATAAAAAATACATGTATAAAACATTTTTGTTTCAGGCTATACTCGATAATCAAAATGAAGGAGAAGAAGAAAATCTGCAAATGGAACCTCACGACGAATTATATGTTTCGGCAACTGAAAGCGAGTTTCCTGAAGAAAATTCAGCTCTACCAATAGCTCCATCTACATCCACAGCCAGTACACCAAAAAGTAAACTTTCAACACCATTTCAAACTCCGCACAGCCGAAAGCGCAAAGCAGTGTTACTAAAACATGACAATATTTCCGCCATAAGCACTGCAATAGACAAACTGGATAAAGTATCCCAACAAAGTCGAAATGATGATGGAGATGAATTTGATGCATTTGCAAAACTTATTGCCATTCAGTTGAGACAGCTTCCACTTCTTAATGCACTTTCATGTCAAGAAAACATACAGACATTGATCAAGAAAGAACGTTTAAAAGTTCTGTTAAATACTACAGAGACTTATAAGACAGCGTCGCCATCACCATTAACATCATCACTCTCTCTGCTCAGTGATCAAGAAATATGGTTAAATTCGGAACCTACATCACCTGGGTTTGTACAACAATGTAGCTATTCTCGTTCTTTAGACGAAACAGCTAATGACATTATTTCTCAAGCATTTACGAATCTTTAAGTACTTACTTATTTTTCCTATTTGTTTAACCATATTTTGTAAAGTGTAATAAATAAACACTATATTTTGTACTTACTTTTATAAATTCTTGTAGAACCTCATACATTTGTTCGCAGACTTCTTTAATAAAATTTGATATTGTATTTTTTGGTACTCTGTACATGAAGGCCAGCGTTGCAAAAGAATCGCCTGTTGCCAAATAACGCAAAACTATTTGCAGTTTTAGAGCTGCAGGAAGTGCTCTTCGCATAACAGTGTCTTGTTTTTGGATTTTGGGCATAATTTTCAATAATAGTTCTTCAAATTTTTCTTCGGACATTCTCAAGTGATTTTTATATCCTTCTGTATCCTCCACTGCAAGTTCCTTTAGGAGAGTTTCTGAAACTCCATATTGATTCCTCTTCTTAATCCAATTGCGAATCCATACACGACGTTTTTTACGTTGTTTATCGCCACTTACGATAATTTTTCTTAATTCTTCGCCCAGTAAACTGGTAATAACTTTTACACATGCACGCACAATTTCACTTGGCGCCATTTTTAATCACTAGCTTTATTCAACTTTAGCTTGAAACGTGTGAACTAAAAATTGACCGATTTTAGTTGAACCACCAAAGTTGATCAACAAAAATCGAATCGTGAGAACGCGCCTTTAGCTAACGTCGCGTCAAAGTGAACAAAATCGCATCAAATTTTGATTACTAATGTATTAGTTACCATAAGCATTTGAGATTTGATTCGATTTTGTTCACTTTGACGTCGCGTTAGCTAACACCAGACTTAACATTGCTTTCTGCAACCGGCCCTTAGTGTTGCATCTATCGTGTGGCCGAATTTTTATGCAAAAATTATTATAAAAATATATTTTGTGATCGACTTGAATCACGGGCCAAAAACGGAACATTATATTGCATTTTACTATATTACCATTAGCTTCCATCAAATAAATTTTCTTCCGAATAGTATTTATAAAATGATATGTGAATATTTCATAATTAATATTAAACAATATTCAATTAACAAAATATATGCACCAATCCCAACATCAACTCTGGATATGAATAAATTCAAACTTAAGAAACAAAATTGAAGGTATTTATTTTAACCTCGTCTGATCGCCTCGTTGCAATTACCAAACTTAGCTAGCTTAAAATAATGGCTTCGTATGTAAATACATCTTTTAAAATATGTTAATCTGCTGTGCCTACTATTAAGCAAAGTAAAGGTGGAAACATAATTTTGTGAAATGTTCTATTCAAATCAATATGAACAATGGATGTGTACTTCTGAACAAACTTGTTTTTTAGTAGGCGCTATAACTGCATTGCTTTGTGTAAGATATATTATTCTAATCATCAGTACTATAATGTGTAACAAATGCTTTGTTAACAGTTAGGCATGCTACAATAAGTTTGCGTAAATATCCCGACAATAAAGCTGAATACTATTACACTACACCCAAGTAAACTTATTGACACAGAAAAGAAGTAAAAAGAGAACAAAAACATTAGTGAGTTTTATGACATTTTATATAGACCTTCCGCTTTATGAAAGTTCTAGTAGCCAAAATTTGTCATGAATGTCAACGTCAATTAATTTATGGAGTTGATTAAAAAAATCGTCAAAGCGTAATAGTGCTTTTATTAAAACACTGGGCTCTCAACATCTCCCAGAAAGAAAGCAAATTGTGTTTTATTGCACTACCGTGTTTTTTACTACAACTGCGCTATGTTCTAAATATTCGTGAAACACATATTGGTTTGCAAGGCTGGGACCGTGGATATATTATTTGCACTACGGTATCCGATTACTCGGAGCTCTCACATAACTGAATTCAAATTAACTAAACTTTGCTGATGAGTATAGGAATAGAATAAATCGATGCATTGATTCCATATGAGCACATTGAAACATATTATGACAGATGGTTAACCATAATTCCAATCATTATTCAAACCAAGCGCACAAAGGTATAATTAACGATAGAATTTAGATTTAGGCTTCAAATATACAGTGTGTCCCCGGATTGAGTTCACTATAGGTATAATTGACAAAAAATTTTACAATTTTATTTTAATGTTTTGGGATTCCGCCCTGCTTGGTCTGAAGGGAATTTTAAGATTATTTACAGTTTTTGAAAACATAAGTTGGCCTTGACAGTGAAGCAAAAACTATTTTCTTTTCAGGTAAACTACCCTTTCTATCCATGATACGGCAAAATTTTACCAAGAAAAGTTGTTCAGAATGATAAATTATGGCTCTATACAAAATTTCAGGAAGATCTACCTACTTAAATTAAACCGTTAAAATTGTACCTATTTATTAAAAATTACGGTTTGATTTAAGTAAGTAGAACTTCCTGAAATTTTGTATGGGGCCATAATTTCCCATTCTGAACAATTCTTTTTAGTAAAATTTTGGCGTATTATAAACAAAAAAGGTAGTTTACCTGAAAAGAAAATACAATAGTGTGTCCCAGGATTGATGTTACAAGAGGTGAGATACCTAAAAATTTTAGAATTTTATTTTAAGGTTCTGGGATTCGGTCCTGCTTGGTTTGAAAAGAATTTTAAGAATATTTTCAGTTTTTGAAAAACAAGTAGGCCTTGGCAGGGAAGCGAAAACTATTTTATTTTCAGGTAAACTACGCTTTTTGTTCATGATACGGCAAAATTTTATTAAGAAAAGTTGTTTAGAATGATAAATTACGGCCCTATACAAAATTCCAGAAAGATCTGTTGACTTAGAAAACACCATTATTTTTTAGATAATTGTATTTTATTTTCAGGTAAACTACTTTTTTTGTTCATGATACGAAAAAATTGTATTAAAAAAAGTTGTTAAGAATGAGAAGTTGTGACCCTATACAAAATTTCAGAAAGATCTGTTGACTTAGATGAAACCGTCATTTTTAATAAATGCAATTTGTTTAATCTAAAAAATAACGGTTTAGTCTAAGTCGACAGATCTTTTTGAAATTTGGTACAGGGCCATAATTTTTCATTCTGAACAACTTTTCTTAATACATTTTTTCCGTATCATAAACAAAAAAAGCAGTTTACCTGAAAATAAAATACAATTATCTAAAAAATAACGGTGTTTTCTAAGTCAACAGATCTTTCTAAAATTTTGCATAGGGCCGTAATTTATGATTCTAAACAACTTTTCTTAACAAAATTTTGCCGTATCATGAACAAAAAGGGTAGTTTACCTAAATAGAAAATAGTTTTTGCACATTTTTCATTGCCGACTTAATTTCTAAAAATTAAAACTCTGCTTAAAATTGTTTTCAGACCAAGCAGGGCGGGATCCCAAAACATTAAAATAAAATTGTAAAATTTGTTGTCGATTATACCTATAGTGAACTCAATCCGGGGACACACTGTATATTATTAGGTAATACTGGTGCCTGCTTATTTTATTTTTACCTTGCCCACGTACTATATATACAGAAATCCTCCTCGTCCTATGGTAAATCATGTAAATAAATTTAAAAAAATATATTTTATTTGTTCCTCACTTGTAAACATCAATTTATCAAGTCACTGTATTCACCTTGAAAATGTTTCTTAACTGGCTAGCCAGTAAAAAATTTACTGGCTATCCAGTTATATTTTACAAGCGTGCTCATAGATAAATGATAGCGTGCAAAGCCAGAGTTGTCTTCCTTGGTATGTGTCATATTGATTAATTTAGTTGCTTGTCAGTTTGACATTTTGAATAAATGGTGAATTTCTAGTTATTTACAAGTGAGGAACAAATAAAACATTCAACAATACACGCCAGGTAACCATTTTTACTGGCTCAAGGATATGACAGGCTCGCCTAACGGCTCGCCAGTCATCCCAATCCTATCGCCAGTAAAACCTGTTTTACCTGGCTTGTAATGTTAAATACTATAACATACCATAACATTACAAGCCAGGTAAAACAGTTTTTACTGGCGATAGGATTGGGATGACTGGCGAGACGTTAGGCGAGCCTGTCATATCCTTGAGCCAGTAAAAATGGTTACCTGGTGTATTTTGTTGAATATTTTATTTTTTTTTCTCACTTGTAAATAACTAGAAATTTACCATTTATTCAAAATGTCAAACTGACAAGCAACTAAATTAATCAATATGACAAATTCTAAGGAAGACAACTCTGGCACTATCATTTATCTATGAGCACGCTTGTAAAATATAACTTGCAAGCCAGTAAAAAATTTACTGGCTAGCCAGTTAAGAAACATTTTCAAGGTGAATACAGTGACTTGATAAATTGATGTTTCCAAGTGAGGAACAAATAAAATACTATTTCTTCAAACGGCAGTAAAATGTGACATTATACTGCTTGATTGATGATGCTAAACTGTCACTTCATTACCATGACATCTAAAACACTTTATCTGCCGCTGACAACTTTACCTTCCAATCGTCAGCGTGAGCTGTGGAATTCTATTGATTTTTTAATCATTTCAGTTTTGAATAAAATCCACTCAAAAATACCGCTTGCTATGTCTTCAGTCAAAGTTAGTCATAAATAAATAGAATTCGGCTAAGCACGAAGGTAGGTAGAAAGGTCAACTGCCAACCTCAGGCCTCCTTCTCTCCTTCAATCCCCATTCCTTGACAGGGAGTCGTGACTACCACTGCAATGGTTGTCTTCTATTCTTCTCGAATAGCCGCCATATGATTTTCCTCATGGGCAGCGCTTCCAGTCATCTCCCGGACCCGGTCTGTCCATCGGCACGGAGAGCATCCTCTGATTCTTCTGCCGTTGGCTGGTCACTAAATTACGGTAGCTTCGCTAACACAGGTAGGGAAACTCCGTGTTCTTTATGGCAAACCAAACTCAGTTTTTTAGTGACATACGCAATCAGTTTTTATTACGGCTGAAAACGATCATCTGTCTAACTTCTGACCTAAAGGATGAAATATGCCCTCGCATTTCGAAACGTAAATTAATAATAAAAAATGTTATTTATGCACTTACTAGAAGATCCTATGATAAATTTAACATTGACAACGTTTTTTGAACCTGTCAACTTGTGTTTCCCTACCTGTGTTAGCGTAGCTAACGTGATTTAGTGAACTTAATTACTGCGCCTTGATATGCCCGGCTCCATAGCTCAGTGGTTAAGCATTCTGGCTACTGATCTAAGGGCAAAGAGTTCGATCCCCATCCCGGTGAGGTTTTTAAAAAATAAATAATGCGGATGAAAACCTCTACAGAATGCCATCATTCGGAAGTGATGTAAAGCCGTAGGTCCTATTTTACTACGATGTGTAGCATGTAAAAGATTCCGTGCTACGGTTGGAACTCCTTAGTCTCGGCAAAATTCTAAGTAGGACTAAGGTACCTGGTACTCTGCATGCCTAGATCTTGCCCAGGGGGTTGGCAAAAAGGGCCTATAAAGGCCTACCTGCTTGACATCAGTCTCCCCACAAATACTACTACTACTACGCCTCGATATGTGCCCGATATACAGGGTGTTATGGAAATGAGTGCAAATATTTTAACCCATAATAAAACTCGCTAAACTGAACGATTTCTCCATTTATAATTTTTTCGAAAACGCCCTCAGAACTGAGTTAAAATTCAAAAAAATGTTACTCTAAAAATGCATACCCGCCTATGGAATAATATTTTAATTTAATAGCGCAAAACACAAAAAACATTTCTTTGATACTGATAACACCTTTAGTTCACATCTGGTCACCAACGTACTTTATCTATTGATGTAGGTAAGTTATTGAACGTGTGTTTTTTTGTGCAAGAACTTTGCAGTTTTAATATACTTGTGTAGTTCACCTTTAACTTAGAGAAGCGGCTCGTCAAATTTAGGGGAGATAAATGATTGAAAAAATATGCGATTAAATGAAAAACGATAAATAGAAAAGTTGTTCATTTTGGTGATTTCTATCACTGTTTAAAATATTTGCACTCATTTTCATAACACCCTGTATCTCAGAATACAGGTTTATGAGATATAGAACAAAATTTTAAATACAAAGGTTTGCAGAAAGCGCATTTTTTGGTTTTAATAATGTCTTCGTCTTTACATATTTTTCTTGCATAGTGATCATGAAAGTCGTCGTTTTTTAACCAAAAATCGTGAAGAAAGTACTACTTTTTTTAACGCAAAATTATGGAAAAAAGTACAATATATAACGTTAACCTATAAACGGATGTGCACTTTCCATTTTCCGCTCTGTATCTCGAAAACGGTTGACATTACAAAAAAAACGTAACTTGTATAGAATTTTATTCTCTACAACTTTTGTAATAACCTCTAACGACATGCGACGCATATGGATATTTGCAAAAAAACAATTTTCGTGACCTTTTGCCCTTTGATAACTTGACTAGCGCACACGAGATCTTACGAGACGTTTCACAACGTCTTTAGAGAGCCAAAACAAAGGTCTATGCAGATTTTCAGCTTTCTGACTTTCATTCCGAGGTGTAGCCTTTATTTCGCCCTGTTTAACTGGACTATATTACATGTATTTAAGTTCGGCTTCATCTCTGCTGCTGCTATTTGCAGTAGTAATATTTTTTTCTTGGATTGATCTTCCTTTTCTCCGTGACACTTTTTTAGTTTTTGCCCGAAATAATTTTCTCATGACAACGTGGAAAGAGCATCGTCAACTATAGGCCTTGTATTTACTTGATGATGGGACTTTCCTGAAATTTTGTCAAGAAACTTGTAAGGGTTAAATGAATATACAGGCAGTCGTGTAATAACTAGATAGCCAACCATTTAACATGCTTATGTTTTTGGCAGACAATTTTTAAGTTTGTTTATTTATTTGTTATGGACAAGGTTTAAGCATTCTGAGAGAAACCAACCATTGTTCAAAATTTGGAAATTGTGAGCTTGTTCAATGTGTTGCCTATCTAAGTTACATGATCAAATGAGCAGCCTGTATAACAGTAACACCCCTAAAAGCGTAAAATCCATGCACTAGGTTTCATTTAAATGCCGATTTTAGCATTTTACCTAAATTCTACTCACGTTGAGGGCGACAGCAATGTTAACAAACAATATTCACGCTGTACATTCCAATTCATTGTAAATAGGTACATTTTGCCCTTCCTACCTACTATAAAGTTTATTTGCTCTTTAGCTTGGTACAGTAAAACATCCTGCTAATCGTTTCCCTCAGAAGAAGGCATAATGAAAATTCTAATCATTTTGCTGCAAGTGCAATCGATCATTCTCTGTTTTGCAATTCTCAAATCGTCGTTCAGGTAAGTTACTTTTTATACAGCCCAAGCAATTGATTATTTCATTTGTATTTCACGTTTAATTAACAATAACTGTTTCGGAAAAATTTTACTGTACGATTTTTGACGATTAAAACTTCTCAGTTATCAATAAACAATAATGTAGATACTGGTAGATACTCAATTACAAGTTTTTTGACACCACATATATTGTAAATGTTCATTGAAAATTTAGTGCATTCTCCATAAGTTTGCATTAAATGAAAATTTTTAAATTAAAAATTGAAGTACGAGCACATCCGAAAAGTAAGTGTTTCTTTAAATTTCTAAAGAATATTATATCCTGAAAACGTAACGATTGATTCTTGTAGTGACATGAAGAAAAGTAAAAAATAATGTAGTAGTTTTGACAACTATCATTATCTTCCACAGTGTCTATACAACATGTACCTATGTCGTAAAGTAAAGTATTCGTAAAGTATAAGCAAAAAGATCTTTATAATTCCCTGCATACATTTCTTCTCTGCTTAAAACTACGAAACAAACTTTCAGTTAATAACTTTGATACAGATATAACACACCTACGCTACAGTACAAATTAATTTATTAAGCAAACGACCCATTAAAGATAACTAAACGATGTTCCATTAGAAAAATTAACTATAGTACCTTTACAGCTTAATATGAAAATTGTATTTTGTTTTACGGCAAATGTTTTATGGTTGCATTCTTTTTCTTTGGGCGAATAAAAAAGTCTCTGAATCACCTTGTAATTATTATACATATATATATTTTAACACTATCTCATTTGCTAACATACTTTCTCCTTGTTTATTTTAATATCATTGTCTGTACAGTGCTACCAGAAATAAGTAGAATACACAAGCGGAATGTTTCTTGCAGACCTCTCTTTCAGATTTATGGCCCTCTAGCGAGAGTTTTGACTTTGCAGAGGTTCGCACGGCGCCTTCTTCAGACCCTTGAAACCCAAACCTGTGCGTGTTTGTTACACTGCGAGAAGGCTGCAGGTGTCGGTATATTGATATTACTATGGCCCAGCCCCTTTTGGTCCTTCTGCCATAGTGAACTGATATTACAAGCTGAAGTTCTAATTAAACAGTGTCAATAGGCTGCCAATACTGGCGGCAGGGTAGTGTCTAATTAGGTATTACTTGGGTAGCAAGCGAAGCCCAGATGCGCTCTAACGAAGCGTAAATGCGAGTTCTTTAGGACACCCTCGCAGGCTAATCATTACCATGCATTTAATTAGTGCATTTCGAATTAACAGTTGCATCTAATAGGTTATAAATTGTATTATTTACAGCGGAGTATTTTCGAAATGCCTTTATTGCTTTTTAAAACGTTGATAATTAAACTGAGCAGAATTTAATAAAATACAACCAGTTTTAACAGTATTAAAATAAGAAAATGACTAACATTTTTATTTTTCGCTTGCTATGTAAACGACCTTTGTTGCAAACAATTAGAATGCATCATCCTGAAAAGTAATTTTACATTGGTGACTTTTAGTACAATTTTATTGTTCACTAAATTTCAGTTGTAATGAGTGATGATAGTAAATTTTTTTATACCAAAAATTACAATATTAAATAGTACATAAATACAAAATTCTAATACATTCGAGTTGATCAATAAATATCATTTAATATCAAATAATCTACAACTACAAAATTATTAATCTACATCAGCTATAATCTGAATATGTTATCATATACAATTACAATTAGTATAAATTTTGCAGAAAATCAACGATAATATCGTTTCAATCATGTTAGAAAAATATGCTACAGCTTTACATAGTTCATCTTGAGGACCAAACTATTCCTATAACATCATAACTCAACGTTCTACAATAGATTTGCAATTTCACCACCAATACTCAAACACATTATTGCCAAGTATTTAACTGCATTTGACTGACAATTAATAACAAGGTGGCAGCCATAGTTTTCAGCAATTGAATAGAATATATATTATCTTAGAACTGATGGAAGAAAAAAGAACATTTCGAAATCAAACTGACAACAAATACAAGTAAAATGCATATAAATATAATGAATAAAATACTACAAGCAAATGCAAAGTGGCACAATCGGGAATGCACTGAAAATGAAACATATGACCTGTCCCACCTCCGCAAAAGTGCGAAGAACACAGAACAAATTTATAGGAAATCTTAAAGATATAAATAGCAACTTAATGATAGATATGACTACTAAAACTTAAGCTTCGGCAACAGGCTTCGGTAATGCACGAGAACTCTAAAATTATCAACACGAACTCTCTACAGTGTCGAGTTTCCTCATAAGAAGCATTCAAAGCAAATTAAATTTGACAACACTTTTAGGTTAGTCGAGCGCGGTAGCTCAGTAGTTAAGTATTTTGACTACTGATCTAAGGATCACAAGTTCGACTACCGGTCCCGGTGAGGTTTTTAAAATATAAAACTGCTGATAAAAACCTCTACAGACTACCATCATTCGGAAGTGATGGGTCCCATATTACTACGATGTGTAGCATTGCTTGCTAGGGTGCTAGACCCGGCAAAATTCTAATTAGGACTCTGAACTATGATCATAGCAGTTGGTGTCGAAGGTACCTGGTACCCCGCATGCCTAAACCTTTCCCATTACAAACAAACAAACAAAAACTGTTAGGTTAGGTTTGTTTAATGAATGTACTTAACAAGAAGGCCGTTTGGAAGTGACAAATTAAAGTGCCCTAATAAGTATTATCAAATCTAAATAGAAAAATAATGCACAAAGTAACATTTCTATTGAGAAAATGAAGTAATAAGCAAAAATAATTCTGACTCAATTATTTGGCTCAATAAAATTACATTATTGTAAAACATTTTCAAAGTTCCCCCCCCCCCCCCCCTTCCCGGCCCCTAACAGCTTTGGGGCATTTACGTGCACCCATAATAATTGCATCTGCACGCTGCAACATTCTGGGGTTAATGATGGTGGCTGCTTAATTAATTCTAACAGTAAGGTCTTCTCGAGTTTGGACAGGAGAAACATAAACCAAATTCTTTAAGTAACCCCACAGGATAAAGTCCAAGGGTGTTAAATCCGGACTTTTTGCTGGCCAACCTCTTGAACTGCCACGATCGATCCATTTGTTACAGTAATGGCGGTTAAACCAATGCCGAATCACACTTGCATGATGATATGGTGCACCATCGAGCTCCAGTAGCCTCGGAAATAATTCTAAATCATTTTCTGCATTTAGCCTTTCACGAAGTATAAAAGGACCGATCAGCCTATTTCCAAGCATTCCTGCCCATACTTTTACTAAAAAGCTTACTTAGTAGTTTCTTTCGTGAACGTTATGGGCCCAAACGTGTTCGTTGTGCCAGCTAAAGGTGCCGTTTCTTGTAAATGTAGCTTCGTCTGTCCATAACACATTGGTTATAAATTTAAAAAAAAATCTATGGCCTTCAACCAACCACTCCGAAAAAGTAAATCGATGTGGATGGTCTTCCTGAAATAAATTCTGAGATTTTTTTCTCTGATAAACACTGCATCATCTTTTAAAATCCTTTGTACACGACTTTGAGAAAAACCCAAATTTCTAGCAGTACTTCGTATACAAGTTTCTATTTGTAAAACGTTACCTTATTCTCGGTCAAACTGCGTTCATATCATGAACTGGAACAGGTAATGGTTCTAGTTTTTCTTAGTCTTCGATCTACAGCTCTTATCGCAGTGTGAGAGGGATGCCTTTTGTTGGGAAAGCGTATTGCGTACACCCTTGAAGCTTCATTAAAATTTCATTTACAGTTTCCTAAAACCCATATCATGTCTGCATATTCATATACCGCGTACTCCATGGTACAAAGACAAATTATGGTTGAAGCAAATCAAACGCAAGTGAAATTACAGTCTGGAATAAATCTGATTTCAAAACTGAAAGTCAAAATTTGACATTAAAGATTTTGAATGTTTGAATGTAACACCACTTCCAAAATGAAAAACAAATAATTAAAACATAATTTTTATTTCAAATGTATTTTCTGTTGATAGAATATGAGTAATATTAAGTTTTCTTTATAGTTCCTTATAAATTGCTGTTGGAGATAACAACATTAACCACACCGAACAAGAAAACTAAGCTGCACAGGACATTTTTTTCAGTTTTGTGTTTATCTTTCCTGGTAGAAAAAGGTTACCTGAAGCTTTAGTGGGAGTTGCAAGACGCCCTGTATAACGTTAAGAGTTTGCAGGTTTTCTTTTACTTAAAAGTAATGTTGTATTTGTCAAATATAGCTGGAATTAGCACTGTACACTTAATGAGTAAAACAAGCATCAACTATAGCATTGTTGGTTTGTCGTAAAGCCCATTTCGTACCGTTACACTTGGTGCTGAATAATTTGGATTTTCGAGCATGGCAAACACTTGTGTAGTACCACAAGAACCTTTTAAAACGTATTTTGGCAGCACTGCTGTCCATTGAAGCGGGGGTTTCATTACGGGGAGCTTCGGATGCACTGATTCTAAAAATCACTTTAGTTTTAAGCTTAGACCTGCAATTTTAATTTTATAAATGGCCGATTCTCTTATGTTTTGTTCGTTTGTCTTGTGTTATTCCATTAGTTTTTAGAATCTCGTCTGAATTCAGCATTGAGGGATATTGTTATAAGGAATTGCGAAACGCTTCCAGAGGCACAGGTTTGCAGTATAGAAGCGGAAGCCCCAAAACACTTTCGGGGAGGTCCATTTGAAAAGCATTGATGAATTCACGTCTTCTTGCTGTTAAAATTTTGCTTAGAAGATTCTGTTTCGTTTACAATAAATTTTAAGTTATCTTTTCCTGCTTGTATTATTTTGACGTAACGAGAACAAGAGTGAATCTACCTGAGTTAGCATTCCAGTAGTCACTCTGTTGAAGCAAATAGAGAATAATTAGTACTCGATAATTAGTACTCAGCTCCTGAAAATAGATCAATCATCAATCACTGATCGAACTAAACTGGACGATGTAGCAAGGACGCAAGGGCACGACCCAAGGTCGCAGTTAACCAGGATATCAAAAACATTTGAACAGCGGCGAACAGAGTCAATGGCAACATTGGCGTGTCATTGCAGAGGGATCGAGATAAAAAAACAAGGAAAAGTAGATAGATTATAGTTCTTATTGCTGTGTGTGTTCCCGAAATTTGTTTGTAAATGTTTAATTCCTTTAATTTTACCGTGTTTTGACTCATTGGGGAGATTATTTTAAAAAAGGAGTCTTTGTTTTAATGTATATAAATTGCTGTGGTCGCACGACATGTATAGAGCTAGCACGATTGACATTTAAATATCAAAAGTAAAAATATGTTACCGCATGGGGGGAATTATCGTATCGAAGAATTTAAGCAAGATAATCTATGATCAAAAATTATTTTCATCTAGTATGGCTATGGAATATTTCTTAATTTATGAATGTATTTACGTTTATACTTAATTGTCAAACCTGACATTTGATTTTTAAACGGCTTATAGTAGCATTCATAAAGTAGGAAATATTCCATAGTCATACTAGATGAAAATAATTTTTAATCATACTATACATATGAGTATATAAAATAAATATAGATTGCGGCAGGCCACTAGGATCATAGATAGCACAAGCAAGGGGACTTTACATGTGGAAGTAACTGTATTTAAAAAAATTAAAAGTCAAATGTATGCCTTGTATTTATAATGATCCTAACGACCTACCCCCATCGTACATTAATTGTTCGTTTCTTAAACATCACGACGGCCACATGCATATCCTCCTGGTTTTTTCAATAGTCCTAGTAGCCTGCGGCATTATTTATATTGCCTTTTTACTGGTTAAGATACATCTTTCAGACCATCTTATAAAATATTAAGTCAAAAACTGAAAGAGCAGATACGTGAACAGATCAAGACTAGAGAGAGTTTCCAAAACAGTGCATCTTGGCTGTCATACAACTAAAATCAAAACGCGTATCGGACAAGCAAGGAATACTTTTATAAGTAGGCAAAGATACTCTATATTCATTAACTAATATTAAATCTGCCTGCGAAAATGGCTACTGGCATAGACTACAACTCCATGGAAACGACATAAACTTGTAAATATGAAGTGACATAAATTTTACTTCAGTAATGAACACGTGTTTCATCAGCTCCGCTAATATTTCCTTAAATGGTTTCAATTTTAGGAATATTTACATCAATACTGATTTATATCGTTATAGTACCCCTTGAATTGTATAAGAATGTTGGTAGACAGAGTGAAAAACGTTTTTTAAAAAGAATAAATAAAGACCTACAGCTGACAACAACTGTGAAATGAAGGAAATTAGAATATATTTGCAATTATACGTTACCAGGAAATGTATGAACTGCCACATATCATAATCCAAGAAAAAATCGATGACACAGTTAAGTTCCTATATGAAGCAGAAGATGCATTACTGTTTTTCTTTCTAGTAATAGGGCAACAGCTTTACCATCCGGCTAACTACTATTATTAAATAAATAAATCTCTGCAATTGATATTGAACAAAAATGCATCGCCAAACTGCATTGAAATATATATGCAGAGTGTTACATGCTAATTACGACGCATTTAATTACTATACAGCAAAATTGATTATTTTAAGACACTATATTGTCATCCAAATGAGCAATTTTTGTTGGCTCCATTCTAAAATGCTTTACAAAATGTATTCGTAGCATTTTTTTTATTTTATACCGAAATAAGTATTCAGCCATGCTCAGAGATCGTTAAAATTTGACATGTGACTGATAAACCTAGTTAAAAAAAAGAACTCGTCCATCGGATACAAAAATAAAATAAATGTACTCAAGCATCTAACATTGAAGTCGTTTCTTCATTCATTGGGAATTTGAATACAACTCTGGTAACAATGTCTATTTCATAAAATGACTGTCAAAGTTTAACAATAGGTAACTCAGGGATTGCTTAGATGTTTTTATTTCAAACTTAAGAGTCTTATCAGCATGTTTAATAGTGCCTATTTATTTTAAGTTTAGGGCAATAAAAATTGCTGAAAGTAAGAAAATCTGTTCACCATGCAGTGTCCTTTAAGAAACCTCAATGGATTTTTTCTGTAAAATTATTAGAGGCTAATATTTGAATGTCTTGCAATAATTAAAATGGGATTCAGTATATTGCGTCCGACGACGCAGCTGCCTGCATACGTTCTGGTAGTTATAGTTTCTAATTCTTTAAGATATCTAAATTATTACAAGCACCCACCCTATTCACACTTTTAACGCCGTTTGAGTCAATTACAAGCAGCATACAAACGAATAAAATGCAAAAAAGAATCAATATTGCCCAATTAAATGTCAATAAAATTGTCTGCGAGAATGTGATAGTACAACGAATTTAATTTTAATTGTATGTTGTATTCTTTTATCATTGTCTGCCTGGGTGGTTGAGTGGTACCCATATCACATCACCATTAAAATGGTAGTACCATATTTTACAAATAAATTAGACATTCCGAGTTTTACTGCTCTAAAAGCGTATTGCACTCACGTGCATTAATATTGTCTAAAGTAAATCCTTCGGTTATATATGTTAACATTTATGAGACGCGGTCAGTTTTTCCACAAATAAAAGCGATGTCAGGTGTCTAAACCCTACATTACTGACTTTTAAATAGTAGATTATGCAATGCGTTATTTTGCTGAGGTCCAATTTGTGACTCGAGGGTGAAGCAACAGAAGGCCACATCCATCGCGACGATGGAACCACCCATAATAAAGTTAATAAAGAAAAACGAGAATTAGCAGATAAACAGGAAGGAGCTTGAAAACAAAGCAACAAGCTCCTTTATAACCCCAGGGAATTTCGAATGGAGATAATCGAAGACTCTACGGTCGAACCAGCTTGTTCGACTTTTGTCTAACAGCAACCCGAGCTCATCGATCCGCGCCACCTCTGTGAGATAAGGAGTTGGAAGCGCTAACACCAGCCATGGATCGATTCTTAGGCTCCCACTTGTGTTTGCGGCTGAGAGCTTTCGAGCTCGCACTCCCAAATCATCCGGCCGACAAGCTCCAGCCTCAGCGCCCCCAACAAACTAAGCACGCACTCCCCACGTGCGGCTTGCCCGCTCCAATATCCGACGTCCACAGCGCTTCCAGAAGCACGTCTGCGAGGAACTCTGTCACGTCGCCTTCTCCAACGAGGGTCCATCTGGCTTCGCCCAAAGACGCCTCAAGCTTCCGGCCCGCTCCAGCTGCCTGCCGCCGAAGTGCTTCTCCACCAGCTGTCCTTTGTTCAGCTCCAAGTCAAGCCCCTAGAGTGCCCAATACATTCCAGCGGGAACCCGGCCATCAACCAGCTCCGTGAAGAAGCTCGCCCTTGCTACCAACGCCTCATACACTAGCCAGAGTCTCACGTCTCGCCCACAGAGACGCCCTAGCCATCCACAACAATTTAATCTTAAGCTTTATTCCAATTTGATTTTCTTGTAAATAATGTATACATAGTAATTTTAAACATTAACCAACCAATCGCTGTCTTTAAAATAGGAGCTACACCTAGACTGCTCTTCTTTAACACTCTCTACTGCTGAGCTATTATGTGAATGGTCTTAAAACGCCATTCTTGATATTGGTCACGCCATCGCACACACAAAGCCGAGGACGAATCATGTCATGCATATAGTTCACCCAAACATTTGGTATAGGTGTTGGGCACGCAGGATATAATTGTTTCTATTGGGGTTACGATTGCTACGCCAGTTCCGTTTTCGGTTTTCGAAGCATCTGAATATATTTGGGTCCAATCAAGAAGACTGTGAAGGCTTTTAGGTGTGTTTTTATTAAGTTAGAGTTGGTCTCTTCATTGTTATAATGAGTTAAAGTAGTGTCGCAGATGAGCAGATTTATGGTCCAATAAACTTCGGTGGGAGTATTATCTTGAGTTCAGATGTATACCTATTTAATCGTTCGTGGAATGATGGAACAGCTCTCTTCTTTGTTTGATAGATATTGCTGAATCTATTGGAAATTGCGATTTTCTAGACCGGATGTTCTATTTGCGAACCAATCTTTGTGGCAAAGGCAATACGATATTTTCGTCTGTTGTATAAGGGGGAGCCCCGATGTTGCAGTACAGACTTTCTATCGGGCTGGTTCGTAACGCTTCGTAACTGGGAGTATTGCTGAATTTTTAATTTTCTCTATTTCCTTCAAACGTGATGTTTTGGTTGATCCATACTCCATAGAGCATTTTTGATAATCTGTGTCCTTTCCTTATGATTTATTTTCCAAGCTCGTTGATTAGATTTATGCCTGCTTGACATGATATGATTAAATGTCTTATATGTGTTTCCAAATGTAATTTGTTGTCAAAGTACATTCCAAGAAACTTTCTATTGTCGACATACTGTAATTCTTGGCCGTACAGTTTTAGAGTCCGCGTTTTTAATTTTGTTGCACTCGTATAAGATTTGTATGAATCTATTTTTGATATTTTTGAGAACATTATAAAACAACACAATTATGCATTTCTTAGAAAAAATATGCTATTTATCCTGTATTACTTAATAATAACAAAGTGTTTTCAAAAATGACGAATTGTCAACTGAAACAACAACCTTATAAATATCAGTTTCTACAGCAACAGTAAGGCGTTTAAAGAAAGCGATGGAATTATAAATTTATTTTTCGACTAAAACTAAAGCAGTGTTTTCAAAAATGCTAACTATTCTAATTGTTAATCTTAATGCTATGTTTACGAATAGATACAAATTCAAATTCAAAAATTAAGATATTTTCATGTATACCATGCTCTTGGTATTTTATCAATTCTTTAGCAAACAGCAAATACATTATTTTACCTTTACATTATAAGTCAATATTTGCTAATATTGCAACATTCTGAAACATCTAAATAAATCGAAAACTGTCGACATTGCTGCTGGAAATCAGAAACAATTTCATCATCATACATATAATATTTCGAAGTAATTAGTAGCAATTTTTATGCAAAAATTTAATAAAAATTATTTATGAATACTTCAGGAACCTGTTGACATTATTTGAAAGTGCTCTAAATATTACTAATTACTATCACACTTTAAATATTACTTTTGTAAATGCCCCATTTTCAGATTGCGTAATTACAGAATTATCAAAACGGAGTTAACTATTCCTACACAAGTACAAATCAACAAAATTTAGTTTACTACCTGAAATGAATAGCATCTAATACACTCCCTCTTAGAAACACAGAATAAAAGAATTTTTTACTTGGTCTTGGAGCAAACCTACTTTGTATTTTTTACAAAGACATCCATCTAAAGGACAGCTGGGCTGTGGAACCATAGAACCGTTAATACTACGCGGATGACATTTTTTAAAGACAAACGGTTTTGAAATCTCCGTTTAGTATTATGTGACACGACTCAATTGTGCGCCTTTATTAAACGTGGACCACCTTGAATTTGCCACCGTAGATGTCGACCCCATACTATTCGCGGCTAAATAATTTTACGGAAGTTGTTAGTGAGGAAATGGTTGTTTTATTTATAGAAGTGAATAATGTATACAAGTTACGGTGAACACGATTTTTCTACATTCACAGGATCGATTTCTAGAACACGTCCGCACAGCCTCACAATATATTTCCTCGGCTAATTTAAATAACAAAAGCTATTATTATACACCGAAGCATAAACATATCAAATTTTCAGTTCACTCCTCGCATTTGGGTTTATAGCTTCATAAATACACACACAACATGAGTAAATAAATAAACCGTATCTTAAAAACTAAGTTCTCGAAAAATTAAATAAAAGCTTCACGCTGTTTTACTTAGTTCGACTTTGATGTTATAAATTTGCAATATTTCTTAAAACTTCAGGTTCAAACCTAAAATTATGAGCACCCTTTTGTTTATGAGAGTTGAATATTTTCAGTTCCCATCGGCTTAGCAACAGGCTTTGTTGTTTTTAAATTAACAGCGTAGCTAGGCAAAATGATTTAAGCATTCTAGAGAGGACTCAAATATTAAAAAAATAAAATTTATAAATTCCGAACTACAGTTCTCATACAAATAGATTGGCTAATAAACACACAAATGACTGAATAAGGATGAATCACAATGCATTATTTAGTAGTTTCGTGAATAATTTTGATATTTAAAGAATTCGCTGGTATAATCCCAAAAGTTGCAAATGTTATTTAGGTATTACATTTTACTTTGCTTGTGAAAACATTTACAAGAATAAAAGTATAACCCCCTTTTGTTATTAAAAATAAAATTTTCCACATATTTTATTATCATATAATAAGTAAAAGATAACTGAAATACAAGTTCTAATGTTAAAAAATTCAGAAATATGTGGTTTGCAGCTTTTTTGGTAACGCCTGTTTAGGCTAATGCTTAGTGAAATATCATCCCGAAAAATAGTACTCATTCAATCGCCCTTAACATACTTATGTACCGGAAACGAAAACCAGCATAAGTAAGATCAAATAAAGACTGTGAATAACAACATTAAATACTACGAACTGTAATCGAAAATACCCTACAAGAGGGAACATTAAATGATTACTGTTTTACTTACGGGAAAGAGACGAATTAAATGGCACACGCCACACGCTAAACATAGCGAAATAGTCGTTGTCCACATTCGGCTTGCTTCCCAAATAGATTTAGTTGCCCCATGTAAAGCAAAATTGTGTAAATCTATAATGAAATCAATCTTCAATGATTATCAAAAATTGAAGAAAAGGATCAAATGTTAAGAGATGATACAAGTAGTGTATCTATTAGTGATTTCTTCCCTCTTATACATTAAACAACGCTTAATATAACCCATCAAGGCCAAGAATTACTTACGTCTTATTGCTATTAAATCTCTCCCGTTTGGTGTTGGCTTACTATCGCCAACGCTACCTTGCAAAAATAACCTCCACAATGACTTCAAACCTGAATACTTTACAATTTACCCAACAAGTAACCTATAATTCTAGAAAATATATAAAAGATGAAAATGAAATTCACCTAACAGCAACCCCAAATACAACAATTAAAACATCTCACTGTAATATTTCTAAAAATACTTTTAAACCCCCCACCAAAAATCAAGATGTTTCGGGCTCTAGTGGGCTGCCGGACATCAGGGCTGACATTTAATTATTCGCCCTGGCGGAAGGCAGTTCACAGAGAAGCTGTGCTGGAAATATTGCACTTTTCGCTTCCGTACTTCTAAAACCGTTATGTAGTCTTAGACTATGTGATCTGTGATTGCATTCCCGTGGTGGCCCTGTTTAACCAAACCACTCGGATCTTGACCGGCAAGTCGATAAACTAACCCCAAGCTAAGGTGGAAGCTATCGTGCCGAGAGCTGAATAGCACAGGATTACAGTGTCTCGAACGATACCTATGGAATACCTGGCGCCCTTCAATGGCCCCTTGCTTTGCCTGTAACAGGCTCTCCATGAACGGACTTCCTTTCCTGTCTACTCGTGGGATTAATCTGGAAAACGTTATTAACCCTAATACTCCCTTAGAGGAGGTATGTGCAGCAGGTCCTACTCTAACCACCCCA
Organism: Agriotes lineatus; assembly: GCA_940337035.1. Lineage (NCBI taxonomy): Eukaryota > Metazoa > Arthropoda > Insecta > Coleoptera > Elateridae > Agriotes > Agriotes lineatus. Next base: position 58,016,144 of record OW679194.1, on the reverse strand, counting down.
AGAGGGTGCTCCTCCACTGGAGCCTCTCTAGAATTGCTCAAAAAAGAGGTAATCATTTCGGGACCCGATACTGTATCGCAAAAAAGGCTTCCTACTAAGAGAAACCGTTGCGGCGCAGAAATAAGACGGAGTAAGAACGCGAAGGCTAGATTAGCTGCAAGCAACCAACCAGGCCCACCTGCAGGTTCTAGCATACAGGAGGAGCTTCTTACTAGAGGCACTACTGCCACAGACCAACTTAGTGCAATGGAGAACAGCACACTCCCTGGTAGAGGCTCCAAGCGAGGCCGCCAGAAAAGAAGACTAGGAGCACACAGCAAGCTGAAAGAGGGTCCGACCCGAGCTCTCATGCAGTCAACTCATCCTGGGCCAATAAATGGATATGTTGCCAGAGCCCCAGAGAGACACTTTCCATGATATGATGGCTCAGAAGGACGGAGCAAGGATCATTTTGGTCATATGCTTCGATGCCTTCTCCAAAATCTGGCTAAGAGAATCCGTCAGTAAAATCAGTTTGGAGACAGTAGTTGAATTGACCAAGATGGTATCCTGAATACCGGACCGATCTCTGAGGATCCGGCATGCTGGACGGGTCAATCCAAAGGGGCTCAGGCTTGTTTTTGGCGTGGACGGGCTCTCCGTGTCGGTTCTGAAGAAACTCAGCATGAAGGCATGTGCGATCATGGTAAAAATCTCCTTCTGGGACCCTAAACGTGCAAAACAAAAGCCGCCCGTAGCGGAGCTTGAATACAGGAAGTGTCTGACTCTGCTGCAGAGGCAGAAGACGTAGTGGAGGAGCAGAAGAAGGACTGGACATTTTTCTCTTAAGGAATAGCATCCAACTTCTACAAACTAACCTGCAACACAGCATAGCAGCTTCCTATGCTCTGAGAAGGAGGCTTACGATTGATAGTATTAATATAGTACTTATTCAGTAACCCTGGGTGCGACATGGCTATGTTCAGGAGCTATTATGTCCTAATAGCGGTTCTCTGTTTTATTGCATAAATGCGGTTATGCCGAGAGTTTGTATATACTCTTCGGGACTAACCGATATACATATATTGTCCAATTTCTGTTCCAGGGATCTAGTCGCAGTCAAAATTGGTCTCATAAATGGCAAAAGCAGGAAATACTTTGTTCTTAGTTCTGTCTACTTCCACTACGATGCACAGGAACTGCTGCCCACCCCAGAGTTTGAGGAACTGGTAAGTTACTGTGACACGAATAATTTACCTCTACTGGTAGGCACGACGTAAAGGCCTACTTGAGTATCTCTACACTACGGAATTAGAGGTATTAAATCATGCTTTGTCACTGACAGAAGGCAAGGAGTCATCGACATAAGAGTGGGCACAGCCACGGTCGCTCCGTTTGTCAAAGACTGGCAGGTATCGATGAAACCTTCTCTTTCGGTTCACCGTCATATCACTTTCAATCTATATCTAAAGTGGCCGCCAGTGTCGAATATATTTAGAAACCCAAGAGCAGCCAATTGGGAGGGCTATAAACAACACATCCTAATTGATCAGAATAATCCCAAAAAATTCTGGCAAATTAGAAGAGAACGTTGATCTCGTACATCGGTCTATTGTACAGTCATATGGGACCAAGTATACCATACTGGGCTTAGAATTGCCGAACCAGTGGCAATTCTAAGCCACATCGTTTACGCCTATTGAAAACCTGCACTTTATCAGTGGCAAACATTCACTGACATATCGATACTAATGGGTGTCTTAAAATGAATTACATCTAGTATGCTTGGAATTTCCCATAATGCAATCCAAAACTTTACTAAAATTGGCAAGACGGTAAGTCTATGTCAAATTCGACGTTAGCAGGTTAGATTTGTGTCAGTTTTGACACAAACTAACGCAAAACATAACCTGATAACCTCGAATTTGACATAGACTTACAGTATTGCCTATTTCAAGTAAAATTTTAGATTGAATTATGAGAAATTCAAAGCATACTAGATGTAATTCATTTTAAGACATCCGGTATAATCAGTTAATAATGCATCAGCCATGCAACATCCGATCTAAACATTTAACATAAGGAAATTAACTGTATGCAAAACATTATCCCCAAAAATCCCCTTAAAAAATCCGTGGACAGTCATTGAATCATACAAATATAAACACAATACCTAAAATCTGATAACCTACCCTATCTCTATTGCACCTTTCGAAGAGATCTGTTATACAATTAAGATTTACACCGATTGTTCTAAGTATGAACACAGCACAGGAGCTGATTTCTACTCAGAGCACGATAATGGACTGTATAAACTAACGCATACTAATATCCCTGAAAATGGAGCAGTTAACCAACTAGCAAAGAAATCTGCTGGCCAATCACACCAGGATGAGAGATATATTCACAGAAGCGACGACAAAACTGTAATTAAAAAAAAAGCAATGGTCGAATAAATGGCCCGAGACAGCGAATAGAAGAAAGTGCTTTTCACCTGCGACTATATTAAAGCCTACGTATGATGAACCTATATCAAGAAATGAAGAAACTGTATTAAACAGACTGAAAACAGGTCATACCAGAATAACACACGATAATCTTCTGAATAGACCCGTGTGGCAAACGTTCAGAGTGATTTGTTAATTTAAAATTATTATTATTACTATTTGTCATTAATTGCTTATGGCACCATAACCGAGTTTGTTTTGTTTATTTTTTAATAGGGCACAGTGAAAAACGGCCTTGCCGATCTTTTCCCGTTTGGGCATGTAATATTATTTTCTTGGTTGATGTTTTCTTTTTTATATCTTTTTCTTATTATACTATGTACTTTTTACTTTGTTTTGTAATTTAAATTACAATCATGCTCAATAAACATTATTATTATTATTATTATTATTATAAACCAGAATGTGCCGAGTGTTATGTATACCTAAGTGCTGCACATATCTTGCATAAGTGTCCCGGACACTATACAGCCAGATCAGACTATGGACTCAGTGATAGTCTCAACAGTACATTCAGATCAACTGCAAAATTAATAAATTGGCACTCTTTTAGTTTACACACCCCCACATACACCTGGTTTACGATTTTTTATTTCGCTTAAATTTGGGGGTGTAAACTAAAATAATGTTTACGGGCACCTTATTTAGTTTACACCCCCACCTACACCTGGTTTACGATTTTTGTATTTCGTTTAAATGTGGGAGTGTAAACTAAAATAAGGTTTACGGCAGATTATTTAGTTTACACCCCCACCTACACCTGGTTTACGATTTTTCTATTTTGCTTAAATGTGGGGGTGTAATCTAAAATAATGTTTACGGGCAGCTTATTTAGTTTACACCCCACTTTTTTCCATTGTTTTGTATTGAAGCATTATGATTTTAATTGCGAGGTTAGGTTAGGTGAGTTTAGGTTAGGATAGGATAGGATAGGTTAGGCTAGGTTAGGTTAGGTAAGGTAGGTTGGCGTGTTGTGCCTGGTGTGCGCTCACGGCGGAAGGTGGCACTGGTGGTGGATTGGCTTGTTACATTCTTTTTGCAAATAGCAGAAGTTTATAAACGTGAATAATTTGTTTTACTTAATTTTGAATAGTTTGGGGTGTAAACTAATTTAGTTTAACATAGACTATGATTTAGTTTACACCCCCACATAAACTGATTTCTGATTTTTCTATTTAGCTTAAGTGTGGGGGTGTAAACTAAAAAAGTACCCATAGACTATAATTTAGTTTGAACCCCCTAAATGTGGGGGTGTAAACTAAAAAAGTACCAATAAATTTTCGCACTATTAAAATTATTGTAAATAATATTATAGTAGTGCAGTAAGATTTAGGTAGTTCGATAGCATATATATTACCAATTAAACGAAATAGAAGAGTAGCAGCAAATATTAAAAGTTGCGGAGAAATATAGTACCACACTGCATGTAGCAAACAAATAAATTTATGAAAATGAATCTAGAAGTTATAGCATTAAACCGAATCTTGAGGAAATATCATATATGGTTTAAAGACATATTTATGATGGGTAATCTTACTGAAACTATAACCACTTATCAACTACGAGATAAAGATATACAAAAGTAAGACTAATATTTTTAATAATTAGAGAACTTATTTTTCATGCCACGTGGACTATTTACTTATGTACTTCTCTAATATAGCAACTGCCCTTGTTAGATTTTTTTATCTTAATCGCATACTCTTCCGAGAATTTTTGGGCTAAGTACGTCTCTATACACTTTCAAGTAATTTACGAGTGTAAACAGTTTTGTTTTATTATCGTAGTTATTTTAAGCGACGGCTGCCTGCGCCTTATTTAATCATGTTGACCTCTCCGTGTTCCCGTTAATTTCCGCCGCCATGTGTCATGTTTTCTTTGCCTTTTCTACTCGTTAATGTTCCGACTAACGGTCGCCTGATAACGCATTTGGAAAAGCTCAACTTCATCAGCATTTCATTTAATACATTTTCCATGCTATTTCACCGAATAATGACTGGGCGCGTGCTCCTCGGAATTTGCTATCTAAGATTGCAGTAGCCGTTTCCTATTAAAAAACAAAGAGCACTTTGGATGCCTTTTTAAGTTTCTGCGTGCCATGAATTGAGGTGGCCCCTAAGTTAACTCATGCAGGTCGCAATACGAAGTACAGCACCGAACTCAGAAGATTCGTGCCTCGTCAATTGAACTAAGCAAACAAACGTTCCAAAATAAAAGAAAAAAATCGATCCATGGATCGTGAGTTAAAGAAGCCACTGTTGGGGAAAAAGGCGTGTGTGTACATAGCTGTTTGTCGAGGCGGTTCGCCAGTAGTCCAAGGATAAAAATTTGGGATTTGAATCTCTCCAAGTTTTTCGGTAAATTAATACAAGTGCCTTTGCTCAACGGGTTTTAAACAGTAATCTGATAAAAAACCACGGGTGTTTAAACGACGTGATGTCCGAACGAATATCATCACAGTATAGGGTGGTTTAAGATTACACAGTTACACCGGGCGTAAGTTCTAGATGTTATTAAAACCCCAACTGCAATGTGGATTCACAACAATTGCCTAAAGCAGAATTTGGGGTGGCACCAACCCCTTGCAACATCCACTATTAAGGTCTCTAGTCAGGTACCTATCTTTAATTACATAATAAGGTGTCTATCGGAATGCTCTGCTCCCAGTAATGTCCTTAAATTCGTTCGCATAATTAGTGACTAACTGTAGCTAACGTCATTGCAGGTTGTTGTGTTTGTTTTAACTTCGCACTGTTCTTTGTGCTGCTACATAGAGATTTTATGTGTGTGTGTGTGATCTACTTTTTATTTTTGTTAACGTTTACTAGAATGTGTTTATTACGGTCGGTAATAGGTCAAGATGGTACACTCGTTTCCTATTTCGAGTCGAGATACCTTCGTTACATTATTTGATATGTTTTTACCGGATTGTTTACTTGCGTTTTGAATATTGGAAATTGATTTATATGTTGCGTGATTGTAGTTACATTCCAGATTAAGTAACAAACGAGTTCTGGGATTGGAACGTGTCATTGTTGAGGTAGAAGAACTCAACGTTTCGCTCACTTCCAGGGGCTTTATCAGGAGAAAAGAAAAAGACCACGGTAACTCAACGTGTAAACCACGCTAGAGGCGAAACTCTTTTGCAAGGTAAGGGATAGAAAAGCGGCAATGGCTGATGATGAACCGAGACCCGACTTGAGACAGCGCTGTTGCTCAGAGATGTGAGTTTTTACTGAACGTCCTGTTTCACCAATGTATACAGCATTACAAGAACAAGGGACTCCAAAATCATCTACATTGTAGGTTGCCTATTTGGCACTTCCCGTCATTTCCATGTCTAAAATTGCTGTGTTACCAAAACCCACCCCGTATATCCCACCCGAAATGAGGCTAAATGGCCTACATCCAGCGGTTGGCGCATTATTCAAAAAGTTCGGTCTTTAATTGATCACACCTCGTATATGGGACTAATAATAATAATTCGTTGATTATAATTCCTAAAATTTGAGAATATATTGATTTGGTGGGATTGCAGATAGTTCGATGTGAGTTTTTTTATGTTCAGGTTAGTTTGTCGCGAGGTTAAATTACCTTGTATTACCATAGCTACTTCTCCGGTTGCTAGGTCGCCTGTTGGGTGTTTGTTATATATGGTATAACCACAGAATAAAAACCTAACGGACTCAGAAGCGACACTCGCGGCGGCGCCCAGTAACCGATTTCAGCTATGGCGGCCATATTGAAAAACAGTAGATCAAGAATAATATGTTGGTGGCACTGTAAGTTTATGTCAAATTTGAGGTTATCAGGTTAGGTTTTGCATCAGTCTGTGTCAAACTGACCTCGAATTTGACATAGACTTACAGTGCCACCAACATATTATTCTTGATCTACTGTTTTTCAATATGGCCGCCATTGCTGAAATCGGCTACTCGAACATCAAACGTGCCGCCACGAGTGTCGCTTCTGAGTCCGTTAGGTGTTTATTCTGTGGTATAACCTCTGATATTAGTATTTTGGTTTCGTTTTAGACTAGTTTCTTGTAGTAAGATGCATTGTAATGATTTATCATTTAATATCAATTTTATTTCTTCTAGGCGGGTGAAGTCAGCTTCATTATGGGATAAAGTGTCGCCTTTATACGCTATGCTTGATTTGGATACTGTGCCTTCTTGACCTATCTGTACGTTGTCAATAAGTTTATTAACTATTCGTGTGAATCTGTTTCTTATGTTTCTCTGAGTAAAATTGAGATATAAATGTTAAATTATTTCTATGAGGACAGTACTGCCTGCTGTATAATTTCTTGCGCTCTTGATAGAGTCAGCGGAGCCATTGCTGTTTTCTATGAAATATTGAAATTGATTGTAGGTTAGTGTAAGTATTCAAGTGGATTGGTTGGTATTATTTCAGAAACTGGTTTTTGGTGTTCCATTACTTCATCGCTTGGAGACAATTATTAAACAGAATTTTATGAGTTATTTTTTTAGTAAATTCTGCGGTATTACTGGGGAAACATTGAATAAAATTACTCTCGTGATGAGATAATTACTATGCGTTCCTGGAAATCGTTACATTTAATTTTTATTTTGCTGTGATTCGCGATTATTTTATCCGCTATAGCTTTATCAGATAGGTTGAAATTGTTAAGACAAGACGCCTCAACGCCTGATTGCCTGGACATAATTTACCTATGTTAGGTCGTCTATTGTATCTAAAGTATGAACAAATGTCATTTTCGTCTAGTATGGCTATGGAATAGTTCCTAATTTATAAATGCAACTACGTTTTCACATAAATGTCAACCTGACATTTGCCGTTTAAGTGACTTATAGTTGCATTCATAAATTAGGAACTATTTTGCAGCCATACTAGAAGAAAATCATGTTTGATCATACTATGTAATAGTGACCTGATCTTAGATAGGTAGGTGTGATTGGATTTTGAGCAATTTTGGAATAGGTAAGGTTATTGTTTTCTCTAAGGGAAAGGAGTTGGGAGCTTCTGTAGTTCCAGTTTGTGTACAATTAATTTTGTTATTTAGTATTTAACATAATTATGCTGGTATGCCAGCATGTGCATGATATGCACCGACCGCAGAGATGTCTTACTTCCATTCGCAAGCGTTGTAAATACTCGCACGCACTGTGAAATACGTCCACACACAGGCACTCACAGATACATACACCCTCTGCTCAATTTTCTAACTAAATATTTAAAAAATTATAACAGATATCCGGAAGTGCATCCTTACTCTGTAGGTATTTAGAAATATGAACAATGGAAATAATGTTCTTATGCAAAAGAACAGTATTTGTAGGATAATTTCAATAATTGATTAGTCCAAGTAAAATGTTTGGCAACTAACGCAGCTGGAGAACGACGCATTCTTTCATCAAACCCATATTATCGAAAAAATAGTTTATCTAAACATCTTTAAGCAACAGTACTCTTTTTTACGTGATATTGATCAGGAAATTCAAACATATCATGCTAATATCGTGTATTTCAATAATATTAATTACTTTCATAATTTCGGCGCAATAGAATAAAATAAGTGTTTTATATGCGAAATAGTAATTCCCTCTTACCAACTTGTAACGCTTTTATATGCATTTACAAAACATAACAAAGCCAAAAGTACACACAGACAGCTTCCGTGGGGCATGGGCAAACTTTTACTGTGCAAACCTAAGTGTTTCTGTCTAAAAGTCAATTCGCTAGCGACGTAGAAAGTATTTATTAACTGTAAAGAGATGGTTGACGTCCACTAACTCGGAATATGACGGCTAAGGCGTCGAGATGAAGCATACAGTACTGCAGCTTAAATATTCAGCGGATCAATTTATTACTGCAAGGGGGAAATATGTCCTACCGGCGACGTCACGAAGTATATGCTGTGATTTATAGATCATATTAGGCGAGTCGCAATCCAATCGACGTATTAACAACTTTCATAACCTTCCTTTATGAAGAGAAGCTCAAAACGGGCGTTTAACACTAACGTAAACACGCACATAAAACAACACCACTTTTAATTCTAAATAGAAATAAGTATAAATGTTATAGTTACGAAGCGGTAGATAAATAACATGCACATGACATGCTAAACTTATGCAGAAACGAGGTAATTAGAATACAATGCGGTTGTAACAATATGCACATGAAGGCTAAACAAGGTTGCAGATGGAAATAGCGACGTTTGGTGAGCTCCTGCTCTCAATCGTCCACCTGGTGCGGTAGCATGACTATGACCAGACCTGGGGCAGAGCAATCCCACAAGAAGGTAGACTGGATGACGGTAATGTGAAATCGGACTTGAGGCACCACTGGACCACGACTAAGGTTGCTTAGGCGGCAAAGATACTGGAATCTGACAGTAAAGAAAGTCACTTGGATGGTAAAGACGCTGAAACCTGGAGATAAAAATTGGCCCAAGAAAAGTAATTCAACGGAGTCGAAAAAACCCCAAGGCAACGTAATCAAATTTTAATCAGATAAGAGGGTCGAGTCCGAACCCGTTAAATCATGGGAGTTCCGCAGGACAATGGCACTCTCCAACGGGTATATGCGGCTTAGAAGTCGTGAATATCCGATGAGACATCGTCGCATCGTGTAGTAATCGGGATAGCCCTACTAATACACGTCTAGCTTCTTTGTTTGTTCCTAGACTACCCTTCTTCAGCCATGCTTAGTTCCCGAGCAGCCTTTCATCCCTAGGTGGTATTTGAGACTAACTCCAGTATCGTACGTTAACAGCCGCGACGGCAATCGGAACTAAAATATCGCCTATGCTATCACATGGTTACGGTCTTGAACTAACTTTACGACACCGCACCGGCTCATACATAAACGAAACGGCCGGGGCGTGCCGTAATGGACGAAATCGGGACGAAAGTTCTCCTAGGCCGCTACCCAGCCGCAACAAAATAGGCCGGCTAGACTTTCAGTGGAGTTGGGCGGGTTCTTAACGAGATTATCTAAGGGTAACGGCCAGAGGGTCGGTAAATAACGGTAAAATAAAGAGGGCGCCACCAAGCTTGTCTTAACCCGAATAACCGGGCCTGGGCGGTTAGACGGGGGCGAAGTAGTCAAGACACTCCGTCGATAGGGGTACTCGTAAATTATAAACTCACACAACGATTTCGTGATGGCAAAAATACTTAGATCATGAAGTGGGGCTCTTTCAGCTACGGCAATGTCACCACCAAGCTTACCTGCACGCTCTGATCTCACTGGCTCCACCGTACATTTATCTTCTCAATGATGGGCGCACGCTGAAACAGAACATGCACAAATCGACCAAGAATAAAGCGTCTCTTAATTAGATAAGCGTCTATTATTCAATTCTTACATTGGGGCAGCAAAGCGTGCCGCAAACATTGGGTTAATTCTTATAAATAAGCATCAGCTGATGGGCGCACTACTGTTACTAAACAACACCCATAACTGTACAAAATCAAGAGCAGTTTGACATATGAGTCCCACAAAGGGAACGTTTGTTCATAAAAATCGAGTTATGCAACAGCAAAGGCGACGCGAACAGCGTAACTGTCGGCAGAATCCGGCGCCGCAAAGAGATGCGGCGAATTAGTTAGAAACCCAATTCGCAAGGCAAAAAGGGGGCCGCGTTACTGAGATATATTTGGCCGAAAAGGGGGCTTACATAGCCTAACGCCCGCAGGCGAATTTAGAATATGACACAGCTGGTGCTACGCCGCCCAAGCGATCGACAACTTCATGTAACACTCAACGAGCCGAACACGACGCCGTTGCTAACATACGAAAGGTCTCGCACAAAACTTGGCGAATATGGCACCGCCCTGATAAGAAGTGATCTGGCTCACATGATAATTTGGGCAAACACAGCAAAGCCCAAGTAAGGGAAGTGATTAGATTAAAAACGAGCGACGCCACTTCGCGACAACAATTTAAGATGCGAAGGGTACATTTTTAACGGTGCACATGATTTCACATCAAGTTCGCGCACATGCAATTTTACTGCGACCAAACTGGCGATGCCGCCTTACAGCACGTATGCCAAGAGTTCAGCAATTATTCACATGGTTAGGCGCAAAGCTCGCGCACAAGAAGTTAGTCACATGGAGTACCGCGGCACACAAATACGCCCCCGCGTAGCGAGCGTACAAGCGGAAGCAACACCGCAACAATGGTTATGATTCAATGGTTACAAATACCTTAGTTTTATTGGTGACGGCCCAAGAGATCGGCATGCGGTCCAGCTGGCGGGAAACAGGTTGCCTGTGGCAATTAATTCGCCGCTAAAACGGCCGACGGTGTGAATGGTCTGGATGCGCCCAAAATGGCGACAAGGGCTGGCGCTTCAACAAACGCCGCTACGACGGCAAAGCTAGCCCAATCATGTCCTACCTCAACGGGATCCTCGCACAACGAGCTAAAGGGAACACTCCCTTACGTGACGACGTAGAACCGGGCATGGAATTCCATCACACCTACGCCTTGGCGTAATAAGATCGCCGCTAAACGACACACACCTCCTTTGTTCAATGGCCTGAGTTGAACTGCCGAGCAAGAAGCGTTACGACGCCCGAAGTAGCCTGAGCCAAAACGGCGTTACCACGTGACTCTCGACAGCCAATGGCGATGCGCCCAATAAAACAAATACGTTCCGGTGACAAAGAGAGCGCGAGGCCTCGCAGTCGCACCAACAGCGTAATTTCTAGAAGGTGCGGAAATCTTGCGAGCGTTAACACCCGGCTGTCAAAGTACCAACAAAGGGGTGCCCCAGATGACGAGAAATACTGCGCTTGAGGCCAAATATGTGCAAAATCATTATTATGGAATTAGGCGGTGAAGCCAAACAAGTAACTAAAAGGGTTTAACATACGGGCACACTGCCCTAAAGCCTAGGTGGCTAATTAAAATACAAAATGACCTGACAACATCCGCAAAAATCCGGCGAAAGAAACAAATGTGCTTGAATACTGACGCCAACGTCTACTGTCCAGCTATGCTCGCAGAAATATAAAGAAACACTGCAAAGTTACAATAGACATTCATGTTGTAATTCTACACATAGATAGTAAACTTACATTTAAACAAAATTGTGCACCGTGACAATAAACATTATGGTTGTGACTTGTTTGTACTAGCTGATTAATATTTCTCTAATTTAGATTGACTTATTTTGCTGATTTATACACTTCCAAAATATATATAACAAAATTTCTGGCAAAGAGTTAAGTCCCTTATACTGTGTATTCCACAATACAGAGTAACACATAAGTATGGTCATTAAATTAATGGGTGTATTGTATACTGACCCCATTGGAAGTGCACAGTGCACTAAAAATTAATCGCCTATGGAAAAAAGTTGGCATTAAAGTCTGGTACAATTTTTTGATAACCACTGGCTAAATCAGATAAGAGTACATTAACCTAATGCACCGCATGTGAAATACCGAAACAACTGTTTTTTTCTTGTATATTATATTCAAATTCGTTTTTATCGCTATTACCTGCGCGAACTTATGTTTATAGAAATTCATTCCAGTGACAGTCAAAAAGTTTAAGCAATTATATATTTTATTTTTTTGTGGAATTATTACTAATTCTTAATAGTTTATTATGCAAAGTTGTTCTCTTTGATGTCCTCTAACTTCCTTTGAATTTCATGACCATATTTGTGAATCACCCTGTACAATACTCGCAGAATACGAACACAAAAAAAAGTTAAAATAATCTTCTAATTAAACACGCCTACACTATATTTTTAAATTTCTTTTATCAATTTTGTAATTAGCATAGTGCCTCTATCGATTTTATTAACAATTCACCACAGTATTACAATGGGCAATACAAAGCTACAATACTCTAGTGAGCTGCGGCTGAACCTATATTTTACGTCCGGTTGGAGCAGCCATGTTAAGGGTTACGACGCACGCGGACATATGTATATTTACGCGTGAACACGCATACTGTTATGTAATTGTCCCTTCCAACTCAAATTGTCACATCCACCCCTTTATACTTCGTGACATTTTGTTTGAAACGCTTCTCACTTCAAAATGTCAATAAAATTCCCGAGGCGCGTGTAACTCTCAAAACTGAACATTTCGGCAACCGCTAATACGCTTTTATCCTGATTCTAAGTTCTACCTCACTAAAGAAGGTACCATTTGGCTTGTTTGTACTTTATAAAGATAAGGAAGAGCGAGTAGAAGTTTCTAAAGCAAAGCTGCAGCGTTTCGCCCGCTTTATCTGTATGTGCAGATGTCAGCAGTAGAATGTTTCTGTACGCAATTAAACTTTTATTAGCGCATAAAAACATCCGTTCTCTAAACTACGTAGATACGGCTTGTTTTAGTGTTTTTTTACCATACATACACACTGGTAGCAATGGGAATTGTACCCTCTTTATCTTGCGCTGGTATTCCTAGAAAGTTCGCAGCGCCAATAAAACGCGTTCGCTATCTCCCTCGATCAAGTTAAAGGCTTATTCTCATCTACATAAATAACTAATCTGCTGGCTCTACAAAAAATATTGTGGGCTCTAATTGTAGTAAGTCACCCATGGTTCACAGAATCCATCGGTGACCTATATATTTTCATCAAAGAAAAAATGGGTTATTGATCGCGTCTCATGAATAAGCTTCGGTCTTGGAATATGGAACATAAGTGAAATGCTATTGAGTCTTAAAGTAATTTATTATCGACGTGTTAATATTAAAACTACTGTATTGTGAGTATATAAAATATCTACACACATACTGTAGCAAAAGCGAAAATTCAGACATAGAAGCAAAGGGGTTAGCTAACTGGTCTACGGGCTTTTTATATTTTAAAATCGCTATACAGTGTGTAAAGTAAAGTAAATGCACAATCTTTGTAAATGTTTATGGAGGTTAATCTAACTTGATGAAACCGTTTCTATGTTAAAATATTACAAAAAAAGCAACTTCCTTAGCTTTTTAATTTTATTCTGTGCCACTTTAAAACGGTTCGACAAAATGTCATCAGATTTTTAAAACATGTTCGTATTGGCCAGTACATTAAACTGTTACTTAAAATAATTCAAAATTATGATATCCTTGACCACTGTCAACGAAAGGCGAAATGATAATCTTAAATAAATATGACTATTCAACTCACTTGTCATGTATCAAAAACTGTCCAATAAAAATACAAGATTTGACGTCTTTGAGCCAATAAAAATGCACTATATTGACAATTTTCACTAGTGAAAATAATCGACAGTTTTCACTAGTGGTATAGTGAATATTTTAAACAAATGTGATTTTTATTAGAAAAAGTCAATATTAGTGTTCTGTTACTATAGAAATTGCGTAGTTTGTTGCTAGATTTACTGAAAACTAATTTGAAAAAGTAGTTTGGTTCATTGAATAGTCCCTCGAATGCCATTCTTAGCCAAAGTTAAGTAGAATATTTTTGCGGTGGTATCACTCATGTCCATTGCGCTTGAGATTAGGACTCGTGCTAGCGCACTCGTCCTAATCGAACCTAAGCGCAATGGACATTCGTGATACCACAGCAAAAATATTCGACATAACTTTGACTACTCATGGTATTATAAGTGACTATTCAACTCACTTGTCATGTATCAAAAACTGTCCAATAAAAATACAAGATTTGACGTCTTTGAGCCAATAAAAATGAACTATATTGACAATTTTCACTAGTGAAAATAATCGACAGTTTTCACTAGTGGTATAGTGAATATTTTAAACAAATGTGATTTTTATTAGAAAAAGTCAATATTAGTGTTCTGTTACTATAGAAATTGCGTAGTTTGTTGCTAGATTTACTGAAAACTAATTTGAAAAAGTAGTTTGGTTCATTGAATAGTCCCTCGAATGCCATTCTTAGTCAAAGTTAAGTAGAATATTTTTGCGGTGGTATCACTCATTTCCATTGCGCTTGGGATTAGGACTCGTGCTAGCGCACTCGTCCTAATCGAACCTAAGCGCAATGGACATTCGTGATACCACAGCAAAAATATTCGACATAACTCTGACTACTCATGGTATTATAAGTGACTATTCAACTCACTTGTCATGTATCAAAAACTGTCCAATAAAAATACAAGATTTGACGTCTTTGAGCCAATAAAACTGAACTATATTGACAATTTTCACTAGTGAAAATAATCGACAGTTTTCACTAGTGGTATAGTGAATATTTTAAACAAATGTGATTTTTATTAGAAAAAGTCAATATTAGTGTTCTGTTACTATAGAAATTGCGTAGTTTGTTGCTAGATTTACTGAAAACTAATTTGAAAAAGTAGTTTGCTTCATTGAATAGTCCCTCGAATGCCATTCTTAGTCAAAGTTAAGTAGAATATTTTTGCGGTGGTATCACTCATTTCCATTGCGCTTGGGATTAGGACTCGTGCTAGCGCACTCGTCCTAATCAAACCTAAGCGCAATGGACATTCGTGGTACCACAGCAAAAGTATTCGACATAACTTTGACTACTCATGGTATTATAAGTGAAAATTTTCGTAAATTTAAAAAATTTGAAGGTTTTAAAAATATGCGAAGCTTTTTTCCACACCTATGCAAAATTAGGTAGCCACGCGCATTACTTCCAACTGTCAATATCAACTGATGGCCATTGATTTCAGAACTAAACAAGAAAAACTAATAATCGTAGGCAAAATATTATTGAAACTAGAAATATAGGAAATCAAGCAAAAAGCAGGGTAATTGATTATTGCTTATAAAAAAATTAAAAAATTCTAAGCTGTTGCTTTCGTGAAACAATTTTATACTACCAATTCGCTTTTATTGTATTTAAAATATAACAAGGATATATCAGAAGAAAATATTTTTCAACATCAGGTAGTTTCACCTCTTATCCATGTCCAGCGTGGTCCTATTTCAGGCCAGCGACTAGCTCGGATATGTCTGTCACCTTTGTGATTCTTCTACTCCACACATTGCTATTTTGATGTCGTACAGTTATATTGAGCATTTCTCGCTCCATCGCCCTTTGTGTCTCGCACAGTTTTCCTATTATATTCTTTGTGAATGTCCTATGTGTGTGCTCCATAGGCAAGTACCGTCAATAAGCTTGCTCAAACAGCCTAGTTTTAAATCTTTAGGGGCATATTTCAATTTTTTAATATGAAACGGAATTTTCTAAATGCTGCCCATCCTAACATTCATCTTCCGTATATTTCGTTCGTTTAATTTTATTTCCCCTGTTAATTTTAAGAGCGAAGTATACAGTGTGTCCCAGATCGAGTAGGATTGCATGGCTAATTTTCTTATCATTGAAGATGGAGATTTGGTTAAATGGGCAATGTTTTGCAGTTTCATATGTTGATATACAATCTGTTTGAAAAGGTTCAAAATGTCGAACCAGTCAGAATTTATTAGAAAAAACTAAAAACTGTCATTTTTTTGTTTGTTAAATATCTTCGTAAGTATAAGAGATGCGAAAAAAAGTTTCAGTTGAAAGTCACTGTACTCGATGAGACCAATTTAAAATTGGTATGGAACCAAAATTAAAGATGGCTGCTTTTGAGGTACTTTTATCAACTTCTTTAAGTTAAATGGGCGCCATGTTGGATTTTTATGTTACTGAATAGAATTTTTTATTCTCTTTTCAACGATGTAAGATAAAGTATGATTGAATAAAATATTCCAGTAAAATTCATTGTTTTGACATTTTAATCGAGTAGGCTTACATGGATCTAAACAAAAACAAACAAAACGTAATATTGATAATCACATGAAATGTTGGCCCTTGTTAGCTAAACTTAGTTGACACCATTTGACGACACGGCAGGTTACATTACGCAAACTTTGTTATTATTTTTCATCATAGCTACTTAACCTATTTGATTATACATTTAAAGTTTTTTTTTTAATGATTCCTCTTTATTTACAATCTGCCATACAATAAATAGCATTCAGTAAATTTTGTGTAAGTTTACATGACTTGTGGGTTATTGCTTTATTAACAATTTCTTTTAATTACCCTATAATAGTTAGGAGTTTGATTCAAGTACCTTAAGCTAGTTAAAACTAATCTAAAACTAAACTAAGTGACTTGCATTAACATTAATAATGATTAAAATATTTAGGTAAATCTATTTGGTAAGTCACGAGCACTTAGTGGATCACTGGCCAGATTGTTTGGGTGCACACTAAGCCGGGCACTATAACTGCCACTCAGATTTGTGACCATTTCACTGACCGAACTAATTCCAAGATCGCGGCTTATGACATCATTTGGAACGTACCAAGGGGCATCCATTATTTGGCGTAGCACTTTAGACTGAAACCGTCTGATATATTTGTAGAGGAGTTAGCAGCTGCAGCCCATAACTGAAAACCGTAAGTCCATATCGGTCGAAGGATTGTTTTATAAAGTAGTATTTTGTTGGCCGTTGATAACTGTGAGTTTCTACCTAGTAACCAGTACATTTCCCTATATTTAAGCCCTAATAGTTTTCGTTTGGTGCAGATACGGTGTTTCCAAGTGAGACGTCTGTCTAAATGGATACCTAAGTACTTAACTGTGTCTTGCTGGGGAAGTTGTTGGCCGTTTAGAAGAACTGGAGGGCAGGTTTCTCTCCTTATTGTAAAAGTTACATGAGTGGATTTTGATTCATTGGCCTTAACTCCCCATTTTTTAAACCAAATTTGCAATTTGCCGAGATGAGTTTGTAACGGTTGAGATGCTATGTTGGAGTCGTGATGGCATCATAGGATGGTCTTGTCGTTGGCATATGTAGCAATTGTTGTTTGCGTGGTTGCAGGTAAGTCTGCAGTATACAGCAGGTACAACAGTGGTCCCAATACACTCCCCTGAGGGACTCCAGAGTTGATTCGGTATAAGGTAGTAAGCTCGCCTCGCACTTTTACTAAAAAGTATCTGTTAGTTAGGTATGATTTTACTACTAGGTAGAGATCTGGAGGTAATACATGCTTGAGTTTGTATAACAGTCCTTATCAAAGGCCTGGCCCACGTCAAGGAATACTGCAGAGCAATATTGTTGTGTTGCCAACGCGTTGTTTATTTTTGGTACTAGTCTATGTACTTGTTCTACAGTCGAATGCTGTATACGAAAGCCAAATTGGTGTTGTGGAAGTAGATTGTTTTGCAGGATTATAGGTCCTATTCTGCTTAATAGTAGTCTATAAGAAGTGCCTGTTCAGGTGGTTTACCTGGTTTTAATATTAGTATTATTGTGGCTACTTTTAATTGATCAGGCCAATAACCCAGTCTGAGAACAGCATTAAACAGCATTGTTAGGAATTTGTATCCATTTTCTAGTAGTTCTTTTAGAACTTTACTGGTAATTAGATCATCGCCTGGCGATTTGTTATTTTTCAGGCTTTGAATTACAGATTTGATTTCTTTAGTTCTAAGTCGTTTGCTAGGTAGATGCATTTGAAATGGTGATGTTAGAAATTGCTCAACTTCGTTTTCTTCTTCTGGAGTGGCTCAAATACCGTCTCTAAATGTTTAGCAAATACCGTCGCTGTTTCGATAGGATTTCTTGCTCATGAACCATCCTCTTTGCGAAGAGAGGGAATGTGTTGTATCGGTTGTTTTAACTTTTTTGTGGCTCTCCATGGAGAGTAGTCAGAAGCTGCAGATGGAGATAACGTTTCCAGATAGTGCTGGACAGCTTGATTTTTAAGACGTTTAAGAAGTAATTTAAGTTTAGCAGTAGCTCGATTAAAGTTCGTTCTGTCGATTGAAGATCTGGTGCTTTGCCATCGTCTTCTTAATTTCCTTTTTCCTGCTATTAGTCTTTTTACTGCAATGGGACATTCGTCAGACCGTGTATGTGAGGTCTCTCTTGGAGTCGCAGCCCATGCCGCATTTTGAACTACTTGGTTGAAGTGCTCTATAGCATTTAGTAGGTCGTCTTGGGTTTTTAGCGAGATTTCTAGCAGTAGGTTTTCTTCTACTTTGTTTGTAAAGCAGATCCAATCAGTTCTGTTAGTGCTTAGGTCTGGAGGTTTTTCTATGTGCACAGGCTGAGAGCTAAGATTAAGTAGAACTGGAGAATGGTCGGAAGTAAGATCAAGACAAGACTTAATCTGTAGAAAGTTTAAGCTTGTTTTTAATAATGAAGTGATCCAGGAGATGAGGCAATTTATTGACATCAGAAGACCAGTAGGTCGGCTCTCCGGTGGATATAAAATTTGGGTTGAGTGATGATGCGGTTGCCAAGTGTTTTAAGGTAGTGTTCAAAATGCTGTTGTTTAATAGCATGCCGTGGTGGACAGTAAACTGCTGAGAGGACCAATGGTCCAACCCAGTCCTCAACTACAACTGACGTAGCTTGCAGATGCACTTCACTGCATTTGCTAATTTCAAAGTGTTTTGTTGTGTTTATTATGATAATAGCAGTACCAGCATGGCCAGTTCCATCTGGGTGCAGTGTTGCATAGGTGGTATAGTTATGAATCTTCAAGAAACTTCTCTCAGTAAATCGAACTTCTGAGATTAGCATAATATCTATGTCATGTAGTTGTAAAAATGTCTTAACTTCAACAGCGTGTTGTTGTAGGCCATTGGCGTTCCACTCAGCAATTTTTAGTATTTGCGCCATTACGAGAGTTTGGAGACAAGTGTCGTTAAAAGGTTCAACATGGTTGACATCTGTTCGACGAGGTTCTTCATCATCTGCTTCAGTTCCTGCATATCATTTGCTGCTTGAGTTGATTGTAGGATTTTATTTTGTTTAGTCTCTTGTACTTGGTAAGCTCTACCACTAACAATATGTGCATGAGTGATGCCAGGCTGTATTAGCCTTGATAGGCCTCCGTTTGTCTGTTTAGGTCTGAGTGGTGGGAAGGTTTTCTGTTGCAACTTTTTGTATATAGCGCCGGGTAATTGCCATTACACAGGACACATTTAACATCATCGCTTTTAGTTTTGCGTAAGCATTGCGTGATTAGATGGTTGCCTGTACATTTTACGCAACAAGGGCTTCTGTTACAAAAATTCTTTGTGTGACCCAGCCTTTGGCACCTCATACACTGCGGGATTTCTCTCTTTGGTCTGGGTGGTTCGAATTTTACTAATGAATGCGCGAGAGTTTATTTATGTTATAAATATCATTATTATGACAGTTTTAAGTTCCACATAATATAGCGGTAATTGTGTCTTTGTAGTTCGGTCCCTTATATTTGATATGATTGTGACTACATGAGCATGCTTTTCTATGGCCTTCTTTAGAATTTCAATGACAGTAGTTGGGTGAATATTACGTAGTACAACTCTGAAGTTGCGATTTTCTTTAAGTTTGAATGAGTGAAATTTCGTATTTTTTTCAGCTACGGCTTTAATAATGGCAGAGTATTTTTCAGAAGATGCAGGTAAAATTTTAACTTCATCGTCGAATAGTACTTTTATCTCATATTCGTCTTTGGCTGTGCTCTCCAAAAGCTCAAGCAATGGTGGCAGGAATTTAACTGCTGATACAAAAATTGGTTTGGAATTTTTCTTAGTAGAAGTTTGGTCAGTGTCATTGGTGGTTAAAATGCTTTCGTTTTCTAAATTACTGTAGCGATTTGATAGCGCAATTGGTTTGTTTAGCCAGTAATTTTTGCTTGTTTAAGTTGAGGTTGGGTGTTATCTGTACTTCTTTGTCTTTTTTTATTTTCCACAATTTGCCAATCTTGTTCTTGCGGAAGTTGAACTTGTGATTGTGACAAATATGGAACACTGTAGGATTGATGAGGTGCTGCAGCTCTTACAGATGTATTTGATTGTTGTTGGGTTGAACTTATCGGATATTGCAGGCGCGTATCGTCAACTGGCAGGGCTTGATAATTGAGAGCAGAAACAAATCGGCACATTATACGAGTTGCTTTGATCTGTCTGCATCGGTTTAGGTTGTTGATTAAAATGATTAATCACTAAGAATAAGGGCGCCGACGTGGTCACAAGACTTTATACGAATAATGTTGCATTGGAAAGTGTGGAAAGACTTACTTACCTTGGATGTCTGGTAAATGATCTATGGGACCACAGCAGAGAGATAAGGCAAAGGATAGAAAAGGCACGAACAATATTCTTAAAAATGCGCAATGTGCTTTCCAGTAACACTCTGAGTCTACCACTGCGTATGAGATTAGTTAGGTGCTACGTGTTTTGCTGTACGACGTGGAGGCCTGGACACTCACGGAAGCTACTACCAAGAGAATTGAAGCATTTGAAATGTGGGTGTTCCGACGAATTCTAAAAATCATCTGGACAGAACATGTGACTAACAACGTAGTCTTAAAAAGAATGGGAGTGGACAGAGAACTGATGAAGACCATTAAAGTAAGGAAACTTACATATCTAGGGCACATCATGCGTAATGAAAAATATGCCTTACTCCAACTAATCATTCAAGGTAAAATAAACAGCAAAAGAGAACCGGGTAGAAAAGGAATATCCTGGCTGAAGAACCTAAGCCAGTGGTATGGTAAAACATCCAATGAACTCTTCCGAGCGGCTGTTAACAAAGTCTCGATCGCTATGATGATAGCCAACGTTCGCTGAGCGGATAAGGCACACAGAAGAAGAAGATTAAAATGATTCGGTACATTTCGGAAGTAAGCCGTAAGGTTTGTTTAAGTTTTATTAATATCAAAATTATTAATAAAAGTCAGTCGATAATGCATTCTAAGAGCGATTGACCCGGAGGTCACTTACTTGTATCGCCTGATTCCAGAGCACAACGATCGAACTTTACACTCCGAGAACCAAACGAGAACTCATTTAAAAAGTAATATCACGATGTTTTTTGTAACTCAAGTACTTAGTACTGAATTAACATATTACTAAGTATTATAGCAATTACATACAAAGGTTTTCTAAAATAAATTTCACCTAATTTTATTTGGATCCATGTAAGCCTCCTTGATTAAAATGTAAAAACAATTAATTTTACTGGAATTTTTTACTCAATCATACACTATCTTACATCATTGAAAATATAATAACAAATTCTATTCAATAACCTGAAAATCCAATGTAGCGCCCATTTAACTTAAGGAAGTTGATACGAGTACCTCAAAAGCAGCCATCTTTAATTTTGGTTCGACACCAATTTTCAATTCGTCTCATCGAAAACAGCGACTTTTATATCAAACTTTTTTTCGTATCTCTTATACTTACGAAGATATTTGACATACAAGAAAATGACAGTTTTTAGTTTTTTTTTAATAACTTCTGACTGATTCGACATCTTGAACCTTTTCAAACAGATTTTAAATCAGCATATGAAACTGCAAATCATTGCCTTTTAACCAAATCTCCATCTTCAATGATAAAAAAGTTACCCATGTACTCACACTCGATCTGGGACACACTGTATATAAGTGCACATTTTTAATTTTTGGTCGTTGTTTGGAAATATTGTTTGCATATTAATTTAATTGTGTGGAGCGATTTTAATAGACTCTCGTTATACTATGTGTTTCATAAAATTTATTACAAACTTGTAGCAGTATACAAATAGGTCAAGGTTAATGCTAATGCGCGACATTATTAATTTCTTCTCTCAGTCCCGCATAACATCTAGAGGGGTTCAGCTGCTTGGCTCTTACCGTGAACGCAAATTCGGCGAATTACTTTTACCATTTTGTGAATTTGGCAGATAGTATTCGTCGGTCAGAGAGAAGCAGCCAACAACAACAAATTTGGACTCATAAACACAGGCGCTCTTGCTTTATGTAACGTATCTCCCATAAGCTTTGGAAACATTTTCAGCGCTTCGATACTTATTATAAATAAGAAAATAGCTAGTTGGCGTTGAGAACAAAATTGCCTCAGTAACATGCTTTTTTTAATGACAGTTCAATTCTAGAGTGGAACTGCGTCATTATCACTGCTGGGCAGTAATTAGTTACCCTGTAATAAAATTTCTTCTTGTTGACTTGTTCTCGAATTGAATTACCCTTCAAAATACGATAATTGTAGTTGTTGATTGCAATTTTGTTAAATAGTACTTCACAATTTTTTTAAAGTAGGTAATTAGTCCATCCAATTTTCCAGTTACTTTTAAGTAATTAAATTAGTCAAAAGTAACTTTATAAGTATTCGAATTACTTGTAGTCCCTAACTGAAATTAATTTCTGGCAATTCAATCACTGACCTTGATTGAGTATTAAATCTCCAGAACTCAAAAAAATAGAATAAGGCCTGATTAAGTTGCGTTTTAAAAAAGGCGCAATACGGCATTCCTGGAGCAATATAATTATAATTTATGATTTTGTATGACTAATTGTTTAACAACTAGTTTTGTGCAAAAGCAAAGAGATATTTTGTGCTGGCGCGTATGTTTGTAGATGGGATGTGCATGTGTTGTGCCTTGTATAGTGCAGGCTCTACAGGATGTAGCACTGTAACTGGCTTTGAATTATTGTGTAAGAAACGAAAAATATATTTGCTGTAAGTACAGAATAAAGTACGGTAATACTGTAATTTAATTTTTTCCTAACAATTGACAACAACTTGCTTCATTATACGACATTGGTTGCTAATAATTATCTATTAATTTCAATTTTCTTATTTAAAACGATGTATTAGCACAGGACTATCTAAGTACTACTTACAACAAATATACGACAACTAGTAATTGAAATAGTATATTATTATACTAGTTTAACAAGAGGGCCTATTGAAGCACGAGTAAATTTGAGGCATGACGAGCGGAGCGAAGAGTGTGCCAATGGAACGAGTGGTACAATGCCTCTTATTAAACCAGTATAATATACTATTTTATCTACTTTGCATTAAAAAATCATCAAAAACTTTTAATTTTGACATTTCATAAATATGACAACCTGTCAATTATTTGAAACAAGTAGGCTGTGTCAATGTTTTTCATATGAACAATGCAAAAACAGTGTTATAATGGACTCCATTGTAGCACTGTTTTCGATGTTATAATAACCATATTGTGACATCAAAGTAGATAATAGTATATTATTATATGAGCGATTATGACAGCCATTATTCACGAAGATGACATTTGCGCCACAAGCCGAAGGCGCGTGGTGCAAGTCATCTGAGTGAATAATGACCATAATCGCGAATATAATACGATATTTTATCTACTCCAATGCAATAGGAGTCTTGTGTTCATATTTCCCAATTATGACATTTGTGACAGCTGTTAACTTCAAAAGTCGTTGAATAATAAGAATGAATTTTGTGATTGGCTACAACCTATTGAGTAATGAAAATATAATTTTCTGATTGGTTGCAACTTGCAAACTATTGAATAATGAAAATAGAATTTTATGATTGGCTGCAAACTGTGAATTATGAATGGTCATTGTACAGTAGGAGTAGATAAACGTATTTTATGTTGTGCAATTACAATCACCAAATAATTGATAATTAAATTACTATTTCATTTGAACAATTAAAATATTCGGTTGTTCAATTACTTTATTGGGCGGTAAAAGGTAATTGCTAATTAATTATTTTTTAAGTAATTTTCCCAGCTCTGGTCGTTATGCCTTACAAATTAGAAATTCTTAAAGGTATCTATAATCTAGTTGGGCGCATGCCTAAACCTGAAGTTGTGCGAATATTTGTAAAGCAAAATATATCACGCAAAACTATCTACCAAACAATTGCAGACTGTGCAGACAGCTCTGGTCGTTATGCCTTACAAATTAGAAATTCTTAAAGGTATCTATAATCTAGTTGGGCGCATGCCTAAACCTGAAGTTGTGCGAATATTTGTAAAGCAAAATATATCACGCAAAACTATCTACCAAACAATTGCAGACTGTGAAGACGGTATTTTGTGTATAAACTTACTAAAAACAGGACGACCCAGACTTTTGATTCAACCTTTGGTAAATGGATTTCTGAGAAGTCCCAAAACTAGGGCTGTAAATTAAATTTGAAAGTTTTCTCGCCAATTTGGTGTTTCAAAGTGAACAATTTCAAAGGAACTATCCAGATTTAGTAAAAAAGTTCGAAAAAAAAACATATTTGAAAATACATACCAAACCAGTTGCAACGAATACCAGAATGTCGTACATTAAAGCGAGTTCATTTCACCAGCAATAAAGTTATAATCATTAATGACGGAAAATCCCTCAATCTATCACTGGTACGTCCAATTGAAGATCTTTAGTAGTTTTGACCAGGAAATTGTATGATGGAGGACAGGAGGCTCAAAATGAAGATTAATTGACACTCTGCTTTTCAGAAATTCCTAGAAATAAATATTGCCATCGTCCAAAGGCAAATGCAGAGTATTCGGAAAAGATTACGCATTGTTCAAAAGAATGGGACGATCAGATTAATTTAAATTAATATTTCTGTTTACAATAAGTATATAACTAATGTTTATAATAATGTTTAGAGTTAGAACAATGCAGTATACATAAATTAATATACAAAATTGTGCCAAAACTAATATGCCGTATGTTCCAGGCCAAATTCCCGCATCTATCTTCTTTCGGTGAACATCTCCGTGGACGATTCGTGCCCCAGGCAAAATTTCCGCATCTTTATCGTGCCGATAAACATCTTCGTAGGTAAGTCGTACTACAGGTCTGGAGTAAGCAATTCCATCCCATCAGCTGTACCGTCAGGGCTAAAGGGAGTTCAAACAATACATGTTTTATTTTAAAAAAATCTCCGTATTTGTATACCTAAGCACTAAAGTTTTACTTTTTATCACAAATGTGAAATCATATGAGAGACAAAAAGAACTTCACTGCCGAGGGGCGCATTATGTTCGTAAGATTTGAAAAATAAGCTCTTGCAGATTACAATGACGGCCACCCATCAGTGACCCTGCCAACTGCAAAACAATAGATTACTTCACTTTTGTATATATATTTGCCCTTTGATTGCCCGTTTGCAACAAGGGAACTCTTGCCTTTTACCCAATAGAAGTTGCAGATATTCAATGCAACAAAGCTCCAGTTGTAGCTCGAAACGCTAAAAAGATGTACTCTACGCTTACACTGAAATAAAAGCCAATCTGCTCACAATCAGTGTAACACAAAATATATTGGCTTTAAACACATACCTACAAAACAAAATTTCAAATTCGATTACTGATAAAATAAATTGACATTGCAATTTAAACGGTTTCAATGAATAATAGTCAACCTAACTAAAATAATTATAGCTAAAATTCCTATATATGTAATCAGTATTGTTGAAACCGAAATAACTGTCCTATACGAGCACCTTAAACGACCTGAAGTAGGCCCTACATGAAATCATATCCTAACTAGCGTCTGACGTCATAGGTCTCCACGATAGCTCTCGGTCAGACCCAAAAACGTCATGGGTTTTACTTACAGGTAAATATTAAAATTCACAAACATACAAACTGGCGGTATATTAAAATATTATTGATTGCTGTTGCTGATCTTAGGTGTAGCTGGGCAGAATCCCGATTGACTATTTCTTGTACTTTAATTATGATTTCAACGATCTTCACTATCGACTTTAAAAAATTAATTTGTTCTTCAATAACAAGAAAGTCTGATACTAAATTCAATAAGCTCTTTTATGTTTCATTCTCTTCAATGCCATCTTTAATTTTGCTTTCATCGTATCGAGCTTGGCTCGAATTTTCAATTTTTCGGTAATGTTATTCGTGCGGAAGAATTTATTACTTTTCAGACAAAAAGTAAGCTAAAATTTACGCAAAAACATTAAAAAATCAGTTTCGTTGCATTAAGCACATTTCTGTTTGAATAATTTGTTGAAAGACATTAATTTTAAAATATTTCTATCATTAATTTACTTTTTCAGTTCGGTTTGCTCATTATCTATTGCATCAGTTTATTCGTTAAGATAATGATTACTAAAAAATCAAGTCCCATGGCTCGCAACAATTGTAAGACACGAAATTCTTTAGGGTAAAATTTATTGATGAACATTATTTTTCCAATTTTCAACATATTAATACAATATTAACCGATGCCCTCTAATATACCCGGTGACAATGAGATCAGAGCCATGTCTCTATCTCCTTTACTTATAGACGGATTTGGATGAATCTTGTTACAAAGATTATAAACATAATTTCGGATTGAAAGACAGATCTAATCAAAGTGGCCGACTTCCGGTTTCACCGCAAATGTTAAATTTTGGTTTTTAAATGGGTTGTTTTGTATATTTTATGTTTTTGGGAATCTGCAACTCAAATTACATACGACAGTGTTGCCAAATTTGCTTAGGTATTTCTCAAAAATATTTAAAAATTTATTAATTAAACATTTTTCCGTTTTATATAAAAATAAAGTGGTACATGATTCATATTGTTATATTGGCAATTAAACTTTCTATCTAACGGCACGGTGGCCGTTGGTGAGTTCCGTTTAAAAAAATGACTTTTTTTCAAAAAACACGTTTAGCAAACTTTATTCCTTCATGAAGGATTTGTTATTAATCAAATTAATAAATTAGATATTATTATCCGTTACTAGAGTCATTTAGAACACATTTTCTCCAATCAAGGCCTTCTATGAGACAAACTAAAATTTGAAAAGAAGAATATTTTGTTTAGACGCATGAAAATTTGGGAAGAGTATGGTATGTAATTTGAGCCGTATATTCCAAAAAACCTAAAATGTATAGCGTGATCCATTTAAAAAATCAAAGTAGATGGGACTCCGGTAAAACCGGAAGTTGGCCATTTCATCTATATCTATCGGCCAATCACAAATTATATCTAGTATGCACGTATCAAATTTCACCCAAATCGATTGATAAACAAAGGAGATATAAATATGGCCCTGGCCTCATTGTCACCCGGTATATCTTTGTTCTAATCTGGTTTCTATATCTTTAAAATTTACTACTTACAACATTTTATTTCATCATATCTTAACGATTTCTACGTCTGCAAGGCTTTGCTTTTACAGAGTGCAGCACCTGTGTCAGAAGTTACTTTTTAAATTATATTAAACAGTGGGCTGGTGTCTTTAAAAAAACTTTTCCTCGACTTTTTCACGAAAAGTTATTTTTGATTTTTAAGCGACTTTGTTATAGCTAAGCAGACGTGGTATAATTATTGTTTGGACAAAACCAGCGTATGAAAAAAAAATAACTGCGTAATTCAATAAAACGTTAACGAAAACTATACATTTCTTCGCTTGTTTGTAATTGCTACCGCTGTGCTTTGGACTTTCTATGCATTGTAATTAATTGCAATAAACATGTTTAAATAGTTAGTATTGAGCAATTTAGAGATTTTCAATAACTTGTACGATACGTAATTATTCAATTTATGCGACAACGAAAACAACCATAAATTCACATTACCAGATGTTCGTGTTACGAGTAGTCTATTTACCCAATAGAAAAATCTTTCCGTCTTCACAATGCCAACTATTCACTTCTTATGCAGTACTAAACAATTTACCGTTAGTAGTTCAGAAAACAAATAAAACATTTTTTTTGTGAATAAACAATTTAATGCTCGTACACATTATTACTCAATAAACTAGGTAGTTAGTTTGTTTAATAAATGAAAACGATTGGGTAGGATTGTTAATTACAAATTATTAACTCTGTCTTACCAAAATGTAATATCTACAGAGCATTTCCACAAGGTAAAAATTCGCAGAGTAATGTAAATGTTGCAATCTCATTTTTCTTTCCTTTAAAAATTCTTTCCTGATCGATGCGAATATGTTAATATCTGTTGTCACCTAAAGTTTGCCTTCTTGTTTAATAAACATCGTAAGAAATATGAGTAAACGCAGTTATTAAAATTGTAAGACGATCGGCATCTGTTATCGATTTTTGTTTTCAAACTTTAGTCGGATAATGCTTATGTTATTATTAATTTAGCGTTGTGTATGTAAGTCTGCGTTTCAAAAGCAAATTAATTTCCCCTGAACAACCAAAACGCTTCATTGAGATTAATTTTCCAAAATTCCTATTTAAAGCTTAAATATTTGCACGAAGGACGCCGAATAAAAAATTAGTAATCTTATCCGAGGTTGGATATTTTATAGACTTTGATAAATAAAGGACATCGCTTTCATCACTTTAATTAAATTAAAGTCACAAAAAGTAATGATAGGACAAAATTAAAAGGCGGAAGCTGTTCATTAAAAACGCAGCCTTGACTGATTGCAGCTATTTTTAAACTCGACTTTTAACAAAAATTCGTTCACAAAGAGACAAGGAGTATAATGGAAATTATACCTATTCGTAATTGCTGCTCTCACATTTAAAGTTTAATGGAGGCGGGACACATAAAAATTCGAAATTTTACGGGGCGAAATTTGCTTTAAAACCAAATTGGACTTGTGACACAGCTGATGCGTTTATAAAGGACATTTCACGACCCCAATGATTGGCTGCCATAATTACCTTCCTATTGCGTAGCTACCAATTAATTAGCCTCACATGTTTCACAGAATATCAAAGTCGGCTGATTTAAAATAAAAGCTCTCTCAAAGGGCTGGGGATGAGTTATCCCTGAAGACGCCTTTGTGCTCGCCGGCATGTTGACAGCCTAATTATTCCGGGACCTAAAAATTTAACTGGAGGATGTGTAGCTTCAGGCACCCTACTCTATACATCTTATTATGCGAAATGGTGTTATATCTTGGTAACAGACAGCATTAATTTAGATCAGAACAAGATGTAGGATATACTTGACTTACATTGCTAAAACACCTACCATTTAAAATCGAATCCCGTTAATAACCGTCGAGGTGTGTTTATCTCGTTTTATATTAACGTCTTTATTACTGAACGCTTTGACATTTTTTTTAAGTGAAAGGCTTTACTGCAACTTAATGTTTTCCAATACAGAATATTAAAGGTTTATGTTTTATGTATTTGTACAAAATATAGACTATGGGATCTATCCATATATGGCTAAATTCGGGAAAAGTAGGCCACAATTTTTTCATGTTTATCTACACAGCAGCATTTATCTTTATTTTAAATTTTTGTCTAATTTGTTAGTATGCATTGTTATATTCCCCTGTTAATGTTTAAGTCGAGTACGCTGACAGAATACCTTAGTTGATTAGTGTTAGCAGATTGGTTATGTTTGTCGGCACTGTAATTGTGCAGCTACATTTTTCAAACATATATATCCTCTTTAGCTTCCCTAGTAGTTATACCAATCTATATACAGGGAATTTATATTAATAGTTAACATAAGCGTTTCGTTTCTATGCCACCATTTAATCATACAGATCATTTCATAGAAACCAAATTGCTATGTTAACCATTAAAATAAATTCACTGTATATAAAAATCAAGCACCGTGTGTAAGTAACGCAAAAACTCGAGAACGACTTGACCGATTTGGATGATTTTTTTTGTTTTGTTCGTCTTACTACCGAGGTGGTTTAACAAAAAAAAATTCGGAAAAACCCAAAGGGAAAGCCGGAAAATTTGAAAATATCGAAAGTGTGTCCTTCTATTTGCAGTCATTGCTTAATGGTTTGAAGGGTTTTCCCCATCATGTCATAATCCGCATCAGGTAACCGAAGGCGGAAGAGATAAGACACTAATAGCAATTTGTGAGCAGGGGGTAATTCCAAATGCCTTACATAGGTCGTCGCAGTCAGTCAGTCAGTCAGGCATTCAAATTTGGTTTGTGTACAAGTGATTGTGAAAACAATTCAGTATCGTTTTATAGTGTCCGTTACAATGCCACGACGAGCTAACATAGGTCGTCACAGTCAGTCAGCTGCGCGGGTATATACTTTACGTGCGAACCGCAATGAGGTTTTTTGGCACGTTGATTGCGAAAATGGCATTTATTTTAATTACAAGACCATGGAAACGACATAAAATTAAAACTCTATAGGGGTGAAACAGGGTTTCTGAGACAACTTATTTTTGGGCAGAATAACGTTTTCCGGGCCAGCTAGTATAATATAATTGTTGTACTCGTATGTATAGATAGCCATCAGAGTGGTCAAATGTACATAGGAGAAATTTTCTCATCTATTGCCTGCTGTGTGTCTATTTCTTCCCGGAAAGTCCCAACTGTTCCCGAAGAATCTCTGCGAGTACATATAGTAAGATTATATATAACAACTCGCACAGCAGTGGACAACCAATATTATAATATTGACAATGATTGTGCTACAAGCCACAAACAGATTATTTACAAGTGTAGAATCGTAGATCATTTTTAATTGTACGTAATCACCTGACGATTGTGAAACGTCAATATCAGCAAATGCACAGAAATAAAAATAAAAGAACATGAGAAAGAAAATTTGCAATTTCCGTCTTACGAAGAAAAGGTATGTCAGTGGGTTGTTTGTTTAAAAATTTTGATAGCATGAAAGCTAATTTGCATACAAGATAGAAAGAAGCAAAAAGCCTTATCCCATTGGTGAAGACCTTATTCGGCCAAGCATGTTATTGTTGTTTGGAGAAAAATCTGCCAAACAAGTACGACGCATACCTTCATAAAATGTTGCTCCTAGAATTGGTTATATAGCTGTAGACATACAACATAATTGCTTATATTCCATTTTATGATGGAGTATCAACAGTTGAAGAGTTATGGTTTTGCAAACCATTGGAAAGACGAGAAACAGCACCTGAATTGTTCAAACTATTAGGAAATTTTATACGCAAGGCAAACATACAATGTAAAAATTGTGTAGGAATATATTCAGATGGGGCTCGAGCAATGTTTGCAAACGTTTCTGAAAAAAATCTCAACATTTCACACAAAGCTATTTCTGTAAGAGAAATGGGACCTGATGTACTAATTTTCTGGATTTTGCACAATTGTAAAGAGTTTCGTTATCACTCGATTCAAAGTCTATAAATTGTCTAATTTATTTCTCATTTGAACTATTGTTAAATCTATTTTTTATTTCTGTTTTTAGATAATTTCAAATGATGTTTAGCAATTTTTCTAAAAGCTACGACTTTTGTGGCCGTCTGTTATTTACCGAAATTTTATTTATACTGTACATTTTGATATAATTATTAAACGTATAGAAATATTAAGGGTGGTAGTTGATAACCAATACCAACTGCTACCGTATATTGAAAAGAAATATTAGGCTGAGACACTGTTGTCGGTGGAAAAGCTGAGTA
This sequence comes from Agriotes lineatus, assembly GCA_940337035.1. Taxonomy (NCBI): domain Eukaryota; kingdom Metazoa; phylum Arthropoda; class Insecta; order Coleoptera; family Elateridae; genus Agriotes; species Agriotes lineatus. Next base: position 57,984,600 of record OW679194.1, on the reverse strand, counting down.
TGTACTCACTGTAATATACTATAAAGATTCTAGAGTTACTTCTTGTTTTGCTAAATAGATATACTAAATACTCCTCAATCAAGTGCAATTTGAAATTTTATGTCCCTTTTAAAAGCATGTATGCTAGTGGCAATATGCAATAGTTTGTTGCAGTCTAAATGGGTCGTTAAGACACTCCCATAATCAAAAAGGCAAAGCTCATGCTAATCACACCTCAACTGTCCGGTAACAGGAAGTTGACCGGCTAAAACTCAGTGAGAGAGGTGGGTTAATTCGACATGACGTAGCTTAGGGCAAGATGCTGTCGTAATAGTTGTTAGCTGAAGCCAAAATAAAAGGAAATCGGCGCCACAAATTTTAATTTGAAGAAGGAAGAAACTTGAAGACGGCCCTTGTAGAAATCCGAAAGCAAAGGTTGTTGCTTCACTTCGGTGTATCTGTAAGGCGTTCCAGCTGTTTTTGAACCTATACTTGTTGGTCTGCCTGCCTGCCCCGAGACACCTTACCATTAATACACTAAAGAAAGCATAACACACAAAAATCAACAAACACCTACAGGTAGCATAAATAAAAGACACTGAAGTTAAAATTGAATTAAAGCTATTAAAAGTAAATATGCAAGTATATATATTTGACATGAATAATCGCAATGCGGTTAGTAGTCTTATAATACTTGATAAGTAGTCTAACTCACACAATGTAGCTCCACCGGCTGTATTGAACTTAGTCATAGTGAACAGGCAACAAAAATCCGAATAATTCGGCTAAGAGTGGTCGCTGTGAACGAACCACAAAAATATACACGAGACGGTTAAATATAGCTACATTCTAAATAAATATAGGTTACCCAAACCTGTTTTGAATTTCGCTGTTGCAACGATTATATTAGATCACAAAATGTCAAAATGGCTCATCATAATAAGATTTAAAATTTACTGTACTAAACTACTTCACAATATCTCATTAATGTCCGGAGAAGTAATTCTTTGATGCAACTGCGAGCGTCGCCGTCGGTAGCGGGAAGGTTGAAGGCGAAAACAAGCAGCATAACTCGCTAGCAGCGGGAATAACGGTCGGGGATGATTCTCTAAGACGATGATAGGCACAGCATAAGAGTCCTTGCCGTAGAAAATTTGAACAGGGTAAATCGACGGCTAATTACTTCTGCTCCTTAGAATTGGCACTTTAAAAACGTCTCTCAAAGGGGGTCCGCCAAGGGTGTTAATTGCACTAATTCCTGCGGTACAATGGAGAAGGAGTATTGATACTATCCGTACTGCCCCCAAACACCAAAGAAAACTCACCCCATAGGCGTAAGGAATGTTACATCAACCACCTGCTTTATTTTGCTGCTTGTTCATGAAAGCGGCAGATAAATAATGCTGAATAAACGCGACCGGCATCAAGAGGGAAACGATGAAAGATAGGTTAGTGTGCTCTGTCTAACTCATGCCGAAGCTCCGTCATTACTCAAGATGACGCAAGAATGCCGGTGTTTACGCTGTCCGCTAGGACCAACCTGTTCATGAATATCGGGATAATGGGTCGCCAGTCAAGCCATTAAAATAAAGGGCCTTATACGTATGTGCCGAGAGGCACGGACACTAAGGAGATTTTAAGGATCCGTAAACAGAGTCCATTTATGGGCATCTACTGAAAGTGTTTAAAAAATCCGGTGCAAAACGGGATGGTAAAAATTAGGGATATTTGGAAAGTAGCTAAATAAGGTGTGCTCTGATGAAAAACTGTAGTCTTGTCAGCTGAACCCAACAAATGTAGCCACCTACTTGGGTTTGCGCTAAACGTTGCCCAAATAAGGTTAGAAGATGCGGTGGAATACCGATATTTGAAGTTTATGGGACGTAATTTCGAAAAATAATACAAATCGTCAAGTTGTCCTAACAAGATCTCAACAACTACAAGTTTTGGAACTATAAAACGATAATCCAACATGTTGCTAGATATTTTTGAGCCAAGGCATAACTGTAGTTTACATAAAAACGTTTCTAAACTTTGCAACATTAGGTTTATATCATTTAATGATGACCTTTGTAAAAACAGTGACATCATGAAAACGTTTATCGCAACTTTGCAAACAAAATTGTGTTGCAGTTAATAAAATCCACGACATAATTCATGAATGGTTCCAGATGAAACACTCTTCAAGAGACCGATCGGGTATTTCCAGCACAAGTAATTACAACATTACATGAGTTAAATGTCATATGCTGCGTTTTTGCGACAAACAGTACATTCTTACATTTCACAAAACGGTCTTAACATTAATATCAAATACTGCTTTACAATATACTTCATTTTAGGATGATAAAAATAGCATGCAATGATTGCAGTATGTAATGTTTTGTCTACACCTACTATTGAAAGTTAATCTTCCTACATGGTTTTTAATGTTCAAAGCAGTTGTTTTCCGTAGATGTGGTGCAAAGTGTAAAACTTTCATGTAAAATTCTTTGCCGCACACCTTTGGGAACTTTGTAGCACAGTTTTTGATATTCCACACAATATTATGAAAATTAGTGTAAAACGTCAAATTGTTTTGAAAAAACTACTTTTTAAAATTTTAATTGCTTATCAACGGCTATGATTACTGGCTTATGTTTTTTAAGTTAAGTAATCCTATATTTTAATTTAAACTAGCAAATTTATTCATTGTAAAAATGTTATTCTATTGATTTCTTGATATCTTGGTTTATAACAGGCTTAGCTGATATTATTTGGAATGTGGTGTTGTTTCCTTTGCGTTGCATATAAGGGAAAGGCAACGATTGTCTGTGTGACAGTTAACAGGGCGTTACTGGAGCTATAATTTGGTGCTTCATGTTTTAAAAAAAAATAATCATAAGTTGTTTTGGTATGTCCAATTCTCCGTGCTGTCCTATCCTTGCTCATTAAATTGGTATTTTGATTCCATTTTTCGGTTTCGTAGTTTGACTTGGGTCGCCGTCCAGCCGAATTTCTATTTTTCATAAATCACAGTTTTGATATAATTGTAACATTCTTTAATGATATTAATGTTTTCTATTGTATTAGTAGTGATAGCGAGTTTAGCTTCAATGTCCGCATCTTCGTTGCCTCGAATTCTTATGTGAGATGGTATCCATATCATAACTATACTTTTCCTATTAAGTTTTAATTGCTTAAACAGTGTATGTATGTCTTGTATATGAGGATTATTAGTATATATGTCTTTTATGCTTCCCAGTAGTTTGGAAAATGTTCTGAATGATCTTTGTAGTGGCGTACAGTTTAGCAGTACATATGTATGATTTTTTTTTACAAAGTTTATAGATTATACTGTAATTTTCACATTTAAATGCACAGCCAACATTGAAATTTTAAACGCTACGTAATTTTAGCGATTTTTTACTTTTATGCCCAAGATCAAGTTTGATTGGTTTACCTTATTTATTACTTATCGTGGTTAGTTCTGGTCCAAGATTGTCAACAGTTGCAGTAAGAAAGTCGAGCCAATATTATACAGATCTTTCTTTTGTTTAACTAGATTTCCAAATTAAAAGAAAAATCCTGGTTTTAAATATGTACATAAACAAAATAATAAAATAAGGTTCTTCAGGGTTGTCTCTGCGTTCCAGGAGGGGCGGCGTTTGCTAGTGGCGGATACAAAGGGTCCTCCCTGTCCTGCGATGTTTCAGCTCGTCTGTCCCGGGTTTCTACAGATTTTAGGCTTGATAGAACACAATCCAAAATTATTCTGGGGCAGCTAACCGCCACCTCAAACCGAGCAAACGAGAACGCTCGTCAAGGTAGCTAACTCAATTTGAAAATTCTCAAGGCCGGCAGCGACCTTCGCGCCCGCGTTTCGTTAAGAGTCGTCGGTAAAATTAAAGCTTTACCGGTACGCGCTCGATGTGCAATTCAAATATTAAGGGAATTCGCGGCTCGTGAATTTGAACTGATGTCCGTTCGTGATTCCATCTGGACCTCTATCTGGTGGGCGTTCGTAGCGAGCTTTCGGAAGAAATTATTTGCTCACAGGTCGATTTCACAGACTACTGGACCGGTATCTAGGTTAACCTAAGCGGCAGGATCTTCCATCGTGCTCAAGGGTAAACAAAGCAGGGTAAGTCAAGTGTAAGTAGCAAGATTTTCCATTGCGCTCAACGATTAACAGAAGCGGGTAGGTTAATTCTAAGTGGTAAAATCTACCATTCCGCTGTAGGCTTAACAGAGCAAGGTAGGTTAATTCTAAGCGGCAAGATCTTCCATTGCGCTGAAGGATTAACAGCAGCGTGCGGCTTTATTGTAAGCGACAATGTCTTCCATTCCGCTCCAGGGTATACAGAGAAGGGTAAGTGAAGTCTAAGCAGCAAGATTTTTAATTGCGCTCAAGGGTTGACAAAACAGGGTATATTATGAACAGGATTGCTTCCTTGGTTTTACTAACCTAGGTAAAGGAGATTTTAGGTCAGGTTGCTTCGGCAGTTTTACTAACCTGGGCTAGGGAGGCTTCTGATCAGGTAGTTCGAGACAGAATTCTTGTTTTAACGGACTGGTATCTGGACCGACCATGACTGGTGTAGCCCCTTGGGACCAAGGGTTCAAGTTAGCCCCTCGGTTGAAGCTTAGGTTCTGGTCTAGATTCTGAAAGAAATGGGTTAGATCTCTCTGTGGACTGAGGGCTCTTTTATTATGCTTCGATCTTCTTCCACGTAGTTTACCTAGGAAAATCTAAGAGAGATTAAACGTGAGACTTCGGTGCGGATGGAAAGTAGGGATGCGCGTAATGTGCAGCGGGGCGTAGCTTGCGCAACTCACTGATTTATACCTGGCGGCTATCGGACTGTCAGCGGGATCTCTTGAAGAAATTCTTTCGGTTTTTCTCCGCGTGGCTTCAAATGTTCGAGCGTCGCGCATTCTTGTGACTGTAATAGCGCCTACAAATTCATAACGGCAATTAAAACGTTCTAAAACGATTTGAAGGCACGCGAATCGTCACAACATTACCCCTTAATTTTGAACCATCGGTATATATTTGTTCATCATGAAGACACTGTATTATTTCGGTTAGAAAATGCTTACATAAGGATGAAGGTATTTGGTTTTTAGAAAATTTGCCGAGGGATGTGTTATTTCGCCCAAAAGCATTGGCAAATAGGGGTTTCTCATATTAGGAATAGGTGTCAGAAAATTATATGCCTATATGGTCCATTATCTGTTTGCTTCTATTGGGACTAATGGTGAAACAACCGCTTTCGATTAGAATTTATTTTCGTATAAGAGATTGTGCATCAGATTCTAATTTACATGATTTGGATTAGCCGATGGACGTAGAAGTATTTTGTTGTAGTGTTAGTTGCTGATGTCAACGATTATGCGGTGGCAGTATTATACTTTGCATCAATTTGTGTAAGATATCTTGGGCTACTTGAAGCATATATGATACTGGAATATACAATTTTAGTTGATATTAGAACCTTAAAGAGTGTCATGGGAGTGTTTTCATCTGTACCCCACTGTGATACTAACTTTTATTATATCCACGGTTCTTTCACAAGTAGTTTTAAGTTTTTTTAAGTGAGAAGTCCACGTTAGTTGTTTGTCAAACGTTATTTCTAAGTACGGTTGTCCACGTGTTGAAGAGCATTTTTATTCAGGGTTAGAATATTAGTTTGAGAACGGTGTTTCCTATTAAAATTGATATACGTTGTTTCTTCGAGTGAAAATTGAAATCCGCTGATTTCACTCTATCCTTGTCGGTTGTTCAAAGTTCGTTGTAGTTGTTCTGATAGAGTGATTACGATTTTATCAGACATGTAGACAATAAGATCGTCTGCGTATAAAAATATTTTACGGGATATTTTTTGTTACATCATTTATTGCAGCACGAAGTAATATTACGCTAAAAACTGAATTTTGAGCGATTCCCTTATTCGGTATGTAGTCTTCGGAATATATAAATTGTCAATTTGGTATGAGGCAAAGTTAGATGTTTGTGCAGCATTACATCTAGTACGTCGGATAAGTGATCGCTTCTGAAAGGTACATACGTCTTATCTCATATTAAGCTAAGTAAGTATGTACTTTCACACGGTCCGGATTATTTACTTTACATCCCCAGAGTACATTATTACAGTTGAAATCTAAAGCAATCAGAGGTTTATTTGAGCTAAAAAGTTGCAGCTATGTTTGCTTCCCAAAACTCTACGATGGGGTGCTTATATGCGCTACCCATTATTATAAGACTACATTTCTGAAAGTTAGGTTTACAGCAATGGATTCTAAGTTGATTACGGGAAACGGTTGGCAAGGGTGAGCTGTTAATGATTATGGCTACTCCTCTTGATACATGTTCTGCTTGACGATCTTTGCGGTAGATATTGTAATCAGGTATTCGAAATTTTGTATTAGCTCGAAGATGTATCGATTACACGCATGATATCCACACTATGTCTTTGAATAAATTCAATAGTAGTTGATCTATGAGCTTCGACACCATTAAAATTAAAATTAGCGAGAATCAAGTCTGAAGCCTGTAGGTTGATTTGTTTATGTAGAGCCATTTTGGGAAAGTGAAGGGATGCGGTTTATTATAAATGTTTTAGTTTGCTGGATGTGTGGTGTGATGAGGTCGATAACGTTTTTGTAAAACCTTAGAGATAAGTGATTAATTTCTGGTTGACAGTGCTTTGTTTATATAAGAATTGTGGTTTAACTACGTCGTTAGAAAGTCTATTATTGGAAGCAGCCTCAATATTTTGTAATTTGATTCTAGCGCTATTTGTTAGTGGTCGACTGTTACTTACAATTGTTCTGGGAATTATTTTTGTTTAAGTTTTTGGACAGTCTTTGTAATGGTGTTTGCCTTTACATTTAACACATCTAGATTGCAAAAGACAATAATTTTTAGTAATCCCATACCTTTGACAGTTTGAGCATTGAGGTACATCTTCCGATTTTCGCCTTAGCTCAACCTTGATTATACAGTACAATAGAGAATTTTATTTGTATATTTTGTTCCTTCAATTTTCAGGGTTCCTAGATAACGAAAAACAAGTTTTCTCAATTTTGTCTGCCTGTTTCTCTGCCTATCTGTATCTCTATTTGTTGCCGGTATAACACAAAAACTAATTATTGAAGGAGAACGATATATGTATTGCATGCACATTATGCTTTCTTGGTATGAAACCGAGAAAATGTCTATAAAATATATGCAAGATGGGCAACTTAAAAGATTAAATTCTTCTTATTTTTGCTTTAATTCAGGAACTATTTACTTAAATAAAAATAATGTTTTGCAAATAGCTCAGGTTGTTACTTTTGAAAAAAACAGCATATTTTAGGCCCAACATATAAAGGGTGAGCACCTTAAAATACATTTTGGTTTATTTTTCTTTAACTTAGGAATATATATTGTAACGTCTAACCCTCTTACTAAGGGCGTTATAAATTTATACCTGGGGTTAGCTCAATCGGAGGCAGGGTTCGATCAGACTCAAATATATACAATCAGGAAAACACCAGATAAATTCCATAAATATATTGTAAATAACTATAGTACAAATTAACTCGTCATTCTAGAGTTAAATGAATTGTATATTATAAAATTAACAATATTTTCTGGGGGGGTTGGGTTTTGTTATTTCTTGGTGAACTGCAACCTTTCTAATAGCGCTGTATGGCCGACGGTTGCAGCGGGTGATGTACCCAGCGGCCGAGGTAATTTTGGGAACGCAGCCGTCTCGGAGACAACGGGCCGAATTTAGCCGGTAGAGCGAATGTCCCGGTCGGATGACCTCCAAATCCCAGTTTTGTTCACGTTCACTGGGCTGGAATTAAAATCATAAATTACGCTGATATAGGCGATACCTGTGCCTCCTGGGGTGTGAGAGGGTCGATGCAACTGGTGATCGCACTTTTGGAAGACGATGCTCTGTTCACGACGCAACGGCTCCGCGTAATTCTACAAGTGAAATTTGCTAATTTTTCACCGGCAAATTGGTTTGACAGTTCGGTTCTTGCGGACAGCTGGATTCCTCAGGTTGAGTTCAGGTGGCTATTTTCGCCTTTAGGGCTATAGGAAGGCGGCGTAGTACGTATTTGGTGGTCCTTACAGGTAAGTTAATTTATTCGGGCCGTTTTCAGGCGGGGCGTACAATAAAGTTCATATCGGTGCTGTGAATACTGGGATGTTAATATTCTCGTAGATTGCGGTCCCAGAGGATTATAATAATCAAGAAATACGTTCAAGAGCCAGAGAGACGCTGCCGCAATTTAAACGTCTAGGTTAAGTCAGGTGCTGACGGAGACGACGTTTAAGAGGCAGAGGGACACTGCCACAATTTAAACGCTTGGAGAGGATTAGAGATCAGGGAAGTCCAAATACTCAAGTCGGGACTAGACAGGATCAGGACTAGTGGCCTCAAGGGGGAGAAATCTCAAGTCCGGACTGGACAGGATAGGTAATCTCAAGTCCCGTTAACTGGTCGCGGAGGTACGTATATACACTTCTAGCGACTTTACTGCTACAGCGGGTCTGGGAGAACATGGAGTGGGAAACGACGCGGTAGATCCTTCAGCGCAACGTTGCCCATACCGGGGCCTTCGCGTTATCGGAAAACCAAGCGCCGGATAGATGCAACATCTGATAACGCCTAAATAAGCGATGCATAAATATAATACATTTTTAATGTTTGTTTTATAAATTTATGCAAATGCTAGCGTTACAATATAAGTAGTAATTTTCACATAGTTCAGGCTTTATACTTGACGAAAATGGGACCTAAAACATACAGGGTAAATGTAAAAAAAGTCAAAAAGGGCAAAAATAGGTGCAACTGTTTAATACCACCCAGCATTGCGCAGACGCGTGAGATCCTGCATGATTCAGTGGAACGGACAGGCGGAACCAAAATTGCATTCGCAGAAGCTGTAGTTCGAATCTCACCATCGCTAATGTCTTTTTTCCTTTGATTTATAGAATTGTTTAGTGTTCTGAGTATAGCCCTTTACAGATTTTTATTGTCATCATAAAATGTTGTTAATTTCCTATAATCCTATAACCATATTTATGTCTGTTAAATTAATACGTAGCATTGTAGCTTTGTATGCAGTCCTAAAATTTTTCGATATTACCTGTTTGATATCGTTAATTAATTCTTGGTAATTATGAGATCTGTGAACAAAAATGGAAGGAATCTTCTGCTTTGGTTTAGGGAAGATTAGTTTGTTCGTCCATATATTGTTCATTTTCATCGTTCGAAATGTAATATTTATTTTTGGACACTAAGGTGGCATTATCGAAGGCATGCATTTATAATTTCTTCAGCCTTAGTGTAGTGATGCGGGTGCGAACCATTTTCTTGTAGTAATCTATGAACGGTTATTTGGCTAATATTAGGAAAGCTGGTGACATTTTTTAGTGATCATTTAGTTAAGGTCTATTTTTTCAGAGAATGTTGCTGGAGACATGTATAAGTGTCATCTGTAAGGATTCGAGGTTATCAGGTTAGGTTTTCCGTCAGTTTTGACACAGACTGACGCAAAACCTAACCTGCTAACCTCGAATTTGACATATAATTATAGTGAAAATTGGGGGTGTTCTGCCTCCCTTCGATACCGCAATCAAGGATAATCCTTACAGATGACACTTATACATTCCTCCAGCAACATTCTCCCAAAAAATAGGTCTTAACTAAATGATCACTAAAAAATGTCACCAGCTCTTAGACTATAACATTAAATATTCTGGCAATGGACGGCGTGCTTTCTTCCGGTAATTTTCGACTACATTTAATATGTTGTCCTTACGTGGTTGCAACAATACTCGACGAAGACGGCCTTATCGCAGCCGTTGATCCAGTCGTTGAATAACGTTAGCATTTGAATGTTTTCTGTTTGTTTCTGTTCATTAGTAGCAATAAAATTACCACGACATTCTCCTAAAATAAGATACAGTAGGTCTACATACTTCACAAAATTTACAAAATAGAACGATTATAACAAACAAAATTAGTAGTAAAAGGCAAAAACTGAATCAAAACAAATAACGAAAAATACTATAACCAACAAATAAAGTAAGAACAAAATGAATTAAATGAAGGTAACACAATGAACGCGAGGATAATGTACACATGGACTAGCGAATACGACGTAATCATCAGTAAATGTGACAGAAATGTAGGTAAATTCCTACTTCTATTTCAAGTATAAAATTGTATTGTACATCGTTGCAACATTGTCGAAAAGCACAAGCAGCGCTGTAATTGTAGGTAACCCAAGGGTACAATTGCAGAAATTATCTCTTTTGTCCAATAAGCTACAGCTAAAAATCATTATTTCATAAAAATATCACGCGACAAGCAAACCAGCATAGAACTTAAGACTACTAACTCCTCATCTAAGAGGTTGAAATTAAATTTATATACGACTTTATTGCTCTGCTTTTGATGCAAAGTCGCGTGATGTGAATATTCTCCGCCATTTAGGATTCAAATTACAAAATTACAAAAATACCTTCCATTTATTAGTAGCTTTTGTTGAAAGATACATATCCCAAGTTTTATTATTGCTATGCCTCACTGAAGTATATAACGATAATTTATCTCAAAAGTTGCTTTCTATAGCACCATACAAAACGATAGATTTAAATGTAGTTCAACTTATGCCTTAGACACGTTTTATATTATCACATTGTCGCTGAACATAATACATTCTTCAATCTTATTACTTAAGTATGTATTCAGCGTAGAAAAATAAAGTACTAAACATACAGTGCTTCAATTCTAACACTGCCTTTTATGTAAATAATATTCGTAATTTTCAAACATTTGCACATTAAAATGAGTTAATATCAGTGTTTCAACAAAGAAGTTATATCTACCACCCACGTAGCTATTTCATAATCGTTTTAATTTCAGGAAGAAAAATTACGTCATAATAATTGTCCGATTCTTTATCCGGGTTTATAAATGGAACGCAGTTTTACATGAAACGAGCTTGAATGACTGAAAAATTATTAGAGAAAACTTTTAATTAAAAAGGAGACGATGACGATGAAACTTCCCTGCGGCCAAAAGGAATTGAAACAAAAAGTGAGCACAATGGGTGCGTGACGAAAGACCGATTAAAAAGCTGCAGAATGAACGTCGATGCCGTTTTTGCAAATGCTGTTAATTACCGCGCTGTTCTATGGTTTCCCATTTAAATACGGCACCTTCTCCATTATACTTCACTCGCAGTGATTTCAGAAACAAAAAGCCATTGGAATATTAAATTCTTTGTTTTATAGATTTCATTTCTACAGCGAGTTTGCCTATTTGATAAAGATTAGTGTCATAATAACAAGAATCAATGACATTTCCAGGCAATTTAAGCAATTATAATAATTACTCAGTTTTGCTAAGAAGTTGATAATTATTGATTATATGTAAGATATATTTGATCACTCGATGTTATCCACCACGTAACTATACTTTGATAATGTTTCTGACATAATTATTTGGTCTTTTATACTTGCTAAGCAAAGGTAATAAACCGCAAATATATTTATTAATATAAAAGATAACACCCAACAATTTATTTAGTTTTCTTAAACTAATCATCTATAATCTCTCGATACGTATACTGTAATAAATTATACCGATGGGGCCACAATTATATATAACATCAATGAGATAACAAGAACAAGAAAATAACTCGTATTGCTCGAGTAAGAAAGAGATAAACATAGTAGTAAATATTCGAGGAGGCTTGACGCTTAATTTAATTATGACATTTGTCAACTAAACATGCCCACTAAAATATTTTTTTCGTATGGCCATCTCTTTCTTACTCAAGCATTCTATTTTGTTATTGATGTTAAAACAAAAAAGACCGTTTTGCAAATAGAACGCGTATTCACCACACGTACGTATATGACGTCACTGTTGGTAGCAAACTACCAGTCGCATTCGCCTTGATAAAATTTGCCTAGAATCTAACCTAAAAAGTTCGGATTAGGATAATTACGATAATAATTAGTGTTAGAGACTGAAATTCGGTTCCTGCGCTGACATGACGATTCCAAACATATAACTTTAATAACTTTTTTCTCTATCTCTTACGGTTTGGCTGCTGAAACAGAGTCCCAGACAGACAAAACAGCGTCCCGGACAGACACGTCTATTAGATAAAGGATTATGACCCCATCCGTATGTTGCATACTTACTATAGGAAATTGCATCAGTGGTATTCGACCTTCAATGGAGAGTTTAGCGATGAACTGGATAATTAGTCACAACAAAAATAAATATGAATTTTGTTATATTCTGAAATCTTAATCATGTCACATTTTAATTAGTTTCATTCAATTCATTAAAATTAAACTCTATAATGGAACACCGTCTAGAGAGATACTGTTGTCATTAAAACAAGTTGATAGAGCCAAATATACTTCAAAATGCATCGTTCGGAAGATACGCGTCCGAGAAATATTATTTTTGTATTTTCTTCACAAGCTAAGAACTGTTATCAGATCAAGTTCAAACTTAACATAATTTACTACGCTTGTTCAACAAACATCCATCCACCATCAAATTAGTCTTGGAAACAAATTTAGTAATTCTTCTGGATTTTTACAATATTAGTAGCGTTTGTAAGCAACACCCTGATAAATTGTGGGCGTTTAAATAGCATTTTGCGAATGATGTCACTGAACTAAGGGAAATGCTAGAAGAGCTACAGCAAAAAGCTGAAAAGGTGGGCCTAGGAATGAATATTTCGAAAACTAAATTCATGTCAAACCAAGAAAACACCCAAGATATGATAACTAAATATAGTTCACCACACAATTATTTTTAGAATCTTGTTGCAATCCAATTTTGACTGATTAATTATTTATTTCTGGATTCGCCAATTGAGAATGTTATTTACGGTAATTCGCCCTTTATTTATAATACATCCATCTGATAATGAATAATACGCTAGCTCAATTAAAACATGAAACTCAAATCTCGGGTCTTGGGTTCCTAATTTATCAATTTTAAAAGTTGAACTGTACGCCACTGCAAATATGAACTTGAACGTACTGCGCAGGTGCTACTAATCTGTCAGATATTCTGGCCCAAATAATTCAAACTACGCTGTCAGTTCGCGTGTGAAATGATTTATCAAAGGAATTTAATGATCAAATTTATCAGGTAAGTTTTTAAATAATTGCGCCTTCAATCGGCGTCACTACACTCATTTTTTTTCAGGTCGAAAGCCTCGCCTTGATTGTTTAAGGAAGCTAATCCTGCATTTGTTTATTCTAACCTCCAAATGGCATCTTAAATTACAATTTCTCCAAATCTCACTGCTCATGGACACGAAATTCAATGGGAATCTGGTTCTGCAGCTTCGGTTCTAGGTATGCTTACTCGTTCCAACCATCTAGCGCCGATTAAATTGGTTCAAATACACTAACCTCAAATTTGCAGGTTCGGAGCTGGTCTCGGAAGCCCTCTATGATGCGCCTCGCTGGAATCTTCGCCCCCGGTATGCTCAAACTGCTGTTGCGTGCTGGTACCTCTTGGGCGGAGCTTCTGGAACAGCCTTGTAGGCTCAGGACTCCCCACAAAGCTGTAAACTGCTGCCGCCGGAACTGCGATCGGGACCTGTTCTCGTCGAAGTGGTAGCCGAAGAGAAAATAATTTTATGCTTCCGATTTTGCCACCTTCATTTGTGTAGATACACTTCTGAATCTGATGGTACACTTTATTTTATTGTAAGAAAATGGTAAATATTAAAATTCTTTAGTTAAAGTAGGAGTAAAGCTCAATCTGTCATTTACAAAATTTATTCAATTGTTGGCTGATCTTGGTCGTTATTAACAATACACCATCTAATATTTTAAAATAGGAAATGAACTAGGTTCAATGATGCTACTTATAAATTCAAATTGGCCTTATGCCATATTATTTACAATATTATAAATCTTAAATTAATTGTCATTTGAATTTCTGATTTTTCATAGTCTTAAAGCGCCACTCACTTCATTTTATTACACTTAACTGCCCATTTTTGTCACTACACTGATTGGTATTTAAACAACAATATTGTTTCATATCCTGCTGTCTGAATTTAAGCAATTTTCCTGCCACTGTATGCTTTTCTTCAAATTTCCAAGTCTTGTTGCTGCATGTAATATTTGATTTGCCTGGCTTTTCTATGTTCTTTGCATTATCCTTCTCTGATCATCCTTTTCCTTACCTTTAACTTAAAATACTCATGAAATGTCTATTTTCTAATTATTTTACTTTCTACGCTTCACTTTAAGCTGTACATATTTTGAACTTTCTGTGCCAGTTTTATTAAATTTAGGTTCGGCTTCCACTTTGCCCAAAACTTTTATATTGTGCTTAAATTATATTACTGACTCCAATACATGAAAATTGAGTTCTAATACTTGTCTGCTCATTCAAATACATTCAATGCTATTGGCCATTTTTGTGAAATTTCTCAGTTGTATGCATTACCTCAACTCTGTGCTTTTGTGACTTGATTCTTAATTTTCTTGCACTACCACCAGAGCTGAGTGGAGGGATAAATACCATTGCAATATATATATATATATATATATATATATATATATATATATATATATATATAGTGAGATTGGATAATTATTTAATTTAAGAATGTTAATTAATTTATTAAGATTGGTCTTATGGAAATTTCCATATGGATTTCCATAAGACCAATCTTAATAAATTAATTAACATTCTTAAATTAAATAATTATCCAATCTCACTATTAAATTCCATTTTATTCTCCAATACGATGAACAGGGCCACTCCTCTTGTTAGGTCTGTAAACGGGGACGACAAACCCCCTATGTACAAAAGTCCCACATAACAGATTTCTATATATATATATATATATATATATATATCTGGGACAAGCAGTGACAATAGGTAAAGTAAATCAAGAGAACGAAATAAAACGCAGAATCAAACTTAGCTGGGCTGCATTTGGGAAATTAAAGGACGTCTTAAATATGAATATGTCCTTGAAATTTAAATCAAAAATATACAATGAATGCATACTTCCAGTCACCACATACAGTGCAGAGATTTGGGTATTGAACAGAAAAACCATAAACAGGCTACAAGTACACCAGAGATCCATCGAAAGAAAATTACTAGGAATTACCCTTGCAGACCGTAAAACAAACGAATGGATACGTAAACGAACGCAGGTTATCGACATAAGGAAAAGAATAGCTACCATCAAATGGAATTGGGCAGGCCACGTAGCTAGACACCCTGAAAACTGGAGCGGCACTTGCACAAGATGGAGACCGCGGGGTGAAAGACGAAGCGTTGGAAGACCACAACGTTGGTATATGGACCTAAAAAGAACAGCTGGTCTAAACTGTTACCAAGGGGCGCAGAATAAAGACACTTGGAATAATATCAGAGAGACCTATATCAATTTGATAGAAAACGGCTAACAAAGAGAAGAAAGAGTGTAAATATGATGGACTTTACAATTATCTTATCCCCTTGGAATTATTGTCAATAGGTTATTTTTATATTGTTAAAATAGCTGGCCCTAATAAATCTTCCAATTTTGAAATGACAGATATGGTTTGTATTTCTACCCAAGAGCAATTTTGTGGACGTACGAATAGTAATATCTTGAAAAACCTTCATATGGGGAACCATTGAATTTCTAAATACTGCTTAAATGCATTTTGTGAAATTAAAATATCTGTTAAGTTGCGCCTGCGGTACGAAAAATGTGAAACTAAGAAGAGTATCAACCTTAATGTCAAGTAGAGATAGCGACCTAGCACCTCCGTCGCATAGATCTAATGTCAGTTATATGAGAATATAAGAAATTTAGTGGACTTAAATCGTCAAGTTTGAACTTGATCCGATAAGTAGTTTTTAGTTGCGACAAAGAATCCTTAAATAAAAGTTTAATTTCTCAGGCACGTTAGTTTAAGGTTACACTTTTTTACTGAACCTTATTTTAATAATTGTATTCCCTAGATGCCTAATTGGTTTCATCTACTATTAGTTCACAAACGATGTTGGAGTTTTTACTTTTTTATGCATATTCCTCAGTTTTTAAATTTGTATAAACAACAACAAAAAAATGTTGACAGTTTTCGAAATTTCCTCTTAGCTCTTCCAAGAGGAATCTCTTATTCGCCGTAGTCGAAGGATCTGCAACAGGGTAATGAGATAGAGATTGAATTTTTAACATTATATCTTTAATCAATTCTAGATGCAATTTGGATTCTTCTCATGTTGAGGATAGTTGTCCCTGACTTATTTCACCTGCATTTTCAGCAATCATTAGAATATATTTTTTGGTAGCACGATCTCAGACGCGCCAGACAACCAATCATTAATTAAATTTCTTAAAATTACTAATATTTGTTACTATACAATGGGCATTTAATTTCGAAGCTCACTGATGGGATTTCGAAAACAGTAAGAGATACAAGGTCGGTTAAATTAGTGACGTTAGAACCCATACAAATAAAATGTACACATTAATAGAAAGAAGTACTGTAATCGCGAAATAATCACAATCCTAGATTTCTTCAGATCTTCACGTTTTAGAGTCACTATATGAAAAAATATGATTTCTCAATTCCGTCTGTCTATCCGTCTGTATGTTCGTACGTATGTACTATCGTAGCCAAAAAAAGAATCGCACGATAGTTACTTGGTTTTATCCATAGTAGCTTAGCGCGTGACTACTTGTCATTTTTGGCATTTTGAGGTTGTTGCTATGCTACTAGCTAATTCAGGTTATATTGAGAAATGGTGCTCCTTCAACCAACTTTATCGGCCACACGTTGCAGTGACCATGCCTCTTCTAGTTTTGCGATAGCAATAGCATATTGTATGTTAAGAGTTGAAAGTGCATTCTTACCGCTTGTGTATAAATATATGGAAAAGCGGCAAGAGCACTTTTAGCTCAAAATATACTTACATTTTTTTCAACGACTAAGCATATTATTAAGGCGAAAATAATCATATTTTATTTTATTAAAAATATTAATTGGCAATACATTTCAAATTACTCGCGTAGTATCTGACATGTGATGCGATTATTTTAACAAATAACGAGGGTTGTCAATTAAACACCCTGATATGGCTATTTTACTCTCGCGGAAAACCAAAACGCTCGGTGAGCAGCAAAATTCTGAAAACGCTCGCTGAGCTCAGCTGCAAAAACCGACTCCTTAGACCAGAAGTCGAGAGCCAAAGAGCGAATGTATTATAAGAAATTGAGGACAAGGGCCGGATAAGAAGGGTAGAGAAAACAAAATGTCTCAAACTCATATACCTTGGAACTCCAGTCGGAAGACGCCCAGGGCAAAAGTCTATGAAAACGAACATGCTACGTAAAGTATATATAATTTGTTAATCTATGAGCTTAGCGAATTCATGGTGATATCATGGAATGTTTGTTTTTGATTTATTTATTATTTTCATCTCACTACTGCATGTCTTTATGTCTAATCTTCCTCAAAGAGCAGGCCAATGCCCCTGCACTGGGAATGTTAAGATCAAGATTGACTGGAGGTTTGCGTTATTATATGCCTCATCTGTGAGCGCTTCAGATGCTATGTACATTCATTGTCCTATTTTTATAGTGACCCACCATTTCTTAACCTGAAAAATAGATCTTAGAACTTTCCTTGCAGGTGAACGTTGTAACACCATACAATTTTAAAAATTAATGATAATTAGTAGTAAACATATCTTAGCTTTCCTAATAATACTGAAGCAACAAAAGAAAACACTTGATAATGCAAATTACATTAATTTTCAAATTTAAAAAAATATCGGAAATGGGATTTAAACTGCAGCTCCAGCGAACGAACCTGCAAATGTGATTTCAACATTTTGCAGTAGCCCGCGAGCAGTTCGCTCGCTCATGCGGCCACGCTAGACTCTTCGCCTATGTGCGACGGGGCTGCTTTACACGTAACCTACTTATTCGTTGTCCTTTTATGTCTTTTTACAACATTTACCCTGCATCTGTTGGGTAGCAATTTTGCCAAAAGCTTGAGCTAGGTGTGAATTATTACTTTTACCTTTACCCTTTCAGCTAAAGCAAAAATAAACAACATTTTATTTTTTAAAGTGCTCACCTTGTACATGTTAGGTCCAAAATATGCCTTTTTTCTTTAAGGGTATAAACCTCAGCAATGTGCAAAATGTTACTTCCATTGTACTAATAGTTTTATAAGTTGTTCACCCTGTATATATTTTACAAACTTTTTCAGGAAAGCATGTAATCCGCATGCTAAATATCGTCGCGCTTCAACAAATAGTTTTCAATTTATACCGGCAACAGACAGACAGATAGAGAAAATTAATAAAACCGGTTTTTCGTCATCTAAATACCCTGAAACGTGAAAATCTGCAGACATCTCAGAAGGTGTTTTATCGCGATTACAATACTTCCTTCGTCTTTTAGGCGAATAAAGTAGAAATAGTCGATTACAGATATTCCATGGATTTCTTGAGAATTGATTTTAATTTTATTACAGCTCACACTGCATCCCCCCCCCCCCCGTTATTTCATTTCAATTATAAGTTAATCACTTATGCCTAAATCTCCTTATTTTTTCTATTTGTTGTATTTATTTTGTGTCTTTGAGTTACAGAATTGGCGCTGAAGTAAGAGTATTTATTTTTAGGTGGATAAAAATTCCTCAGTGCCGTTTGAAACAGATACAGACACAATACAGCTGTGGACTTTGTACTAAAAATTATAACTCTTACTATTATGATAATTGAGTGGTCAAAAAACTCCGACCCACCACCTAACTGGATGAGAACTCTAATAAGCGTATTCTTCAAAGCCAAAAAAATACTAAAAAGTATTAATATTCGTTTATGTATTGCTTTATTATTAATTATTATTACTAGTTTGTGATTTTACGCTTACACGCATGAAATGTTCAGATTTCTATTAACATGCAAAGAAAAACAATATGAGTGCCTAGCTTCAAATTAGTATCATCTACAATATTATCTGAAACTAGTGAAAGTCTACTAATAATAATAGTAATAATAATAGTGGTAGAGGGCTTTGGCCTTTAAATGCCTTTCGTAACTGCGACCCTATCGGTTCTTTTGTAACTTCCCAGCCCTTACTTTTATTTAGAGAAGTTGTAGGCTATTAATAAACCTCAAGATATCTCTGGGTTTTGAGTCCCTTATTTCGTTGGGCGCCAAGGTTGCCTTTCCGAAGATGTTGTATCTACGTCGACAGGCAGCATTACATACACATAGAATATGTTCTGCCGTTTCCGCTGCCTCATTGCATAAGCGGCAAATTTGGTGTACAGTCTTACCAATCTTGAAACGATGGTTTTTTAGTAATGTATGTCCTGTTAAAAGTCAACTAAAAGTTAATATAAACAAGATGAGACGGTGCAAGCCCCGTATCGATACTGCGCTGCGACACAGATTACTAATGAACGTTTTTTTGTACAGCCGTTATCATATTTTGATAGAGCGCCATTTATGCGACGACCTAGATGAAAATAAATCGCAAAGGGGACGAGAACTAATTATTGGGAAGCCTAAGCGGAGGAAATCTGTTTAATGGAATTTCAAAGTGAACGGTTACAAGGGATAGAATTTTGTTTCAGCATCTTTCTATAATTCAAAAAACTCTTGCGGCGACTGCGGTTTGAACTTGCGACCTAAGACTCGGCAGATAAATATAGTATACACCATTACGCTACATGGACGAGCTGGTTATGAGTTCACTTAACGTCTATTACTGGTAACCAATATAATTCGATCAACACATACATAAAGACGCAACAGATTCGATCCAAAATAGTTTCAGAAATTTTCCTTATTATTCTATAGTCAGCCACTGATCTCCCTATGACGTAATCGCAAAAGAGTATAACAATAACATATTTAATCCAGTCAATATAAATTTTGCAGCATTCCCCAAAAGGAATCCTCGATAATTAGCATTCAGCGAGACCCGTTAACTTAGCTCCGGATGGGGGAGTGGATTCATGATGATCCTATAATACTCTAATCCCAAACGCTACCAACTTTAATACATATTTCATTATTTACAGACCCAACGGTAGAAGGTTACAGATATTACGATATCTAACACTTATATTGAAAAACTCGTCTCAAATTAACATCACTAGAGGCTGTTTTATTGATAAGCAAAATTATCTCTTGGTTTGATTTATGTGTTACGACCAATAGAACACTTATCTTATATACGCATGTATGCAAAGTTCTTCTATCAATAAATAATAGATTTGTTCGAAGGATTATACCTGCTAGTTTTATGAACCAAGCCAATAATATCAACTTTGTGTGATTACACTACTTTTATAACAACATACCACGGTATTTCGTCGATCAATACATATGGCGTAAAAGTTATGCAGTAAAAATTCTACCAAGAAGTTTGACATATAACATCGGGGTTACAAATATTAAATAATTTTGCTAATCTGTAAGCTACGGCGAACGATCGCGACTCCCAGTCCCCGGGACAAGTCCAACTGAGTTTGGTTTACCACTCCTGAGCTCCACAACAGGAAAAGCGGCAACTGAAAATCACTTATGACTGACCATATACATAAATTCAAAAAGGGATGAACATTCTATGCATCCAAAACAATATGACAGCATCAAAACTATAACTGAAAACGTTATGTGAAATGATTCACTATTTAAACCCCAACGAAAACAATTGAAAAGCTCTGAATTAACGTTTAACTGACAGCCCCAAATTAACAGCTACCAATGAACAGCCCTAAAATAACGTAGTTGTTTTCCAGTGTAAACTCTCATTCTGAAGACCTACTTTGATTAGATAACGGCTGCTAGTTTTACTCCCCAGGAGGTCCTTATACATCGAGTACGACTATAAAGAAATTCGAATACGTAGGTTTCACACACTATGATTTGTTTCTCAAGTACTCTACAGGTGTCGGAAGAATACGATGTTAAGAAAAGAAGTGAATAATGTGCCATGCACAAAGATAACGAATCGAAAAGTCCATCTTAAATTTAAGATTCTCCGAACCCTAAGATGCTGGTCAATCCTATACGTCCAACAGTCCTATTACTTTATCGTTTTCGGTAGTACCACCCACATGGTCAATTATGGACGACTTTTCTCTAAACCAGAAATATCAAACATAACACATCGTCTAATCTACGTATAAGCTAAAACTTCGCCGAACTTGTAAGCACTTATATTCCTTCAGCTTAATCGGACGCATCGACTACCTATATCGTAATAAGAAAATGTCAAAAAAAGAGCTGCAGAATCAGGGAAAGATAAATCGCCATCGTCACATAACACAATATAAAGCCGCCTCATAGGTTGCGGCGTTCTCGAATTAGCGTGTTTGACATACCTACTCCTCCTTTTTCAATTTTCCCATTGAGATGGTTGTGGTTGATAAACTTATAGAAAATATACTAGAACAGATGTTATGAAGTATGAGTCACTGCCATTGTTTACTTTCAAAAACGTTTTGTACCTACTAAAATATCTTTCAATTAACTTGTAGGCTAAATTACTGCATACAAACTCGTAATGACATAAATCGGAGATTCTTTCAAGGCAGTGAATTTCCTATGGTATATATTTTCTTTGTTTCGAAAACAAAAATCTACGTTTACGAGTATCTCACATATGCATTCCTTTGTTCTTTCCTAATAATCCTAGACGTCTGAAAAGTGGCATTTGCAGTACGCTGCATGTTCTGAAGTAGAATATTACCTATACCTGCCTTCCACAGCATTATACATCGCATCACGTATTATCTTGGTAGATTGGAATATATTGCTGCGGCTTGATGTAAAATGTGCAGTTCCGGGAAAAAGTAAATGCAAGAAGGAATCCTAGGCGCTTGAGATTAAATGAGAATCGTCTCAAATTCCCCAGATAATTATGTTCTGGCGATCTGACTTACGTTATTGGAAAGCACCAGCAATCAGCCTGTGTGTTAAAGGCATGTGACTTTGGTTTTACAAACATAACCCTAAGACTCTAGGCATAAAACGCAAATTGTTGCAGTGTTAGCAACAATGTTCTTGAAACAAAATACTATTAATTAAAAAACGTTGTTACGTTACAATTAGGTTTTTCCACATTATTAATTACACGTAATTTTCATAATCTGTATTTAAGTAACAACATTTAAATTTTTAGTAGGAATAACTGAGCTTAATATATCATTTTGTAGTTCAATATATTATTCGTTCCCCTTGTCTAATATTAGGTTTTGAAAATAAGAATTCTAGAAAAATTAAAGGAGTTTCTCAAAAGCTCTCATAAGAGGCGCTAAGCGTAATAAATAATAAATTGTTTTCCACGTCGTCCTATCTTTAATTTATTTATTGAGAGTATTCAATGTTCCGTCGTACTTCGTATCCTTTATTATTTCACATTAGTAGATCTATACATTTTATTTAGATATTACTTTGTAGATTTTCGGTCCTTAATACAAAATAAGGACTAAATATTTAAAATTCTGCAGCTGTTTCGAGGTTCTTTTACTGTTTCTGTAATAATATGAGCTACCTATTATTTAAACTTTACACAAAAATCTGGTTATATTAATTTAGTGATAGAATCTTTACATGGAAGATGGTGAAAGTTACCGAAATAGTACTAGGATTGGTTTTAAATTATTTTGCGAATATCCTATTCGTAAAGCTTCTGTATATTTGTAATTCTCTAGTACAATGGCGGACAATAAATTTAGGCCGGCCTGTCATTGGCTTGGCACTGTTTATGTTGGTGGGACTGTAAGTCTGTGTCAAGTTCGAGGTTAGCAGGTTAGGTTTTGAATCAGTGACACAGACTGACGCAAAACCCAACCTGCTAACTTCGAATTTGACATAGACTTACAGTGCCACCAACATAAACAGTGCCAAGCGAATGGCAGACCGGCCTAAATTTATTGTCCGCCATTGTACGTATGATATCAACGAGGTCTTGAAATCACGATATTTAAAAGAAGAATATAGAACTATGGAAACTGAGCACGGAGAAGGGGCGTCATTTGTAGACATCTGCTTGGTCATAGAAATTTTACAGTTTACAGGTTATAGTTATTTATGCAATATATTACTTATAGATCAATTTACTTAAAACAGCAAAATTCGTCTATTAAAGCAATTACTTGTCAGTCCTCCAACAAGGCCTCGTTTAGCTAATGTTGTTGACATGACTATTGCATTTGACACAATTGTCATAGGGCTACAAACAACTACAAACTTATTTCATTAGGACTGCAACCTAAGAAAAACTTATCAAGAACAAGCGTAAGCTAAAAAATTGTAAATGCCTTAGATATAGATAGCTTCATTTATCGTCTAGAGATTTTGTTATCAAAATATTAAACAGTCGTTGTATTTCCCGTTCTTAAAATTTTGCATTTAAAAACGTTAAGAGAAGCTTTTTTCCAACTTAAAATTAATTAAAAGTTGACATATACCATTAGAAATCAACAGCCAACCAAATTAATTTCTTTCTGGCAATGTATTTGTAAGTGGCTTAGTTTCAAATAGTTTTTATATTTCTTGTATTATTAAAAAGCAACAATCGAATGCACCAGTCGTGAACACGTAGAAATAAACTTTGTTTATGAATCTATTTTTGCTTCCTTTTACGATAAAGGAAGTATTGGATTCACACTTCACAAATATTTTAACATTATGAAGGCGTGCGTCTGATAAGAGTTGAGGCACAGGTCCATAAAACAACATTCATTGTTATTTCCTGGTATGCTCGAAATCTTTCATTCTTTCCCTGTGCAGCAAATTTTCAGGACTATCTTCTTTTGGGTCTCTACGGTTGGTTCTTAAAAACGAACAATGTATTCTCCATCTTAATGAACTTGTTTACACTTTATTTACATTCATGGAACTACACTGAATATTAATTTCTAATGGAAAGAATCGAAATCAAACACATACCTTGAGTTCAGTAATAAACAACTTGGACTGTGTCATTATTGAGGTCGAAGAACTCAACGTTTCGCCCATTTTCGTAAAGAGCTTTATCAGGAGGAAAAGCAAAAGAGCACGGTAACTCAAGGTGTAAACCACGCCAGAGGAAAATTCTTATGCAAACCCCCAAAAACCGATTCTCCAGCAGCAATAATTTTTCTTCTCTATATCCACCAAGTCATCGATCGTGTAGGAAAGTTTCTTCGAAAACATAACATTAAAACAATATTCTATCCCCCAAACAAAATCTCACAGGTTCTTCCTTGAGTTGAGTTTATTACGATACTATTAATTAGAGCAACGACATGTAACCCTAAATAAAGATGTTAAATGCCCTAGACGCCACCACTTTTCAAATCAGGAAATGCAGGGAAAGCCCACTAAAAGTGGAAATGTGGGCCTCCCTTTTAGAGGTGTCTGCAGTGCTCGGTGGCAGCCAGCCTCGGTGAAGTTACCTTAGGTTAATTTCTTCAGCTC
Organism: Agriotes lineatus; assembly: GCA_940337035.1. NCBI lineage: Eukaryota > Metazoa > Arthropoda > Insecta > Coleoptera > Elateridae > Agriotes > Agriotes lineatus. The sequence goes on along the minus strand of OW679194.1, from coordinate 57,960,130 downwards.
TTACACAAAGACATAATGCATAATGCATGCAACATTATACATATGAAATAATAACGTACGTCTAATTTAGAATGAGATTTAATAGCTTGAAAAGCTTAAAATAGTTTCACAAGCAGTAAATCAAATAAAAAGTGTTAGTAGTTCTAAAAATACGTATTTAACATCGAAACAATCTGACATAAACACGGTCCACCTACTAATAAAATTATCAATGGTGAACCGGCAACAAAATCAGTATAATTTGACTCGACAGTGTTCTATTGCTAACCAACCACAAAAATCTAAATATAGCTATGTTTGTACAGAAAGTAGGTCACGCAGACATGTTCTAAATTTAGCCCGCGCAACTATTGTTTTATAACGCACTGGGTCCAAAATAGCATAACAGAAATATTTAATATTGATACGATATGCAAGTCCGCGAGCAGTTACAATGACATCTAAATGGCTGCAAGCTTCGGAAAAACAGCAACTGCCGAGTAATACGACGGGCTGCGCGAACAAAGCTTCAACAAGCCGAAATGCTACCATTTATTAAAGCAGCCGACATGATTGGCCCTTAAAGAGTGATGAAAAGCGCCAGCGACTTTACAGTTTTCAAACAGGCAAGACTTTCTCGGAAATAGTACCCAAGGAAAATCCGCTGAACTAGTAATTAAGGCCTGCAAATAGCGTTCGCCATTTTAAAACTGGTCGCTTAAAAATTGCTCTTCGTGAGTTCTTGGCTTCAGTGAGACTGTAATTCAATACACGCTAGTGCCCGATTGGTGGCTACTCAGGGTAACTTTGTCAGAAATTTTCTTAGCCAAACGGTAATACATGGAGCAAAACCCCGATTTTGCACCAAGTGCACTCTTCGCCACTGTTAGTGGTCACTCTAAAATTGTCCACACTATATGAACAACAAGATAGAGATCAATATTAAAGTTAGTTATCCAAAGACTCTGTCAGTTTTTACCCTGGGAGGGAAAGAAAACGCGGGGAGCAGTTTGAACCGGAAGTTTCATTTTACCCCAACTCATTGTCGAGTAATCAAATGCAGAAACGTTCCTTCTCCGTGTTTCGTAGTTAAGTTATGTGAGCCGCCTTGCGAAGTGTTAAGTGTATAGCCTCCTCAATCTCGTGTTGCAGTTAGGTTTGTTCCTCAATTAAACGGCGTTGCCGGATATATTGCAATGGTTATATGGCTTTAATATAATTAAGATTAATATTTAAAATAAAATTAGCTAGAGCCTCCAATGCTAATATTTTATTTTGGGTTCAGCAAATATTATTACAAATTTATGAAACGCTCAGGGATAATTATTGTGAGTTGTTTTATGTATTACTTGACTTGATGTTCGTATGCCCCTACTTTTTAGATAGAATCTAATTGCAAATTATATTAATGTTGAATAGCTCAGGTAAGCAGAGATCTTATCAAAAGGTGTGGGTCCACAATTACTTTATTGAAAATTTAACCGTACGCTCATGTGCGTAGTTCAAATACAAGCTAATGTGCTACAACAGATCTAACTGACAAATTACGTTTATGAAAGTTTATCAAGTGGTTGTCGTTTTGGTGTTTTCAGATAATTAAATGCAACTCAATGAGCAAATCTCACAGGTAAATTCATAACTTTCCGCTTTCTAGTAGCGTCAGTAGCTTTCTTTTGTTTTTCTTAGGCAAAAACCGTAACTTGATTGTTTCGACCCAAGCCAAGTTCCTAACCTCACTTTTGGGCTTGGATTTTTCAACTTTAATTTACACAAGGAAATAATTCGCCTGGGCTCTGTTATGCAGCGACGTTTAAGCAGCCTCCCAATAGGTACACAATGGTATAAATTAAATTGGCTTCACAACTAACCTGTGAAACTTTTCCTGCATGCCCGTTTCGAAGCTCGGCCGCAGCAAGAATGTGCCCAGATCTTCTTTGCCGGTGCTTGGATCGCCGTGCTGTCCTCGCAGAAGCTGGATGGGCTGGCGGTTGACGTCCTCTCGTTCTCTGGAACCCCTCTGATGGCTACAGGTGCTGTGCGAAGCACGTCTTGTCTTCTCCGGAGCTGATCGTTAGCACTCACTCGGGCCGATAATGGAAAATAATGTTCACGGCACGGATTTCTTTTAATTCACTCACACAGGTACAGGGGTAAGTTATATGCACCCTGCCGAAGTTTTGTTATGAAATAATAACTTTAAACGTATAAAATTGTAAATTTTCGGGAGCAAATAAAACTGATGCGAATTCAAGAATTTTATTCGATTGTCTTCCCAGAAAGTTATTAAAAACAATTGCATAACAATATTAAACAAGTCAAATCAATTACTTATAACAATTAAAAACTTTAAATCTAACATTTTTACAAACTTTTACTTATACAATAAATTGTTCCATTAATTTAGTCAATTTTGCCTTTCACGTAACTGTGTCCCGCACTTATTAACAGTCCTTTTTCACAATGTTTGCACTGATCAATTCTTCCTTTCGTGAACTTCCACAAAAAACACTTTAGAGTTCAAATAAAAGTCCATTTAATTTTTCCAGTTCTGCATCAATTAATCTTGCATGTTAATTATTCATTTTCTTCCCTTTATTTGCCTTCAGATCTATTCCTATGTGCTCTTTGCACTCTGTTTTGCCTTCTGCATTTTTTTACCTTTTAAGAATATGCTCACAGAGAAATTTATACAACGATTTCTGACTTGCAATTTACCTCGACAAGCATGTGACCATTCTATTCATAATCGAATTACTAATACATGGATTGGCTTTTGTATTTACCAACCCCTTTTAATATTCTAAACTAATTAAATATTGTTCTAAACCTAATAGGAATGGGATCCTATTAGGTTTAGAACTCTGCCTTTCCTTTTATGTTACGATTTTAATACTTATTACAGGCATTGCTTTGCCAATATGATTGCTAATTCTAATTTGATTTTATTTTATTTGTTGCCAGTAAATCCTATCTCCCATTCTGAGCTTTTATGACCTATTCATTAGTTTGCTGTGCTCTAGATGTGCGATTCAGGGCTTAAGACCATCTCAATATAGGCTACTAGCACTTACCTACTTGAAAGTACTACTAGGTTACCGCGTGTAAAGCGTTCGCTAGTGCGGATCTAGCAATGTGGTCAACCTCTTGTGTGTAAAGCCCGAGGATGGTTAGGAAGAAGCCGGTATTGGTAGTAGTTCCCATAAGCTGTCCCCCTTCAAAAACCTTAAAGTTATAACCAAGGAAATGTGCATCGTGGTGGAGTGTTTTAGTACTTCGAGGGGTACGTTTTAAGGGTCTTTTAGCACCAAGAATTCTTTTTTTAATTTAGTATGTGCACACCAGAAAGGGAGCCTTCGCGTACAGACTCAAATCAGATCATTTTTCGTTAGGCCCAGCTCTTCATCTAATTTATTTATTTTAAAGTTACATGAGGGCCTCTTATTTTTATATGCTGAGTTTATGCTATCGTTCTTTGATTATTCTGAGTTATTATCTTTGTGTGTACTTTGATGTGACCATTTTATTTGCGTGTTCATATCGTAGGTTATATAGTTTTTTCCTGTATGCAGCCCCAATGATTTCAAAGTAGAATGATAGTATATTATGTTATTAGGAGCAGAAGTTATACTTTGTGTGGCGTGGCTGGACGGGCTATCTGCCGAACTTGCGAGGCAGATAATTACAGCCGAGCCACATAAAGATACTTTTGCTTCGAATAACATATAGTATTTTTTCTTCAAACGTTTTTATAACAAATTATTTACAACTTTATGAACAAAATTCGAAGAAAATTACTTGATCTCGTCAGCGGCAGATAATATTAGCTACCGCTCATCAGCGGCAGTTAAAGTGTTTTAGATGTCATGGCAATAAAGTAACAGTTTAGCATCATCAATCAACCAGTATAATGTCACATTTTACTGCCGTTTGCAGAGAATTTTTTTTCACGTCTGGGAAAAAACACGGTTTCTGAGATACCAAAATCGTGACAGAAATAACTACTTATTCCCTAGAGGAAAGAAATTTACCTAGGGAATTTTCATTATGACTGATGCAACAATTATGTCAAATTCGAGGTTAGCAGGTTAGATTTTGCGACAGTCTGTGTCAAAACTGATGCAAAACCTAACCTGATAACTTCGAATTTTGCGTAGACTTACAGTGCCACCAACTTTAAAATTTAAAAATGTCAATAAATTACGTTTTGAAAAAAGAGGTTTGTAGCTTTAAATCTTCTTGCAACGTGAAAAAAATAGCATATGCAATTCGGAGAAACTGCTATTTTGCTTCAGTGCTATGTGACTCTCGGTCTTCGGCCTCAAGTCACTAACTGCACCTCAGCAAAATAACGCATTTCTCTCCCTCACTGCATAATCTACTATTAGTTACGTTTGGCAAATTACCTTTTCTGTTTCTCTTTTTACGGAATAGTTTTATAAAAGGATAACAAGGACTCCTCAAGAGCATTTAGTATGCCAGGTGTCATTTACTCTTTTCTTTATGTGAAAGTAATTGTGAAAACAAGGTGTAGAGGAAAGTTGGCTTCAGAAACAAGTAATTGAATTCCAAGGTAAGTATTTTCTACGAAGCCTAGTTGCCTTGCTCGGGACGAGGCATTTCCATCGACGGTTGAAAATTACGGTGGCTCCCAAGCACAATAACCACCTTTTTTGTCATTTAACTTAAAACAGGACCGGAGTTCGCAAGTTTTATAAATCACGCCCTCTCACTGGCTAGCCGGGATCGATCGGAGGCGTTTCTACAGTTTGTCTTCCAATTTAACTTAAGCCTGTGGTAAATGCGGTATTGTAATAAAGCCGTGTTTGAACCGCAACAAGCACACTTCAATGTTATCAGTGGAGTATCATCCGCGTCGTTACTAATAGTTGAAAGACAGCTACTATAAAATAACTTTTATGGTTCCTAGCTGCACATCTGTGTCACACTTTCTATAAATTTACAGTGTTATAGCATACAATAACGGTATCGTTTAACTATTATCTTGTAGGACAGCTACAGTTTTTCGCAAGATTCTTTTTCTGTAGTGTTGTTTCAGATTATTGATAATTTCTTGATCCGCAGGTTGCATTCTTGACGTCATGTTTGGGCGGGAGAACATCAATACGAATTGAATTAAAGGCTTCGCCAGTTTTTGGTTTGGACGAACAGTACAAAGCCATTCTTCATACAGTTCGCTTGCCATCGAAGCTTCGGTAGGTAACTAGTAAAAATTCTTTGATACTAAAGCAACTACGATTTTTTGACTGGCCAATGACAAACACTTTTGTTTTCGTAATTCCACATGCTGGCGCCCACCATGTCGGAAACTCTTTCATTGCTGTGCTTCCACTAAAGCACCATCCATCCTTAAAGCCAACGTTTTGTCTGTTAAACGTTTAATAGATAACCTGAGCTCTTCGCGTTATCTGTTTTTTGCGTGATACAGCGCTAAAAGCTCCAGTAAAAAATTATTTCGCCACTCTTCATAATCATGTTTAATGACTTTTGTACTTTTACTACATCAATTTTTTTGACTAATGTTATGTTTTTTGGAAATCAGTTTATCACAAATGTTTGTCAAACAAAATGAGTGATCCGAAAATTGATACACTTCTGTAGCCAACCATTTTAACTCATTCGATAACACCTTCATCAATCTCTTTACAAATGCAGCCTTTAAAGCGTTTGCTATTTGTAGGAGACATCATTTTCGGTTTTTTTCAGAATCTTTTCACGATTTTCTAGAATTGCCGAATGGATATTTGGGGAAATCCCAAATTCACCTCAATCTATTTCTTTTTTTACTCTTTTATTAATGTCACTTATCGAGTTCACTTTATCCGATAGAGATAGCGTATTCAGCTTACTTTTTCACGGCTCATATTTCCAACCACTATGACAACATTCAGAAAAAGTCATAGGTAGCACGTTGCAATGTAGAGCCGTAGAGCCAGTTTGAAGATGATGGTCATTGTTGTAGATTAAAGAAACTCGTCCTTGATTAACAAAAATCCTTTAGTTCTTTCACTAAGTATACTATAATATTTCGCATGAGTGACTGTAAGACTAATGAATAATATAAACACGCAAATCTGTATATCCAGAACACTCTGAAGTTAATTGTAGTTATCTATCTAGGGCGAGACTAGCAAACTACTTACAGTTTTCTATAACTAATTACAGTTTTTCATAAGTAAATTCTCACTTGCAGAATTATAAATTAAAGTAGAATGTATAATTAAATAACAGTCATCGTTGTATTACAACTGCAGCTCAAATAAAAAACTTAAAAGCAAATGGCCATAACCACCGAGGATTGCAAAGCTTCTCTCGCTTTTATATGCACAAAGAATTCGCGAACCGAATCTCGACTAAATTTATAACAATTTAAAACAGATATCAATGCTTCTAAAACTTCTGCAACTTTATATGGACCAAAGAACTTAAAACAATTAGTCTTACCTGACATTTTTATTCTGGTCGACGATAGCCCAGTTGAACTAGTTGACGCAATTAATAATCTTGGTCTTACAATTGATAATGAATTAAATTTTACACAACATGTATCCAAATTACTTAGATCTGATTATGCAAGTTTAAAAGTTTTGTACCCTCACAGGCATTTACTAACTACTGAAATTAAAGCTATGCTATGGGAATCACTTGTACTATCTCGTTTGAGTTCTTGCGATGTTATGTATGGACCTTGTTTAAGCGTAGTAGATAAAAATAGACTGCAACAGGTTCAAAATTCCTGCCTTAGGTTCATATTAGGCATACGCAAATACATGAGAATTTCTCACAAATTCAATCATGTGCGCTGGTTAAACATGCGCAATAAACGTTTACACCATTCTGCTAGCTGGTTTCATAAAATCATCAGTACAGGGTACCCAAAATACTTGTCTAGGAAAACTACTTATAGGTCCGATGTTCACACTCGTATCAATGTTCGGTGTGGGGGGGTCTGCTGACAACTCCAAAGCCACAGTACTGAAAATTTTAAATCTGCTCTTAGATACCAAATACAAAGAATTTGGTGCTCACAACATCAAAACCTTTAAAAAACAGTGGAAACAGTTTCTGTTCAGCTTACAGTCGCAATAATAGTTTTTACTTCCTTTGCTTGAAAGACGAAGGAAGTATTGTAATCAGGAAAAAATCAACTTCCGAGATTTTTGCAGATCTTCACGTTTCATGGTCCCTAGATGACGAAAAAGAGATTTTCTCAATTCCGTCAGTCTGTCTGTCTGTCTGTCTGTCCGTCTGTCTGTCTGTTGGCAGTATAGCTCAAAAACTATTTGTCTGAGGAAGACGATAATTTGCATACATATTATATATCTACCTCGCATGAAACTGCTACAATTTCATACAAATATATACAGGGTGAGCACCTTAAAAAAATAAAATCTTGTTTATTTTTGCGTTAATTTTGAAATAAAAGGAAGTAATAATTTTCACATAGGTCAGGCTTTACAATTGCTGAAAATAAAACTCAACCGATAAAGGATAATGTCATAAAAGAGTAAAACTGTTTCGACCATTACACGGTGAAAGAGCACGGTGCTCTTCAAGAGACGCGCGCGCCGGACTTTTCCCGAAGAGACGCGGTAGCGCAGATGGAATTTCGTTGTACTTATATCCTCGGCGCAGAATCGGTTAGGATCGAGCATTCTGTAGAACTGCAGATGCGGCGGGTTCAAACCCCAGCGGGATACATTTTTTTTTATTTGAAAATGTATTCAATTTATTAGAAACGTGAAGATGTTTGTACTCCTAACTTAATTTTATTTTTAAAATTATTTAGTGCCACAATGTCGACGAGGGAAGTTCTGGGTAAAGCCTTTTACAGATTTTTTTCATATTTTTTTTATATGTACTTGATTAACCTTCACACCTCATTATAGTAACACACCTTTAACATGAGTTGGACTCAACTGCAAGAAGATTCTAGTGAAATAAATGTAATAACAATTAGGTTAAGTGGAAGAGCAGCATTTGTTGAACTTTTTGAAATTTTTAGTTTATAAATTACTATACTTAATAAGCCATTTTATTTTTCTTGTTGTTAATTCTTATATTTTTACTTTTCTCGTCTGAAAGACGAAGGAAGTATTGTAATCACGAAAAAATCACCTTTCCAGATTTCTTCAGATCTTCACGTTTCAAGGTCCCTAGATGTCGAAAATCAGGTTTTCTCAATTATATCTGTCTGTCTGTCTGTCTGTCTGTCTGTCTGTTGACAGTGTAACTCAAAACATATGTGTCGTGTTATATATATACCTGAAATGAAACCGGTAAAATTACCTTAAAAAATAAAATTTTGTTATTTTTTATTCAACTTAGTAATAGATAGAAGTAATAATTTGTACATAGTGCAGGCTTTATTCTTAAAAAAAATGGAAGCCAATAAATACAAAATAAATTTTTTACAATACAAAAACAAGGCACAAATTAACGAGCTACTTAATATAGCTGCGAAGCAGGAATACGAGAAGTTGATGCTTCGTGGCGCATGTAGAAATTGTATGGTTCCTTAAAATCCCAGAAAACGTTAGGGCTGCACACGCGGTTTGCTTGCCGTTCGAATTCGACCACCGGTAACTTTTTTTTTTTAAATTTACTTAATTTATTAGAAACGTGAAGATATTTTTACTCCTAACTTACTTTAATTTTTAGGCCGGGAGCAGCATAATGCTCAAATATTTTCGCGAGGCTGTCAGGCTGAAAATAGAAGAATTTCACGCATACATCGCATATACAACCTTAGTTTTGAATATTTCTGGATGATTCTTAAACTAATGGAAAGGTTATACTTTCTACATTCAGACGATATCAAATTACTTTCAAAATTACTTTTAACAACTGTTACAGAAATTGTTTAAATAAAGCGTACGGGGAATTTGCGGGATAAACTTTAGCATCGACGTATTTTGGAAACGATTACAGATAAGTGTAGACATCCACTGTATGAAATGTGTAGGAAAGAATCAAAGAACTGTTAGTGAAAGAATTGTCTGCATCGGTTTATTGATGTATAAAATATAATTAATTTTCCATTGTCTGATTTAGGTGGTTGAAACGCACCTCGCACACGAAACTTAAAACATGCCCTGCGTAAAGGTTAAGCCTGCTGAAACGGAATGATATCAACAGATCTCCGTAGCGTTGTTAGAAATTGGTGAATACGCTTTGTTCGCAGTCGCAAGCGCCGCGGTTCAAATCCCTCCTGTACCGGATTTTTTTTATTTGAAAATGTATTTAATTTATTAGAAACGTGAATATATTTTTACTCCTAACTCAATTTTATTTTTAAAATTATTTAGTGTCACAATGTCGACGAGGGAAGTTCTGGGTAAAACCTTTTGCAATTTTTTTAATTTTCTAATGTCTGTATTAGGAAAATAAAGACAATTTATTATTATTATTATTATTATTATTATTATTATTATTATTATTATTATGTAGTTCAAATATAAAGAAGTGAATTAATTCATTGTCACTTCATATGGACACATTTTGCCCACGGGTTAAGTAGTTAATAATAACAAGAGATCAATAAAAAAACTAATTACTGTAGGCTGTGATATGTGTTATCCATTTGGCAGTACTGAAGTGTATTGTCAGTCTATGTCAAATTTGAGATTTGCAGGTTAAGTTTTACGTTAGTCTGTGTCAAACAACAAACAAAACCTAACCTACTAATTTCGAATTTGACATAGACTGATAATACACTTCAGTACTGCCAAACATATAACACATATCACAGCCTACCCTAATTGTTTTTTTATTAATATCTTGTTATAAACACGCAGCCCTGTGTATCCATCTGGAACGCTCTGAGGATAGTTGCAGTTACCTATGTCATCTAGCGTAAAACCACTTACAGTTTTCTATAACGCATGCCGGTGTTTGTTAAATAAGTTCCGAATATTGGAATTATAAATTAATGTAGAAAGTATAGTGTAATGACAGGTATTGTTCTGTTAGAACTGAGGCCCAAATAAGACACTTGAAAGCAAAGGGTCATACCCAAATCTGAGTGAAATAAATCAACCGACTGACATTAAAGTTGCGAATTTTTCCTTGAGTTCTAGAAAAATTCAAGATCTGGAAACAATTATTAAGTACATTGCGATCCTAATATAATTTTCTTTAATATTGAAAATATAAGAAACTTCAACTCAAAAAAACATTAAACCGTGTAAGTCCAAACTGCCATGCTCGCTAGCTAAGAGCTAAAAATTGACAACTTAAACAAAATTCCAATTAAAAACCTTTATATTTGATTTACATAACCTTTTATTACTATTTCTTCTTCAAGCAAACCAAATATAAGGCGATATCACATGTTGATATTCAACGCTTCCAAATGGTGCTCCGGTCGTTCGGTCTTTCACCTGCCTTTGTTGTGTCTAATAAAGATTCCATTATTAAAAACATCTGAATTATAGCGTGTGGACCATATTACTATCGCTTGCAAATTGTAATTTACGCTCTGCATGGACAGAAAGTGTTAGTAACAAAAACTAGATTCGTATGTAAATCACCCCAAATCTTTAATCTGCACGTACTTTTCAGGAACAGTAACTGTCAAACCAAACAACGGTTGACGTCGGTTCTGTGATTAATGCGAGCCTATTTGTAAAGTGTACGTCATTGTGGTGGTTATTTTTAAAAATCGGAATTAACGCACGGGGACACAAAATTACGTGCATATATACCCAACTGGGGTTACTAAACTCACACGAGGTTCGTCATTTGTTTTCCTATTAACTTTAAAATGTCGCAATGATAATGCCGGCTAACTCGTCGGCAAATATGATGCACACAGAGCATGTTCTCCTAATTTTCGGTCTCGCTTCATTATATTTGCATTTCCCCAAATTGCGTTTTTATTTAAATTAATGGCAATTTTTCCATATGCATGCTGCTTTTCTCGTTTGCTTGAAGTACGGACAAATGGGACGTTCATATACCATGCAGGCGTATTACTGCCGGAGCCATTAAAATCTGCATATGGCACCTTCTGTACTGCGAGCTTCTGTTTTCCCATAAAACGTCAACTTCGTCGAATAAGCACGTAGGGTTATATATAGCAACGGGGCAAAAGGTGTATCAATAATTTATTAGGTGCAGAAATTGACCCCGTGTCACAGGTTTTCGTGACGCATTAAAAAGTCCAGGATGAGAGCCATTGCTCCCTGGAATTAATAAGCACCTAAGCGGAACAATGACAGCTAAAGTATATTGCAAGCTTCGTACTAAACTAATGGTTTTTAAAACAACTGACGTAAACGTTTGTTAGATAACTGGCGCTAGACAGCCCCAACCCACCCACCTTTTGCGTAAGCATAAATATTGGTAATTCTTATTTCACTGTTGAAATAATTCCTCACGTTAAAGAATTTTCAGAGATAACTGAAATCTCACAATCTCCTAACTAGATTAACAACATTTTTCATTACATGCCTATTGTTTTTGTAAAAGCATTGTTTCACAGCAAAACTAGATGATAGCACCCAATAGAGTTCCTAAATGTTTGTTACGTTGAAAAAGTATAGAACAAGTATAGAAAAGCAGATAACGATTTTTTTTCAAACGATTACAATTTCATTTTACTGCCTTAAATTATAGTTTTAGCTCTGTGTTACAGAATTTCAGAAGTGCCAAAAGTGCTGTTCTGTTTCTGAATTGCCATTTTACTAATAAATTCAAAAAATAGATGAGCAAGCTCACTTTTTATAATGGTGATTGGATTTGAACCAATTTATAGTTTTTTTCAACTAACATTTCAACACTAATTCTATATGGATGACATATGAGTCGATAAATCTAATAGATTTTTTAATAATATTTCCTAATTCCTATCACTTATAACTGAATTACGTTACTTAATCAATATACGAGTAATAGTATGCGAAATACGCGAAAACAATTTGAGGCTTTTCATAAACAATACACCTAGAAGGCATGTTAAAGGATGCTCAAAAGAGGCACTAGATGTTGGAGTAAAATCTTAATGTGTGTCGTTAGCGCCTATATAAATTAGTATTTTCCCCATAAATAAAGTGTTTGAATTTGAACGGCATCATTAAGTCACAATCGGTGCTTGAATCTCCCGTGTGTGAGTAGTTGACGGTAAGGGCAAAACCTCAGCTCTAGGGAAACTCGCGTGCAGCTAACCACGACCCATTCTTACCTCAAGCTCTCTAAAACATGGCCCAGAGAGTATGACGACCAGACGAGTATAAAACGAAGATACCCGGCCAGCTAACTTCAATTGAGTCAAGTGACCGGTCCAATCCAGCTGCAGCGCCGATCTTAGCACTAGATGAAACCTTTGATAAAGCAGATTCCCTTTACCACGACAAATTCGATAGCAAAGATCCTCATCCCCACTGACCGCGTTTTCAGATTACCTCAGTACCGTTGTTATATAAATCCAATTGAAATGGCAAGGCACTTTTGTTAAGACTTACAACATGTACAATTGTTGCAAAGTAGGTATACGTGGAGCAATTCTGCTGAAAATAATGTAAAACATATCATGATGATTGGTTATGCTGTTTTTTGGACATTTTACCACACTGCAAAATTAAATATGTTAAAATACACTACTGCAGTAATTAGAGTATAACGACATAAACAAGTTTTGCAAAGTAAGGAGAATCCTTCAATATACTAGACTTATAAAACGTACCCACCTCGTATATGTTTATACGGTGGAGGTGGATCAGATGTAAGAGCTTCTGATTTTGCAACCCTTTTTATGGTTTCTTTCTTTGGGCATTCTCATAATTTGTCCTAACCATCGTAAGCTTTGAGCCTTAATCACCTCGATTATATCAGCTTCTCTATACAAAACCTTCAGTTCATTGTTAGTTCTTCTGTCCCATCTACCATCAATTTTATTTTCTTACATTATCTTTCGCATCACCTTTCTCTCCCACACACTTACAGTCACTTGTTCAGTTTTCTTTAAGGTCTACACCTCACCGCGTATGTTATTGCAGATGTTATTACCGTTTTGTAAATACCTCACCGCTCTTCAAACGTTGTTGCTTAATATCTTGTTTAATGAATAGAAACACTTGTTTCTCTTCATTAGCCTTGCTGCTATTTCTTCTAAGCTTCCTGCTTTACTTCCTAGACAATCAAAACTCTCCACTTCTTGATATTGATATATTTTACTTTGTCGGTTGCTATTTCCAAATATTTGTTTTATATAAATTCTCCGTATTCCCAGTACATGGTCTTAGTTTTATATTCATCTATGACTAATTTTAAACGTCATCATTGCTACTTTTATCCCACCTTTGCTTTGTGTTATTGCCGTTACATCATCTGCGAAGACTACACATTGACGTCGTTTATAATATATTAAAAAATCTGTAAAAGGCTTTACCCAGAACTTCCCTCTCCCGAATTATATCAATTTGCATAGCGATCGTAACCGCATCTCCGCAGCGGATGTAACTACAGCGAAAGTACAACGGCACCATCAAGCCTTATAGATATAAGTGCCGCGCGCCCCTCTCTTGAACAGAACGGGCTTATTGTTAAAACGTTTTTACTCTTTTGTGACATTCTCCTGTATCGGTTCAGTCTTATTTTCGGCAAATGTAAAGCCTGGCCTATGTGAAAGTTACTACTTCCTTATATTTCAAAATTAACCCTAAAATAAACAACATTTTATTTTTTTAATGTACTCACCCTGTATATATTTGTATGAAATTGTACCAGTTTCATGAGAGGTAGATATATAATATGTATGCAAAATATCGTCTTTCTCCGACAAATACTTTTTCAGCTGTACTGCCAACAGACAGACAGACAGACGGAATTAAGAAAACCTCTTTTCCTCATCTAGGAGCATTGAAACGTAAAGATCTGAAGAAATCTCGGAAGGTGATTTTTTCACGATTACAACACTTCCTTCGTCTTTCAGACGAGGGAAGTAAAAAGTTCAGTCCCCTTCGTTTCACAAGTAGGAATATGGTCTGAGATGATATATATTATTACTCCTGACTTATTTATTAAAATTAACATAAGTTTGCCACTACATTAGATATTTCTATTTTCATGTTACCAAGGCTGTCTACTGTACACTGTTAAAAGTAGACGAAATCGAGGCCTGATCTATTCATATAATTCTAAAATGCAAAATTTGCAAGAGTCTTCCAATAGTTTCACAATGTGTCGCTAACAATGCTCAAAAATTGAAAATAACGCCCAATCAAATTTACAAAGCTCCGATGGAAAATGAATTGTTCTCTGTATAATCATAATTTAAGTAAAAATTGAATTATTTTCTAACCTAATGGACTAATGAATGAATTTAATTAATGTTGTCAAGTTGACGACTATATTAATGAAAATGGCCCACTTATGTGCTTTCAACTCGCGTAAATTATCAACACAGGAAGATTTAAAATAAAAAACAATAGGAGGCTAACAAGGGTTGTACTCAGCCTGAAGTTTGTACTAATTACCTGTTATTACATTTTACAAAGGGAACCTTTCAGGCACAGTTGGCTGTGCTAACGCTAATTAATTTCGAATTAATATAAAAAATTCTTGGAAATTATTAATTTTTTTAAAAGTGTTTAGAATTTAGTGTTCTATTCCACATAGAGACGCCACATCGCGCCTCTATAAAATTTCTTTTAATTTCGTACCCAATAAACGATAATTCACAGCTAAAGCTCACATTCCGGCAGTGTGATCGACATAAATCTGCTCATAGCACTAGCTAAACCTTGACTTGGTCTTCCGAGACGATGGTCGATATACTAACGGAGGCGGCACTAACCTGAACAGACAGCGAACTAACTTCTGTGTTCGAACAGTGGTCACGGTACGCCACCCCCGAGCTTCTGTAGCCCATATCTTTACGGACCTTGTCTTCAGCCAGCCATTTCTCTTGTATCATCCAGCTTTTACTTATAATTAGTTCACCTAACTTCTTAATCTTAGGCGTTTGCCACCGGCGAAATATACCGAACAAACACAAGCAACTTTTACAGCTACATTTTGTGTGACAAAGCTTCAGTAAACACAAACCAAATGTTCCTCTAGATCATCTACACCGTAAAACTGATTATTAGTAATAATTCCTAGCAAAAATACAATTTAATCAAGTTATATTCCTGATTTTAGAGTTGGTGCTAAGTTATTTCAGTAGTTTTTATTTTCAAAAACTCATAAGATTACTAAAATACATGCTATTTTTAGTAAACTACAAAAAAGTATCAAATATTGAAGATACACATTTGCTTAAATGAAACTGATTTATTTCATACATATGTTATAAGGACAATATCTAAGTCAAATAAAAATAACTTAATAAATGCAATAATAAGAAAATATTATCTAATCGACGTTATACTATGCTCAGTAGCAAACCTTGCTAAGAATAAAAGGGACTGAGTGCAATGTTACTAACTAAAAAAAACGTCTCCTTTGCTTATTCATATAATGAAACTGAATGCTATACCGTCAAGGGTATTTAAAAAATATTATTTGTTATTGTTGTTTTGTTTTTTATATGATTTATGAAAAAGGCTTCGTGTTTTAAAAATATGAGGTCTAGCAAATTTTGAAAATTATGAAATTTTTTGTTACTAATTCTGCTCATACAGTTCAACACAGTGGTGACAGAATGTCGGCTAATATTTTTCTATTCTTATTACATCTCTCGCCATCACTAAATGATTATTTAATTTTTACAATAGCAATGTTGCTCGTTAATATTACAATCTTCGCTATTTCCTTGTATTTGAAAAAGGATCAGAGAATGCTTGAAAATATTTAAAATCAGTTTCAAGCCAGCTTAACACATCGAACAGTTTTCTGACAAGTTCTCTCAATCTTAGTCTTTTTATTACTTTCCTTATTTAAATTACGAAGTATTGTATCGCAAAATATCCTATTCCAAGATTTTTTCAGATCTTCGTGTTGCAGGGTCCTTAGATAACAAAAAGTTTTTCTTTTCAATTGACGATATTTTACATGCGGATTATATATCTATCTAGCCCGAAACAGAGAAAATCCGTCAAATATACATATACACACACACACACACACACACACACACACACACACACAGATATATATATATATATATATATATATATATATATATATATATATATATATTGCGCTAAACCCTTATTTGTTTATTAATTGGCTTTCGCCCCACGTTGTGGACCCATAAAATTCGAGATGGAATGCTGTCTAATTTCTGGTGTTAATTTAATTAAATATTGATTTGTAAGTTAGAGCCTCCACCTAATATTTTGTTTGAAATAAAAATTATTAGGTGGATTAAAACGTGAGCTGTACTTATTGAATGCCTAAATAAATGGTTATATGGCCGTTTTCATATTTTATTTACCTGCAAATAAAGATAATAAAACGCTAGCTCTCAGTAAAGCACTAACTCTATTCTCTCAGTTGGGTTCCTGGTTGATTATGAATTATAAATGATTGAATACGGTCCTGTTTACCGCAGTAGTTCCAATACGCAGAAGCTAAATATTTGCAATTCGGTTAAATAAACTATTTATTCAAATTTACGCGTTTTGGTGGCAATAATCATCATGCCGTCAGAAGGGACGCGGGAGGAAATTAGCAATTGTTCTCTGACACATCCGGTGGCTGGCCTCCTTCGCATAACGTCAAATAACGGAATCCGCTTGTTTTCCGAACTGCACCTCCTCTATAGCCGTGGAAATGCTTGGATCTTGGTAAGTAATTTTTCCTCTCACATGCATGTAAATTTCCCGACTCTAACGTGGATAATTTTAGCCAAATTTGGTACCTTATATTTTGCCGACCTGCGGCTGGCGTGACGCTGTTCAAATTCCGGAACTGTAATGGGCCCCCTTGATATTAAATCTCCTGGAGACGTTGTTACAGAGCTGAACTACGCCCTGGAATGCAGACCTCGTCGCTCCGATGGTTATCTTGGCTGCACGCAGATATTCAAATCTTGAGTTGAACGGCTGCTGGATTCCCGGAAGGGTCCCCTCGTGGAACTTTCAAATTTTTTGTGGCGGAAACTCTCACGAACGATATCACACAAACTGGGATGTGCACTCGATAAAATGGTAAACTTTTTAGGTTGAAAATGCTCATTTATTATCTTAAAAATGTGATTAAAGTGGAGCACAATTTACAATGTCCTTATAATTTATTCATTTGTCATCTCTCTTATTAAAACAAAATATAAACTATTGCTATGGTAACTACACAAATGGAAATCAGTTTTGGTTAATATTTGTACATTAATGTACATGAATTGAGTTTGATAACACAGTTTTAAAATCTACAAATTTCTTATAAACTAAATTTATTGTCTGTTTCTTAATAATTAAAATCGTCTCTTTGCGCCACTCACAAACACGTTTTATTTATTTACTTTGCTATTAACTCACGATAGATTGCTCTGTTTAGTTTTAAGAGTTCCTTGCACCTCAACTGCTTTTCTTGTAATGTCTTTTCTGCCTGCCTTCTCTCTTATATGCTCTTTCGCAATGCTGTTATGCCAACCTGGCTTCTATACCTTTTTTAGAACCCTCACAAAATTTCACTGTCTCGTTTAATTGAATTCTACGCTTCATTTACTTGCACATAGCAAACCTTTTTGTGATTAATAATTTCTTTTGGTTCGGCTATTAATTTTGTACAAACCTATTATGTAAATTGATCTGGCAGTCAACTTACACCTGTGAGAAATGAGCTTTGCCTTTTGCGTTCCTTATTCAATTACTATACTATTACTGGCATCTCTTTACCAATGCATTTATTCTGTGGAATTTAAGTTTAGCCTTGCAGTTATATAAAACACCTCAACCCTGTGCTTATTGAAATGTCCATTAAATTTTGTTTTATTTAATTGTAATTTTAAAATTCTATTTTAATAATAATGGCGGTATCGCTTTGAAACTCTTATCAGGGGTAGTTTATTAATCTAGTTGCTCCTTAGTTGCTACTTTATTTTTGAGTATGAATTTAAATTGATTAATGACATACGCTGTCACCTTTACTTTAAACAGTGCTCCACGACACTTTCAATCAAATGTGACAAATATAAAGTCTTTCCAACTCTTTGCGACTCAATATTATATGATAAGTACTTAATTATAGTTCAGTATACTTCTCTAATCGTCTTTTATTTCAGATTGCTTTAATATAACTAACTATAAACCCACCTGGATTGTTTTCACTCTTAACAACTCCAAATCTCCTTAAGACGACAGTCTTTCTTACATCCACTAGTTGGACTCCCACACAGTTCAGCCACGATGCACTGTTCACGAACAATCAGCCACCAACTCGAAAAACCTTAGGATGCTTGTAGAAATGGTTCCTTTCCTGCATCTACGCCTCTGTTACTCCTGTAGCTTCCTTTTTTCCAACGTCCCTACGGTAAGTATGCTTCCACATATGAATGTAAATTAATCTTCTTCTTCCTTAGCTAGTACTCCATCCATTCACGCCGTCAGCAGCCAACAGACTCTCCGACATCCAGTAGTTCCTCCGTCAGCAGCCAACAGACTCTCCGACATCCAGTAGTTCCTCCGTCAATGTCTGTCAATTGGTCCTTACGTCCTCAGCAATCTCACCAAAACTCCAGCAATCAGTGACCCTCCAATTAACGTAACTTCTTATAAATTGTAGTATTAAAATTAACTCAATTACATCCAGTTCTTATTATTCTTGCTTCTTATTCTTGTTAGTATCTAGTTGAACCATATTCCAACTTCTCTTGAGTAACTATTATATTCTTCTTTTAATATTTCATTTGCTTTCACCTTGTAGATTTAAGTATAAACCCTTTTATCTAATCGCAATACATTTTAAATAAACAGGGCTAAATTTCTATTTATTTTCACCCAAAATACCAAATTACATGTTGTTTTCAAATCTGTTATTTTTTCAATCATCACAAAATTTTATTTCCATGATAAGTTACAATTATTTCTGCCATCTATAACTTTAGCTTATCTGACTGCTACCTACTTTATTATTTTCTTTCAATAGAACTTATATTTGTCACATGCTACATGAGCTTGTATTCTCCTTGAGAAAAAAGAGCATATTTTGGATCCAATATATACAGGGCGAACACCTTAAGAAATTAATTCTCTTTTCTATTGATATTTTAAGAATCTTTAGTTTAAAAACTTCCACTTGCGAGGGAAGTTCTGTGTAAAACCCTTTACATATTTTTTTAAGTCTCTACAGCATCACAAATAGACATGTCAGCTGATTAAAAACCTGTGTTCTATTTGTTCAATGTCTGTAGCATGAACTGGATATATAAATGGCAACAAAATGTTTGTTCTTAATCTCTTTCATACAGTTGACACTCTAATATTATTATTTTCCTCTTAGAAAGGTCAAGAGTAGTTAATTTATTCGCAATCACATTGTAATGTGTCAATTTCATGACATGACAACAGCTGGGAACTAGATGATTACTTGAAACTAGCCAGGAAATTATTACATACCCCGAAAAATATTACATACCTGAAGAGTGGGGTGTTTCCATGGTAACAAAACATTGAGTGGGTTGTTTTCATAGTAACAAAAATATTAGCTACATCAAGATATCTATTATTCAGAATTAAATTGTAGTTATTTTTAAAATTAGATGATTGCAAATAAAATAGTATACATACCACGGTGGAAAGTTTCATCCCTGTCTCGAGATAAAGTTAACCTCAACGCTACGCGTCTCGGTACCTAATCGCTCAACAGTAATGAAACACTTCCCACCTCGGTATGTAATATACTATTAATGTACAGCCCTAAGTCCCACTATCTGTTTCAGTCCATAGGCAAATATAGGCAACTTTAGTATTTAAAAAGTATTTAAATTACTTATTTCAATAAAGTTATTTGAATTGTTATATTTAGCGAACTTTTTCCAGTATCTGATTTAAATATTTATGTCCACTTATTTAAAATAGCATTGTGTTAATATTATTATATTTTCATTTATAAAGTACTGGACCAAGACGTCTGTTGACATAGCTGATCAAATAGAGGGCCTACGTAACTGAAAATGGACGTTCTTGTGTCCATTTGTTTATGTATTTCACACTCTTCTGTCTGCACTCTCATGAAATCAAATATCGCTCGGATTATTAATAGCACGTACTTAGTAAACTAATATGTAACTAATGTTACCCGTAGAAAATCGTATTTGGTCTTATTGTTTTACAGTAAAGCATCGTCCTATACAACCATCAGAAGAGTTTAAGACCATTTCGTATATGACTCGACTTTTTTATTGCACAAAGCGATAGTCGAACCAAAATTATAAACCTTTACCTTAAGTTAACGGAAACAAAAGTTGCTTGTAATTTGCATAATTGTTTTATGCTACTACATTTTTATACTTACTTTAATCGAGTACAGTATTTGTCAAAATTATAAGGATTTATCACTGACCGCGGGGAATTCGGGAAGATAAGTTCTTAAAGAAATTAATAATTGTTGTTGAAGCAAGAAGTAATTTTTCTGACAAATTAATTTGACACTTCATTATTTACTTGTCATAGGATACTACTGAATTTTAATTAGGTGATTGAAAATCACCCTAGGGTCGTTTTATAGTATAATATCCCAAGGACAGTGATAATTACGAATAAATTTTATTTCCTCCGGCATCGGGCTGTTTCCAAGCAACGTGCTTGAGGAAGTTGTAATAAAATTATAAGTATTTATCAATGGTCGAGGGATAATCGGTTAGATAATTGTTTGCCCTTAAAACTACTTATTTACATTTATTTAGTGGAAGTGCAATTATGAAAAGAATATGACATCTTAAAATACTTCATTGCGAACTGTCAAAAACTTGACGTAACATAGCAACCCGAACTGCCCGCTGTACACAAAGTGATAACAACCCATGGGTAGTTTTCAATGTAAAGATAATCTAATTGGTTGATTTTACCTACATGACTAGAAAAGAGTCAATTTCATCGGATCACTAATTTCACAAAAAATTGTCACTTGAAGTTTGATTTCATTTATCAAATTGACGTACGTGATCGAAAATAATCAAATTGGATTGGTCTATAATATATGTAAGAACTTATCACTGCTATTTTTCTATTCACAGAACACATATGGTGTTCAGAACTCTATTACACAGGCATGTAAAAACCGCGCGTATGTGCTTGAAGAAATATATTGCTACGATCCTTTATGACTTCAGTTTATTTTTATTGATATGAATAATTTTCTATCAGGGTTTTATCATGTTATATCCTATCTTACCTTTTTTGGTCCACAGCTAGCGTACAGGTATAAACAAATCAATTGTTCGACCTTCAATCTCGTCGGGCTACTGCAGAAATTTAATTAGGACACACAAATAAAAACACATAACGCTATAAACATGAGGCACTTAACATTTATTAGTTAAATATCTGTATTTTTGAAATATTTGTAGGATTAATAAAATTATTGTTGGTAAATTTTGTTTTTTAAATTCAATTTTAATAACAATTAATACTGTGTGTTTACATGCAGTTTAATTGTGTTTATTACTTCCTTTTACAATAAAGGAAGTATTGGATTTACCCCAAAAATTCGAAATTGAGTTTTCAACAGATCTTAACGTTTTAGAGTCTCCTGAACACAAAAAACATTTTTTTTGTCATTGGTGTGTCTGTGTGTCTGTCTGTCTGTGTGTGTGCCTGTGAACAGAATATCTCAAAAACGAAAAGAAGTATGGCATTGAAACTTCATATATAAGTATTGTTTACTATGTAGATGCGACAGCAAAAGAAAATCGCATAACCGGAAGTAGGGGTTTACTCTTGTGATTTTTCAGTCTTTTTCGATTTTTTCAAAAACGGCTCTAACGATTTTTTTAACTTTACATTTTTAATGTGTATTGATAGGTGATTTTCCAGTTGAATACTTCTGAAATGGGTTTCTTTTGTTTTCTTTCTACTTTTTTTATTAACTTCTATTTTAAAATAGAACACCCGGTATATAATTATATTTTTGAATTTAGCTTAAATTGTAAAGAAAATTTGTCTCATGAACTAGCGCTCTATTTTGTGCAGTTTTTGTAGAATTTGTAATTTTTGAAAAATTTTTACAAATGCTTAAAAATTTTAAATCAAATATTTGGCTAATTCTAAGATCACTGTAAAAGGAAGTTGTGTGCGTGTATCACACCAGATTTTTTAAAAATCGTTTCATATACCTTTTGCTTTAAACACTGCTAACTTTGTTGGTCTTGAAATTTTATAATTTATTTTCTGGTTTTCTATCTTGAGCTCAATTTATCTTCCTTGCCATACTGGACTTGCTTCTTCTGCATGGACTATGATTCTTTCTAACTGATCTTTGTTTCAGTAATATACACTCAAATTTGCTGAATAAACTGTCGATTCCATTGTGTAAAATATAATTTTTAATGATATAACCGTACTGCTGGACTAGTATCCTTTTTGTTTGTATTACAATGAAGCTATATGTTAATTATATTTTATTTAAAATAATTTGCCATTTTAAGACCATATCAATATATACCGCTTGGTTAGTTCAACAAAAGTGATCTCTTTGAAAATAAAAATTGTTTTATACATGTTGATTATAAATCGTTAGACAGCTCGTAACTTCATTAGTAATAGAGACATGAAAAAAACATTTTTTGGTTTGAAATGCCACTATGCAGGCTACAAATTTTCATAGTATAATTTAAATCCCGCCCTACTACTAATTCGTAATGTTACAGGATGGCTTTTTAAATAGTACACTCCCTCAATTTTTAGATATTTGAAAAGTGCTGAAAGCGCTTTTCAAACATATTATTTTTTAAAATAAAAACATGGCCAAAGTATGATATGAATTGCCCAAAATCGGTAACAATAGAACAAGAATTGAAAAACAAACTCGACTTGGCTCTAACAATTCATTACAATCGAATAATCTCACCAAACGTACTAAAACAATTGAAACTATGTTATATTAAACAGAGCAATCTGAGTTTCATTGAACTGTTGAAAACTAAAATAAAAAAGATTTCCAACGATGTCCCATACTTGCTATTTCGTTCAAAAGTAGCTTTTAAAAATCACAAATTCGTTAAATATACTTCAAGAACAATGTTTCCATTTAAAAGAGAGTTTTACATGTTTTTAGTATGTGTTATGGGATAATTCGGCTACGAGAAACTTTTAGGGTCTAGTGGAATTTCTTTTGCATTCCCTGTTCTATTGTTAGTTATTTTGTATAGATCCTGGCCTACTTTAAGCAAATCCTTTTGTATAAAAAATACTAAGTTTTGAAATAGTACTATGCTACCTTAAGGCACTTGAGCACCGATTTCAAATATTTAAAAATATACAGGGTGTTCCATTAAAAAACTAAAATCGTATATCACCACGCAAAAAATAGAAGTCCCTGATTTAATTTGGTTTATGAAATTGTAGTTAGAATCCCGCTAATTTAAACTATTTTAGGTTGTTGATTGAACACTATAGGGTAGGTCACATTTTCTTGTAGGACGAAGGGTTATCCACACTATCTTTAGGGTCGATTGGTAATGACGTTAAAGGTGGTTACATGTTTTTTCTTTCTCCTTTAATTTTTTGGAGTTACTTATTTTCATCGTGGAATCATTTTCTAAAGGGTGGTTTGAATTTTACTTCACGCGTAATGTAGTTTTTGGGCTTTTAGTGCTCTTGTTTTAAGTATTGTGGTTGGATGTTTTGACCTTTGTGGTTGGAGATTGGAGCCGATGATTGTGGCGATATATGTCAGTATAGTGACCAGCGAGGTGACCTATATCAGCGAAGACTAGTCTTGATGCTCGCTTAATGCAGCACATTCAAAGTCATTCTATCCGGTTTCTTTCCCGTTTACCGGTTGGTAGTTATTTGGGCGTGTGTCCTAAGAAAGCTTTTTTGTTTTCACATTACTATCTTTGCAGGTTTTAACAATTACTGCTTATATTAGATTGCCTACGATTTATAGTTTATACGGGAAGCTACTTTCTGTTCCATTTTGGAAAATTGATACTTCAGATTTCTTCCCGTGCCGTAGGATGCGCTTTTGGGTTCTGTTGTTGCCCACTTTAGAAGTAGATTTATCCCCAAAAATCATCAGTAATCGGGTTCAGCATTTATGTTATGCACGTTGTTGGGCCTGTTACTCGATGTATTTCAGACCGTCGGCGTCGCGTCGTTACCTTGAAATTGCTTTTACGTTGCTTTCAAACTAATTTACAAGTTATCCTCAAGTGATTCTTCCAGTGCTCTTCAATAATTGTTAACGGGATAAGTCTAACCTACATTCCACGCTGAAAAAGGCATCGGGTACTCCGCTAAACTTTGCTTGTAAGCACTATTATTGACTACGAAATGGGCAAATTTTATAACAATATCTGTGTCTGTCAGCGTTCCACTCATTTACTTCTATATTGTAATAGCAAATTACGTTACAAGATCGGAAAGTGCCTTAGAACAGGCAAAAAAACAGAAAAGCGAGACCCGATAGGCCGAGTTTAGCTATTGTTGGAGACCTGTTCCAGTAAAGCACTTAACGATCAAGTCTTGTATAAAATTTTTGCGCTATCAACTAATGGAAATAAAAATACCGTTGCACATTACAAATAATGTTTGCCTAATTAAAGTGCATGATTGTTGCCTCTACAGTAACCATATACAAAACAACATCTATAACCGAGCTTGTTATTTTGTTGTTGCCATGCCAACAAACAAGGATACGGGAAATTCACCTTTCCGTTACAAATAACGAAAACAAGTTAAAAAAGATTGGTAGAGCAAAAAATAGTAAATGATTTTTATGAATTTTTGGTAACACTAAACTATCTTTTTCCCGTAACTAAAGGGATTATTGTAAAGCTTTTGGAGCTCAATGTTTGCATTCTTTTTTTAATATTGTTGGTTGCGATTATGCGTTGAAACCTTTCCTCGTAAATAGTTTAGGGTTTTCATTTCCATCTGTAGATTTTGTGATTTGAAATATTCCCAGCCAGTGGCACCCCGGACACATCTTATATATGCTTAAGAGTCAGCTAACACTCTTCAAAAATCGCAAACTACAGAATAGGTTGTCGAAGGGCTTCATTTATTGCTCTTATTTAAAAATAACATTCTGAACCCTAAGTGCAGCACAACGTACTTTCTATGTTCAACACCTACTAATTTTGAATTTGAAGTTGATAGTGGGGCCATTCAAAATCTAGAATTACACCACGAGATTTCGAGAGCTCTAGAAAAAACTAGAAAGGCTGTGAATAAATGCAGTCAATCGCAAAAAGAACATCAAAATCCATGGTTAACCGACGAAACATGGTAGTTCATTGAGTATAAAAAACAGATAAATATGTCCAATGGAATTAATGAGAGTACGACGCGTACATAAGGAAGTCAATATCCGTGAGGAAATTGAAAGTCATGGCTATCAACGAAACAGGCGATCTATTTCACACGGTCAAAGTTATTACCCGATAGTTTAAACCCAGAAAGCTGGTTGTTTACACTACCCTTGACAATGAAATCGGAAAAAAATTACGATCCTAATAAGGCAAAGATGAAAAAATACACCCACTAAACCTTAGTGGGCAGTTGTTCATAATTTTAAATGAAGTGGTTGCTGTAAGTAAACCGAGTAAAATAATTAATAAATTACTAAGTGTGAATCATTATGCACTAAGTTTGAAGTAATAAAGTTTATTTTACCTACTAAATATTAAATAAAGCAATTATGAGACATGATTAACTTGACATCTACAACACTAAATAATAATAATAATAATAATAATACCATTTATTTCCCCAAAAAATACAAGTTAAAAAGAAATACAGTTGCTATACAAATAAATACAAATAAATGTAATTAGACATATAAAAGAAGAAGAGAAAGATGGAAGCATGAAATTATGAATGAAATTTACTGCAATTCGCTAATTCGCCTCGCGAATTGTTGTGCAATAATTCCCTCTATAAGACTAAGATTTATAATATACAAATTACAAAATTTCTGTGATTTCATTTACCAAGAATTATTTAATCACAAACAACAATATATATAATGTATAAATAAAGTAAAATAAGAGAACTTCCAAAGAAAACATTTAGAATCATACTTTATGAAACTAAATTTTTTATTTCGTTTTCAGATACTGTTTTCAAAAAATTGCAAATTTTTCTTTTGAAGGTTATTGAACTATAAGGTATAGAAAAATCTATAGTAGTGTTAATTTTGATATAATTGTATATTTTATGAATAAAAAATAAAAAAATGTGCTGACCAAGAGACTTATTCATCTGAGGAGTATAGGCGACAAGATTATTGCGTAACCGAGTACTGTATAAATGTAGTGGAAATTCTAAATTTAATAAATTTCTGTGTTTGTACATATATTTGGCAATTGAAATAAAATATAATTTATAAAATGTAGGCACGTCAAATTCACAAAGGAGCAATGAAGTGGAATAAAAATATGGTTTATTTAAAATAACTTTTATAATAATTTTTTGCATAACTTCAATTCTAGATAAATGTATACTGGCCGCTCCACCCCATACGAGAATTCCATAGTTTAATATTGACTGTATATAACCATAATAAAGCGTTTTTAAAGTGTTTAGTTGAGCAAACTGCTTGAGAATTCTAAAAAGATATATAAATTTACGTATTTTTTTACCAAATAATCTGTGTACATCTCACCTTAAATGTTGATCTACCATTAACCCTTAATATTTTATGCAAGAGGACTTCTTAATATTAATAGAACAAACACAATTAATTCCTTTTACAATTATAAGAATGAATAATCAACTGATTTGGGATAGGCAAGGCTTGATTATAAATGGTTTATAAAACGTTTTATCATAATTCAAGGTTAGGATATTGTTATCTAACCAATATTTTAAAAACTTAAGATGGTTAGTGGCATCAGAAATGACGTGATCCCATGAATCACCGTTAATCACAATAGCAGTGTCATCTGCAAAGGAAACCATATGACTGTTATGTAAGTTGTAGCGCAAAAGGTCATTTATATACATAATAAAAAGCAATGGTCCCAAAATTGACCCTTGTGGAACCCCACACGATATAGATTTTGCAGAACTTAAAGAGTTATTAACTACGACCTGTTGTTTTCTTCCTGTTAAATAACTTTTTATAAGTGATAGTGCAATCCCCCTCACGCCGTACATCTCCAGTTTATGGCACAAAATACGATGAGAAACTGTATCAAATGCCTTGGCCAAATCTAAGAATATTGCAAGAGTAGGCTTAGAAGAGTCTAAGGAACGATATATATTAGATGTCAGAAAAGCCAAAGCATCTTCAGTAGATATCCCATTCCTAGAACCATATTGATTATCAGAGAAAATGTTACAAACGTTGAAAAATGATTCCATTTGTTTTTTGATAAACTTTTCAAATATTTTGGAGATGCAAGACGTGAGGGCAATTGGTCTATAGTTTGAAATCTTAAGTATTGAACCAGATTTATGAAGTGGTATGACTATAGCAGTTTTTAGGGAATTTGGAAAAATACCTTCAGTTAGGCAATAATTGAATAATGTAGAGAGAGATAAAGAAATACTCTTTGGTATTTTTTTCAAAACTATTGTAGATAATTGATCAGAACCCCGTGAAAAAGTGTTGTTCAAGCTCTTAATACTATTTTCAACGTCAAAGTGATCAAATGGTTTCCAATATAATGATTTTTCATTCACATTGATATTAGGTTGAAAGGCTTGATCCAGAATTGATATTTCTGATGCCAACTGATTCAGAACATGTACAAAAAAACTATTAAATTCATTAGCAATTGCCTTGTTACAATCAATTATTTGCCCATCTTCAGTTTGAAATTGTGTTATAATAGACTTTTTTGAATTTATGTTAGCCGCTGTTTTAGTAACTTTCCAGAGTTCTTTTTAATTTTTACAATTATCAAATTTATTTTTATAATAATTATTTTTGCATGACCGAATTAAATTATTCACCAAGTTTCGTTGTGCTTATAGTTATTGTGCGCGTTAAGGTCGTTTTTATTTCGTAAATAAGTTTTAAATAAAATGTTTTTTATATGAATTTGTCCCACAATTTCAGTTGATATCCATTGTTTTTTCTTAACTAATTTACTTTCCTTTTTAATTATAGTAGCATCCTTAATCGCAGTTAGCATAAGCAATGTCAACATTTTGCTCAACTAAACCATTCCATTGAATTCTTTGTAATATATTAATTAATTTTTTGTAATCTATTATTTCTTTAGATATGTGATCCTTTTAAAAATGATCAGAAATTTTAAATGACAACGTCAAAGGAAGGCTATTAAGCGAATTAAGTGAAGCTTTTAGGTAGAAATGGTCAATACACGTTTCTGATATCTCGGAAATTCTCGTTGGTTTGTGGATACAACGATGAAAGCCAAAAGTACACATTAAAATTAAGTAAGAATCCACTAAATTATCATTTATTAGGAGTGTGTTAATATTTACATCACCACAAAAAATTTCTATTTGATTTTTAGTATAGTTGGTGAAATACTCATTTAATATTTGGATGAAGTCATTACCATTAAAAGAAGGTGCCCTGTATACAGCGGTAAGCTCGTTCGCAATAAAATAAAATTATTAATATTTATTCTATCAACAGTATGTGTAATAGTTGATTTAATGTAAACCACTACTCCATCAGATTTATTAAGATTACTATTATTATGATAAATTTTATAACCATTTAAATTAAGAAAAGCGGTACTATGTATTTCCCAGCATCCACCTAACACAATTATATCAAAATCACTATCCAAGAATTGAAGCAAAACTTCTAATTCAGTAAAATGCAGCTGTAGGCTTCTAATATTTGTTTGTAAAATTTTTAAGTTAACTAAATTGTTATTAATAAAGTTTTTTGTTATTGGTCTATAATCACTAATGTTATCTATAAAAAAATCAATAATGTGTGGAAGCTCTAATAAGTCAACATTCATAATCAATAAACGTAATTATTAATGATTAAAATTAAATTGCACTATCTATATATGTCCAATTACCCCTACCGAAATTATTTATACACAAACAACAAACAGAGTATCGCTTTAAGTAGTAAAAAATATCTTGCTAACAAAACAAAATAAAATATATTGAATTCTTTGAATTCCTATAAGAAGTAATATATATAGAAAAAAAGATAAGAAAAGTGCTTAAAAGCTTTTGCGCACTATCAAAATAAGTAATACTCTGAAAAGTTACAAACTCCTTCTATAATATATAATTATAACAACAAAAGGAAAATTGCGATTTAAAAATTCAATTAAGATTGATAAAGATACACAGTGCTTCTAAGCAAAAAGTAAACAATAGACAACGAGAGACGAGGTCGTACGCTGCCCTTGTGGAAATGAGATTATCTTATCATCAGCTGGTCACTTTCGCATTCTGCTTTATAAATTTGACCATTCGTCTTAATAAAAATGTTACCGTCATGTGTCCAAACATTTCGAACCCCAAATTTTTGCCCAGCTGCGTGCAGAAGGTTGATTCGAGGACGAGTGAGGTCCTCTTTAATTAAATATTTCGAGCCTTTCAGTTTGGATTTTACTTGGAAAATACGTTTCCGCTCGTTGTATGATGAAAATTTAATTATCAGCGGATTCTGATTTTTTGGATTCCTAGATTTTATTCTATGACTTCTGTCGATAGCTGAGTTAGGCACTATAATACCAAGTTCATTTTTAAAGAAATTGATTAGTACTTCATCACAGTTTTCATTAGCTGATTCCTATATCCCGTGGATTCTCAGGTTATTTCTCCTCGAATATTGTTCAAGTTGGTCTAATTTCAGGTCGTACACCTCCAAGGTTTTCTTATGTTTTGCGTTCACTTCTTCAAGGGCGGATATGCGAGCGTTAAAATTTTCAAAGGCTAATGCAGCTTGATCTTTTATAACACTCATAATATTGCCCATTATGGTTTCAGACGTAAGTATCTTTTCAACAATTCTCTGTACGAATATATCATCTCTACCATCAGCGTCCACAGATTTCGACTGGTCAGATGTTGATTGGGGTTTACCACCTCGCAGATTATACTCTTCGCGGCACATTCTCAAAATACGTGTTGTACACTTTTTAATTATCAACTATAATTTATTGTAGTAAACTAGTAAACACTCATACACTTATTAAATACTGCCAGAAATTACATGCAGCGGAGCAGCGCAACGAACGTCTAGCTTGCGCGACGACACATCAGTAAGTTTAATTATAACATACTTTCAACATGCCGCCCATTTATTGTCAAATATAATCTGTTGTTTCTTCAGTAATTTAAAAAAAAATGTTTTGCCGTCTGTTTATTAGACACATACTAGGTAGTAAAGTCAGTAGGTTTGGGCACTATACTAGTACTGAAAGATTATTAAATTGTCATTAACCCTCGTAACTAGTTTACATACTTAGTTTTACACTTATATTCGCAACAATGCTAACTTATATTTAGTCACGCTGCTTCTGCAATTATTAACATTTAATAACTTATCATCAACGTTCGTAGTTCATATAATATAATTTCTAAACATAATTTAAAGTTTATATATTTTAGCGGGGTTGCGATTACTAGATGCCAACAGAATATTAACACTGACGCCCCAATAAGCCCTGTACATTCAGACAGTCGGACGCAGAATCCAAATTTAGAGCTAAGGTCAATGAAATTAATTTAAGCCCATAAACAATTCAGGAAACATAGTGTGTTTTAATTAAGGGATTCAATCGCAAGCCTAGAATCGAGGGTTGCCGAAATGTGTTAATTTTGAACCATTCAGTAGTATTTTAAGGAATAGGGCACTTAGCAAGATGTTGGTGCAATCAGTACGTTACTGTTCGCTTCTTATACAACAAACAAGTTAATAAACAACTGTATTTTACCTCACGTATACTATACACATAGTACAAGTTGATAACAACTTTATCGTCTACAAAACATCAAATATTAAGATTAAGGTTTCATGCATGATGCTGGAATTCCGAAAATACCGCGGAAAGTTAGTTTGGGAAAAGATCCGAAAGCAATGTGTCATAATGCAGTAAACAGAACAGTTAAAAGCAGCAATGTTTGGAGTAGAAGCGAAAAACATAATTGATAAAAATGGAGACGGTTTCCTACTTTCTAAACTCGAAATCGAAAGCTATAACGGCCGCTAATTAAACGAGGAACTAATTACGTACCGCTTGATATGCTTATGCTGACTTGTGATCCCAGCGAAGATATAAATTAAATCCATGTTATTAAGCACATACGGCAATGTAAGGTAGAGATTGAACCTTATAAAACATCCAAACTAATACCACAATGTAAGAAGTGCTAGACCTATAGGCACAAACAAATATATTGTAATAAAGAAGCAAGATGCGTTAAATGTGTAGGCAAACACTACACCAAAAAAACCCTAAACCGAAAAGTGACAAACCAAAATGCTTACATTGAAGAGAGGAACGCCCAGCTAATTATCGTAGATATAAAGTAGCCATTGAGCTATAAAAAATAAAAACAAAGTTATGGATAAAAATAAGCCCAACGTATCTAGTAAAACGACAGAGGAAAAACAGGTAAAAGATGACAAAAGACAACCTGCAGTGTTTAACAAAGTTAGTAAAGACGTGACATTTGCATCAAATAAACAAACTATGCTGAAGAATGAGATGAAAAATAACAATATAGAGCAAACCCTCCAATTAATATTAGCTAAATTAGATAAACAAGAAACTATTATTACAGCTCTAGATCTAGACGAACGACTGAAAAGACTGGAATATAAGGCCAAGGGAGCTATACCTAAATGTAAATCAAATGTCCAATTCTCTTAAACTACTGACGTGGAACTCTAATGGGCTGCTCAACCAGGTACAGGAGCTACAATTGGTTCTACAGATAGAAAATATTGATAGGGCTTATTTCTGAGACCCATTTTACTAAACAATCTTTTACTAAGATTAATAGCTAGAAAATGTACCATGCAATACATCCCGATAACGATGCGACATGAGAAAGCTCAGTGTTAATCAAGGAAAATATACAACACCATGCTATGATACAGAAAATGCAGGTGACAGCAATTAAAATAAAGGCGAACAGATATTCATTAACAGTGGCCCACCCAGACATACAGAAGGATGAATACAATGTTTTATTTAAACACCTATAGGCAGAAGATTTATCATTGGAGGTGACTACATCGCGAAACACATCCACTGGGGGCTCAGAATAACCACAACTAAAGATAGAGAATTATTAAAAGCAACCAAGGAATATGGAAGCACAACTATATCTACTGGAAAACCGACATACTGGCCTATAGACTCTAACAAGATACCTGATCTGATAGACTTCTTTATAGTCAAAAATATGTCGACACACTATATGCAGGTAGACGAATGCCACGACACACTTTCTGATCATTTGGCTATAGCACTAACCTTGAGTGAAAATATAATACAGAAAGAAAATAATCCTATATTAATTAACATATACACAGACTGGACAAGTTTTAAACAGTTACTTGATAAGAAAATAAAACTAGCCACACCCCTTGGAAAGGAAAAAGATTTGGATGCTGAGTTAGAAAGAAAATAAAGCAAGACGAAAATGGTTTCCAACCAGAAACCACCAAGACAAAACTATATTAAATAATTTTACCCAGCAATTGAAAAGAGAAATTAAAGAACTAAAACGAGAATCCGTTGCTACCTACTTGGCTAATGATAGAAGTACAGATTACTCCCTATGGAAATCAACAAAAGAACTAAAAAGGCATATTATGCATATACCACCAATCAAACAAGAAGATGGAAATTGAGCTAGAAGCAATGAACAAAAAGCCCGTGACCAGCAAGAAGGAGATGTACTATCCCACAGGATGAAGAAAATATCGCACCGGTGTCGTCAGACGAAGTAATGAAAGAAATTAAATATACTATAAATTCAAAAAGGCTCCTGGATTTGATCTAATAACGGGAGAAACCCTGAAGCAGCTATCGAAAAAAGCGCTTGTCAAATTGATCTATCTCATCAACGCCACATTCAAACTTAAACACCTACCTAAATTATGGAAGGTGGTGAAAATAGTCATCATCTTAACACCAGGAAATCCTGCACATATAGCTTCCTCTTATAGACCGATATCACTATTGCCGGTTATAACTTTTTGAGAATCTGCTTCTCAAGAGAATGCAGCTAATCATAGAGAGAAAAAAACTGATTCCAAATCGTCAATTTGGGTGCAGATGTGGACATTCAATTGTAGATCAGGTACATAGGATCACTGATATTATAAAAAAAGCACTGGAGGAAAACAGAATTTGCCCTGCAGTTTTCTTAGATATAGCGCCAGGCTTCGAAAATGTATGGTACGAAGACTTGCAGTGGAAATTAAAATCTATCCTTTTTAAGCAATATTCAGATATTTTAAAATCATACCTATCAAACGCATTCTTCAGGATCAAGCAAGATCATGCCTACTATGCTCTTAAAGAGATTAAATCTGGAGTACCGCAAGGTAGTGTCTGGTACTCTACCTCCTTTATATGTTGACCTTCCAGAACCAGAAAACAACACTTTTGCTACGTTTGCAGTTGATGCTGCTATACTAACAGAGGGAGGAAATAATACAATTACAGCCAACAAACTTCAAAATGCAAATAATAAATTCCAAAAATGGACCACGAAATGGAAAATTAAATTAAATTAAGGAAAAACAGTTCGCATTGACTCCACAAATAAACGGATCGAACATGGACCATTAAATATAAATGGAGAAATGGTCACATATGCTAACACAGCCAAATACCTTGATTTTACTCTAGATACGAAACTTCGCTGAGAAGAAACTCAGCTTTTTCAATACACAATAAGCTCCTACTGTACAAGCACATGTTAAAACCAGTGTGGACGTACGGAATACAGTTTCGGGGTTGTACCACAAAATCTAATGTTAAAATTATACAAACATTACAAAACTAGGTACTAAGGAACGTAGTGAATGCGCTTTGGTATATTAAGAACGAAGATCTCCATGGGGACCTCGATGTGGAGTATGTCGAAAAAGAAATACCTACATAAATTTGGAAGAAGCCACGAAGCAAGACTTCTACAACATGAAAACATCAAGGCCATCCAGCTTCTCGATAACGCAAATCACATAAGAAGACTTCAGAAGATTAAACACTATGAGTTAATGTAGTGACTTGTTAGTGTTAAAGCAGAGCAAATTGTGTAATGCGCATGAACAAAGTGATTCAGTTGTTAAACTTACCTAAGAAGACATCAATGGCTGACTCTTAGTTATAAAGAACTTTAGTAGAGTATGAATACAAATAAGCTACTTAAATATTAGTCTAAGACTGGATTGTAACATAATTTAAATTTTAAAAAAAAATACGTTCGACACATATGCGATCACTAAAAATAGAAGATCATAGATAGCTATGCCAATTCTGTAAACGTATTTATTATTAAATAACACATTATTCAAGAAAGAGCGGATGGTCGAGTCTCAGACGGCCACATTGGGTTTGATTCCCGGTGACTATACAGGGATTTTATATAGCTATTTAAGTAACAAGGAATGTTGCCTGCCGAAAATGTTAATAGGCGATATATTCCGAGTTATCTTATTATATTGTTCCCGCTGCTTATCGAAATTTACATAAATTTAAAAAAATAGTTTGGTTTGTCACCTGTCACCAGGATTAATTTTCGTGAGTCGTGTTACCTGTGAGTGTCGCATGTCACATAAACACTTGCAATTTATAAACAAAACGTCTAAATCTGCATCTTGCTTTGCTAATTTTATTATCCTAGGAACTTAATAATAATATTAAGTTCCGTTGTCAAGAAAAAGCAGCAAACAAATATAATCACCGACTTACACGTTTTGTTACTAAGACTGTATCGCTGACTTACATGATCAGCAGCGGGAAAAATATCATACGATTTCGGACTACTAAGCTAATTCCTGTGGTAGTCGTTAACCCCTAATTAGGGAACTCTTCTTCCGTTGCTACTCTTACAAACAAAGATCGCTCATAGAACCAACTTTTTGGAATTACACAGGTCATTGGACAAATAATAGAAGAAGCAGGAAATTTTAAATTGTCCGTGATTTCCATTCAGAATACTACTTTTCTCTCTCAGATCTTTTCCATCGTGAGGGTAAACCATATGCTATAAAATATGTCAATATATCAGTTATGAAAAGAAGTCAGTTTAATTATATTTTTAATCGAGCAGTTCTTTACAAACATACTCCAATTATCAGTTTCGGTTTAACTCTGCACTGTTACTGTCCAGCATTTTTATTGCATCAATAATTGTGAAAGAGTTAATTAAACGTTATTAATTATCTTCTGAAATGATATCTAATGAAACCTAATCGTATTTTATTTTTATGGGAAATATCTACAGACAGATCAATAAAAAAACCAATTAGGGCAGGCTGTGATATGTGTTATACGTTTGGCAGTACTCAAGTGTATTGTCAATCTATGTCAAATTCGAGATTAGAAGGTTAGGTTTTGTTTGTTGTTTGACACAAACTGACGTAAAACTTAACCTGCCATTCTCGAATTTGACATAGAGTGACACTACATTTCAGTACTGCCAAACGTATAACACATATCACAGCCTGCCCTAATTGGTTTTTTATTGATCTGTCGTTATTTATAACTGCTGATCAGAGTTTCGGAGAGCACGTTAAGCCGTCGGTCCCGGTTGTCATTTCAGTGACAGTCGTTAGGTTACGTGGGAGGTGCTTGCTAAAGCTGAAAACCCTGACACCAGGTTTGCTACCACAAGCCATACGATACAAAAAAAAGAAAAGAGCCAAATCATTAATCAGAAAAACCAAAATATAACATTACACAACAACTCCTCGATTTAAAAGAATACTGGATCTGTATTGCATATTCCTACGTTTTCATTGACCGAGCGAAACGAGGTCTTTCGAAACGGCTCGACTAAACCACAATTTATGTCCGTCGATGTATGTATGTTTCACACATAGCAGCGAAATTTACAGACGAATTTATTATGTTCTGTGAAGCTTTGGAATGATGGTACCAGACGTTCGTGTTACTGCGTTATACCGTTCAATACCCCAAAAAAATGTAAAAACGACTTAATTTTTCTTCTCAAAATGGCTCTAATTATTTTGATCATTTTTACATTTTTCCCTCTTACTCATAAGTGATGCCCAATAGGCATAGTTATTAGCTACCTATATTCGTGGGTTGGAGATATCTGGGGAGGGGGGGGGGGGTCAAATTTCACTTCAGTGCTTAGCTTTCCAGAAAATCATATGTTGAGGGCGTGGGTGCTTAAGCACGATTGCGGAAAATTCGTTCCCCACATTTGATTCCTTACATTTCGTACCCCACATTTCGTTCCCGGGTTATTTCCTCTCCCCACATTGCATACCCGGAAAAATCGTTCCCGAGCGAGGTCAATTTGTCTCCTAGATCACAGGGTGTTGAAAAATGAGTACAGCGAACGAAATGCAGTTAGAAAAATGAAAGATATTTTAATTAAATTATTTATTATAATAAAATTATAAGAACTATACAGATTGCGGCAAGCAACTAGGACCATAGCAAAAGCAAGGGGACCTTACATGTGGCCGTAATTGTGTTTAACAAACGAACATTCAATGTACGATAGCGGTGGGTCGTTAGGATCATTATAAATACAAGGTATATATTCGATTTTTAATTTTTTTAAATACAATCCCCTTGATTTTGCTATGATCCTAGTATGTCCCCTGATTGACTTTACAAGAGGGAATTAAATTTTATTTATAGTTTTACATTAAAATGTTATAGGAATAATAATTCTAAGAATATTTTCAGTTTTTGAAAAACAAGTCGGCCTTGACAGTTAAGCAAAAACTACTTTCTTTTCCGGTAAACTACCATTTTTGTTCATGATACTTCAAAATATTACTAAGAAAAATTGTTCAGAATCAGAAATGATGGCACTACACAAAATTTCAGGAAGATGTACGTACTTAGATTAAACCGTCATTTTTATTAAATACAATTTATTTTGTTCTTATAAGTTTATTATAATAAATAAATTAATTAAAATATCTTTTATTTTTCTAACTGCATCCCGATCGCCCTGTAATCTAGGAGACAAATTGAGTTCACTCGGGAACGAAGTTTCCGGGTACGAGATGTGGGGAGACGAAATATCCCGGGAACGAAATGTGAAGACGACTGTTTACGTATGATATTGGTACTGACACCATGCAAATGCACCACATTTTTTACTTTTTTGCCAATGAGAGAACAGCAAAGGAAATATAACATATGCCTATGGTAGGAATTTTTTTGCTATTACAATTTTATAGTTTATGTCAGGGATTTTTTTGCCCTGACGCAATCTGTCTATGAAACCAGTAGGCAAATGGTGGAAGCTTCTATTAACTGGGTAAAATGAATTCAAACACAATTTTATATCATATCCGTGATTGCTACTTTAAACCTAGAGATTAATTGTAACAATAATAATAGTATATTATTATACTAGTTTAACAAGAGGGCCTATTGTAGCACGAGTGAATTTGGGGCACGACGAGCGTAGCGAGGAGTGCTCCAATGGAACGAGTGCTAAAATACCTCTTATTGAACGAGTATAATATACTATTTTATCTACTTTGCATAAAAAAGTCATCAAAAACTTTTAATTTTGACATTTCAGAAATGTGACAATCTGTCAGTTATTCGAAACAAGTGGGCTGTTTCAATGTTTTTCATATGAAAATAACAATGCAAAAACAGTATTATAATGTGACATCAGCGTAGATAATAGTTAATTACTATTTACTTGTATAGTAAAAGTGGGATAACAGCATCATTAATATACGTGTGTGTAAGTTACAAACGAGTGCGCAGCACGAGTAATGTAAGCATACAAGTATATTAATGATGCATTATCACACATGTATTGTACAAAATTTTATCTACGACTGCCTAAAATTGAGAAAAGTGCATAAAGAGAAATGTCAGATCTGTCATTTTCAAAAATAATTTAGTAGGCAAATGTCATTATGTTATTCATTTGACACTATTTCAGTTACGTAATGAAGTCATTCCACAACTCAGTTGCGTAATGAAACCATTACATAACTGAGTGGTGTAATGAGCTTCATTACCTAACTGAAACAGTGTCAAATGAGTGACGTAATGAGTTACTTATCCCACTGGAGTAGATAAATGATTTTTATCTACAACTGAGCATGGCAATCCAAGCTTCCTGCAACCGCAATTTGTTCCACAACCTTTCGCACAATTGCAGAAAATCATATGAAGGAGTTCATCAGGCGCTGGTGGTAACAAAGTCTTCACCGGTTCTAACACATTTTGTTTCATTACCCAACCCCACTGGTCAGGATTTAATTCATTGCCCATCCAAATTTGAATTTGAAAATAAATCGGAGTAGATGTTATCGTGCGGCTTCAGTTGGAGGAAGGACTGGTAATTAAACAGGTTTATTCAACCTTGTCGAAACAAGATAACGGAAGTTATAAAGTGACTGCTCTTTAAGAGGTGCTCCATATATAGCCAATAAAAACTTGATTCCACTTTGTATGATAACTTCAGGAGAACATTTCTTTTGATGAAACACTTCCGCTGAGCGCTGTAGATCCTGAGGATTTTGGATCAACTTCAAGCCTTTTTTTTTACCGCGATTGAAAAGAGCAGATGTTGTATCGCATCCCGTTATAGCGTGTGCAAATAAAATTTTTGTTTGAACATTTCCTTTGCCGGGTTTTCAAAAATGAATTCGCTGATCTGTAGTAGCACGTGCAATAAGGATAACAAGCAAATCTACATCTTCTCCTACAACAGTTGTATTTCTAAGTGATGATTCAAGTGCAGTCTCTATTATGAAGACGTCGGCATCGTCTCGAGCTTGCTTAGTAGCAATGTTCGAAGCAGCAAATTTTTGTATCAACATCGAAATAAATCTATGCTTTATTCCACGATTTGCTAGAAATTTTTCTTGACTCATTAGTACCGGCATCATACCACCAAAGAAAACATCAGAAGGACCGGAAAGTGTATTGCATCGTCGAATTTGTTCAATTGCTTTGATATTCTTGGTCGAATCATCATAACCATCAATACGACTATTATATTGGAACCGTAACGTTGTTTTAGATAATCAATATATTTATCAAAAATAGAATGTTAAACATCATTTTGTTGCCAAATGATACGATACAATAGAAAACCACCGTCTATAACATTTGTAACATTTCCAGAGTTTATTTCAATGCTGATTGGTTCAAAGCAGTTGCTATTCTTGCGAGTAGTCTTTACGGCACTCAACATGAATAGTCACAGAATTCCAAATGCCCGTCGTTTCTATCTGCACTGGCTTTTCGTAAAGTTTGCAAACCGCGCTCCACACTCACAGTATCAGCGATTGCATTCGATCCGCCACAAATAAAACAATTATTATTATCCGCCATTTCAATAATTAAACTACACCACTTGCTACAACACAGCCGAAACACATCTACGTCGTGTAGAATTCTTACTTTATACTGAGGAATGTGACCGTTGTCTGAGGGACACCCAGGGGGATTATGACATCGACGAAAAACATCTGCCAGATAATAGGCCCGAAAAAGGCGCCATTTCCTGATGTTGACGCATTGTGAGCTCTATAAATTGAAAACGGACGGTCCTACGTAAAAAGTGTAAGTTGTCATTTTTGAAGAGAATTTTCCGCTCTATACAATACAATTTCGTACAATCAATAGCAAGCGAGATATAAGCGAAAAAATTATTTCGGTGACTTTTGACCCCGTATAACTTTGTTAGCGGTCACGATATCTATGGAGACTTTTCACACGTTATTTATAACGTCAAAATGAAGATGTATGCAAAAATCCAGCTTGGTCCTAATTTTTTTGAAGTGAAACCCTAAAGTTACTGGGCTATAACACTGGCTATGTTGCCAGATTGTGTGCTAGGCCATTCCAAGACACACTAAGTTTTGTTTGTTTGAAATATATTTGACATTAAA
This sequence comes from Agriotes lineatus, assembly GCA_940337035.1. Taxonomy (NCBI): domain Eukaryota; kingdom Metazoa; phylum Arthropoda; class Insecta; order Coleoptera; family Elateridae; genus Agriotes; species Agriotes lineatus. Next base: position 57,920,029 of record OW679194.1, on the reverse strand, counting down.
AACTATTTTGAGAAGGCAGTTCACATAATTTCCAAAAATGCCTTTGAAGTGTTACGTAAAGCTGCAAGTCAACTTACGCTTCATCAATTGCTCAATATATTAGCGTGTTTAAGTTTCCATCTCATAGAACGGTGGCACAAAAATAGAAAGACATTTTGCATTTAGAGAATTGGCGGATTAGAAAGGCTGCTGTTGTGTGTGAAAAGCACTTTAAAAGAGCAGATATAAAAGGTAATAAGATAAAGCAACTTGTTCTGACTGCAATATCACTAGCTTCAAGCAAGTTATTTTGAAGAAATTACTGTTTCAGATTGTGACATTTCACCCCTGCTATTAAGGGTGTCGAAATTACTGTCAAAATTGCTGCCAATGGGTAGCTGTCAGTCGGAGTTAATTTGGTTCTCTCAGATATAATAAGATCAGCAAACAAACACCAGGATAATATTAGACAGTTTTATTATATTTTAGTATGTATTTTCAAACATCAGGATTACTCGAAAAATGAAAATAGAATGTATTTTACAATAAATTCATAATTTGTTCGGGCGTTGAACTTCGTAAACCTGGCTCCACCGCAACCCGTCGGTGAATGGATGCGTTTTTGGAAGCTCGTGCCCTGTTTGGACTGTGGGACCCCACTGGTCGAAACTGGCCCGAAGGTGCCAGCTGTTAACCTCAAAATTCGGTCGGAGGTCGGAAGCACGTGCGGCTGTAAATACAGACAGATTTGGCTATTTCAGGGTTTGCTTACGCTACCCGGGCGTTCGGGGAAATCGCCAAGCCTCCTTGGAGTTCGCCACGGTGTTGTGTGTTTATGTCGGCTGCAATAGAGCGAGAAGTTGACGGTGTATTCCAGCTGGTGCACGACCTCGAGTTTGTTGCAGACGTCGAGGATGTGCGTCCACGGAACGGACTCACTTGGGGGTATTGTCGGTGCTGCTCTTCGTTTCTTGAGGAGTCTGGCTGGTGAGTAATTCTCTGTAGTCAACAAATAGTTAGTACAAGTTCTATCGGCCGCAAAGTTTAGCTATATGCCTGGCCTTTGCAATATGCAATCTAATAAGTTTATTTCGAGTTTAATTACCTCGAGTGGCTGGCGTAATTATTTATTCGAAACATGTTAAGCGGTTTCTCAGAGAAGCGTCGGCTTAAACTGGCTGCAGGTAGGGAGGTTCAGGATTTCCAGAAATGAAAAGGATGCGAGAGAAACATTCTATTAAACTGTCGGGACAGGGACAGGAGTTCTCGGGAATGAATGAATAAAATGAATGCCTGGATGAATGCGAATGAATGCTTCGTAAACTGGTCGCGAAGCTGCTTTTATATCTCCTCCTCGTGCTTCGGACATCTTAGCAACCACTTCGGACGTTTTAAGTGGGAGAGCGGCGCGTGGGTGTACCTGCGACTTCTCGATGACGTATTTGGCCGTGCGGGCCAAAGATTCAAACTCCGATACGTAACCTAGAATACGCTATGGGAGAACGCCCGAATTAATTCTAATTAAAAATCGCGTTTGCGCTGGGCGAAACGTTACAAGATGAAGTCAAAATCAGTAGCGATTAACTTGCAATTGAAAATTAGGTACCTACACATTAGGAATTGTTTTTAAATCAAATATTACAGTGAAATGACGCACTGCCATGTAAATAGCAGTAATTTTATAAATTTTTTTCAACTGGCATGCATCACAATGACAGGAATAGTGCACTGACAGATTGTTCATTAGTGACCAAACTGGTAATTTTTTGTTAAAGGTTGGCGAAGCGATGTTGTCAGATTGTGGTAGACCATTCCAAAGATCACTTTATAGGTCCAGTATCACGGCCTGGAACATAGACCGCCTTGGTAGTGCTCTATGATCCATTCCTAGCCCTGTTTCTGTGTCTTTATATACTCTGTTATGCTATTTTTCTCTTTTTCTGCTGCTATGAATGTATATCTATCCTCCAGTTTATGTGTTAAAAATTGATTGCCTACTATTAGGTCATTTGATATTCAGAGTTGAATAATTTGCATTCCATTACTCTTTCTCGTTTGTTCTCCATCATTCCTTGTTCTGCTTCTGTATCAGATCCTATTCTTCTATTCCAGTCGTGTTATGTTATTCTTCTTTTATATTATAGATCACTTCCAGTAATTCTGTGAAGACAGTTTTTATTACTTCTATTTTCGAACCAGTGCATATATTTGTACTATTGCTGATGATCAGTATTACTGGTTGTTATATTGTGGTTTTTAAAAAATTTCTTGAATACGGGCGTATAGACTATGCTTGTAGACCACTTATTCTGTCAGTATGCAAGGGCGATGTCATAACACTAAGCGCACTGAGTAAGTGTAATATTGGCATGCCGCTCTATTCCACTGCAGAGAATGGGACATAACGTTGTACTACGTATGATCGGCCCACGTTACCGCAAACAAAACTAAACAGCGAGTTCAATCCCCTTAACTGTAACAGTACAGCGTACTATTTGATTCTGTCAAAAAAATCTGATAAAATTTATATCGCCATCATAATCAACTTTCCTTCCACCTCTTCCACAGCCATGCGTTCACAAATTTTTCTCACTTCATCTCTTGTTTGGCCTTCCGATGCTTCTTTTTGTTCTTGGTTTTCTTGGATTAATTCTCTTGGTGCTCGTGATTGGTTCTTGCCCTCTACAGATCGTTTCCATTTACGCCGATATTCTTCTAATTCTTCATTCAGGTTGAATATGAAGTTCTGATTTTATGTCTTCACTTCGCACCTGATCCAATAGGTTATATGAAGTGTCTTTAACATAATATGGTCAAATGATAAATATATCGTCAACGTACCGGAACCACGTCATGGGTTTCAGTTTTAAAGACTCCAAGGCCACAGTTCCAACATTCCACTCGCCCCAACATTATAATATACTAATCTATCTATACTATGATCAAAAATTATTTTAATCTAGTATGGCTATGGAATAGTTCCTAATTCATGACTGCAACTATAAAGTCATTTAAAAACCAAATGTCAAGTTTGACATTTAATTATAAACGTAGTTGCATTCAGAAATTAGGAACTATTTCATCGCCATACTATATATACAGGAAGTTTCTTAACGTACGGAGGAGACTTGGTAGCTATAGAAGATCAAAATAAAGTTATTTTCTTAATAAACTTCTGACCAAAACCCAATAACATAAGAGTAACAGCAGCTTAAATCTCTTGTAAATTAATTCTCACTTATTGAATACTGCTGGTATTAATGAGGAAAAATTAGAAAGAATATGATTGCGTTTTCGTTTCCCTAGAAACCCCTGACAACACCTGATAACTTGCTGATAATGTAGTTTAATTATAAATTATACAGAAAACACACAGTAAAAATAAGATACCGTTTAAAATAAAGAAAACGTTATTTTATAAATTACAATTTTATTATTAAATAAGCTACAAACAGTTCACCATAACAAAAACATTCACATTAGGTGTTCGAAATGCTGACCCTGAACTTCAACGCACATTTGCACTCGACGAATCCAGTTTTCCGATATTCTTGGAAATTGTTGGCGTAAATTCTCCGTTTCAGCTTTGGTGTGACAGCGCAATTCGTCGATTGTATCAACTTCGGTGGCATATACCAATTCTTTCATAGAACCCTTTAAAAAAAGTTTAATGGGTTGAGATCTGGACTGCGTGGGGGCCATGAAATGAATTCACCCCTACCAATCCATCTTTGAGGAAAGATGGTGTCGAGGTAATTTCGTACAGGATGACCAAAGTATTAAGGACAACCGTCATGTATAAACCACATGGTACGGCGCACATCCAAAGGAACATCTGCGAAGAGCTGTGGCAGAATTTCTTGTAAAAATTGCAAATAGGAATGGCCATTAAGCCGTGCCGGTAATTTGTAGGGCCCTATTAAGATGTTGTTCAAAATACCAGCCCACAGATTCAAACTAAAACGCTGCTGAAAGCTACTCATACGAATCGCGTTCGATTTTGATCATCCCATACGTGAGAATTGTGGAAGTTGAGAACACCATTTCTAGTAAAACAGCATTCATCCGTCACCAGTAGGTGTATTGGAAATTCTGGTGCCCTATTAGTGCGATTTAGCAGCCATTCCCAAAACTGCTGTCACAGCGAATAATCCGTAGGAGTCAGTCTTACACATTTTGGAGGTGATAGGGATACAAACAAAAATTTCTTGGTAGCATTGTGCTCTATATGGATGGTATTTATGTTTCTTAAGTACTTTTAATACCAATCCAAGAATAAAATTGCACTCACGAGCTAGTGATCTCGCACTTAGGTATGAATTTAGTTGTATTAGTGTCAGAATCCTCGTCTCTAAATCATCATTATTTCGACTTTCTCGATTACCTACAATATTGTTGTTTGTGTGTTTGTACTGGACAAGGTCTAGGCATGCGGAGTACCAGGTACTTTCGACACCAACTGCTTTGGTCACATGGTCATAGTCCTACTTATAATTTTACGTAGACTAAGGAGTTCAAACCCTAGCAAGGGATCTTTTACATGCTACACATCGTAGTAACACAGGACTCACGGCTTTACCCCACTTCCTAATGATGGCATTCTGTAGAGGTTTTCATGAACATTTTTTTATTTTTAAAAACCTCACCGGGACCGGGAGTCGAACTTGCTACCCTTAGATCAGTAGTCAGGATGCTTACCACTGAGCTACCAGCCTCGGCTGATTATCAGCTATAATTAACCAAGGGCAGTGATAATCACCCGCAATAATTTTGACAAATAACAACTCGAAAGTGCTTGCCTAGAAATAACCCTAGGCGAAGCCGAGAGTTATTTCTTAAAGGCAACGCACTTGAGGGATATTATTTGTCAAAATTATAAGGATTTATCACTGACCGCGGTGAATTGGAGAAGATAAATGTTCATAAATAAATTTGCCATTTTTCTAACAACTTAATTTAACACTTCTTTATAATGATATGTTGGTGGCACTGTAAGTCTATGTCAAATTCGAGGTTAGCAGGTTAGGTTTTGCATCAGTTTTGACAGAGACTGACGGAAAACCTAACCTGCTAACCTCGAATTTGACTTAGATGTTTAGTGCCACCAACTTGTCATAGGATACTACTGAAATTTAATTAGGTAGTTTCCATGGTGATTGAAAATCACCCTAGGGTCGTTTTCACTTCAAGTGTGATCTGATTTGTCTGACTCACGTGATTAAAAATAATCAAATTGGATTGGTCTGCAATATATGTAAGAACTTATCTACAATATTATACACTTACATAGTATCAATTAACACATACACATTATGAACTTATTTACTATGGTTTTGTTTTAGCCTCTTCATTTCTTGTCGTTTCGAATTTCTGCACATAAATTTGTATTGTAGCAATTGCTGGAATAGTACTCTCTTGAAATTGTATGGAGGATAAGTACCTAACTTTGCGTAAACTATTCAATTTGTTACGTAGAGTAGTACTAAGAAGGAATTTTCTGAAATTCGACCTTTAAGGGGTAAAAAGCGGTAAAACGTTATTTTACGAATTCCTCAATATCTCTTAGGCCCGATGAGATATTGACTTTGTGTTTACTTGCAAAGATTGTCAATGAAAATGCCTAGAAACATATTTCAGGGTTTTGCCGTATTCAACCCTTAAAAGGACAAATCTGGATCGGGTTGAATTAAAACACTCTTCGTATTTTATGTGTTTATTCAGTTAGAACTTTTTTTGACAAATAGATGCATTTTTAAAATATTTATAAAGGAGCGTGAGGAATTTTCTTAAAATTCTACTGATAAAGGGGTAAAAATAGAAAAAAAAGAAAGGGGGTAAGAGGATATTTTTTTCGCTATGGGTTCATTTCGGAATAAAATGGATTAAAAAAGAGTTTTTGAAATTACGATTACAATACCGCCTTCGCCATTTAGACGACGGATGTAAAAATGCATTGGGTTGAAATGTGCCCTTTATACCTTTAGTAGGTACAATATACAATTCAACAATTTGTTCGAACGATTACAACTCTTGAGCAATTTTAAATATTTATTATTGAATTTTCTTGAGTGACCGGATGGCCCAGCGAGCAGATGCTCGACTCTCAGGCTGCCGGGCCAGGTTAGATTCCCGTCGACTGTAAAACGACGTTCCCCGGCTACCACACTAACACCTGTGGTAGTCGTTAACCCTTAACAGGAAAACTCTTCCTCAATTGCGACGGGAAAAGCTAGCCGTCTACCCGGCTTACATCAAAGAGGGCTCATAGAACCACAACTGTGTGTAACTAAATAGACCACCGACCACCGGTCTAAGAAAAAGACGAAGAGGAAGAATTTTCCTGTTAAAGATGAAATCCACTTCTCAACATCCGCACAATATGCATACGTCATCTGTTATAATTTATACCTAACACTAGTAGTCTATTCATAAGGAATATTGCCATGCTGTTTGCTAATACTTAATTTACTATTTTTCTTGATTTTCACTGCTTTTTATAAAATACGATGTAATGGTTAATTCTTTGCAATTAAATGACGTCGACTTGTATATAAAATCTAACCGCAGTTAAGTAGTTAAGTAAGTATATATCAATAATACTCTCTCCTACACCAATCATCTATTATTAAAGCATGTTGCCAGACTGCATACGTAAAAGCAAAATATAGGAACACCTAGGTTGCAAATTGCTATTTAGTATTCAGTATTTGTCTAAACAAGGCCGTTTAACGTTATCAACATATCTTTGTCGACGTTACTACTGCAGCATCGTGCACTATGATGTGTTTACAGTTTAGAGGGTAAAATTAAGTGGTCTCGTTAACTACATAATAGTCTTTCCAAATGACGCCTTGCTTACGTAATAAAACCAGTATAGCGCAAAGGCCCCTATAAGGGCCTATATTTTCTTTACTTGCATTGCACCAGCGTTATAATAAAACATATAATTTTGCACGCCTTTTATGGGAACTTTTTAAAATTATTTAATGTAAACATATAATCACAATAATGAAAACTGAAATAATTTACCTTATATTAAAATATTAAATAACGCAGTAGCGTTACTAACAAGTCATTTGTTCTTTACAACTCCAAGTACTACTATAAAGTTTAACGCAAACCATTAAAATAATAAAAACTGTTATAGCGTACCCGAATGCTTAAGATCTTAAAAAGCCGCTTATAATGAACACTGTATTATTACTATTAAAATTAATCCACTTACAGCGATGAGATAGTGAAGTACGCTGTAGAAACGGTAATTGCGAATGTTCACGCAATTTTTGCATAAATTCCTGAAAAAATAAGATTACTTGTTCTTAGTGTGGCATTTTAGTTATATATTTGAGAGGCTTCCACATTATTAAAAAAAGTATTATCAAGGTACCTTCCACAAAGCCGTAAGAGGTGATGCAGTTTAAAAAATTTATGATGTTATAACAAAGTTTGTTCATGCGGAAGGGGGCCAAGGTGAAACTGTTGGGAACGAAAATCACGATGAAGTTTTTAAAGTATTAGTTTTTCGAATATGTTTCAAGTAGCACCCATTAGCTATAATTCTCTTCACGGTCCTTTACTTTCAATGTTAGAAAGTTCCTAGTTCTAGTTGGTCTGCGTTAGGAGTACGTTCGTAGTAAACGTAAACTGGTATTAACCTCTTCTAGCTTGTAAATGTTCCTTAATATAAAAATAACATCCCACGTCCATAAAACTCGTAAGTATACTAATGTTTTATCAATGTTTTTTCAGCCATAAACAAGATCGCCATATGGGACCACGCATTGTTCTGATAACAGCAGAATCTGCTTACAAAAGCTCTTCAAGCAAACGTAATTTTCTCTTGGCTTATTGTTTTTGCTCATTATCGGGTTTCTCCTTTTACACGACTCACTTGACGTTAGCAGTAATCACATAAAAGTATTAATATATTTCGTGGCCCAACATGGCTTTTCAAAATAATTACCCCGCTATTACTAGAATCCAAAGAGATTTAATGATAACACAATAACTTCACAAAGCTGCAGTGATTGTCCAAACCAAACTTTGAATTAAAGTGTATAAAACATATGCAAACTTACAGCAGGTTTATACAATTTCGATATTTCTAAAGATAACTGCAGAATTTGCTGACATATTTCCATTTCCGTTGTATAGTATTAGAGCAACCAGCACATACTTGCGCTGCACCACATGTAGTTATGCCGTTTTTGTAAACTAAGATAATAATTACAATTCGTGCGAGTGGAATTTTATTATCTGTAGGGGTCTCACAGAAATAAATATAAATTACAGCACAGTGAGAGAAGAATAATTCTGTAATTACTCATGCACTGTTAACTAAATTACATACAGGCAACTTGGAGATACTTTAATAATTATTTTGAAAAAAAACTACTGTAATTATTTTGGATATAAAGCAATAAGGCATCAGTATTTTTTACAAATACTCTAGAAATTTAAAAGTCAAAGGACAGTTGATGTTAGTAACGACAATATTTTCTGTATTTTGATCCTCCCAAAAATATTCAACGTGAGCCACTAAGTATTTGCTTGACTATTTAATTCACCTGTCATCTGTCAATGAGTGACCAATAAAAATCCACAATTTGACATTTCTTGGCCAATCAAAAAAATATCAGCTTAATATTTTAAACAAATGTGATTTTTATTAGAAAAAGTCAATATTAGTGTTTTATTACTATAAAAATTGCGTAGTTTGTTGCTAGTTTTACTGAAAACTAATTTGAAAAAGTAGTTTGGTTCATTGAATAGTCCCTCGAATGCCATTCTTAGTCAAAGTTAAGTAGAATATTTTTTCGGCGGTATCACGACTCATGTTCATTGCGCTTAGGATTAGGACTCATGCTACCGCACTGATCCTAATCGAACCTAAGCGCAATGGACATTCATGATACCACAGCAAAAATATTCAATATAACTTTGACTACTCATGGTATTATACGTGAAAATTGTTATTATCAAATCAGTCCGGACATTAGCTATTACTCAATGCATTTAAATACAAATTGCACCTTCTTTCATTCAAGTTATGCAGTATGAGACGGTGCGAACCTCTTGTCGATACTTCGGCATACAATAATTAGATTGAATATGTTCTGAAATGCTTCTTCTTAATAGTTGTGTCCAATTGCAGCATGAATAATCTAATAAAAGAAATTTCTGACTTGATACAACTTATGAAAAGTTAGCAAAAAACCTTATTTTCAAAGAATCGTTCAAGGTACCTGAAATATTGTCATTCACGAGTTTTCATGTTTACATGCAACAGCTGTGACATACTCGACTTTTTCACTTTTTCAACTTTCCTTTAACACCAAAGCGGTTGCCTTCTCTGCAAAAGCCATGTTGTTTTATGATACCTTACATATAGCTTTGGTTGGTTGAGATTAATTGTGGTGTCGACAAAAATATTGGGGAGTTCACCCTGTATATATTGGGTCCAAAATATGTCCATTTTCGTCAAGGCTAAAAACCTGAACTATAAGCAAAACATTACTTTTATTTACTCACCGCTTGACCGAAAATATATTCGGGTTTGTGTCAAGTAGACTTACAATACGCAGGCAAAATATCATCTTCCTGCAACAAGTAGTTGTTGGTTGAGCTATACCGCCGATAGACAAACAGACTACATTGAGAAAACCTGTTTTTCATCATCTAGGGATCCCGAAACACAAATCTCTAACTCGGAAGATGATGTTATAACGATTACAATACTTCCGTCGCCTACGGCGAGGGATGCAAAAAGAGACAGAAAATTCTGAATTATTCCTAGAAAGCAAGCCCCAAAACCCAGAATTTAGGTGAAAGAAAAAATAAATCGGAAAAAATGAATAGAAAACTGCAACCTTGAGCACCAATGGTACTCATCGCAGGTAGGAAACCAAATTGACATAAACCCCTAACAGGAAATTACTCTTCTGCTACAGCTCACTCCAATCTCAAACTACAATCACAAGGCTAAAACGTCCACTACAATACAGAAAACACAAGCACAAAAAAATCAGAAACGTATCTCAAGACAAGAAATAAAGTCCAAACCCACCAGCAGGATGAATGCAAATCTTGCCCTGCAGATAAGGGGCTCTAAAAAACTAAGAGAGAAAATACAGGAAACGAATCAACCCCATGAAATTACGGAAACCAAACACACAACATGGTATGCACATATATGTCCGCTACACGCGAAAAAGTGACCACCCTTCAGTACCCAACCTAAGTCATCCAAGATAGTACCTGAAATTCTAATATCCTGCTTCCTCTTCTTTATATGCCTTATCCGTTACAGACGTTGGCCATCAGCATCGCAATTTTGATGGTTTGCGGAACTCCTGAATAGTTGAACAGACGTGAGTCCGAGCCATTGTCTCAAGTTGTGAAGCCAAGAGTGTCTTTTCTTACCAGGACCTCTCCTGCTATCTATCTTTCCCTGAACTACTCCATTAACATTTTGCTACTAATCAAAATTTACAGGAGAAATGAGAAGTACTAAGGTGCCCAAAACATGCAATTATGATGACTTGATACCAATCAAACTTAAAGTATTTTTCTCCATGCCTATCTAGTAAGTTACAGTTACTTTGACATATCCATTGCAGGTAAGCTGATTTTACTGTTTGTTTACTGGTTGTCATGACATTAGGGAAGTAAGGTAAAACCTACTCCCCAAGAGAAATAAGTAAAAAGAAAAGCAAGTACAAGTGATTGTTTATATTGACAGAAACAACTTAAAAACAATTGCTACTAAGCAACACTAGGTGACTATTTGCTTTGTTTGTAATAGATTAATTTTCTATCAATTAACGTGGAATTATTATTAAGGGAAAATATTGCAAATTTTTGTTGGGAATGGAGAAAAATATTATAAGCATGCTCGGGAAGTAACTATCTACTTACTTCCCTTGATGCTTAAATAACTATTGTCTATGTTTCCCTTCAAAAATATGCAACCTACTGGCACACTTTTACCTACAAAAATGGCAGTGAAATGAGGTTCTGCACAACCGAAAAACAGCAACTTATGATATTGTTTGGAATATTTTTTTAAAGGAAATTATTTTACCAGGTGCAGAGATAACCACCTCATTTTGGTTAAGTAATGTTAAGAAACTTCCTCGAGAAACCATGACCATATGTTAATGGACTGAGCGCCAAGAAGCAAGTAAGTAAATAAGTAAATTTACTAGTTCATAATGTTTCATCGAACACGGTTTGCAAAATATTTGAATGTTATTAAGATTATCTTTTGCGTTATACTACCTGTATAGTTCTTAATCACACAATAATGCATAAAGACAAACAAAAAAATCTGTAAAACGCTTTAGCCAGAACTTCCCTCGTCGATATTGTGACAATAAATAATTTTAAAAATCAAATTAAGTTAGGAGTAAAAATATCTTCACGTTTCTAATAAATTAAATAAATTGTGAAATAAAAAAAGCGTTACCGGTGGTCGAATTCGAACGGCAGGCGGACCGCGTGTGCAGCGTTTTGTGGGATTAGTAAGGGACTGGACAATTTCTACCTGCACCACGAAGTACCGACCTCTCGTATTCTTGTGTCGCAGCTATATCTAGTAACACGCTAATTTGCGCCTCGTGTTTGTATCGTACAAGCGTTATTCTGTATCTATTGGCTCCCATTTTTGGTAAGAATAAAGACTGCACTATGTCCAAATTATTACTTGTATCTATTACTAAGTTGAATGAAAAATAAACAAAACTTTATTTTTTTAAGGTGCTCACCCTGTATATATTTCTCTGAAATGTTTCCGGTTTCATTCCATATTCCATATTGTAATGATATACACTCCTGTGTGTGTTAGAATCAATTTTAGAAAAGATTAAGGGAATACAATGGGTGAAAATAATTTAGATCTAGTCAAAAATAAAGTGGGAATGTGAATGGTTAATATGCAATTACAAAGTAAAAGATAATTTATAATTGAGTGGAAAAAGGCTATTTGAAAAACAGATGGATTCGAAAATAAGATAATATTTTTTAAATTTGAGCTTCAAAGGAATGGAAAATACTTGATTGAAATAAATTAGAAATTTAGTAGGTTTAAATCAAATATGATAAGACTAGAGTGTATAAGGAGGAAAATTGATATAGTTAAGTAATTTGTTTTCGATTATCTAAAATAACAAATTTTTAAAATGTAGAAAAATAACTAGGTGTGATTAAAATATCAAAAATAACCCTGTTTTATTAATAAAATGTTTGGATAAAATAAGACGGGTAGTAATAAAATCTACGTGGTGAGGTAAAATTTAAAAATATGAAGAATAATTAAAGACATAAATCTAATGAAGATTACAAGTACGTGGTAAAAACTAATGGCTAGCAGAATTAAAAAAGGTGAATCATTGGAGAAGAATAATAAGTCAAGTTTATTGGAAAAGTCCAGTTGACATAATACATTAATCAAATTGAATTATGTCAAGCTGTGTGGTACTAAGGGAGAGCTCCAGAGAAGGATTATTGGTTAAAATGGCATATTCCAGGAGGTTGGCGGATACAGTATTGCAAGTAGGTGTCTGCAGGTTTGGGCTGTTGGCTGCGTACTGTGGGAAAGGTTAAGTTGCTGATTTTGGACGATTGGGGGCGCCTGGTCTGTTCATCCATTGCGAGAAGGTGCTTGAGAGAATCGATTGGTAGGCGGAGAGGAGCAGTTTGGTTGACTTCCTGAACATTGTGCTGATAAAGTGACAGGTGAGTGATTTTAGTATTAAAGCCATAACTAGAAGAGGAAATAAAGACTATAAAAAGTTGAATTATTTATGAAAGAATTACTTACTGTTTTAATATTGTTGTGTACGATTGTAACGATCTGGTATTTGTCATTTTGATTTCAAAGCTGTTTGACATATAGCTGACATAAGTTATATTGACTTATGGGAATGATAAAAATTAGAACATCAAATTTCAGAAATAAGCCATTTAGATACGGAATTCACCTCTGATTTTTCAGGAGCTTGCTCTAATAACAGTTACTGATTTTCTATACATGAAAGAGTAATTTTAATTTGATAACATAAAAATATAAGTTAAAAACAGATTAACATCACGATACCTAAAGGTAAATAGCAGATTCAAGGCGCTACAACGTGAACATTAAAACATCTATGATGGCACAACGTGTGACAAATTAATAATCAAAAATAATAGCTCATTAACAAATAAATAAAGACAGCTCACGCGTTGTGATCCAGTGCAATATATAATGTGTATGTAAAATATCGTCTTCCTCCGACAAATATATTTTGAGTTATACCGCCAACAGACAGACAGAAAGGCAGACAGACAGACGGAATTGAGAAAACCTGTTTTTCGTCATCTAGGGACCCTGAAACGTGAGGATCTGAAGAAATCTCGAAAGGTGATTTTTTCGTCATTACAATACTTCCTTTGTCTTTCAGACGAGGGAAGTAATAAAAACAAAGAAAGGTAGAAAAAAATTCAACATTTTATTTAAATCGAAAAAATACTACTCACAACAGGTAATAGTTTCCCATACCTAGAGCATATGCAAATCACAGGTTATAGTTTCTTTAGAGATATATTAACAGAAACCCTGAGCATTGTAAATATCGTAATAGAAACTACAAAGTATCCATTTTCACTCTAATCACCGCCTCTGAAGTTGAACCTATGTTTTTTTTAATAGAACACTCTGTATCTTTTTCTTATTTAGAATATACAATTTAATATAGATATCTTTCAAATACCACTCTTACTCGCATAGGATGCTTGCTGGTACTATATAGTATTGTAGACACGGTGTTTCCATGTATAATACATTCTTTTCAGAAGTTTGTTATGATTGTTCGTGTGTTGTTTCCTTCCATTTTAACATAGATAACTAACCATCAAGCATACTACGCTAATTTAAGCAGCATCATTTAGTTTCGTACGTATTAACTAATGTTAATATATCTTTTTACTTCCCTCGCCTAAAAGACGAAGGAGGTATTGTAATCGCGAAAAAATCACCTTCCGAGATTTCTTCAGATGTTCACGTTTCAGGCTGCCTAGATGACGAAAAACATATTTTAAGGGCCTCCAGCTGGATTACTCCAAATCAGTGTATTTTCACCTATTCGTTTGATATGTTCATACCATCGCAACCTTTGCGATTTTATAAATCTTACTATATAACCGTTCTGTAGTATAATTTCTAATGTCATTTTTCATTTTCCTTCAAAATATTTTCCTTCGTTAATTCCTCCATATGTTAGAACGTATACTGCATACAACTAAAAAGTGGTCAGTGTCGCAGTTGCAGCCTGTATATGATCTTACCTTGGTTATGTTGCTTGCTCTGTATTTATTTCTCTTAAACTGTGTGCTGCTTACTGTTAAATTGATGATATTCGCACGCTGGAAAACTCTCTCCTCATTATATAGTTGATTGCAAAAATGATTAGAGTAAATGAGTAACGATATCAGTGCAAATTAAATCTTGAAGCAAATCTAACGGCAAGTTTTTCCGAGAATATTTGGATAATGGTTTCTAGCTATTTGTTCTTGGAGGCATGTACAAATGCTTCTGTGGCCCCTTCAAAGTTTTGTTCATTATGTTTTCACCCCTCTCCACCAGCATATTCAGAAGACATGTTTAGGTTATAATCCTATGCATTTCTTCTGAGAAAACGGACTTTATTATAGAACACACTGTGTTCACATGATTACAGGCTCCCTATAAGAAATCTATTCACATAGTAGTGTGCTTAAACAACATATTAGTTATTTTATTTTCATAACACTTAGATATTGTTGTACTAAATCAGTACTGTCTGCTTGATCGAATTGTCGCCAATAAGAGCCAAGGCCGTTAAAATTTAACAGCAATGGCCGTTATAGCCGTCGTTACACTATCAGAGCAACTCGGGTTATTAGTAAGATTTAATTAAATTATTTATATTAAAACCCCATATCTCAAAATTGGCCACTTTTAGTAGATATTACGGAAATTGTTAAACAACATACGGCCGATATTACATATAACTGACTCGGATAATTTAATAGCCGCGGTCTAATCGACCTTGGCCACAAAATGAATCCTCGTCCGTTATATGCTCAATATGGGCCTAATACCGATAAATAATGTTTGAAGCTTACTATGCTCTCTAACAGAACTGCTGTGATCCCCTATTTTTTTTTATTTGGCTCTTTACCTATCCTTCGTGGCCCCCTAAAGGGCAATAGAGTGTAAGTTTTTTAGAACAACAATGCTACATATAGATCTACACTATATGATTTTTTCTAATATTTAATAGGTCACGATCATATGACGCCAGTTAATTTTGTTATATCAGAATCCCATTTGTTCTATAATTTTGGTTGATGTCTATAATAAATTTGCTAAATACTGTGGTAAAACCACGAGAGAACGTGAAAAAGCAATTTTCAGGTTCTCTCTTCGCTTTTTTAAAAATATAATTTTTTTTCGTTTTTGACACCAACTTCTTTAGAAAATTGTTTATTGGCCACAGAAGCTGTTTTAAGTTAACCCTTTAATAATGGGCAGTAATATTTTTAAGAGAAAGATAACCTGTTTTTAGTTTAATCAACTTATACTTATTCAACATTTCCATCATACGTTTATTTAATAACTTACTTAATTGTTTACTAATAGCAGTTTAACAGTATGCTGAGTGGTCGATATAAAAGTCACTTAATGATAATAATAAAAAAAACTTTTGGGAACGAAATACCTGTCATTGGGCAGAAAAATAACAATAGGCATACATTATGAAATGGAAGAAAACAATTTAAGCGTGATGCTACATTACAAGCCCCCATCTCACAAAAGTTCACAAAAAACGAGTAAATAATAAACTTGTATTTTATTATAATTGCACAATCAGTAAAAGTTAAATAATCATCTAGAACGTGATTTTTAGAAGTGTATAGATACTGGTATGTTACTGCTTTGCACTTTGCCAATAACATCTGCAACTGCTGAAAGATTTTTCTGCAAACTGAAATTCATGAAAAATTAGTTAAGAAATATCAGAAGACATGGCAAAGCTAAAATCGCCCATCACTAGTGATTGTTCAGCTGCTAACAATTCTTTGAGATAATATTTGCAACGGACACGAAAAGGCCCAGAACCAAATTTATTTTTCCTATAGAGATTGCAACAATTAAAACTTGAAAAAGCTGAACATTTTTCAAAATATAAACGTGGTCGTCCCTTACGCTTGCATGGTTTAGATAGTCATAAAATTACTTGCTTTCTTAATGTTCACTGCTCTTCTTCTTTTGTTTTCCTTGTTATAAGTCAAAACCAAATAAATAACTCGTTTCTCTACAGGCTATAGCCCAAACCTTAAATTCACGTTTAATAGGTTTCAAATGCATAATTGTTTCTAACTTGATCTGATTTAAAACCTACCCCATATTCAACAACAGCAAGGTGTCTACATGGAATATACAATTTCTTAAATTTCCATCCACGGCGTCAATCATAGGTTTAATTTTGTTGAGTTTGTCACAATTTGGATCTTTCCTTTTTGACATTTTTGAATTATCATTCAAATGCAAATGACGTAAATTTAGCGAAAATCCCTTTAGGGGCATTATATTTGCTATCGTGTCAACTTTCATATTGGGTCAAATTGGCTACAGAATGAAAACTCATGATTATTCCAATAAATACTTTTAGTTTACCTATACCTATACCCAGCCTTATACCCCATTCATATGCGTATCAATATATTAGATGCCTTGATATGTTCTAATAAGTCTGTTGTCATAAAGGCATCAAATATATCTAGAGGTGATTCTGTGATAACATTGAATATTGGCCGATATTTTGAGAAAAAAACATAATCGCTATACATTGGAGATGACACCGTTTTTGAAAAGCAAAATAAAGTTTCTGTAGTATCAGATTTTTCGCTTTCTTCACTATCTGCGCTACGTCCTCTGCCGTTATTTCTATGTATTTTTCCTGTATTAGAGTCTGCGTCTGTGTCTGTATCTGCATCAAAGTCAACATTTTGAAAATGCCCGCCATTTCGAAAATATCTTTTTACTACACTACAAGTTGGTCTACCAGGATTTTGCCATAACTAAAAGGTACTCGTAGCTTCTAAACCAGCACTCTTTGAAAAAGTTGAACTAGATAGGTGAACAAGAGAAGACGTGTATGTATAATTATTTTTTTTGCTTTTCGTCGAATCTTTAAATTTATCTGAAATATGGGAAGTTAATTTTTACTGATAGGAAATAATTCATTTCATCGGCTGCTTCACTGGCATCATATTCCGAGAAATCCTATATAATTAGTTAGATTAGCAGTTCTGCTGGAGGCCATGTTTGATGCATATCTGCCATATTTAATCCAAATCTACAAAATATTTAGGTTAGTAATTTAGGCTCCCTAGCAATGTTAAGTAATTTATTAATACTGATTAGTTGGGTCCTGGCACTAATCAACCAATAACCTATTACACAGGAGCTTTACATATATCGAAATTCAATAGAGCCAGCCATGATTTGTTTCAAATAGCACGCTAAACCAAAACAGGTAAGAAATTTAGGTTATTCAGAAATGCGAAAGTAACATCTTCGTATCATCTCAGCAGGCATAAAAACTCTATTAATAATATTAGGTAATCAAAAGACATTTATGACAAAATATTGCTAAAACAAAAACTATCTTAAAATTAAATGCTTACTCGTGGGAAAAATATTATCAA
Organism: Agriotes lineatus; assembly: GCA_940337035.1. NCBI lineage: Eukaryota > Metazoa > Arthropoda > Insecta > Coleoptera > Elateridae > Agriotes > Agriotes lineatus. The sequence goes on along the minus strand of OW679194.1, from coordinate 57,902,317 downwards.
AAGCGCGCGAAATAGCTCCAACCCCGTGAATTGATTTTTAGAGCATTATTTATTAAAACTTGTTAATGAGAGGTGAATTACCAGAACACAATTTCTAGAGAACCACTGATCAACAACGAAGATAAGATAATAGTTCGAAGCAAAATGTACTTGTACTATGTAAAAGCACGTTGGTCGAAATGAAAACCACTTTTGGTATTACGTACGATTGTTGCAATATGTGTTCGCTAAACCTGCCTATGCATGTTTAGCCACCTCTATTAAATCCATAAGTCTCGTTTTTACATTAAAATACATAACAGTATAACCTTTACGAAAAGTGGTCGGTAAATCGACCAGAAAACGTTATAGGTTTAAATATACGTAACGCCTAACCTAGATCAACATTTATTATTTCTAGATTATAGCATTTAATATCATTTATATTCTATTAGTTAGATACTTTTACTGTATATTTACTATGCATTTTTAATAAATAACTGCGATTAAGAGTGTTGTCGGTTTTCTGTAACTTTGCTAAGAAATCTAATGTTTTTGTATCTCTAAAGTTGTAAGTAGGATGAGGTATATAATTATGTATAATTACAAAATAAGATCCAACTTACGAATGCGCAAGTACCGAAGTACCAGCACTAAATATTTGCTATAAAACTAGGAATGAAATAATTGCCAGTAGAATTGCCGCACTGATGTAAAAATATTAAATTTTAAATATTTGTAGAATATAAAGGCGTTTCAATGTTAATTTAATTGATTCACGTTTTTATCAATTTTTTATACACAACCGTTATACAGAATCGTACAAATTAACTGAAAGGGCCAGTTCCTTCAGACTCAAATATTGGATTTCTTGCGCCTAATACTAGGCAACACAATGTACTAGCGGTAAGATTGCTGAGTTTCGCCGCTAGATGGTACACGCGATGTCGATGCTGCTTTACTAAATGTTCCGTGACAGGCTTTGAGATGGCTCAGCGTGCACATAAATGTATCCGAGGAAGCCAGCCGTATGATTTTATAAAATGCATGGCGCACTAATATTTTGCAGAAATATCCTGAATAAAATTGTAGCCATTAAGCAAATGCAGCTTCGGATGTTTCCAATTCAAACCTGGCTAAATAGCACACGGGAATCGCTAACCGAGAACAAAGCAAAATCGTCTTAAGAGGCAAAAAAGATAACCTAATTTGTTGACGGAAACAAAACCTAACAAGGCCATCTAAAGTTAATTCAGTGCCTGAGAAAATTAGCCGTCGAACTTCACAAAGACAGGGAAATGGCTTAGAAGTCTGAACAATCAGGAAAACAACTTCTACCTCCACTAACTTGCTTACGTTTATCATTAGCCCCTTCTCTGTCTGCCATGCAAAGGAGCGCGCCTAAAGAAGGACGTAAGTTACGAATCTTTGGAAAAAGTAGGAAGCCGACTAACTAAAGAACGGGATAATGAAAGCACACAGCGTTGCTCACAAACGGTACCGGAAATGAGCGTTGTTCCGGAAAACTCCGCGTCGCTGCTAGGACAGCTGACACTTACGCCATTTAAACATGTTTTATACATATCTGCAGTATTTCTTTCGTGCTGCACAAAGTAATTTCGAAACGGTGAGCACGAAAACAGCGCCAATGATGCACGTGAATTCTTTTGTAAAGTAAACCTATTCCTATTTGTCATGAATAACTTGCTGTCACGGCCACGACATCAAAACCATATATCAATGTAGATAATTACTACCGGCTATAGTAAATATATGGCTGTTTTTGCGCGAGACAAAAAGATGCGGTCGTTGCATTGTTGTAATTTATTACTACGGCATAAACACCACGCATGCATAAAAAGTAGCAAATCTTAGTCTAAGAATTCAAATTTAAATTATTTCTTTCCTTAAGTGAATTACAAGAATGTCTCGTTTTTTGTTATTAAACACAGCCAGTTTTTATGCGATGACAAGGCAAATCGATTTTAATTAAAATAACCCGCCGCACAGTTTCATAGTACCGCACCGAACAAAATTGGTTTCGAAATGAAAAATATCAATTATCACTATAACGTTTTTGTTGGTGATAAAAAATGAAATATTCATAAAATTAATCGAGGTTTCTCACAGGCGCGGTTGCAAGCAAATTTCGATTTTAAATAGCTTAAATTATTTTCGTCACAACTCGAGTTTTTATTTAGCGTCGAAGTGCTTCAAGTTGGACGTACAAAGACATGAGAAGGCTACATTATCGAACTAAAACAGATTGTAGAAAGCAGTGATGCGGAATTTTTCCATCCCTCGCGCTATCTATGCAAATTTAGGGAGATCCCCGTATAAACCTCAAAGTACACTAATCGAAATTTTTTAAATTATAATTTGGTAGTGTAATGGAGCCCAGAAGAACTGAAAATTTACAAGAACTTTATTACCAGTTAATATGTATAAAGCACTAGCTCGTAATTTTAAGTTAATGTTTAGTAAGTAAAGTAACATGTTTGCATCAGATCTTTTTAACGGTATAGATACAAATACAACATTAATATAACACATTCAGTTATGTGTAATAACATGTATTCTTGAATGATCTTCCATTATAAGCTATTCTGTTAAATAAGCTTCAAGATGTCAAACCAATAATTTTAGAAAGAATCCGTAAATAGAATGTACATTTTTGCATTATTTATTCTTATATTGTTTCGAGTAAATATCTACTGTTCAAAAAAAAACTTTGGCAAGATTCTAGTAGAGATTTGATCATGTGACATTCAGTGTCTAAGATACCGCATGCGGCATGCCTGGACTATGTTCATAACAAACAAAAAGATACTGGCTCTTATATTCACAAAATCGCATATAAGATTGGTATAATCTAGCTTTTAACTGATTTTATGTTCATTTTCAATCATTGCAAGTTCTTTCAATCGAGTTTCCTCCATTGTTTTTTTATTGATACTTAACAATGTGTTAGTATACTTTAACTCAAAGCATATATGTTCTATAAGAATGAGTGAGAATATGTAGTCTAATGGCTATGTCTCTACAGAAGTATAAGAGTTCTGTCATTTTCTTAACTTAACACTAATTACAATAACAATAAAGTATAAACACTACACACAAATAAACTCGATGGAAAAACCAATAGCGTGATGATTTTTATACCATTCAACATTGAACCAATTTAAATAATTTTCAGTGCACAACGTGCTTGACGTTAGGTACTTTTAGATCTCCGCACGTGCCCTTATTTGTGACGAAATGTGGAGTATCAACCAAAGCATGGCGTACTTTAGATTGGCACCTTCTAATTTTGGCAAAGACTGTAAAATTGGTTTGTAAGAATAGCTATTGCGAGGGGTATTCCGCGGAGGAATTTTGGTGTACAAGCTCCAGGAATTAGTAGGGAATTAGAGGAATTAGTTGGGGAATTAGGGGAATTTGTTAAGGAATTAGGGGAATTGGTTAAGAAATTAGAGGAATTATTTGAGGAATTAGGGAGGAATATGAAGCAGTACAGCACAGCGCACGCAACTCTAAACATAACCCTACATCTTTAGCAACGAATGTAAACGTCTCCCATATTACAGTACTCCTCTACACGCTTTCCTTAGGGTAAGTAAGTGGATTGTTAAATTGGTTCAGTGATTCGCACGTATACCTATTATTTTAATTAAATAGAATCTGTTTTTTATTACTCTTTTCAGGGCTGTAGCTCTCTTAAAACGCATTTCCAACATATGTTTACTGAAACTTTTCTCTGATTTTGATGAGTATTATCACCCTTTGAAGTTTATTAACCTCTTTTCAAACACCCTGTATATAGTTTTTTAAGGGCTATACGATTTCGCATAAAATACCTACTTCCGGTGCCTCCGAGTAAAAACAAATCTAAATAATGGGGACGATATGGTTATGGAATTAATTGTTGATGAAAGCAATTCAACTTAAACTTCTTCTGAAACAATGACTTTGAAAGATTTCTCTGAAAAAGTGGGTAGTCAACGTTTATTCGAAAAATCACCAAATGTAAAACTCATCGTTCATAATAAGTCGTCAATAATTAAAAAATAATTTATGCTGCTGGCTTTGAATCGATCAAACGCAAAAGTTAGTATCGATCGATTGAATCGATTTATCGGCGCTTCTGGATAAACCCCATAAGAAAGCTAAGAAAAGACAGCTGACCTCAACCCCTAAAATCACCAACAAGAAACAACAGAAAAGGAATAAAACAAATGATACTGACTCGACTTCAAACCTTGATTCAGAGGAACATATATGGCACTCGACGATTCCGAATCCGCTGATAGTTTGGAAGAATTTTTTTCAGTCTGGATCTAAAGACGTCTTAGGCAAAACAGGACTGGAAATTAAATTTGATAGAATAGAACTATTACGCAATTTTCAACGACCACCAATTTTTCATTGGTCAAATAATTTAAGATAGTGGAGACGAGCAATAAAAAATAAAGTTTTTAAAAGCCAGCTCAACTCTTTTATTTGGCATTGAAAGGAAGACGTTGATAATACACATAAATATCTTCTACGGTCCTATCAATCTAATTGGAATCGGGTAATTTGAATTAAAAAGGTTGGACCTCCTCAATATTAACCGCAGATATACACTCTCACGCTGTATTTTATGTGAATAAAATGTTCATTTTTCATGGGGTATTATTGCAAACATTTCCACAGTTTCTAATTATCTTGAAGATGTGGTTTTAACAATCATGTAGTTTAACGTAGAAGTAGTATTTTGAAAACTTGGGTCAGGATTTTGAAGAAATTTGGTTGAAATCTATCTGGTCTTATTTCGCCATTCGCAAGGTTATTTACATAAACAAACAAAACAGTATTAACAACAAATATCGAGTTCTAACTACGATAGCTTATTGTACATTTAAGCGATTATATGACTGGTGTTTTGCGTTTTTAGGAATGACCCATACTTAGTTTGTATGTATAGACTTAACAATATTTTTTTGCTTATCTTCCGAATCCTGAGGATGACGAAATAGAATAGTCGAAACTTTGTTCACTTAGAAATTGGTTTACTTCGAAATCCTGACCGCTATTTCCAACATAGATCTTCTAGATCTAATTATCTTGCTTATTTTTTTTTATTTAGTTGATAGGTATAAATATTGTCACTTTGGTGTTATTATCTTAGAATAACTAGTATTATACTAAGGGTTTTGCTAGTTATTGTTGTGGAGATTTAGGGGAATTACTAAGGAATTAGTAGGGAATTAGAAAATTACAAGGGAATTAAAGGAATTAGTAGGGAATTAGGGAAATCAGTAAGGAATTAGGAGAATTACTAGGAAATTAGTATGGAATTAGAGGAATTACTAACAATCTTGGGAATTAGTGTACATAATATTTTTTCTCGGAATACCCCTCGAGCTAATGTCTGCAAATATGGCAATGTTTGTATATTCGTTCCTCGGTAAATCAGCTATAACTATTGTGTAGAGGATTGGCCCTAGGACGCTGCCCTGTGGTACGCCTGCTGGTATTGAGTGTAACTTGGTTGTTTTTTCTAGGTATCTTACATAGAAGTATTTTTCTTTCAAGTACAATTTAGATGTGTTATAAATAGAAGTTTCCCAAATTGTAGTAAACCAAAATGTCAGATTTAATCAAACACTTGTCTTACGTCTAAAAATGCAGCCAAAGAATAGCTTTTTTCTTGGAATATTTTGTCGATTATTTCTACGGCGCGATGAATCTGTTCAATCGTTGAAGGAGCAGTTCTGAAGTCAAATTGATTTACAGGAATGAGGTTATCCTTCGTTACACCTTCCATCACTCTCTTAAATAGAAGTGGTTCGAGTACTTTAGTGATTACAGAAAACCAACTGATGAGCTTCGTTTGGCCGTTTTCTTAGATCCTGAATAACTATGAGTTCGGCTACTTTCCATTGTATGAAAAAATAACCTATATGCATGAACATGCCTTCTCTTGGCAACTCTTCTAAGTATTTTTTGAGGTTCTCACTGTTACTCGAATTGTCAATATTAAAATCGTAGTTCGGTCTTTGTAAATAAACTCCCCAGTATTCAAAGCAACTTTAACTCTGATGATGCAAGCTGCAATGTCGGGCAAAACGTTAGTCTATATGATGCATAAACCAAAAAATTCAAATTTGGCTAAGTATCCTTGTTCACAAGGTACTCTAACAACACGGACCAAGTCATGGGTGGCTTGTAAGGCTTCCTTGGCCAGCAACGAATATAACTATTACACACAAACCCTTATTTGTATTTACAATGTGTGAGCCACATAAAGCCAAAAATGCTGGATGTTCATCCACAAAGACAACGCGGTCTAAGCAAAACCTTGATTTTAGTATTGACTCTTTTAAAACTCGCTCTAAGAGAAGATCATACCCGGGAGCATTATTTGCGTTATTATTAGTCGAGGAGGTATTTCCATTTTCTGGGAAGACTTTCTGTATATATAAGGGCTGTTCTCCTGATGAAATTAGTCAATTAATACACAATTTATTAACAAAACACATTTATTTATCATTTTTGAAATTATCTCCACATTTTTGCATTCGTAAAGACCAATATTCAAAACATTTTCTCGTCTTCCCGCCCGGTTATTTATTTCATTTTTAAATGTGCCATCCGCTCCTTCGGCCGATGTAAAACGTAAACCCAGTAACTTATTCTTTACACATGGAAATAAAAAGAAATCATTAGGTGCTAGGTCTGACTTATACGGCGAATGGCCCATTGTGTGCACCCGAGCGTTATCTTGATGCAAGAATCCTTCCTCTTGGACGTTTTACACGAACGTTTTAGAGAACTTGAGACAAACAAACTGTAGTGTATCATTCAGCATTAACAGTACGACGATCCTCCAGTGCTACAGTGGAAACATGTCCAGTAATTCCAAAAAATTCTGCTTTTTTCACGAACAATTTTTGTTGGAGCCAATTCGTTCTCAAAGTTTTAAATCACCCGCTGTAGTTACAATTTTATCCACAAATTTGTGAATTGTTAATGCTGTAACGAAGGATGGCGAAGGGCGGCCCTTACCTGTTAGCGAAAGTTGTACTAGGTGTTTTGACAGCTGGTAAATATCGGCCTAGATTGGCTAACTCATCGTGAGGATCGGGGTTCCAGCAAAGCTAAAAGAGATACTAAGGGAATGGGCGCCAGGTCCTCGACGCAGACAAATCCTTGGATCGGACCTCTCCAAGGTTGAGACATACCAAGCTAAAACCAATAATACTAAAGCGATCTAGTAACAAGAAAAGCAAAAGCTATTATACCAAAGCTATAGGTCACACACAAAGATACATAATTATAACACTACCAAAACTTTTCAGGTACAAAGCAATAGGTGCCCTGCGGGTGAACGTAGTAACCAGGCAGTTTGCCGAGCAGCAAGGCCAGGTGCGAGCCATGGCGAAACCTTGCAACGGGCGGCGGGAGATCCTAGTTCCAGGGGCATCGACAGCCAAAACAGGGTTAGCACATCTCGCACGTCCACAGCATGGGCCTCAAATGTCAGGAATGATCCCACGCAGTAAAAGAACTCCAGAAAGTAATGCAAACCCAGGTGGTAAAATAAGAAAATCCCAGGTGGTACGTAAAACAGGATTCCAGGTGGTTACGTAATAAAAGGCTAACAATACAAATTTCCAGGTATATTACGCAGCTAAAGAGAGGCAACCGTAGACAACAAGCCTTGAGTTGGTTAGTAGCCAAACGTGCAGTCCAGAACGCAGAGCGGGGTTCCCAATCAGATCTGCAAATGCGTAGCGAATTGCCTGCATTGGCATTACACACAAGCCACCATAACATTCCAGAGGGTTATGATGCCTCACATATACTCTACAAATCGGAGCGAGCCATAATCAAAGCTGACGAAGCAGAGTCCCCATGAGTAGCAACCATCTTACACAAAACAGGACTGGCATGGAATGGCCAAAAATTTGCCAAAAACAGTCTGATTCAACTTATCAAAAGTTCCAAAATTTGAAAATGGACCATAAGAAGAACTGAGGAATCCAAAGAGTTGTTTAAATTGATAAGGATAACTGTAGCTTGCTCAAAAATTGTTAAAGATGTTGATATGGTTGCCTAACCAGTTAGGTAAAAAGGTACTGGATATTTAGGAATAAATAGGAATAGTGGAATCCAATTAATTATTTGAAATATTGCATGCGAAACTACAAATTGAGCGTAACAATGCAGATGGAATAGGTCGATTATTAAATTTAACCGAGAATAAATCACGTACTGTGCGTTAACGCCACTGTAAAATGTTAGTATAATAAATAGATAATAAATACACTCTCTTCATTAGAATGTGCAATATTATTATTCATAGTAATTAGTTAAATATGTGAATTGATAACTGACAGAAAATAACAATTATTTTGGTATAAACAAATTTGATCATGGCTGATCTGTTTTTTGTAAATAAAATGCAAAATATTTATTACAGTTTTTAAGCTATCTTAAACAAGTAAAAAATTCTATTAAAGTAGTATCAAATTAAACGCCTTTCTTTCTCTTTCGATTGATACCACAGCAAGCAGGAATTACATTCCATCCTCCAAATCTTGGAAAGAAATGAACGTTTCGGAGATTATTGGTTCGCTGTTTTTTCAAGACACCCGACTCCTTCCGTACGAAAACCAGAGACTACCAGCTTGGCACGAACTTCAAGCTTCAACCGAACAAATGTGGAATCTTTTTTCAATAATTTGGCAATAGTTCTTGCAAAACACCATTTTCAACCTGACAAAATGTGGAGTATGGAAGAAACCAGGGTTACTTCATTACAGACACCAGATAGAATCATTGCTCGCAAAGGATCCAAACAAATCGGTGCAATCACTTCTGCAAAAAGGGGTAGCTGGTAACTTTGGCTTACACTGTTTCCGCGATTGGAAACCATATCCCACCATTATTCGTGTTCCCAGAGGTGAAATATCATAAGCGCTCCATATCAATAAATCTACGTAAATGCAAGAAGCCGATTTCATCTTATTTTTAAATCATTTCCATAAGCACTCGAAAAGCACGCCTGAAAATCCATGCATGCTTCTTCTTGATAATCATGGTTCCCATCTTAGCATAGAGGGGCTCAATTTTGCTAAATTCAAGGGAATCATCATATTATCGTTTCCCCCACATTGTTCGCATAAGCTCCAGCCACTTGACCTCACTATTCACGCTCTATTCAAGACATTTTTTAACTCAGCTTGTGACGATTGGCTGATTAACAATCCAGAGAGCACGATGACAATTTACGACATTTCACAACTCGTTACTCGCATTTTCACTTGTGATGACCCCAGCTAATATTTCTTTAGGATTTGGGTGTACAGGAATATATCCATTCAATCGTGATGTCTTCACCGATGCGGATTTTGCACCAAGCTATCTGAACAACAGAAAGCAGTCTGGAAACCAGCTTGCAAAAGCAGCCTCCAGACAACTCAGATGAACCTCAACCCGGGCCGAGCAATGCACGTAAGTCACCTCTTGAATATCTTATACTTTTAAAGAACACTGAAGATAGAAAATTATACAAATAGAAATAGCAGTCGAAAAAGAGAAACAGCAATTTTAACAGATACGCCTGTTAAGAGGGAACTGGAAGAACAGGCTGAAAATGTCGATCACAACAAATTAAAGAAATGTCTGTTTAAAAAAAACAGGAAATAAAAACAAGGATTCAAAAAAGAAAAAAGGACCTACAAAGAAGAAGGAAAGTCAAGTATCCAGCAGCGAAGGAGAGGATGCTAATGACTGTTTTGTATAATTTGTTTAGAACCGTTATTTAATAGTAATGTTAGAGAAAACTGGATACAGTGTATAGAATGCAAGTGCTGGGCTCGAAAGTGACTAACGTATTATTAACCCTGAAATATTCACCTAAATTAATATTTCATTCTCTTAACGTGTCTTAAATTTAAATTATTAGCTTACTTTTAATGTTCTTAACACATTTAAAATTTTATTTTGTCCCATCTAAATAGCCCGTGGCAAGTAAACCCAAAGTCTGTGACAACAATCCCGATGTCAGGACAGGTTGTCACAAAAGTTTGCTCAGACACTTTTTGTTGAATAGCCCATTATTGCTATGGCCTAAAAACTTGAGGAAAATATAGCCAAAGACACAGCTGAAGGATATTTCAATGATAGAAAGGTAAACTGCCACATGAAAAATTAGAAACAAAAATTGTGGCAACCTGTACCGGCTCTGCTAAGATCTGAAATACATTTCAATAATAAGTATCTGCTCATAAAATGACGAGAGATGTTCTCTTCTACATTCAAAACAAACTATAAGTTTCCTAAAATGTGGTCAACAGTTCTCATAAACACCTAATATATTTTTATACATAGTGATCATAAAAGTCGTCTTTTTTTAACGAAAAATCGTATTGAAAGTACCACCTTTTTTAACGCAAAATCGTGAAAAAATACACTTTTTAAACTATTTTATTGAAGTCAATTGGACAGTTGTAAATTTCGAAATTCTTCTTGACTAAATTACCAGTTACAACAGTTTGCTGCAAATTCATGAAAAAAGTATTACTTTCAAAACTAGTTGTACAAATTATTATACCTCTTACAGTCAGTTAGGTAACCTATAGATTATATTTACATATACAGGTTGCCTAAAATTGTAGAGACCATGGCAATTCCACAAGTTGAAAAAGGTTCAAATACTATTTTCCATAAGAGTAATCTAAATAGACAATGCGATATTTACTTTCGTAGCTAGACAACAAGTAGTTATGGTACCTACTTGTTTCCTAGCTACCAACGTAAATATTGCATTTGTTACAGCAACAATCGACTTTTACGATAATGAGCACTCGCTACATTACGGGTCAAAAATTCTGGCTAGCAAAATTCACCCCAATCACGCCTCAACGGTTGTGTAACAAAATAGTTGTCCGACTACACTCAGGGAGAGGGGCGTGGCTCTGTCTGACCAGGCTGTTAATTAGAGCGAAGTGCCATTGCAATAAGGGTGGCCAAACTCGGGACAAGTAAAAAGAAAGTGGTATTAGGGTTCCACGGGCTTGAATTGGGGTGGGAACAGTATTTATGCAAGACTCTGTATAAGCCAAAAATTCAGGGCTTGCAATTGCGTCAGCGTTCCTAAGCTGCGTCTCCAGCTCTTTCAGGAGCTTATCTTCAGTGGTTAAACAGCTTCTGTCGCTCCACCTTACATTGATCTTTACAGCTAGAGAAAAACACATAAATCCGTCACAGAACGCATTCATAAGTCATAAATAAACAAAAATAATTTTGAATATCAGTCTATTGGTTAAAATAAACAAAATGAGTGTACGGGTACACCTCTAGTGGTAATTCCTTAAATTATACGGGGTTTGTAGGGTTAGGTAAAAATACGGCCACTACTAGATCAGAATATGACCAAGGAGGTGACCGTAACAAACAATGGACCTTGATACAGATACTAATCTACTTGCGTGAATAAACAAACAAAGGTGATAAACAATAAACTCCGCGCACTGGGGACGCTACGCTCTAAATTCTAACTTAACACTATAGTAAAATTAATTTAACAATACCTGGTAGTTAAGCGACGGGCTTGGTGTTGGTGTCCAGTTGCAGAGCCGTTGTACAGGGACGCTGAGGAAGGCGGTCAGAATGGACACATCAGCATCCAGAAATGGCCAAATGCAAGAAGTTTGAGATCTGAAAGATGTATGGGGGAGGGGAGTTGAGCACTCAACACCACGGGGCAGTGGAAAAATCCTTGCACGAGCAAGTACAACGGAGCACATAATAACAATTAGTGTCCCGAAACAAAGACTTAGGTATCCTCGAGCCGGCTTCTTTTTAAAATCCGTAACAAACGTTAATGCATAGCTTACGCGACGACATGATACAAAAAACCGAATGATACCATTTACAATGCTCCACAACACGTTGAATCACATCCTCGTAGGTTTTACGGCACTTTCTGCTTCACTGGCGTCACAACCTCGAAACGTTCTTGAAAACACCTACAGCTGGCTACAACGGCCGGAGCCGTGGAGGCCGCTTCGACAAAACAATTCGGCTTGGCTACGTGAGTTCAACTGCTACGAGAAAATAAGCCCCGCTACCGTTATTGGGGGGGGGGGGGGGGGTGACGCAGCTGCAAGAACATATGGTCAACTGTATGGATCGACGGAAATGTGGTGAAGCAAGTACGTTTGCGCTCCCTTTTCCACTCAAACAACCGATTCATTCAAACACCGCTTTCTGGCAGCATCTTTGCGCTAAGCAACGGTCCGCCATAAGATCAATAATAGACTATATTGGCGCACGGAAAGCAGTTGCAGGTAGACACAGGATTTGAAATAACGAGCTGTCTGAATTCGGGAAGGACACGCGGGGTTTTCACCTGGCCTTAGCACATTTTCTATTTTGGTTACTCTTCTGGAAAATATTGTTTGAACCACTTTCAACTTGAACCACTTTCAACTAATGGAACTGCAATGTTGCGTACAATTTTAGGCAACCTTTGTACTGTACTTTCGACTAGAGCGGCAGCTGTACTGTTAAAATCGTTCACAATAAAGTGCACACGTTTATTCTGACTGCATCAGCAAACAGCAGAAATATAGAGTACCTCCAAGTTCCAGAAAATCCTGTGGCGTCACTAGAAAATGCGATTTATGTCAGGATTTGCAGTTTTCACAGGGAGCCAAGACAAAATATAGTAACTCGTCGTTTTTACGTCACAACCCGAAACAAAACCAAGTTAAATGTTGCTAGGCGGGAGATTCGATTCAGTTTACCTGTGGTTTCCTTGCAAATTTCGAGTTTGAATATCAAAATAAAACGCTGTATGCACCCGCGAACCTTTTGTGGTGTAAGTGAATTTTGTGAGGTTATAAACTATTAAAGTGAGTAGAGCAGTTGTAATGAATTTTTGAGTATTTGAGCTACTCTGAGTTAAATATTCTACAGAATTCTTTTTATATAAAATTCAAATTTGAACCTAACCTGAGATATCAGTCTTGTGGTTTGCCTGAGCAAACCCATAGGATTATTGCAATTTGATAAAATATAGAACGGGGCAATTAACCGTTTTATTGGCGGTAATAAATACGTTTCATTTTAGTTAGCCTAAGACACTGACATTCAAGTTGGGCATTTTTAAAATTTAATATAAGTGTCCTGAGTATTGGGGTGTTTGCCTAATAGTACATTGACTTGGCGATTGTCTAACATTACATAGCAATGTATATTGCTTACTTAATTACTTTAATTGATGTTAATTATAATAAATATTTCTTTTTTAAATTTTCACCAAAATATTTAATGAAATCTAATTATAAATAATATGTTACAAGCCACAAATGCAACACAACAAAAAAGTTGTCCAAGATTTATGTGCACAAGTGAAATTGAGAGTTACATTACACGAGTTGTTCCAGATTTATTTGAACACGATTGTACATTAATTTAATTGTTAAAATAAGAAAAATAGCAGTGCTTCCAACATACTGTCTATTTGACAGTGCGGATGTCAAGTAAATGGATAATAGTTGTGTTTGTCTGGATACGGCAATTCGCAAGTGATGAGAATGTGGAGTACCAACAATCCCAATTTCATGAGAGAATCTTTCTTGCGTTGTCATATAATCGGTATTTGTGTAGCTCTTTCGGGAAGGAGGTTGATCGGTCCCCTATTTTTTGAAGAGACTATCACTGCTGAAAGATATCACAACAACATTCTGCAATCATTTATCAATCAGATGGATGATGAGAAACTGCAACAGAGTTGGAATTCTTACGACGAAAGATTCACATTACATGATCGCTATCTATCATCGTGTGATCTTAGTCCTCTCGATTATTTCCTGTTTTCCTTGTTAAAAAACGCTATTTTTAAGACATCAGCGCATACTCTGGAAGATTACAACAAAGTATCGTAGAAGAATGTAGTACAATTACGAATTACACCTCACCTTTTACAAAAAGTGTTTGATAACATGAACAGACGTGTTGCACTGTGTATTGAAAAAGAAAGTAAACATTTCCAACATCTTCTGCAGTTTAATAAGTAAGTTTCGTTAGTAAATAAACGGCTTAGCATATTTTTTATTTTTAGGATAGATTTAAGATGAAGTGTCTATTCGATCAGCGCCGGCGCAGGCTTATTTGTTGGACAATTACATTACTTTTACATGTAAATTCGTTTATTTCAATATAATATCGTAATAAGATGGATAAAAAGATTATTCAATAATAAAATTTGACAGTTTGAATTAAATTAAGTGTATCTGTCTTCAGGGCAATTAATAACTAAATTAATACTACCTAAACGGAGAGTGTAAGACTCGATAGTACCCACGCAAAATAGAAGTTCGTATAGGGATTTACCTGGTGGGACATACAGGAAATAAAGTAAACTAATATGATTAAAGCTAAATACCAAACAATAAGTATGTAAGCCAATTTTAAAGGCGTTGGTTTGCATTTTCACAGCCATGCTACATGGAATTAATTTTTCTATGGAATCTGATTTTCCTTGAAATTCTGCATACAGCAATATGCTGTTGGGCGATGTTCATTTGATTACTTAGCAACCTTATTGGCATTTATGAAAAAAAAATTGATTTATCAAAAATTGTAAACAAAAAATCGTGACAGCTGTGGAATTTTTATCAACTGATATTTTATTTAAATTGTTATTCATTTGTTTCAAATAAATTGATAAAAATTCCACAGCTATCTCGATTTTGTGTTTTCAGTTTTTCATAAATCAGTTTTTTTTCATAATTGCCAATAGTGTCGCCAACTAATCAAATGAACATTGCCCAACCGCAGAATTTCAAGTAGAATCAGATTCCATAGAAAAAAGTGGTGGCTGCCATTTAAAAAAATGGTGATGACGTCATTATAGAAAGAGGTGGGGGTAAAAAAAATTGACAACTACTAGAAAAGATGCGCGTTCAAAAAATAAGGTCGATGTGTCCGAGGATTTTGGCAGCAAATAATCGGGGAATTTTTTATTTGAAGCGTTCCACAGCCAACGTTCGCACTGTATATAACACCAATAAGATAACATGAACAACAAAATAGAATGCTTGAGTAAGAAAGAGATGACCACACAACAAAATTATTTTAGGAGGCACAATTAGTTGACATATGTCATAATTAAAATGAGCGTCAAGCCGACGCGTATATTTGCTACTATGTTTATCTCTTTCTTACTCAAGCAATATGTGTTATTTTCTTGTTCATGTTATCTCGTTGCTGTTATATACAGGAAATTTATTTTAATAGTTAACATAAGCGTTTCGTTTCTATGCCACTATTTAATCATACAGGTCATTTCCATAGTTACAAACGAGACCAGTAGATTGGAGCGTGTATTTTACGAGTTAACATAGGAATTATTACTTGTCTTAAAGACAATTAAAAGTTATCCTAATGTATACCACTGAAGAAAATATACAACACGCAAGTTGTTCCTAAAAGTATCTACTTTTTAGTTGCATACTTACATTCCGGTAAAAAATTAAAGTTTCTTATTAGCAAGTACCTAATTCAAATTCGTATGTTCCCTCGTAAAATAAACGCTCTAATCTATTGATTTCATTGGTAACTATGGAAGTGACCTGTATGATTAAATGCTGGCATAGAAACTAAACTGCTATGTTAACCATTAAAATAGATTCACTGTATAATTGTGGCACCATCGGTATACTTAGTACGTGAAGCATTTTTATGCCCCCAAATACTTTCTCTCTAAAAGATATCAAACATAGATCTAAGTGGTGAACAACAGAGTTTGCGGCAAAATCGCTCATGCTATATTCATTGTTCGCTAAATAGCCAAAAAAAGCTCTTGAATTTATTAAGTCGGCATTCTGCCTCTTTCTAGATATAAACAAAACATTCAACAACATACAACTGCATCAAGTACTAAAGAAATTCTGATTTGCATAATCCATTAAATTTAGGAGCTCATTCTCTCATTTTATTAGCAGGCTCTTCATATCTGAATCCCTACTAACAAAACTTGTGCCATTCGCAAACACTACAAAATCAAAAAAACAATAAAAAATTTTCATCCAAGTACCGATCTTTGCTGCACATGAAAATTTTACTCAGACTGCGGTGATAGAAACCTATTACCTTTTCTAACAGAATGGCTCTTTCGAAAACCATACCAATAAGAAGTAATTAGCAGATTGTTTTTCTTTAGATAGTTGGTTATATAATGTTTAAATGCAACTTTATGTATTTTTGCAGATACTGCTATAATTGAAATTGGTATGTAATTATAATAGCTATTTTAGTAACAAGTGCTAAAAGTAGATATTTATGCACGAGTTTGCACATAATATTTTTCTACGGCCTTAAATTTACTGTTGTTAATCAATAAATGTCGATTTAACAAAGGTTTGCATTTATGACAGTTATAATTTATGTCATAGTAAAGAGATGGCCTTGACGGCGCAGGTGACTGTTTCTGCAACCGGTAGCTGTCAAAGTTAGATATTAAAGATAAATTATAATAGTACACATTTTACTTTATTCATTACATAATGTTTTCATTATTTAAAAAACACCTTACTTCTAACGAAAGAAGTAACTAGAATAACTTTATAACCTCACTTCCAGTCCAAATTCTAAATTCAACACCAGCTGATTTCACTTTTAACACGCTGATTTATAAAACGTCATTTTTAGTGAAACAATCTAGTGCTAAAAGGCATACTTTTAGTAGTGGTCGCAGAAAAACCTAATTATCATCAGCTTTTTTGTAATTTGGTGCAACTCTGGAAGTGTTTAGACGTTCGAAGTAAATATTGAATAGTGAATGGCACCATTATGGAAAACAATGAAAACACAAACTTTTATGTTTTGTAAATACACCTTTATCATGTCATCGACTCATAGTCTCCACTGTTTTGTTGTAGCAATTAATTATCACTGACATTTTCAGTATGACAAGAACGGCAAAATTACAATCACTAAAAACAAACTCTAAATTAAAGATGGTGTTTCTATCTTTTTGGCTGCAATTGTAGATTAAACTGTTTATATTATTAATCCCATACTGTACTGTGTACTGCAACCAAAGAAATGCTACACAAAATGACAGGATTATTTTTAATCGTTGACACTTAATGTGCATTAATTCATCTAAAAATTAAGAAGCTCCACATAGTATGAAATAAAACGTTGTACGTTATACTACCAGTACAATGTTCACAGTACGTACTTGTTTACAAATTTTAGACTCGACTCTTAGGTCGCTTCGTTCAAAAACATCGAACTCTTACTGTAAAAAATCATTTACCGGACTTGTTACAACGCAAATAACTATTTTACTAGAGTTACGTTAATGCAATAACACCCGTGACTGAAATTAGTTCTCATTTTATCAACGATATGTCAAACTACAATAAATGTAATCTCAGTAAAAGGCAACTCACGCGAAATAGGTTTTTGTTTAACCCTTTAACGCTCTCTGGTATGACTGTTATACGACTATGCATAACAGTCAATAATATTTGTTTTGAAACTTAATACTGCTCCGAAACGTCTTGTTTCCGTTCTACAGACATTGCAGTTCATTTGTCTAATTTTAAATTTTCTAGAATTTTTGTAGTTATAAAACTACCCCAATAAACCTTGGTGTAAATGTGTAGCTGGTATGACAGTATTACCAGGGTGCATTCCGCGTCACGACTTGAAGTGTGTAAGCGAATTGGTGAAGTTTTTTGTTTCTTACTATTTTGGAGGTGCAATTTTCAAGTTTTGAGCTGGTATGCGTTTTAGTGTAATATGTAAGGATTGTAATATTGATAAGTAGAATAAATTATTTTGTCCTGATTTTGAAAAACAAATTAATATTTGGAAACCTTTTATTTACTTCGAAAAATAGTCTATATTTATGTCTACTTTTTTAGTAATAACGTACGTTTTATACAGTTTATTTTTATGTTTCGATTCTTTATAAACATATCTACTGAAGATATAATCGAATTGGTTTTGCTACTATGTTTCGCTAGGAAAATATTTACGTTCAAAGCAATCATGGTCGCATTTTAGCTGATGCTTTTGGGGCAGGTCGCGGCGGCCCGGATTGTCTACGATGGGGTAGTCATAAATTTTCAACAGAACGTTAGTGCTCCACTCGCAAGTGTATATATTATTCAGTGCAAATTTCAAAAACTATTTTACTTTGACCATTCAAGTAAATTATGTTATTTGCAACCTCTTGAAAAGTGTATGTTATTTCTGTTGAAGGCAGGTTTTTTTGTAAGTGATCAAATAGTCGCTACTAACTATACTAATAAAAAATATGACAATGTAATTGAATTATTTGTTAGAAATTTTACCAGGAGACTACTTCAAAAAATTAATTTTTATTTATAGCAAATTTTCACGTTTTTAGAAAAAATACATATGTCGTCTCCGATTTAACAAAAAAATATATACTTTCCAGTCGTGTTTCCGGGCCGAAAAATGCATGATTTCGGTATATTTACGTGGTTGCTAGATAACAAGAAGTTCCGATTAATGCCTTTTACCGATGTCCATTTTCGACGGAATTTCTGAATAAAGCCCTTTAAAAAATGTATCTATTCCAGTGGGATAATTAACCCATTACGTCACCCATTTGACACTATTTCCTAGATAACGAAGCTCATTACACCACTCAGTTACGTAATGGCTTCATTACCTAACTGAGTGGTGTAATGGCTTCATTGCCTAACTGAAATAGCGTTACATGAATGACATTTGCCTACTAAAATATTTTTTTTATCTGTTGGGCTTAGGATTGACAATGAATGTTTTTTAATGAAGTTAGTAGATTTAATGGCAGCTACTCGAATTTCTGGGTCGCCAGCGTGGTCGAGCGGTTAGGGTGTCAGGCTGTGGTGCCACGGTACTGGGTGCTTTAAAAATTGAGTATCGAAACCACAGTTGAGAAAGTAGGGAAAGTAAGTCAGTCGTCGAAAGCGTGATGCTAACCGCATCACCCAGTACGCCGTTAAAGATGTGTCAGATTGACTGGGTTTCGGAAAGAGATATTTCGGCGAGCCTGACTCGCCTTGTCTCAGGCCATGTTCCTACATGGAATGGAGTGCGCGAACTTTACTTTTACTCGAATTTTTGGACTTGTGTCATAGAAACCAAAAATTTCTTTAAATCTCCGGAAATATGATATGCTTCTTTTATCTTTGCATTTCTGTTGTCAATTTGCATGTACGCCTTCTTTCGTTTCTTGGTTTCCAAATTAATGTCCATCCCACTCAATATGTAGGCAAAGTACTTTGCTTCTTCGCGCAATTTTTTTCCAAGCCGATTGACATTGGGATGAGGTTTCATTAAAAGCCTATTGAGTCTGCATTCTACATTTTCAACGGTAATCACTGAGTTCTGTAGTCATCATTCTACAAAACAGTTGTAAAAGTCTGTCATCTTTTTATTTTCCGGCGTGTCCTCTTACATAATGAGCCATCCCCCGACAAGTAAGCTAATACGAAACACATTCTTACATGCAGTTTTATATTTTAATCAGAAGTAATACTATAAGTACTTCGATATTATCGGGTTATATATCGATAACTTGTTGCACAATAATAAAAGAGTGTCAGTTTGACAGGTTAAATAGTCCGACCGCGTCAGCGGGAGGATTATTCTTAATTGACCTAATTTAATTTGATTCGCGATTTTAATTGACCTAATTAATTTGATATCACAATAGAGGTGCTCCTATATTACTATATTACCATCAAGAAGAAACTAGTCATGATTTTTAAATTATTTTAGTTGGTTAATAAATGACCTTAACAAACTGTCATGTGAATAACTCAAACCTGTCATATGTTATATCAAATTTTGACATCAAAAGCTACAATATAAAACAATTATAAAACTAAGTAAATGTGTAATTTTCCGAATATTTATACCGTTTTGTAAGCTAGAAATAATCTCAGCCTTTGAAACTAAACTTACTTCAGGCATAATTGAGAGTGACATCTTGAAATAATTTTAAATGTAGGCACTTTTTATATAGCTTTTATTGTACCGCTTTGTAGTCCGTATGCGCGAATTTCGCTACACCTTGTATATCGCTTAAATACATTTTTTCAGATCAATATTGGTGCTAAAAAAGTTCATATTTTATTAAGATACTTTTTAACAATAAATCACACGATATTATGAAGACGTAAAAAGTAAAATTTGCGGGAAACTTCTTTCATTAATATAATGCAACTCTAATCGGCGGGCAAAATAAATCAAAAGCGTGCGTTTCCCATAAAAAGTTAACATCATAATTTATGTTATGGCTGTGGGCTAATTACATGTGACGGAGTGCTGGCTCGTTTGTTGGAATACGAAATAACTCAGATATATCTTAGAGGCGATCCGCCGAACCCCGGCTTTGTTATTACGAGATGCTGTTGATTCTTCGTAAGCTTCTTTGAGGTCCGCAAGATCTCCATACTACCTTGAAAATACAATACGAATGCGAGTTGACCTGGCTCAACGATAACGAGTTCATGCCTATAATATGCGAGATAAATATCTAAATGTTTTATACGAGCTTTGCCTATCTTGCCTCCACAAAATCGAGTGGGCCTGATTATAATAAATTAAAAAATATTTTCTTGCCGTTAGAGGCTCGATGCATTTGGAGGGTCTCGGCTCCGAAAGCAAATTTAAGGTTTGTAGCCGCTTGGCGGATGTGCACCTTGAAACCAAGTGTTTTGACATGGGCTTATTGTAAAATAATTACGTCCGGTAAGTTATATTTCAAAGGCACAATAAATAATAATTAATTAAAATATTTAAAAGTTAATCAAGCTAGAGTCTCTTCGCTAATCGGGGCGTAACACAGACCAGAGATTAATGATCCGATTAAAATTTTAATCAACGTTTTTTCGGAGCTTTGTTGAGAGATCAGTAGCATCGTTGGTTTTATGTAATGTGTACCATTATTAATCCAATGTATGACGTCTTAATAGACCTAAATTGCAGTGCACCAAACCCTTTTCATGATACCGATTACTATTATGTTGACACCAGGACTAGTCTGTTGCATATTAATATTAGGTACCGATGTAGTACAATTCAGAAAGTAGCCTGCTTATACTAACAAATAAATCCATAGTTTTTATAATAGTCCAGGAACCGGAAATTTATATCAACTAGTAAACTTAATTAATTTTTAAATTCCTAGTCAGTAGCAAGAATTTGTCTACAGGTTACATTGAGGAAGCGACAAAATCAAATTATTTAATAAACACTGGCAGCTTATAAATAAAGTACCATGTCTCTAGTATACGCTGAAACGAATAAACTGGAATCTGTTTAACTAGGAACGTTAAATAATATTACATACTGTAACAATCGTCGCCGAGAAACTCTCGCAAAAACCTCGAAGCGGATTAGATGTAATAATAATTTGGTCTGTCAGCAAAAAATAAGAAATTGATAAAACAATATCCAGTAATGATAATATTTCCATAAAAATTTAGTTACATAGTACAAAAGCGAAAACAGTCGTAGAAGATGAGAAAATGTTACAGTAGTCAAGTCTGTAAATATTTATTCAGCTGATCATGCCTGTAGCATTACTATTCACAAATTCGACAATACAAGCTTTAGTGCGGTTTCCAGTCATTAGTTTCTTAAACCATTTTTCGAAAATAACACAAGCCTGGAACAAACACTATTGAAATTAAGAAAATAGGACATAGTTGTTTTTTCTTAATTCTATTTTTAAAATAATGAAAATCTATAACTGAATAACGGTTGAGACTATCACATGCATTTCTTAATTTTTTATATTATTTAGCTTCATAAAGCACCTCTTAAAGTATGAATAATATATTTTCAAACATTATGTATACCGGGTGTCCATTCTCAAAGTCGAACATAGGTAATTAACATTAGAGCATTCACTCATTCTTCATTAAAATAATTCATTTTTCTGTAGATAATTTTAACAGACGTTGACAGAAAATACCTGATTTACGTCAACTAATTACCA
>OW679194.1:57479833-57880205 GCA_940337035.1 Agriotes lineatus | reverse complement strand
GTAAAATCATTGAAGACACCACATTGACATGTAGGATCACTTTAATAAGATTTATTATTATTTTAATCGGACGTAAGATTAATTTAAAAGAATTCAAGTGATGTCAACGTCATTAATTAAGGAAATTTTAATAAGGTACGTCAGCTTAACGAGATTGAAATTGTTTTAATGTAATTGAAAGTCAATTTTCTAATAGTAATCAATTTAATTTGACCGGATTAAAGTGATTTTAATAATATTCAATATCTTTCTAAAGTTACTAAAGTTGCTTTAATGAGATTGAGATATTTTAACAAGATCACACTATTTTAAAGTGGATTTAAAATTAATTTATTGAGATTTTATTCATTTTAAAATCATTGAAGACAGCACATTGACATTTAGGATCATTTTAATGAGGTTTAGTATTGTTTTAATCAAACGTAAGGTTAATATAAAAGAATTCAAGTGATGTCAACGTAATTAAGGACATTTTAATAAGTTACAAAGTCATTTTAACGAGATTGAAATTGTTTTAACGTAATTGAAAGCCAATTTTTCTAATAGTAATTAATCTAAAATTCTTTTAAGCGGATGTAAAATCAATTAAATGAGATTTCATTTAAATAATTGGCATTTAATATCATTTCATTCAAATGTGAGATTATTTTAAAGAAATTTAAGTGGCAAACAATTAAAGATGTTTTAATGAGATACAAAGTCATTTAATGAGATTAAAATAGTTTTAACATAATTGAAAGTTAGTTCAATAGTTGTCCACATATTTTTACCATATTATAGTGGAAACCTCCGAAAACATTTAGCGATTTTAATAGTATTGAAGATCTATTTTAACAGGATTCAAATCATTTTAACGATAATTAAAGTTAAATTAATGACGTTTGATTTTGTGTAACGTTATTAAAGTCGATGTTTATTTCGGTTCATTCTAAGGAGACTTAAAAAGAAAATCTGTTTTTACTATATAGCCTTTAAATGCATCATACGATTCAGATATCAGTGCAGTCATGTGCAAGTGCACATTCCAGTGTTCAATTTCAATTATTGCTATAAATTAATTGGATCTGGTGATACTGTAAATATTGTGAGTATTACAGAAATATTTATTTATATATTCGTTCGTTTTTATGATTAGATTTGATATAAAGATTTTATTCTATTAGTACATTTTCCACATAGAAACAAAGTAAGTCACTATTTATTGCGACAGTATTTATCTGATGCATGCAATAGTCAGAGGATACTTAAAAATTACACCCTTCCCCAAAGAGGAGGAAACTGAGTGGTAGTTTGAACTCTCATATCAATGCAATGTGTACATTCTTTATTATTATTGTTACAACTACCAAATCCTTTAATATTACTAATCTTAATCGTAATGTAATCTATATCATCTATGCAGTGCATAGTGATATGTATCATTAGTATTCTATCAATTGTATTTTTAAGGTCATATAACTCACTTTAATTAGATTTTGTTACCACAGTCTGTGGTCGATCTTAATATGTAGTATTAAACCGCCTTTGAATTGTCGCCGTAATGTATGTGATTAACTTAATTAATTATTGAGCAATAATGTATTAGAACTAACGAATCGCTATTAACGTCGGCGGTCTGTACGTACAGAAATGGACTAAAATACTAATTTATATTAAAATTTCGAGTAGATTTGATTTAATAAATAATAGGCATTTTTCAATGCTATGTATTGGTAACTGTGTCATTTCTATTAGTATTTTTTTTATTCATTAAGGACATTACAAATTGAGGTTAGATGAGGCTTAATTGACATTATATATACCACATCAGTCAATATTAAACAGTTGTTGTTTGTTATAGACAAGGTCTAGGCATGCCGAGTATCAAGCATTCTGTAGAGGCTTTTATTTGCATTTTTAAATTTTTGGTAAATATCACATAGACCGGGGATTGAACTAACGACTCCTGGATACTTAACATGAGAGCCACCGACTTTCACTTTTAAAATTCGAGCAGCTGCGTTGAAGGCACTCTTTCTCAGGGATATTGTCATTGGGAATGCCCAGAGTTTAGGTTTAGAATTTAGAATTGCTTTACTTTCCTACTCGATCTTTGTAGTTCTTCCGGAAGTTGGCTAGTTCAACTGCCTGCGCTGGTATTTAAGTTTGAAATTAAAGTGACATCCTTAGCCTGGAATAAAAAATAGTTTTCTGGCTAATATCAACCAGACGGAAAAATGAGAATGTCAAAATGACAAAATTAATACATGTCAAAGCACATCTAACCTCAAAGTTGCTCATTGTCGGTTTCTAATAAATACTTAACTTTACTGTCAAACCGAGCTATGTTTACCCCCATTAAAGTGTATTTTAAAGTCGTGGTACTACATTAAGCCAAAAAAAAGCGAATGAAATTATTTCAAGGCAAAAAAATTGTGTTTTTTCCAAATTGAACGTAGGTAACCATATAGACCCTTAAGGGTCTCTAGGTAACCACTATTGTCACTTAACAATCTAATTGTTAGTTTTCGTGATGTTTGTTTCAAAAAACTGTCACAATGTAGAATTATACAATATAATATTAATTTACAGCTGCTTGGTATTTCCTGCGGTGTTTATTGTTAGAGCAAATTTTAAATATTGTTTTTGATATGTATTTATTTATTCAGTTGTTTTCTCTTCTTAGCTTTATGGATGACATTTAATTTACTATTATTTACAATTGGTGGCAGTAAAACGGTAACGGTAAATACAAAGGTATTTACTATATTAAATGGAGTTTTCATTAATTCCAAATTTTAAGTCTAGGGAATATTTGTGCCTTTTTTTCCATCGTCGACTTAAAAAACAACTTTAAGCAACATAATTCCGAGCCCGACATGTCGGTGTAGCCACTTTTATTGTATATACTACTAAATATGTTCTTCAGTTAATACAACAAAGCAGACTTTAAGTTGTACCATAAGTGCCATTAGCTCATCGATTTTTGTTACCATAGGAGTTACCATTTGTAGAGCTATAAACGGTTAAGGATATCGATGTAATCCATAGGAAACACTCACTTTCCAAAATTATTTAAATGTTGTAATTTTTAAGCATAGGTTGTGATGGTCAGGGGGTGTTGCTTGTCTTATTATTTTTATAACCGTGGCAAGGTAGCATATGTATATATTTTTTTACAGTAGAGTTGTAGAATGGGCTAAATCCACCACTGGCACAAGCATTGGTTTTTTTAGTTCTGCATTTATTTGGTCAGTTTGTACATTCAACGATAGATCAAGTTACTAACTAGGCCCTTCGATTAATACCAAAAATATTGCATCATCCGAACTGTCGAAACAAGTTGGGTGGTGCGTTTACTTATTATTTTTATACTGTATGATTAGTGAAGTGCTCTTACTAATTCCTAGTCAGTAATGCTTTTAAGTGATAAGTACTGTAACAAAGTATCAATAAATATATTCTTTCGTACAATGTGTATTTTATGGTGTATTTTTAGTGTTTTATGGGATAAAATATGAAGTTAAGGAAAGTCTCTTCTTTGGTGGTATTCAAATAAGCATAAGCATTTAAAAAGCCAGAATTTGTTAGGGTGTAATTGAGATTTTACGACAACACCAGTATTAAGCCCCTGATCATCCGGAGCTAGCTCACAGGATGGTGTGGTTCACGTTACTCTAAAAGCCTGGTCCTGTCTTAGGACAGTGAAAATGTTGATGATTGCCAGGGTGCCACCGTGAAAATTCAACCCGTAGCTGTATAGATCTGCTCTGTCCACAGTCGAAGCAATGAGGAACGAGGATACTTATGTGGAAGCTTAATCTCTTTTCCACTAAAGACCTAATTGCTTTAGCTGTTGTTCAACTTTCCCTTACACTTTCTTAATAACTTTCCAGTCAATAGCAAAACAACTTTTGAATGTAGCATGCTTGAAGAGCTCACTTTCTTTTTGTTTAAGCGAATTGTACTTTCACTCAAGAAGCTGCGTGGCGCAGATGGGTAAGCGCGAGGCTGGCATTAAGCAAATCCTCGGTTCGAATCTCGCTGGGGTCGGAATTTTTCCGTATCCTTGGCGATTAGAATCGGGCTCAGTGAGACCATTCACAGTTGGGCACCAAATTAAGTGTGCTCTACTCAGAACCACAGACCTAAGAGATAGAGTAACAAGGTCAACACATCACCAAGACACAACTCACACAATGGTTGCTGTGCATGCACCAAAGGCGCGCTCCAACTCTGTATCCCGAATTCGGGGCAAGTTAAGCATTGTACCGTCAGATGCCAGCGCATAAAGCACCAGCCTCTACACCGCAAGGTAAATTCACTCAAAGAAATAAAAATGTAACAACGAATGGGGTTTATTACACTCTTAAATGATGGGCTGTATAACAGGAAATGTAAATGTAAATTGTATATATAAATGGTCACACAACGCAACATATAAACCAATTTATAAAATTGAAGCTCTGTTAGTTTATAGTTAACAGAGTTAACTGTTTAACGCGCAAAATTACTGTACGAGGAAAAATGTAAATTTTATGTCGTATGCGTTCTTTGAGATGCCAGGAAACCGAAAAACAACTTTTTTTAAAAAAAATCCATTTTCACTTTCCCAAAATATGCTGGTAAACCGTTCTACCAGTGAGCATTCAGGACAAAAGATGCTGGTAAACCGTTCTACCAGTGAACATTCAGGACAAAATATGTTGTGAATGTTCACTGGTATAACAGGTGGTAAAATAGTTTTTGAAATTTGAACTGAATAATATAAACTCTTGCGAGTGGAACACTAACGTTCTGTTTAAAATTTATGACTACCCCATCGTAAACAATCAAAAATTTCAGCTAAAATGCCACCGCGATCGGTTTGACCGTAAATATTTGCCTAGCGCAACATAGCAGCAAAACCAATTCGATTATATCTTCAGTAGATATGTTTATAAATACTCAAAACACAAAAACAAATTGTATAAAACGTACGTTATTACTAAAAAATTGGACATAAATATAGACTATTTTTGCGACGCAAATGAAAGGTTTCCAAATATCAATTTATTTTTCAAAATCAGGACAAAATTATTTCTACTACTTATCAATATTATAATCCTTACATATTATACTAAAACACTTACCAGCTGAAAACTTGAAAGTTGCTCCCCCAAACTAATAACAAACACAAAACTTCACCAATGCGCGTACACATTTCAAAGTCGTGACGCGGAATGCACGCTGGTAATACTGTCATACCAGCTACACATTTATACCAAGGTTTATTGGGGTAGTTTTATAACTACAATAATTGTAGAAAATATAAAATTAGACAAAGGAACTGCAATGTCTGTAGAACGGACACAAGACGTTTCAGAGCAGTATTAAGTTTCAAAACAAATGTTATTGATTGTTATGCGTAGTGGTATAACTGTCTACCAGAGAGCGTTAAAGGGTTAAAACATAATTTGTAATTGAAAACGCCACTTTGACTATTTTCTTTAAATTTTCGAATTTGAAGTTTATAAGTGTTGCTAAGTTAAAAACTGAAAGTTACCAAAAACAAACACATTTGCAAGTGTTGCCAACTTTAGGGCTGCATTAGTTTAATTAACAGATAATAATTATATACAGATCAAACGGCATGTAAAACGTGAATATTTTATGACATGAAGCCGAAAACCCCTGCAGAGTTTCCGCCTCATATTTGTAGTTTTCGAAATACAGTGTGCTCAAGTTTTTGAGTGACCTTTGAATTTTGTTTATAACAATAGAATGATAGAATCGATTTTGATGATACTCAAAACTGTTTAAGCCTTTTTTGAGCTGATTTGGTTATTATCGGTGGACTAATAGTAGACCAAGTCTGACAGGTCAAACATTAACTATTTAATTATTTGCATCTTTGTAATTGTCGATATCTGTTATGACTTAGTGACTCCGCGAGGAGTAATTCGGTTGCCTGTACTTTGAGAAAGAAATGACAAAGAGAAAACTTGATAGGCAATATTATTAATTATATTAAAGATATATATCTAATATTTAACTTTCCCACAATTTCCTTAAATTATGAGGTTGACTTTATGCAAATAACTGAAATCGATTATCTGTAACATGTCCGCATTATCCTTAATTAGGGCGAGTGCCAAATGAGAAACAATTGATCAAGTATTTAAAAGTTAATTTTTAGTCATTTGCTTCTCGGCACATAGGGCAACCTGACTTCAACTGCTTACTTTTTGTTTTGAATACGCAGTTACTCGGATTCTTTGTCTGAATCGTAGGAAATGCCGCAAAAATTACAAAGGCATACAAAGAAAACCAGTAAAGGTCTATTGCTAATTTTTTAAAAAGTTCTTGGCCTTGCCATTACATAGTTACGACCTGATCTGTCGTAACACATATGTTTCATCCGGTTTGCGGAAAGTTCGTTCCCCACATTTCGTTCCCCACATTTCGTTCTTCACATTTCGTTCCCCACATTTCGTACCCCACATTTCGTTCCTGGGATATTTCGTCTTCCCACATCTCGTACCCGGAAACTTCCTTCCCGAGCGAGCTCAATTTGTCTCCTAGGATGTTGAAAAATGAGTGCAGCGATCGGAATGCTGTTAAAAAAATAAAAGATATTTTAATTAATTAATTTATTATAATAAACTTATAAGAACAGTATGTCTCCGGATTGAGTTTACAAGAGGGAAAACTATTTTATTTTTAGGTAAACTACCCTTATTGTTCATAATATGGCAAAATATTACTAAGAAGAGTTGTTCAGAATGAGAAGTTATGGCCGTATACAAGATATAATCAAGATACTTAGATTAAACTGTCATTTTTAATAAATGCAATTTATTTGGTTCTTATAAGTTTATTATAATAAATAAATTAAGTAAAATATCTTTCATTATCTAACTGTATTCCGATCGCTGCACTAGTTTTTCAACACCTGGTAATCTAGGAGATAAACTGAGCTCGCTCGGAAACGAAGTTTCCGGGTACGAGATGTGGGGAGACGAAATATCCCGGGAACGAAATGTGGGGTACGAAATGTGGGGAACGAAATGTGGGGAACGAACTTTCCGCATCCCGTTTCATCCATTGGTAGTCGATCGATAATAATCAAGATCTTACCAAACGATGACTTATACCAGTTTGAAGTGTTGTACTGAATATTATTCAGATTGATCTAAGCCTTCTATTTCTATAAGTCAAATTCAAAAGTCACTTAAAAACTTGAAGACGATGTATTTACGAAAATAGAAATCTGACGCAGAAACACTATAAGAGTTTTCGACTTCCTTTTTGTTATAGTTATAATGTACTTCCGGAAGCCACTTTAGAAGCACTTTGTATTTGTTGTTAAAAGAGTATTACAATAACGAAATGTTGATTCGCGTTAAAGCTCTTCGTGTACTGTCAGCATAAGACTTACAGAGATGTTAATTAATATTTTAATGAAGTAAGTAGGATTAAATATTAAAGCAACTCTAATGCCACTTTGTTTCTGTTATCTAGATTGGAAACACAACACAGCTGTTAAAAGTATATATTCTAAATAAATGAACGGCCAAGCTAAAGTGTTGTGATCATACTTCATTTAATATATCCTTTTGTGCGAGATTGATTCTATTCATATATAGACTTAAATAATCTTCAACAACAGAAAGATATTTGATTGGCAGATGCAACTTTTCCGTGTGTAACAGCACCTTTCGGTGCATTCAAGGAAAGTTTGTTCTAAAATTCGTCTAACTTTCATAATTTGCTTTGCACTGAAGATGCAGGAGAACGACATAAATGAAACATAAATAAATGGACATTTACCGATATATGCATGGCCAATTGATTGATCTAGTAGTAAACCAGAAGCCGTTATAAAATCTTTGGATGCAATGGTACCACCGCGGCCAAAAAATGGAAACACCAGCGTTAATCAAGTTAACGCTTTTTTATAATTTTACACAGAGTTATTGGGGGTTTACATAATATTAGGTTATATTTTGTCTTTTTACTTTTGACAATAACTGACAACTGAATTAAACAATATGATATCAGCAATGTTGATTTAACTTATGTAATATACCCATTTACAGTAGGAAAACAATGATGTTTCCATTTTTTTGTCAGCGATGGTACATTATGAATTCATAATAAAGCATATGATTAAAGAGCAGATTTTCAGTTTTGAAAACAAATCAAATAAGCATAGTTTGTAGAAGAAGTCGATTTAAAATTGGGGAAACTAAAGGTTGTATGACCAGTAAATCGCGTGCAAGCAATATATCACCTATTTATCCTGCAGCGTTATATAAACACTATAAAATAGACAATATGTATCATTTGAATGTCACCGTGACAGCTAAATTGTGAAAAATGCCACAATTCGGGACAATACAATTTATTTCGTGGAATGTACCGGGTGGCCAATTAAAAAGGGCAATTGTCGTAAAGACTTGGCATAAAAAAAATAATGACTAAAGCGGCCAAGAGAAAATACTGGAAATTATTTTAAGTTTCTAGAATGGCCGCCAGGGTGCGTAATCGCATTCTTGGATCTTCAATCCCGTTTTTTCATAAATATTCTTATATTACAGATAGCTAAAATGAACACCGTTTTAAAGCTGAGATAAATTCGATTCTTATTCGTGAAATGCTTTTTGCTCTATCTCTTAAGCGAAAGTGATGGCGGTGTCCGAACGTTTTCGGAAATAAATGTCAATAACTTCAAAATGGCAGAACGGATTTTGTCAAACTTGGAGTCGTTGAAAAGGGCTTTTCTTAGGCTATCAACCCTGCTTAACGGATTGATTTAGATTGTTTGTGTCGCCGCTAGAGGGCGTTTTGCGACAACACTACAAATAAAATAGATTTTCTCAAAAAAAATAAATGCAACGATATCACTTTTATTGCAACAAAAGTTAGCCAAATAAGGGTCTATCACGCTAGTGACAGAATTGAATGAGTATTAATTATTATTGACATTTTAAATATAATGTTGGTATTTTAACAGTAAATTTATATATATATATATATATATATATATTGCTAAAAGAACGATAATTAATAATGGCAGGTATACTGAAAACATTCCCAAAGATGC
The DNA here is from genome assembly GCA_940337035.1 of Agriotes lineatus. Taxonomy (NCBI): domain Eukaryota; kingdom Metazoa; phylum Arthropoda; class Insecta; order Coleoptera; family Elateridae; genus Agriotes; species Agriotes lineatus. The sequence goes on along the minus strand of OW679194.1, from coordinate 57,871,138 downwards.
GACATTATTTCGATATTTAGTGGCTTTTACTGATATTTTAGGTTAGCAAAGAAATATCGAAATGCGGTTTTTACTAGCGTGTTAGACCCTTATTTGGCTATCTTTTGTTGCAATAAAAGTGATATCGTTGCATTTAATTTTTTTTGAGAAAATCTATTTCATTTGTAGTGTTGTCGCAAAACGCCCTCTAGCGGCGACACAAGCAATCAATCCATTGAAGGTAGAGTTGATAGCCTAAGAAAAGCCCTTTTCAACGACTTCAAGTTTGACAAAATCCGTTCAGCCATTTTGAAGTTATTGGCATTTATTTCCGAAAATGTTCAGACACCCCCCACCACTTTCCCTTAAGAGATAGAACGAAAAACATTTAACGAAAAAGAATAGAATCTATCACAGATTAAAACGGTGTTCATTTTAGCTATTTGTAATATAAGAATATTTCTCAAAAACGGGATTTAAAATTCAAGAATGCGACTACGCCCCCTGGCGGCCGTTCTAGAAACGTAAAAAATAATTTCCAGCATTTTCTCTTGGTAGCTTTAATCATAATTTTTTGTTTACTCTAAGTTTTTACGATAATTACTTTTCGAGATAGGGCCGAGTGCTCTTGTTAATTGGCCACCCGGTACATAAGACATGCAGGAGTGTATGCGTTGAGAGAATCGCAGTAATATCTTGGTCCATCTCGAATTAATAACAAAAGAAACGTATTCTAAGTACCTCTACACATACACCTAAGCACAATACAATTTTTAGGATTATATTAACAAAGAATCGTAAAGCAATTTCACTCCATACCTTCCTTCTCTTGATAAGAGCAATAAGAACAGCACTGTCGTTTAAGACAAACAATTACTAGTTATTTGTTGTAATGTGCAGCATGAGGTTTCAATTTTTGAAGCACTACGCCAAGCAAAGTGTTTTAATAAAAGTGAAGAGTATAAAATACTAACGCACGGCTATTTTATTAAATATTGCGGCCAGCATATATTTTTTTAACATGTTCTATAAATTCGAAATTTTACTTCAGAATATCAAAGCCACCGTTGCCACCAAGCAAGCAGCCTTCAGTAAATTTTATCGTACCGGTATCACAACGCTTGGAAACGACAAAGGTCCAAGTAATAAATATGAGTTTTCTATACATTTCCTAAACTCAGTTTAACTAAGAATTATGTAACTAGTGCTTTTACAAATACCTTTTATTACTACAAAGCACATTTTCTGACCAAGAGTCTGAAAGCTAAAATTTATTAGTCATTTTACAGCACCGGTTTGTGTAAAAACACGGAGTAACTGTAAAATCCTAGTAACTGTGGACGTCAACTATTTCTGAATGTGCTGTTTAAACGTCGGAAAATCAAAAGCATAATTTAAAAAAATCTGTAAGGTGTCTTATTCAGAACGTCCCTCGCAACCGAATCTTGTGACACGAAATAATTTTGAAATCCAAAGGAAACTAATGGTAAACATATTTTAATGATTCTAATAATACCGAAATAATAAAAGGAAATACTTGGTAATGCAAACTGCATCAATTTTCAAATAAAAAAACATCACTTGCGATGGGATTCGAACTTCAGCGCTTTCTAATGCGATTTCAATACTTGTGGTGTGTTTGATCAAGCATGACCCCTCGTATTTGTGCGACTGCCTTAAACACTACGTAGTTTTTAGTGCTCTCTTTTGTCTCTTATACAACTTTCAACCTGTATCTGTTAGGTCTCATTTTCATCAAAGGCAAAACCTAAGCTATGTGCAAACTGCTAGTTTTATCTATTTCCCACTTGAAGCAAAAATAAACAAAATTTTATATTATTTTTTAGTTGCCCACTTTGTCTATTTTGGGTTAAAAACATGTTTTCCTTGGTCAAGGGTAAAACCCTGAGTTATGTGCAAAATATTACTTTCATTTAAGTAATAACTCTCGAACGAAAGTAAACATTGGAAATGTAATTGTTTCAATGAGTTCACCCTGTCTATATTTTACCGATTTTTTCTCTGTTTCATGCAAGAAAAGCATATAATATGCATACAAAATGTTGCCTTCCTTAAAAAAATGTGATTTTTGTATTAAGTGAGTGAAATTAATGATTTTAGAGAGTGAGAATGTTACTTCTTTTGACGAGGCGACAGCCGAGTCATTCAAGGGTTATACCGGCAACAGACAGACAGACAGACGAAATTGGTCATCTAGGGACCTTGGGACGTGAAGGTTTGAAGAAATCTCGGAAGGTGATTTTTTTTTGAGATTACAATACTTTCTTCGTATTTTAGCTGAGAGAAGTAACACATATTAATGTCAAATGTTAATAGACAAAATTGTGATTATTTAACATTTATGGATTCGTATTAAAATCATAAAATCAGTTGCAATCACTTATGAATAAGTGTCAAATTCACGGCTGAATCAATTGTAAGTATGTGAACTTATCTAAGCATTGACTTTGTTTTCCATAGAGGCCCCTGTACAATTTTTTTTCTATGATAGTTGCACGTTTGTTTTAATCAATGCTTTTCATTTAGGGTGGCTCAAATAAGTTAATTAAATGAGAGCAGCTAATAAATAAATCATTACAAAATAAAAAACTAGAACCGCTACCGTGTTCGAGAAAACCCAGATAATTTTCAGTAATAATAGGACGAAAGGTCAAAATATTGCCGACAATAATTTTTGCGATTCACATACGAGTTTCTGTGGCGACGAAAATAACGACGAGTGCTTGCACGAGTCGTTATTTTCTAAATCAACAGAAACGAGACAATCTGAAGAGCAAAAATTGTCGGCAGTATTTTGACCTAGAGTCCTATTCGTCTTGACAATTTAACTTTTAAATTATGGAAAATGGTCAATAAATTTACAAAACTAGTGCTCTTTGAATTGTAAGCATCGTAACCGATCCCAGCATAATTTTTACAAACAAACAAAACTTTTTCATTAAAAAACAGTTACAGAAAAAATTGTCGCAAAAATAAAGCTCCTCGAAGTATTGTCACTAAAATAATCGTTCGATTGGTAGTTTATTTTTAAATTGAAGAATGCCATTGGTGGACAACGACACCAGTTAAATTGTCAAACTTATTTCTTTGGGATAGAAAATGGAAAAACATGTTGCTTAATTTTTTACTAAATGACATTTTTAGATATTTGCTCCATCTCACCTGTTGGCATCTGCAGTTAAGATTACAGTTTTAAACAGGGTACTACATTTTTATTTAATGCACTGCTTTTTCGCCCTTTAATAATTTTTATGCAATACCGAGAAAAATAAAAACGAGTCTATGAAGTTTCTAGAACATTCAGAGCTATTACATATTTTGATTGCACGTTATGTGGTATTAAGTTACATAACTTTGTGCTCAATTAACAAACTTCTCGCTTCTTCTAATATTGTTAATTACATTAATAATAATGTAACGTTTCAATCTTTGCTATTTAATTTTAGTCTTTGTAAATTATTATGGAAATTTATGACTTCCATTAATTTCGGAAAAGTCCAAACAGTTTGTTAATTTCCACCTTGGGTAAGCTCAATCGAAGAAATGTTCATTCAATCTCAACTGTATTAAGTCAGGAAAACACAATTTATAAATCAATGGTATAATATTTTTAGCTATTTGCACAAAATAATATTTAATTTTATGATAATGGTATGTACATTAATAAACTAAAGATTTTTTTAGGGACGCGTTTTCTACGTTCCTAGTTGGTCCGCAACCCAATTAGCACGTATGTGTTGTTGGCGGCTGCCTTGGACCTGGGTCGAAATATGTACGCTGCCCTGTATGTCCTGCGACCGGAGCATCACTTTTGCAGTGGCGGTTTGTTTACCTTTCTCACTCTGCAAGAATATCTGTAAAATACAGTAATTGCAAGATACCTGTAGATCCGGGGCAGTGTATTAGCTGGTGAAGGTCGTGGTCGTTTCTTAGTATGACAATTCGGGATTCCAGGAGTAATGACAACGTGCGATTTTACCTGTTGAAGTTCGCTCGTTGGTAGCCGATGAATGTTGCGGGCGGCTCCACGTTCGTGCCGGAGCAGTGTAATTTGCCTTTAGTCAACGGCCAGAAAGACGTTGATGAACGTACAATGTTACTCCTACAGATATGTTATTTATTAAGTTATAATCTTCTCGGTGGCTCCGGCCGTGTTGAGGACTTGGAGCTTTGAATTAACGAGAAGTGCTCTAACAGTAAGCGCTGTTCTAAAAGACGGTAAGCGCTGTCACATTCTAGAACGCAAGCGGGCCCGAAAGTGTTTTAGGAGATAGTAAGCGCTGTTCCATTCTAAAATACAGGCGGATCAGGAAGTGCTCTAGGAGACAGAAAGCGCTGTTACATTCTAGAGCCAGAGGAGGATTAAAGGGAGGAAGTCAGGAAACTCAAGTCGGACGGACAGGATCGGGGTCTAGGTTCAAGAGGGCCTAGAGGGGAAAGCTCTTCCAGGTTAGAGCAGTTGCTGGTCAGGATCGGTGGACTCAAGTAATTTAAAATAGTTGCGGAGTCTTCTTTTATACTCTTCGGACGGCTTTATCGGTGCAGCCGCTCCAAGTACCATTAAGCGGGAGGCGGCGTCGTGCCTGATTCTCCGCGATTTCGCGCATAGCGGGTGCTTGCCCGAGCGTTGGTTAAATGTAACTCCCAATTGCGTCTAATTGAGCGACCTACAAATTAAATACATTTTGATGTACAATATAGTTTGCTGCTGAGGCTAGCGTTACAAATACGGTAGTGATTTATGTGCGTATTTCCGACATACCTTGCCCTTTGTTTATTTGTATTTTAAAATTATAAATTACATACGTTATACTGCGAACGCGTGTATACGTCGCGAGGTTAGTATTGGGTTTTAGACAGTTACGTACCCACATTGTCTTTAAATACCCTAGATACAATCCAGGAATTGAAATTTAAATTTTTAAGTGCTTATTTTAAACTTGATCCAAATTCACTATATTTAGTTTCAAACTGGTCGCCTCGGGTAAAGCTCAAATGCGTATGGGCTCTTTGTACTCGAATGTAGAATTACAAGCATAACATAATCTAAAAAAAGTAACTCGTTTAATGTGTTTAACCATGTTATTAAGCTTTAACTTAAATGTACCAAACGTGCCTTCTTCTTTTATGAGTTTATCCATAGATTGCTTCCGGATTTATCTTGCTTTGTAACAATTAATATTGTCAGTACCACTTGATAAGGTTATCAAATTATTGGATGTAGCGATGGCTTCAACCAATTTACAAATATTTGACGATCTTTTTCGTCACAATTTAATAACATAAAAAGTAATAAAAATATTGATACATACCACAGAACCTTTTTTGTAGAGAATTTTGGGACAAAACTTTTTCGATATTTATGTTTTTTCCTTAAGATAAAGTGTTTAAAAGATATTGTAAAAAAAACCAGTGCGGTGTCCCTAAAGGGGGCGAGAGAGGGATGAAGCTTACCCCTTGGGGGTGGGAACTTTTTTGATATGTATTCCTACACACATAATCTTATTATAATTTTTTTCTTCTATTCCACATAAATTTGACTAATTTCCGTGTACTAATAGATTTTTGCATTTTTATGTCTAGCTGCTTTGAATTAATGTAATCTGATAAAGAATGGAACATAGCATATTTTGTTCTCTTGTACTCGTTCATACCATAGTTTTACCCCTGTTTTAACACATTTGCTGTCAATAATTCTCTTATCTTAAAAATGTACAAAACATGGAATGATATATTTTTTGACATTACCGCTTTTTACTTAAATCTCCTGATGTTTCAGAAAATGCTACATTCCACGGTATCCAAATTGAATGATAGCAAATAATTCCTAAACTACAATTTTTTATTGTCTTTGTACCTTTCAGAATTCAATAATAGTCCTGTGTGATACATGCACACAACTTCCGCAGTGATCTTATAACTAGCCAAACATTTGATTTTTAATTTTTAAGCATTTGTCAAAAATGTTCAAAAATTATAAATTCTACAGAAATCGTAAGAAGCAGCGTGGCGCAGTTGAGTAAGCGCCAGGATTGCATTAAGCAAGTACTCGGTTCGAATCCCGCGGGGGTCGAAATTTTTCCGTAGCCTTGGCGATTGGAATCGGGCTCGGTGAGACCATTCACAGGTGGGCACCAAATTAACTGTGCTCTACTCAGAGCCACAGGCCTAAGAGATAGAGTAACAAGGTCAACACATCACCAAGACACACGCATCACACAATGGATGCTGCGCAAGCACCAAAGCCGCACTCCAACTCTGTATCCCGAATCCGGGGCAAGTTGAGCATTGTACCGCCAGATGCCAGCGCATAAAGCACCAGCCTTGACACCGGAAGGTAAATGAGTTTACAGATTATACAATATACATACATACAGAAATCGTACAAAATAGAGAGTTAGTTGAAAAAACAAATTTTCTCTAAAATTTTAACTTGAATTAAAAAATGTCATAATATACCGGGTGTTCTGATAGGGGTTTAAAAAATAAAAAACAAAACAAACGCACTTTAGTGGTATTCAACTGGAAAATCACCTATTTCATATCAATACATATTAAATATGTAAAGTTTGAAAAAAATCGTTAAAGCCATTATTAAAAAAATAAAAAAAAATTGAAAAATTACAAGAGTAAATACCACACTTGCGGTTATGTGATTTTCTTCAAAAGCTTTCTGTCGCATCTGGATATTACACAAAACCTGTATATGAAGTTTCAACGTCATACCTCTTTTAGTTTTTGAGATATTCTGTTCACAGACAGACAGACAGACAGACTGACAGACAGACCAATGAACAAAAACATGTGTTTTGTGTTCAGGGGACTCTGTTGAAAACTCAATTTCGAATTTTTGTTGTGAATCCAACATTTCCTTTATTGTAAAAGGAAATAAAAATTAAATATGGATTTTCTTTATAACTGGAGGTCTACATATGACGATATAAAATTAATAAACTGCATTTTTTCATTCATGTTGTGAATATCGTAAAATACCTTTCGTTTCCCTAATTACATAGCCGCTTTAAATATGTTATAATAGACTAATACTAATTTATCTAAACTTTAGCGATGTTATAAATACATTTTACTCTTGCGTCCAGCTCTAGTAAACTTAGGTTATTTCAAGCGAATATATAGTCCTTTACAGCAGTTGAAAAAGTAGCGTCTGTTGCAGCTTTCTCATCATAACCGTAATTAAACCGCATTTCTTTGGTTGCATTATTGATATGAACATTTGTTTCAAACAGTTCTTGTTAATCAAAGCAATTTATTCGATATCGTTTAGTTAAAATAACCATTTAAAGCGAATTGCAGTTCCTTCAAAAAGCGGTGAACAGATGTATAATAAACAAAAACTTCTATTAACTGAAGTTGTGCATACGAAATGTTAGCCCTTTAGGGCATATTTCTAGCACTTTTATTACGATGTGAAATGCATTCTCATTTCTCGTCATGGAGCTTTAAACTGCATAAACTACAGTACCTCAGGGAAAACGTGCTAATCACTTTCTGATGTCTAACATTGCGTCGGGTCGAGAGAAGCTCAAGGGTAGTTGGTCTTTATACGCTCGAACTGCTTTTTACCCTCTATTGTTTTACATATAGCACATTCTACGTTCGTTCTGTTTTCGGATTCATCCAATTTGGGTTAATAAACTTTCAAGCGAAGTAGAAATTATATCCTGAATTCTAACTAACCGTAAATTGTTCGTGGAGTAATTTTATTAATATATTGGCAATTCCGCATTATAGGCCTTCTGCCTGTTCGGGAAATACACCGCTAAGATATGTGCATAAAGTGTGTAAATTGTAATGAGTACTGTTTACAAAACATAGCAGTTTAACTTTTTCAATTAAAAGTTTTTGTGAGATTATTTATCATGTAGTAGTAAAAGCACCAGTTACACTATTCTGCAGATGCTGGCCTTCTATCTTCAGCAAATGTAGAAATCATGGTAATCTTTGGTGTGGAAGAAATTACAAAATAATAATTCAGAAGTGAACACTTACATAAAATTACCAACTAATTTCAGGATGAATGTGAGCTGGAATATTATAGCCCAGTCAAATGTTACATCGGAACTTACATTAAATGGGGTATTAATAATTTTTGAAGAGGTGTTTCGGACCATTAATGGGACTACAAATCCAGATTTGCAACCCTCAGAAACCTGTGCTCGCTGAATGGCGGTCGAAAAACAGCGACTTTTTCGGACTTATTTCGGTTTTTTGACAAGATCTCCTAAACAATGCGTTTGTTGGAAAAATTATACCATAGCTTTTTTAAAGTAAATTAAATTTTATACAAAATAATATCAAAATCGTATTGGTAAGTTATATAGTTACCTAGAAACGGCTTTTCAAAGATTGACCTTTTCTTCCAAAAAGTGAAAATGTTAAGTTTTCTTCATGCTTGGAGTTGGGATACCGGCAAAATGACACGTACTACAGACAAGTCAAGAGCATAAAAGTTGTAGGGAATTTAATAAGCTTTAATTTGAGCTTTAATGATAAAATTGTGGGACCAATTTTAATATATTTCTTATGCCCTCCATAATCATACCTTACCAGGTGCTTTTCTTGAATTTGTGGCGGACGACCTATATGACGTCATATATCCAAGATGGTAGTCACCCCAGACATCATCTGAAGTTCTCGATTATAACCCTTGATAGCGTCATCATATCAATATTGTGTACTGAACGCTTTTTATTTACAAGGAAATTCTCTATAAAGAAGGTGCTTAGCAATTTATCGATATCTTTTACCGTTTAGGTGTTTTGTTTCAGATAAAAACGGATTGATAATCGCAAGCCGGGCAGTTTAAAACTTTCAATAGTTTAAAATTAATTTTGGGCACAATGTCTACGCCACAAATTCATCTCCAAGTATCCCTGCCTCCATCTGCAAAAACGGCAAGGCTGTAGATAAATTACGAGCTGTGTATTTATGCCAAAATAAGAAGAAGTCGCTATTGGTTAAACCTATTAACTATGATAAAGTGTTAAGAGTGTGTAAGAAAGAGAGCAGTATGGAATGATAGTGAACACATGTTAATTGATAATCGATTAAGAAATGTGAAGGTTGAAGAATTGGTAAAAGGAAAACGCATCATGGCATACAGATTGCCACAAGAGGTATACTCGTAAAATCCAAATGGACCGAACTGAGAGATTATTTGAACGGGAATAAGCCTTCTTGTTCTAGTTCCACTGATGAAGATAGTAATGTAGGTTGCACAAGATCAAAAACCCGTACTAGTGACAAAAACAAATGTTTTTTCTGTCGGGAAGAATAAAAGAGAAGAAATCTATTAATTGCTGTGAAAACAAACTCTGTCGGTGTGAAATTAAAAGAAGTAATTGAAATGTCACAAAATGGAGCCCTAAAAAATCGATTTAGTGATTGTACAGATCCAAGAGATCCTCATGCAAAAGACATTCTATATCATAAACCTTACTGGGTAAAACATATAGAATATAGGCATATGGTTAACACTACGGTTATGTTCATACGATCTGTTCGGTCAGCTAACTGGGAATTGCACATTGCTTCACTACGAGTTTTTGTCCCCTACTTCTTTGCTCTGGATTTAACGAACTATGCAAGTATGATATCATAGTAGGTAACTAGCTGACATGAAATGTCTTAAAAACCAACGTCCAGATCTGTGGAGCGAATTCATGAAAGATAATTGGGGTGTTAATAAGCCCCTTATTATAAAATAAACTTCTACGTAGTTTCACGGCGGTTTCAACAACTAAACTATCGTACGACAAAGACTTCTCTCAGGTTCGGTTGGGCTGGAAGGGGAAACAAAATAAATATAAAACTCCGGCTGACCTTGGGGTCTTTCCCTCTTTACAAGTTCCTTTCGTCTGAGCTGGCCCTTTTCAAAAGTTCTTCAATAACAACCACTGTAAACTTTCTCAACTTAGTTATACGACATTTTCTGCCAACATGTTATGAAAAAAACATTAATTAAGGTGTTGGTGAAGGAAACAATGTGACTTAACTTTCAACCAAAAAAAGCATTTTTTCATCTTTCTTTACAAGGACCATCCTTAGCTCAAATTAAAGCTTATTAAATTTCCTAAAACTTTGATGCTCTTGACTTTTCTGTAGGACGTGTGATTTTGCCGGTATCCCAACTCGAAGCATGAAGAAAACTTAAAATTTTCACTTTTTGAAAAAAAGGTCAATCTTTGAAAAGCTGTATCTCAGTAACTATATAACTTACAAAAACGATTTTGATCTTATTTTGTATAAAATTTAATTTACTTTAAAAAAGCTATGTTATAATTTTTTCAACAAACGCATTGTTTAGGAGATCTTGTCAAAAAACCGAAACAAGTCCGAAAAAGTCGCTGTTTTTTGACCGCCATTCAGCGAGCACAGGTTTCTGAGGGTTGCAAATCTGGATTTGTAGTCTCAGTAATGGTCCGAAACACCTCTCCAAAAATTATTAATACCCCATTTAATGTAAGTTCACGCATTTTTTGTGTAACATTTGACTGGGCTATTAATATAAAATTATCAAACCTTTTAATACCTCCGCCGTCTACCTCTTTCTTCTTTTGTGTTGCTCTCTTAGTTCGTTTAACTGCTTAATTTTGTCCTCTTCGTAGTAAATGGCTGTAACATTCCATAAGGCTGGTTGCCACAACGTATGTCTGCTTCTCTGATAGTTTTTGATGTTTTAGTTCGTTCTTTTTCTTCAATTATTATTCTATTGCATTCCCGATAATTCTTCCTTTAATAATTTCCGTGCCCACATTATTTTTATTTTCTCAGTTATCGTCCAATTTTTACGATTTGCAAGCATTATTACTGAACTCAATTTCGTATGAAATATTCTTAATGTTTAGGAACCAAAACATAATTTTAACTTCTTAAATTAATTATGCGTACATTTCGTAAACCAACTATTGCATACGGAAATGCATAACAAAGCTGTCAGCATTACTGTCAGCATTGTTCGAATGACCCGGTGAATAAACTGCAATTATGCGGAATTGCTGTCACCGTTTGTAATGAAATTAAACACGCAAGTAGAAATACGAGTTGAACTGGGATAAATAGTGAACTTTTGTAATTGACGTCATAGTTTTATGTATATAAATAGAAATTTTCTAGTCAATAAATTAATACAGTTCGAAATCTGTTTCTGTATTCATAACCTCTGCTCCAACGGAACCAAGTCTGCTACATCATCTTGTGTGAGACTGTACAAGACCGTTGGTTTGCATCCTTTTTAATACCTGCACTCCTACGACGTATCCTGTAATTGTCCAAATTAAAATCATACAGTCCACTACAAGCTCCACCCTGAACATTTGGTCCTTCGAGCCTTTAAACGTTCCAGCCCCTAGCATTTGGTCCTTCGAGCCTTTAAACGTTCCCACCCCTAGAATTTGATCCTTCGAGCCTTTAAACGTTCCAACTCTAGCATTTGGTCCAGTAATCCCTTAAACAACGTTACAATGGCACAGCGACCGCAGATTTTCAAAGCCCAAGAAGAGTTAGCAGAATCCATTCGCAGGCAGATTATCAACGTGAAGAAGGACGGTCCATCAAGAAAGACTGCAGCATATAGCCCCGCCCGCAGATCCACCCTACAACTTTGGGAAGGCCAACCCCTCAGATCTGGCGAAGGAAGTCGAGGAAGAACACCCTTATTTTTAAAAAAAATTTTTTTTAGCAAACCAAAGACGTGTACAGTAAAGGGGTTGCCCTTCTCGACAAGTACAAAGAAAATCTAGCCACACTAGGAGAAAGTTTACAGCAGCCAGCAGGGCCAAAAGAGGATACGACCACAGTGGCTGACAAGGAGGGACAGTCCCGAATAAGAAGGCTACAAATCAAGGTGAATTCACTCCAAAGCGACATTCAGGAAGTCTGGAATAGGTTGAATGAGGAATGCAGTAAAAGGTATTGCGAATACAACATTAAGAACTTCAAGGATAATTGGGATGACATCAGAGCTCTAAACGAGGAGATACTATCCCAAGGTAGCTACGACGACAAGGAGTTCCATGAGACCAAGAAGATGGTCAACGAAATAATTGTGTTTCTGTACCAACAAATCCAGGATGAAGAGGTTCAAAGTGTCAAGGAACACAGCCATGCGAATATAGTGTTACCTACTCTCAAAATTCCAGTTTTTGAAGGGACCTACAAAGCTTGGCCTAGCTTTCATGATATTTTCCGAAGAATTGTTCATGAAAACTCACGACTAAGTAAGGCGGAAAAAATTCATTACTTGAAGTCACAGTTACGAGGGGAAGCCAGCAAGTTAGTGCAACACCTGAAGGCAACGGAAGCCAATTGCGAGTCTGCATGGTTCATTATAAGGAACAGATACGACAACGCCAGGCTGCTACTTGCGAAGTATTTGGATGACATAGTCAACCAGGCAACCCTGTCGAACGAATCTGCAGAGGGGATCAAGAAACTCCATGATACGACTGCAAAACGCCTAAGAGCATTGAGAACTTAGGAATTAAAACGGCCACATGGGGGCCTATCATGTGTCATATAGTGACAAGGAAGTTCGACAAGGAAACTAACAGACTATAGGAGCCATCGTTAACGGCACCAAGAGAGGTGCAAAAATTCGAACACCTACTGGATTTTTTGGAAACGAGATTTCAGTCACTGGAAGCTATACAAGGACGGAATAAACCCGAACTCAAAAAACATGGAATTGGGAAACCATCCGAAAGCTACCAGAATCGTTCCCAATATCGCAGACAGAAACTACACGGAGTGGCATTTTCAGTTCAAGAACTCGTATGACTGTAAACATGCGGGCTTTATACGCTGAAGGTACCTGGAGGAGTAGGGTGCAGCAGGCTTTTCTCCGGTTGTCGCACTGGAGAAAGGCCGTGTGGTCTCGGTTCTCGGACGCAGTTAGAGTAACCGAGTAACTTAGAACTGTATAGAATTTGGTCCTCCAGGTCCTATAGCAGGCGACATCGTTATTCCAAACGGAACCACAGAAACTTACACTGGCCTGGCAATGGGATTTTAAAGGAAACAATTACACAATATAGTTTTCTGAGCCAGAAAATGCAAGTCAAAAAGGAGTTGCAATTATGATACGGAACGAAATGAATCGGTTATCAAAGTTATGAAAGAGTAAATGACCGAATTATTTCAATAAAAATCAAGGGTGCACCAAACATTTGGTAAGACATTTTTAGTTTATTTGAACGTAGGGTTAATTTAGCATTATTTTCTCGATTCCGAAATTACGATTCAGCCTGTATTTGGGTATTTCGAATTATTTGCTTGCAGTGAGCAGTTTTAAACGCACTCATTTTGTGTTATCGCTGTTTTGGGCCCATTGGCGTACTAAAAAAGCCCATGCGGATTTATCGACCCATCTGACGATGTGCATTCCTGTACGATACGTTTCAAAGCGAGAATTTAAGAAACAGATGCCGTGGGTCTGAGACAGCGAGTAGAAGGTTTTGCCCTCGCCGCTTGTTGAGTGTGAGGTAGTCCGCGAACTTTTTGGGGCAGAATTGACTCGGCGTTGCAAGGAGCAACAACGCTTGTTTATTGCGTGATTACCGGCTAACGTTTTGTTGCCTTGGTGTGTGTGTTTCATATGTTTTAATCCCGTTATTCGTACCCCTGTCATTGTGACGCAAGTTTTGTGTCCCGCATTGCATGGACTCATGGTACCACAAGTGGTAGCGTTGGTTGTTGGGCGAATTTAACGTTGTTATTTACAGTTGTGAGCTTTGGAGTTTTCGTATCGTGGGGCGGCAACCTGTTACGCTCATTTTGACATTTTCCTATTTATTGATTGAAATAAATTAGTCAGATTTGGTTATTTGCTTTATTTTCCTAAATGATACAATACTTTACTTTGGATAGGCAACTTTGTTAACATCTACCTTTAATTTCAAACTTAATGCTACACTGCTGTTATCAGTTCAGAGCACTCTGCATTCTTTAGTTTTTACATTGGCCAACTTTCCAATTTTTGGGAACTTTGATAAGCTGAATTGGGCTGGTTTGGAGCATTTCTCGGGCATTTCCTGGCAAGTCTTGCGTTGTGTAAGTTGGAATCGCTTCCTCTGGGGGCTGGTCTCGCGGTTTTTGGAAGCCATCTTCATAGTTGGAAGGATTTAGAGGCTCCGCATCCCCTGCTGGAATGTTCCGGAGATTGGTATTGATGTCTCCGGCATTCGTTTCGTCACAGACGGATTTCTTGGGACGTTCACACTTCGCACGCTTGGCTTAACGAGTTGGCTGCACAACATCTTAAGGTTCGTACATGGTGTTTGCCTACGTTTCCCTCTTTTGAATGCCGTAATCAATTTGGGAAAATTTGTATTTTTAGCCTTTAAAAATCTGGTTTAAAAATCTGGAATCGCATTAATTTGGGATCGCATTATGGATTGCATTTGCTACTGAGTTTTGGATCCACCCAGGAAAATGTTCGTAATATGGAGTTGGTTCGCTTACCGTATTTGGTGCTTTGTGTAATTGGTACTGGCATCGTCTGTTCGCCACCCTCCCTGCGACGCTCGCAATGCTGTCGGAAGTCGGCTCCTTGGCGCACCAGATGCTTCCGAGCTTGCTGTTGATTTGCGCTCGACCCTGGAAAACAGCATGCGTGATTCGTATGACTTTTACTGAGGTGTGTATACCTGAATTAGCGTATTAACTGCTCTGCTAATTATAGGCATTTCGTATAGCATGCATATTGTAGGATTATTTGTGTAAATTTGTATTTGAGAAATGTCGGTCGAATTGAAATTTATTGTGTATATTGCATTTGGGCTTATTTTATTGATTCGTATTGCACTTCGTGTAATTTCAGAGTAGACTATGTTCATGGTAGCTGTATTAGCCATGCTCGTGATATTAGATCGTAGATATTTTTGTGTTATCGAATGGCTTGTTACATTTAGGTTTGCTTACCGTTAGTTAGTAGTAATTTGTGTTGGAGGCCTTTTTGCTCTGTGCCCTGTAACGTAACAAAACATTCAGTTGTGCCGTTAATTATTCTAGGATAGATTAGCTTACCTAGAACACAGATTAATTGTAATTTTATGCAACTTCGGTCACTGCTTCTCACTAGCTTCTTTGCAGTGGTTAATCTGTCAAATGTCATTATTAGGGTGTTGGTCGTGTCTAAAGAACCGCTCACGGTAGCCTTATGCTCAATATTTTGGATTTTCGCAATTTGATTATCGGCGATTTATAAGTCTAGCTTTTGTGAGGAGCATAATTCAAGCCATTGCTTTGTTCAATCATATAATAACCTGATGCGTTTAAAACAGAAACCGCCACGCCTGTATGATCATACAATCCGTAACAGCGGGCTTCGAGCCTTTGAAATTTTGTCGTTACATTAAAATTATAAGCTAACATTCGGGGTATTAGTTAGCCTTTCGCTTGCATAGCTCTAGCTTCGTCACACCCTGCTTCACAGGATGCGGACGAATTATTGTGCCGGTGCTGCTACTTTGGTTAGCAACTCGTTTGAATATTTACGATAGTTTACATTTGAAGTTTATTGTTTAGCCCTCGACTAACATATTTATGCTTTTTTCTTTAAATGTATTGATGCAGTACCTTTGACTATTTTAATGTGTTTATTGTTGGTATATTGATTTGTATATGGATATTTGTTTATTGCTATATTGTTTGGTCTTGTTTGATTTTGTGGTTGATTTTGTATGTGACGCACTATAGTACCAAGTTGAATAAAGCTGTGATATTTTTATTGGTCGTTGCTATTTTGTTTAACTTGCTGGTTTTTATCTCCGACCTTGTGAACGGTCCGGCACAAGGATTAGATCTGAGTCGAGGACCTGGCGCCCACTCTCTTCGTATTTCGTTTGGTATTTCTTTTCAGCATAGTTGGAACCCCGACCCTCGCGACTGGTTAGCCCATTAGGCCGATAGTTACCAGCCGGCAAAATATCAAGTACAACTTTCGCCAAAAGGTAAGGCCGACCGTTTATCTTCCCTTACAAACCCCTAAAACGTCGTTTGGCGGACTCTCCGTGAAAATCTAGTATGGGATTACCATGTTTCGCAAAGCTCCCGCTTTTTTGTTCTGCCATTTTCCGCGGCGGGCTTCGATTGTGTCTCGTTAGAGGATAATTCCCATGATTTCGTCCTGTAGGCCAGCACGTCCCATTTATTTGGTGCAGTCCCCTCTTCTGCAGTGTTTGGAAAGTGACCGTGTGCAGTAGCATATGACATCGATTATAGCTAAGCCAAGCTTCTTAAAGGTATCGTAACGTTGTAGTACCTTTACAGTGCGAATTTCAAGTATACCGAGTTTAGTTCATTACCGTAAGATTAGATGATCCTATTCATCTTTATGTAGTAGAATTTGAAGCATGTGTTGTAATTGTACTATGTTTAGCTGATTACCGCCATTTATTGCTCTTTATTGGGCCAGTGTCTTGAATAATTCAATGTTAATACCGTTCACAAGCCATTCCTGTATTTGATATTAAGTTTACCGTGTATTTAATAGATTAAGACATTTCTCAATCTAAATAGTTAAGCCTTACTAACCCATTTCGCATTTTTATGTAACTTTTATTTCTTTAAATATTTTTGCTAATACCTTTCATATTTATTTAACTGTGGTTTCCTTCTGATATTGGGCATGCGATTTGTGTATGTATTTTACAGTTGTAAAAAGAATTTGGCCAGCTGTTCAAGTGAGCTCTTCGAAACGTAGATCTGATGATGTTGCACTTGGCTTTCTCACCAGGAGACTGCCAAGGTTATAGTTGAAAGGTGAATCCATTATGCTTCCACTCGGTGGGTTTAACTACGTATTTTTTCCCGTGTAAGAATTAAGACCTGAGTTTCGTTTATTAGGCCGTTGCTCTGTATTATCTCGTGTTGGACCACTGCTCTCTCCACTGCAGTTAGTCGGCAACTCCACTCCTCGCTCCACTGCAGTTAGTCGGCAACTCTTTTGTAACGAGCTGGGGCAGCGGTCCTATGTAATAGATTCCCGATTTTGAGTTAGCCTGCGCGCTAGTCTTTTAGCTTGTCGTCGTTACCGTTTGGTACCGTTACAAACTGGCGGGTTGTCGTAATTATCGTTTTAGCCGGTTACAATTTGTTAATATATAGTGTATGCTCCTACTACTAATACAAGTGATAGACAATTTTTATATATCTCTGGAAACTGAAATCCGAAAGATACCTAACTGAAAAATTGTAATTGTGATAGGCAATTGCAATGTTAAAATCGGGAATGCTACCTCAGATGTTCACATTTGTTTCATACTTGGAAAATATCCAATTGCAACTCGCAACGATAGAGGGGGAAGACTGATAGAATTATGTACAAATAACGAATTGTCTATTACCAACTCTATGTTCAGTTCAGATAAACGTAAACTATATACATGGATATCGCCTGATGTTCAAATATCAAAAATCAAATGTGTTAAAACACTGCGTGTTGCCGATTGTAACTCCAATCATCAACTGTCCTTGATTGTTTTTAAAATTAAGCTAAAAGTCTGTCGTATGAGAGAATTTAATCCGTATCATCAATTACTGATAAAGACAGTTTTTGCGTTAAACTAGAACAACGTTTTAAACATGTAACACTTCTTATGGGAAAACCTAACGACATGTGGAAAGCTTTGAAAACGCTACTGATGGATAGCTTTACAGAAACAGATTCTAATCCCCCAAACAAAAAGAAACAAAGTTGGATATACTCGTAACAAGAAATACTATATGGTAGAGGAAAGGAGAAAACTAAAGGCTGCGGGTATTACTAGTACAACACATAAAAGCAAATATAAATAGCTGTCCAAAGGAATACAAAAGAGTAGCAGAAGAGAGAAAAATTACATCTACAATAAAGTATGTACAAAAATACATAGTATTTGCTATAGACTAGAATCTACTGAACTAGTTCGTAAAATAAAGTCCCTCGCCCGTAAATTCACTCAGAAATCCACTAATAAATACGGACAACAAAATTGTTACAGAGTAATTAGCGTTTGGAAAAATGACTGTGAAAGACAATCTGAAGATCAAAACAGACTGCCTTACAATCAAAGCCAGGCATTAAAACAATACAATGGCCGAGTGATTGGTCTACTTCCATATTAATACCATTGCACAGAAAAGGTTCGACAAAACTATGCGATAATTACCGTTTAATGGCTCTGACTTCTCACGCCCGTAAGGTAATGTTATATATATATTGTATAAAGTAGACTTCAGCGCGTCGCCTCCTGGCAGATTGCTCCAGAGCAAGCCGGTTTTGTAAAGGATGGTGGTATAAGGGAGCAAATTCTAAATCTACGCCAATAAATTGAGAATCCGCTTGAATACTGTACACCTATGTATTGTAGTGACAGCTCAAATGATATTCTTATAAATTGATTTATTTAATTGAAACTTCAAAATTCTATTTCAATAATAATGCCGGTATCGCTTTGAGGGTAGTTGATTAATCTAGTTGCTTCTTAGTTGCTATTTTATTTTTGATTCTGAATTTAAAATTGATTTTTCGACGACTGACATAGAAAGTAGATTTTTCTCACTGTCATTTGACAACAGAAAGTTGACATTTGCCGCTGATCGTGCGTTTTCATCTTTTTGCCGCTCGCCGAGCGTTTTGGGTTTCCGCGTGAACAAAATAGGTAGCCACGTTCGAATGTTTCCTTGACAACGCCCGTCATTTGTGGAAATAATCGCGTCACATGTCAGAGACTGCGGAACTAATGTTAACTTGATTGTCAATTAATTTTTGCGATAAAATGAAATTTGATATTTTCCTTTAATAATATGCTCAGTCGTCGAAAAAATAGTATGTATATTTCGAGCTAAAAGTGCGCTTGCCGCTTTTGCATGATTGCTGGTTTCGACTTCGTCTCAACCAGCAATATTCATGCGCAAGCGGCAAGAATGCACTTTCAGCTCTTAACATACAATATACTATTATGGCATGCGCTGTCACCTTTTACTTCAAATAGTGCTCCACGACTCTTTCAATCAAATATGACAAATACATATAAATCCTTTCCAACTCTTTATGACTTAATATTATATGATAAGTATTTAATTATAGTTCAATACACTTCTCTAATTGTCTTTTATTTCAGATTGCTTTAATATAACTTACTATAAACCCACCTGGACTCTTTTTACTCTTAACAACTCCAAATCACCTTAAGACGACACTCTTCCTTACATCTCCTACTCGGACTCCCACACAGTTCACCTACGACGCACTGTCCACGAACAATCAGCCACCAATTTGCAAAACCTTAGGATGATTGTAGAAATGGTTTCTTTCCTACACCTATGCCTCTGTTACTCCTGCAGCTTCCTTTTTTCCAACGTCCCCACGGTAAGTATGCTTCCACGTATGAATGTAAATTAATCTCCTCCTTCCTTATCTCATAGTCCATCCATTTACGCCGTCAGCAGCCAACAGAATCTTCGACATCCAGTAGTTCCTCCGTCAATGTCTGTCAATTGATCCTTATGTCCTCAGCAATCCCACAAGAACTCCAGCAATCAGTGACCCTCGAAATAACGTAACTTCTTTTAAATTGTAGCATTAAAATCAGCTCAATTACATCCAATTCTTATTATTCTTGCTTCTTCTTCTTGTTAGTATCTAGTTAAACCATATTCCAACTTCTCTTGAGTAACTATTATATACTTCTTTTAATATTTAATTTGCTTTCACCTCGTAGATTTAAATATAACCCTTTTATCTAATCGAAATACATTTTAAATAAACAGGGCTAATTTTCTATTTTATTTTCACCAAAATACCAAATTACATGTTTTTAAATGTTATTTTTTCAATAATCGTAACAAGATTTTATTTCTATGCTAAGTTACAATTATTTCTGGCATCTATAACTTTAGCTACTTTGTTATTTTCTTTCAATAGAACTTATATTTGTCACATGCTACATGAGCTTGTATTTACCTTATTCCTTATAAAACCATCTAAGAATAATCAAATACTATACCTTTCATCTTAGTTTGCATTTTATTTAAATCCTTAATGACATTCAATCAAACAGGCAATTCTTTTATAAATTTTTCCAATTTGATTATATTGATCTAACGACTTTATTTAAATTAATCTTTAACATTGTTTTACATAAATATCAGCCTTTATGTATGCAGTATATTTGTTGTTTTTGGTAATGTACTGCGGAGTTGCTTGTGGCCCATAATGATCAGCATGGGTATACCCACTCACCTCGTATACCTCGTTAAAGAGCTTTATGAACACAGTACAGTAGTGATCAAAATTGAAAACATGCTGTCTTCCCAGTTGAAGATGGGATAGCTGATGACACTGTCGTGATAGTCATAAATGAACTAGAACTTCAAGCCCTTTAATTTAGAAATAAGTATTAACTATAATAAGACAAAGGATATGATCATAGACCACCAGTTAAACTGCGAAGTTTTTGACCACTTTCTGTAATTAGGAGCAGGGGTGAGTAACAACGGAAGTTGCGAAGGAGAGATCAATCGCCGAATTCAGCTGGCTCGAGTTGCCATAACTCAGATAACAAAACTATGGAGAGATACCAGCATCACTCAAACGACGAAAATTAACCTGGTAAATGCGACAGGCGACGCATAGATGCGTTTGAAATGTGAACCTTGCAGAGGTTGCTAAATAGTTATTTGTATTTACAACTAGTTTTCAAAGGCATACTTTTTTCATAAGCAGTTTGATTAACGAGGACGAAAAAAGAGACTTTCAAAACGTGTTGTACACGTAGTTTTTTTGCATAGTAATCTCTTGTAACTAGAAATTTAGTCCAAAAGAACTTCGAAATTTACAACTGTCAAATTGATAATCTCAGTTTCAATAAAATAGTTAAAAAAGTGTACCTTTTTAACGATTTTTCGTTAAAAAAGTGATACTTTCTTCATGATTTTTCGTTTAAAAAAGACGACTTTTATGATCACTATGCAAAAAATGCCATGTGCAGCAAAACAGACAAATACATCCGTCTTATGTCCCATGAAATCCTAACAAAGTCTGTCTAGTATTGTCTACATTAAAGTTCTAACATTTTTCTGAGATACAAAACGCCGCGAAAATGTGGAGATGTTGGTCGTCAAAAAAAAGGTTAATGGCAAACGCCCAAGAGAACAAATAAAACACAATTTAGAAGAACCACAATTCGAATTCTGAACTAATAGAGGCCTAAGGCAACTCAGCGAGAAAGCGATTGTAACGAACAAGGAAATTCACAATTGTTATGTAAACTTAGAAAAAGCGTTTGATAAAATACAACCAGAAAACGTATATGAGTGCTTAAATAAAAGAGGCATAGACGAATATCTGCTAGAATCGACTAATAGCCTTTACTAGAAAAGTATAAAGTATGTAAAATCCACAAATGAGATATCCACCAGTTTCCAAAGCAATATTGGCCTGCGTCAGGAATGCATCCTCAGCCCATTGTTTTTTGCGGTGTTTTTATATGATGTTATTAAAGAGTCTAAAGAAACAGTTAGACCATATACAGTAGGTTTAAGGAGGATCTAAAAAATAAAATGATCTGAAATGGATTCTGATTCATAAACGAAATAGAGCACCAGCTTTAGCATAACGTGACCCAATACTTAAAAAAAATGAAGGAAAGAAATATGACAACAAACAAGGCCAAAACGAAAATGATGATAATGATTAGCTGCAAAACAGGACATACTATCAGAATAGAGAACCTATTGCACGTAGAACAATTCAAATGCCTTGGAGTGCAGTGACAAGGAATTGGGTAAATGGGTGAAGAAATAAAAGAGCATCGCGGGAAGAATATTTAAAGCTAGAACAACAATTATGGTGTTAAAAAATGCCAAAGGAAGTGAAGATGGAAGTTTACAAAAAGACAGCGGTGCATCATAAACAACTTCAGCAAAACACAACTGCAAAATCAGAACTATGGAAGTGAGGTTTTTGAAAAAAAATGCGAGAAAAACTAGATGAAAGAGAATAAGAAAGAAATGCAGGTTTTTAAGGAAACTCTAAAATTAAACGAATTTAACGAAACAGAACAAAACTAACTAAGATGTCTAGGACATGTTAACAATATGACGGAAGAGAGAATGCCTAGAAAATTATACGAAGCGATGAGCACGGATCCAGGAAGACCTAGAAGAAAGACGTAAAAACAGCAGCTGAAACAGGGGTCGAAATGGAACGAACAACATTCAAGAGGCCACGAAGAACAGAAATGCATGGAAGAAAGTATGGAAGGCAACCTCTGATGACTAGATATACACATTACACACCCTTACACCGAAAGGAAGATAAGGCTGAAGGATAAGTGAGCACATAAATAAGTTGAATACCAAGAAAAAGATGTAGCCCTTAACCATTGATGTGTGTATTTAATCGATCAATAACATTTCCAGTTTGCTTAGATTTTCCATTCGTCAAACCTCTTCCTCCACTTACTCTTATAAGCCAGTGGCCTGTTTAATTCCACAAAGTTGTGGTTCTGTGAGCCCTCTTTATTCGTAAGAGTGGGTGGCTAGCCTTGCCCTTCGAAACTTGCCTAAGACCCTGAAAACCGACTTTACATTAATGTAAACAAATTGGAAATGATACATGGAATTCAGTTTTATAAAATAAATTGAGATACAGTTTTGTATATTTTACAAAAACACTCTGATTTGACAAAACTATGGCCTTAGTCATCAGTGTAAGAGTATATTCATTTTTAGATCTTTATATTTCTCTATTAGCACGAGGAATAAAATATTTATAAAATCGAATGCTAATGTTACTAAAGCAGAAGAGCTTTAAATAAATTCTCAAATGATAATAATGGATGCTGAATCGAAATATTTTCTCAATTCTTGATAAAATTAATAGTTAAAAGACATAAGCAAGCAAGTAGGGTTGAAAGCCCAGCGCTTGAGTTCATACAGAAAAATATTTGACTGTATTTTTGATACGGAATTGATATGAATTCAACGATGTAAGTTTCAAGCGGTTGCTATTTTTTATTATATATTATATAAATTATTTGGTACCTTACTGCACACTACACACTACATTACTACACACTCTTTCGGACGGTAGGGTCTGTTGGCAGTTTACTCATACATAAAAATTCAGGTTTACTCTCTATATAGAGACATTTATTTATTTATTAAAATGAATGTTTATTGATAATCTGGTTATTCTACGCTATCATTTCTCAATAGAAAGTTTCACAAATTTTAGTGGTAGTAGTAGTAGTGTGTTTTTTAAGGGAATTTTATCGCCTCCGGCGTCTAAACGACGCGCCGGTGAGGAGGAGAACTGCATTATCAGCGGAAATGTAATACATCTGCTCAACATTTATTTTATTATCTGCTCGAAATCATTTGGAACGATCTTTGAGTTATGGGAAGCAGTTACTCAACTTTTTCTAAGGAACTTGAGATTAAACGAACATATTTCCTCGGAGTTCATTTTTCTGCGTTTCATTACCTGCATTACGGCGTTTTCTGTACCTTTCTTTTTTAGGCGTACGCTCTGTTGCAGCAATGCCGAAATTATACCTCCGCAGTGCATTTACCTAGATTAAAATTAACCGTCAGGATACTAAATCAATAATGACTAGCACTAATGCATTTGGTGAATTTAGTAGTCCATTAAATTGTCATGACTGACCCGTGTTACGGTAACTTGGTCCTGATCACATTAGTATTGGCTTTCCTGTGGGGTGCAGTGTCTTAGAATTTAGCGGATACGTTTCCAATACTGCAATTCCATTAACTTTTATCAATCCTTAATATAATCAAATGTTTAGTGTAACCGTAAAGTTTTACGTAGTTCGGGAAACTTGCCGACTGCTACAACTTTTACTACGAATAAGGCTGAAATTTTTTCATCAAACTTTTTCTGAACTGTCTCTTTACCTACCAGCCTCTATCTGAGTTCTTTACCAAGCAATTTTTTATCCGATCGCTTTCTCCGCAGAACCGCTGACACGGAGTTTTTCGTGACGCCTTTCAAACGCGAAAATAAGGGAAATTTTCAGGATTTACCTACTATTCTCGTTTATACGAAGCACGTAAGTTGTCAGTTGTTATAGGAGAATGGATCTTTTAAGGCTTTAGACTGTATGAACTTGCGGCGTGGAAAATTTATTTTCTATGCTGTTTATCATTGAGGCGTATTTAAGCGAAAATAATCGTCTTTGCAGAAACTAACAGGATAACAAATCCTGTAACGTGTTCGAATAAAGCATTATCTCTGGAATCTGTGGTTAGCATACAGTAAGTAGCACTGTACTGAAAATTGTGAAATACACGAAGTTCCGCTACTTCAAAGATATAGCATATACGTTTGTACTTGCAAACTAAGTTCCAAAGTTACAATAAAAGAATACGAAAACACATGCAATATAACAATGAACTGTTAACAATACGTAAGGCTTTCATGGCAATTACGTCAATAAAGTCTGCTATTTGAAAATGTTCACGGAATGCTGCTCCTCTAAACATCTAACGATAACGGGACACAGTAAATTTTACTGACAGTCCCTCGACAATTCGTTCTGCCATTTCCTTTCAAATAGTTTTCCCTTAGAAAAACATCATTTTACAATTTGTTTACTTGGCCTTAAATGGTTCAGCTCAAGTACTTTCTTATTTATTAATAGGTACATTTACTTGACAGCGATATTTTACATGAGTAAAGTAGACATGGTTTATGATAATAATGATGATAATATCGTGTGGTTTGTGATAGGAAGCCTGATTTCAGAGTTTTCAGGTTCCCCCTCTGATGTAACATAACGACTGTAACCGAAACGAGCCTCGAACAAAAGCTGAAAATGTGCATATTTTGTGCTCTCATTATAGAAGTTATGAAATAAGTATCAGGATTGCAATAATTATTTATAATAAAAAATGCAAAAGCAAGGGGACCTTACATGTGGCCGTAATTGTGTTTAACAAACGAACAATCAATGTACGATAGCGGTAGGTCGTTAGGATAATTATAAATACAAGGTGTATATTCGATTTTAAATTTTTTTAAATACAATTACGGCCACATGTAAGGTCCTCTTGCTTTCGCTATGGGTCTAGTTGCCTGCCACAATCTGTATAAGTTTCAACGTCATACCTGTTTTCGTTTTTGAGATATTCTGTTCACACATAGACAGACAGACAGACCAATGAACAAAAACATGTTTCTTGGGTTCAGGGAACTCTAAAAAGTGAAGATCTGTTCAAAATCAATACTTCCTTTATTGTAAAAGGAAGTAAAAAGTATAGTGGTTGGGTATAGATTACAATATAATTATTTCTGGGTACCTTTTAATCTAGTGGACCTTAACTCATAATGTATTTTTTGTAAATGTGTATCAAACACTTCAGCTTTTAGCATATTCGACAGCAAAGTTATTTTTAAGTTTCTCTTGCTTAAAAGTTTAGTTATATTATCGATATACTCTCTGCTGCTTAGTGTTCTTGCAAAATATTATAGGAACCTATGTTATATATTAGTATTTTTAAAAATTTTCAAACTAGCACTAATCTTCCTTATAAACAAAACATTTATTAACCACGTTGAGGATTTAGAATATTATCTAGTACAAAATCGTAACCGGTGTACTAGAAGGTTGTGGTGTTAAATAATGTAAGATATTTATCCGAGAAGGTTCATTAACATTTAGTAACTTGAAATCTTGGTTTTCCTGGTGCTGCATGCCGCATATCTCAGCATTACTGCAGTTGTAAGTACAGCCATAAACTTATTAAGAGTTAAAGTGCTAATTATGAAGTGGGTAACTAAATAATAAGTTATGCGCCAGACGTCATCACTTCCAGTTTAAAAGCTTTTCATCTGGATGCTTTATTCGGATATTATACGCTCCCCGCTGAAATTCAGGCCTTTGATGTCTAAATTCAAGCTAAAATAGCAAGAATCTTCTTAACGTGATTACATTTGAAGGAATAATAAATCTACTTCAAGGTTGTACTTAATCGGAATGTGATTTTTTTCATCACGATCATTTGCATATATTGAAAAAGTAGATTTCTATCGAATATTTGAATTTTCAACCTGACAGTTGTCAAGTGCATAAACTAAGATTGATACGAATGACGTAAAACGTAATATTTCTACATTTTTCCAAACTCCGTAAACATCAGTTGGATGAGAATTCACTAATTGTGTTTGTTTGTTGTGTTTGTCTGTGCGTTTTTAAAGAATGTTTAAACTACAGATTCGGATAGAATATAAGAGTGTAGATTAACAATGTCGGAACAACCAACCTCCTATCTTATAAGGAATATGGATAAATGATGGACAAATGAATTTTTAAAATTTCATTTAAAAAAAGTAGGCCTCTTAAATTAATGTCAAGGTGTGAAGTGCCACTTATTTCCACTCACTGAAAAAAGTGACACTTTGCTTTTAATTTAGGAATGAACGATTTTAGAAACAAATTATTTATTCATTCATAGTTTTATTTTGACGTGAACATATTACAGATTTCAATAAAAAAGGATGCTTCCTTAATTACCAGAATTGACCAACGCACTTGACTAAAATAACGACAAAGAAAATTCTGTACAAAATATGCTTGGATTTTAATATTTAATGAAATTTTGTTAGCATTCTTATTCGTCACGCGTGTAGATCAGCGATTCCCAAAGTGGGTTCCGCGGAACCTTAGGGTTCCACGAAAAAATTTTAGGGTTCCGCGTCGCCAACGCCGAAACCCCGAAACGCAAATACATTCGCAGACTCATTGACTCCAGAACTTTGGAATGTGTTTAAAAAATAAAAACTATTTGTGCACTTTGTCTGAAACTTTTTTAGAATATTTTTCGACTTTGCTGAATAGTAGTGAAGATTATTTGTGGCTGCAAAATCCTTTCAATACGACTAAAAAACCAAAAGAGTTACTGCCAATTGAATACGAACAGCTGCTAGAACTAATTTCGGATGAACAACTCAAAGTTAAGTTTCAAGAAGTACCGTTGGATTTGTTTTGGAGTGAAATCTTTGATAAATATCTTCGTTTAGCCAGGAACCCAGGAAGGCAATCAGTAAATTAATTCCCTTTACGACATCATATTTTTGCGAATCCGGATTTTCTGCGTATGTGAGTACGAAAAATAAGTACAGAAATAGATTGGATGCTGCACCAGATATGATAATTCAGTTGTCTGATATTCAACCAACAGCATGCCTCTCATTGATTTTTTTTACAAACGAAGAAATATTGTAAGCCCCACGTATGTGTGGGGCACAAAAATGTG
Organism: Agriotes lineatus; assembly: GCA_940337035.1. Lineage (NCBI taxonomy): Eukaryota > Metazoa > Arthropoda > Insecta > Coleoptera > Elateridae > Agriotes > Agriotes lineatus. The sequence goes on along the minus strand of OW679194.1, from coordinate 57,843,856 downwards.
TAATAAAGCATAATAAAGCATAATCGTCAACACAGATCGTCAACAAACTCAAAGCACAAAAATGACTTAATCACAAATATTCTAATGCGAATTTCGATAAATCTCCAAATCTTCATATACTATCACTGAACATTCAAAGTTTATTACCCCACATGGATGAGTTGACCGACTTCGTTGAACAACAAAAACCAGATCTGATTTTGCTGGGGGAAACAAGAACGACAACTGATATTGGCGATGGTGAAATTAATATTGCTGATTATAATTGTATACGGTGCGACTCGGACAACAGACATACAGGTGGAGTGATAATTTATGTCAGAGAAGAGCTACAGTTAAGTGTGGATTTAATGGATTGTAAGGTAAATTCTTTCTGGTGTGTTGTTGTAAAAATTCTGTTGGATAATATATCTTTCTATGTTGGAACATGCTATCGTTCACCTAATTCAGATCATAATCTTTTTATTGATGCAGCTGATGATTGGTGTGAGAAATACAGATCTCAAAAGTTTATTCTAGCAGGCGATGTAAATATAAACTATCTTAATTCTAATAATATAAGGAATAATTTTGTAAATATGTTTCAAACCTGGGGATTTGAACAGCTCGTCACGGAACCTACGCGATGCACTAATGCTTCCAGTACATTAATAGATTATGTTATATCAAATTTGAATAATGTGCAAGTCTCTGTATTGAATTCTCCAGCGATAAGTGATCATTCTGTTGTTAATATTTGTTACAAAATGTTAAAGAATACAAAGTGTGAAACAAAAAACAATTATGAGTTTAGAAACTTAAGTGAACAAAAAATTTACTTAATAAATAATCACTTACTCAATTGTACATGGAATCTTGCTTCAACTGATGTAGATGTAATTTATGCGAATATTTCAAAAAATGTAGAACATGCTGTTAATAAAATAGCTCCTTTGGTTAAAAGTAATATCCATAAAAGACGTAGTGTTCCGTGGTTTGATGCTGAGGTAAGAAGATCTATGTATGATAGAGACGATTTGTATAAAAAATTTAAAAATTGTGATGTAAATAATAGTCATAGGGAGCTATATTGGACAGAATATAAAAAATGCAGGAACAAAACCACTAATCTTCTACGATTGAAAAAGAAAGTATACTATGAAAATAAAATTGACAAGCTAAAAAATGACCCAAAAAATATGTGGAAAACAATTAACGGTATAATTAATCCTAATCAAAATCAAGATCTTAGTAAAATAAGTAGATATTATATGAATGATAAGTACTTTTTCCCTGCGAATGACAAAGAAAAGGCTGATATGTTCAATCAATACTTTTTAGATAGTATACAAAATATATTAAATAATAATAATTTCACCGCATCCTACAAATCGAATTCGAACCTTAATGTATTAACTGGAAATGATAAATCACTCTGCAATTTTAATGTAATTGATATTAAGGCATTAAAGGAAATTGTTAATAATCTTGATAATAAATTTAACAATACTGATACATTAAATAATAAAATTATCAAGAGTACTTTTGATGTAACTGGATATGCGATATTACACTTAGTAAATACATCTTTAACTTGTGGTAAAATTCCTGATTTGTTTAAAACTAGTATTGTTACTCCAATTCCGAAAGTAAAAAATACTGATGACATTACTAAATTTAGACCAATTAACTCACTGCCGTGTATTGATAAAATAATTGAAAGGGTTGTATATAATCAGTTGATTAAATATTTTAACGAAAATGATATTCTCATACAGATGCAATCTGGTTTCAGAAAAAACCATTCTTGCGAGAGTGCCTTGCAAATAACACTATGTAACTGGAAAAAAGCAATAGACTCTGACAAATTTACAGTGGCGGTGTTTTTAGATTTTCAAAGAGCGTTTGAAACAATTAATAGAGATATTCTTATTCAAAAGCTCACAGCTTATGGTATTGGTGGTACTGTTTTGCAGTGGCTGGTTAATTACTTAAATAATAGGTACCAAAGGACAAAAATTAACAATACACTTTCTTCTAAAGTGCCTGTTATAAACGGAGTGCCACAAGGTAGTATACTTGGCCCATTACTGTTTATTATTTATATTAACGATATTGAGACAGTAACTGATGATGTTTTTATCAATCTTTTCGCTGACGATACGTTATTATCTTGTACCCACGAAAACCTGGAAACTGCAGTTAATAAAATGAATGTAACTTTAAATAACATTGTAACATACTTAGCTAGGAATAGTCTTAAGTTAAATAAAAAAAAAACGAAGGCTATGATAATCTGCAGTAAAAACAACCTAAAGAAAACGCAAAATTCTAATTTCGCAATTAAAATTGAAGATAGTGAAATTTCTTACGTTGATTCGATAAAATACTTAGGCGTTATAATAGACAAGCACTTGAACCTAAATGAGCACTTTCGATATATATATGGTAAAATTTGCCAAAAATTGTTCTTTTTTTCAAGAAGTACCTTAAACCTATCAATGTGGTCAAAAATTACTATATACAACTGCATTATCAAGCCACATTTTCAGTACTGTCCGTCAATATTGTTTATGCTAAACAAAGGTGAACTCGATAAATTACAAAAATTGCAGAATAATACTATCTTGTGGTAGACGCACTCATATTATAGATATGCAGTATACGTTGCGCTGGTGGCCGGTAAAAATACATTTATATTACTTTACTATGATTTTTATTTATAAAATATTGCACAACCAGCTGCCAAAATACCTAAGCTGTAATATAAATTTTGTGAATGACACCCATAATTATCCTACAAGAGGTAGAAATAATATATATATTGCGACTACCCAACTTCAACAAACCATGTCATCATTGTTTTTTAAAGGCTTTGTGGAGTTCAATAAATTACCAACTTGCATTAAGGAATCTAACACATTAAGTAAATTTAAGCTTAAATTGAAAGAAAAAATTAATAGTGATTTTTATATTTAATTTCTTAAGAGCTAGAATAAGTTATTTTTTGTTATCTTGTATCTGTATGTACCAGATTCTTTCTGATTTAAATAAACATTATTATTATTAATTATATATATCATATATAATTTTTTTTTCATCGTTGGGTTCCGCGAAATTTTATACATTGTAGAAAGGTTCCGTACCAAATAATGTTTGGGAACCACTGGTGTAGATTATTAAACGAGGCGCAGCCACACTTGTGAAAAAAGTTGCACTTCTTCTAACACTTGTGGTCTAAACAACTATTTCTAATTTTAATTAAAATTTTAAATACTGTGTATGAGTTTGTCTGGCAATGCTAGGCTTACCACTTTCAACTGCTAATTTATTGTATTAATTGCAACTGTACGCAGATATATTATTTAAAAACAACATTTTTGGTTTATACTGATTTGGAATTTTTGAATTACTTTCATTCACCTGAGTCATTCAACTTTTTCAGTTATAAGCTAATCTAAATCAGCTGAAGGTAGATTAGCTTCTAATGCCTAAAAAGTTGAATATATCAGAAGGATCATTTCATTTAGCTGAGCTTGGCTTCCAAGAAATTTGTTTGTTTTTTATTATTCCAGCATACCATGTAATGTAGCATGCTGTGTGGGTGATTAATTAATTCAGTATTAATATCCAGATATCTAAAGGGTATCATGTGATAACAGTTGGTGATAGATTACTGGTGGTAGTAGCAATAGGCAACCAAGGGGTTGTTTACTGCAAGTGAAAAAACTTCTTTAATTTTGAATAATCTACGTTTAATAAGTCACATTAAAGGGCTAACTTTCTTTTAATTGTGAGAGTAATATTGTATATTTGGTACGTGATAGCAAAATAGCTTTCTTTACGATAAAATTTGGCCAAAGGTCTCAATTATTATCCATATTATAATTTCAAGATGGTTTGAAACCATTTGAAGTGGTAATTGGTACTTAAACCATCAGTAAGTGAAAGTGAGGGCGATTGTGGCATGCTGTACTACCGTTTATCAAGGTATTAAAAGGTACGAGAGCTACAACGAGCTATTTTGGTTCTTCAACAACTCAAGGGAGGTGTTTGACGACTGCCAATCAGTTAGGAGCTGATAGAAAATACACTCAAGGTACAAGTGAGTCTTCGTGACGGTTAGTGTATTTTTATTAACAAGTTTGGTACGACAAAATTAGTGGAAAGCATTGTAATTTAGGTTTAAAGCGCAATTTAGAATATTAAGTTTTTTAAATTTGCTTTGATTCGGGTACTCGACATTTTGGTCTAGGTATCTGTAATTAATTTAAACCTCAATTTGGAAAAAGTAATTTGATTAAATAATTTGACAACATTTAGTTTTGATTGATTGCAATGTTAAACCAAGCATAATAATACAATCTAACTTAAAAGAAGGTTCTATTAAAAGTACTAAGGAGTGTGATTGACAAAGAAGTCAATGCAATAATAATTTTGTAATTCAGTATTCAATTATAAAGAGATTCATTATTATAACCTTTACTCATTCAGCTGAGGAAGATAGATTCTTATTTGCTCAATAAACTGACTAGCCGAGGTAATTTTAAATAATAGTCAAGTGACATAATTTCAATCATATATTTTCATAAGTGAGATATGTCAATTTTGAAAGTAATTCAAAAGCAACAAGGTAAGTGTTTAATACATTATTCTCGATACTACTTCTGTTAACTAAGCAATAGGGTAAATATCCAATTTACTAATTGTAATAACCGTTTGAAAAAGGGTTATATAACAACCATTAAAAATAGGTAAAATGTTTTCCTACAAACAGACACAGCGCTGCCCTGATTTTTTTGATAAAATGACTTTTCAGAGAATTTATTTTCAAAATGTTGCATTTATTTTCTTTGTTTTTCGAAATAAAGCTATACACTTCATGATCTATTTAAATATGTTACTTACTTACTTACTTACTAGCTGAAACCCGCGGCATATGCCGCATTTAAAATGTACGACGAATTTAATCACTTGCTGCACTAAAGATAGTTTTAAAAGCACGCTAGAGATTGGCAGTAAGGAAAAGTTCCAAAAAATATATTTTCAAATGGAAAGTCTCTGGAAAGGAAACGCTTGCCTCTGGAACGCGTCCTAATTACTACGACGTTGCTGGAACGCAGTCAAAAAAAATCGGAAAGAATTAATGCTCTTATGAGATTATATGTGAGATTTATTTGCGCCACCGAAATAATTTTCAGCTGCCTGCAATCTGTGTTTCTTTTCAGGTTTAAGCCGTTGAGGCATTGAGCGCCATAAAAATATAAATGCGGTAACTCAAGTCTCCAGTTACGCCGTTACTGTTATTGTTAAATAACTCGATTAATTATATTATTTCTTTGTTATTTTAAACTGGCATTATTATGATTATCTCTCATATATATAATACACATATATTGCTAGTAGGGCCTCGGAACGTCAGAAAACATTACGGCGCCGACATAGTCTCACTTAGAGTATAACGCGTCTCGTGCGCATGCGTGGGAATTTAAACTCCGCCTTTAGAAGCGAATTTTAAACTTGACCACTTCCCCATTGGGCGGACGACGCCGTTGCCCTTGCGCACCGCCCACCATTATACATTGAAGAGTTGGTTGTCTGTCTCACTTCCTTGGCAAGTTTCCCACTCATAGCCGCTAGCAATATAGTAAGTATTAGATATATGTTATCTCTATAATAGCAACCATAAGTAACTGTTTATAATGTTTATATGCTAGCGAGTTAATTTTCTTCTTAAATCGCTAGTGAATTAATAGTAGATTGTTCTAAAAGTTTTCCAGCGAATGTAAAAGTTTTACGTGAGCATGGAAGAATAACTTTTCCAATGTGTTGAACATGCAATTTTTCCGTGAAGTTGACAAAAATATCTTTTTAAATAATTTTGGTCAAAGTATGGAAGCGCAATGTATACTGTACTGTATAAATATAAATAACCATTATACATTATAGAATAGACCTTACTTGAAAATGGATGAATCTGTTATTAATTCATTTAGTTTATTTTTAGGTGAAATCAATATGATCTTGACCAGTTATGAAAAGTATCAAAAAGTCACTTTTTTTAATGTCACCAATAGCAATGTGAAAAAATAATACGTTAAGGAAGAGAAAAGCATAATTTTTCCCAAGATGTGAGTTTGCAGCTCAAGGGCGAAGCCGAGCACTACAAACACACAGAGGGAAAAATGGTGTTCTACCCTGCCGTGTATATAAAATTTTTTCAGATCAGAAATGTAAGAAACATATTTTTGTAACTAAAACATTACTGTAAATCAAAATTATTCTGTAATATTTAGCAGTCTTTGAACTGTGTTATTTTACGAATACCATGACAACAGATATTTTAATTTTGTTTCATATTGTCCCTTGAGAGAAAATGTGTTCTTTCTGTGACAATTCTTGTAACGTAAAATATGATTCAATGCTTTCTATTTGTGATCGCCAACTGTCCTTGTATCTTAAAACAAAAGCAATTAAAACTTGTAAAGAAACTGTGACAGTAAGTACCTGCGTCAAATGTATTTTTCCCTCTTTATTGTTATTAGTAAATTGGGAGTACGCGTTTCTGTGAAAGAAGAAAAAAATACATTCCTCAGTTGTGATGGAAGCTGAAAATTTACAACTTCAGCTAAACATCGTGCATATTCTCGATCATCAAGTAATAAACCGGCTTTTTGGCAGCTTCAAGGAATGTATCGTAAACTTGGCTATTAATGGTTTTCAAATCATCAAATGACAGCTGACATGTTACAATTCTATCTCCGTCTTCTGCAGTTCGTAACTTGTCGTCTCCTAAACTGTAATTTTTTGTAATTATTCAAAGTTTTGAAGAGTATCTTTATAAATACCTGCAAGAATTATAAGCATGTGACAATGTGGTAATCCCCTTTTTTAAAATTCTGTTACACAAACATAAGCAAGTACGCGTCCAAAGAGGTGATTGTGTAGTATTTCTTGTTTGAGGAATTCAAGTTTCAATTTAAATACGCGTGCAACTATATCGTTCGTGTAATTCATCATGGATCAGCATACCTGAAAATAGCGAAAGGAATACCATAGTTCCCAGGTGAATTAACATCGCCTGTACTAAGAAAACCTACAAAAAAAGGCATGTTCATATTGCGAGAACAATTTAGCTTTACCATTACCTAACGCTCCTAGTCGATAATTCAGTGTAATTACCACAATTTTGTAAAACGTAGCCAAAATGTATCCTGGAAATAAATTAAAAGCTGCTAAAATCGCCACCTGCCGAACTTGCAGACTGCAGTGAAATAATAATAAAAAAGCGTTTTGCTCGCTTATAAAAGGCGTAATTAATAATTACAAATCTGAAGGTTATGTACTAACGTAAACTGTAAAGGTACGCGTTTTTGCGTATGCGTACGGCTTCAATTTTGGGAGCGTTCAGTTACCCAGATATTAAATTAAACAAAATGGATTCGCCTTTGAAGTTGTGTCAATAGTTTTAAAAAACACAAGCAATAGGCATAATAAGTAATTGTTTTCTCTGATAATATCGCTATTAAAAGTTAAGGGAAGATTGATTAAAAATCCCGAAAATAGCAATGCACGAATGCAACCATGGTACTTTTTATCGTGTAAACACGGCCTGTAGTGTTGTGGATTATTATATAGGTATGATTGAGCGACGTGGTTCCATACTTTTCTCTCCTTTATTTTGCCCATCCAGTTTTTCGCTTTCACAGTTTTGAGGTCTTGGTGTACCGCATATTTGCCCCTAGGTCTTCCTCTGATTTTACCATATCCAGGGTCCCAGTCAACTATCGCTCGCGGCACTCTGCTTTGCGGCATACGCATCACGTGCATGAACCATCTGAGTTTCTGTGCTTTGTAATACCGCACTATGTTTTCGTTTTTCATTAACGTTTCTAATTCTGCTTTAGTTCTCCTGCGATAGCCACTCCCTTCAAATATCCCCCCGAATATTTTCTTAATATCCTTCATTCGAAGCACTTCAACCAATTTTGCTGGTTTGCTGTAAGGGTCCATGACTCATAACTGTATGTAATTACTAGACGAAGTAAGGTTCTATAGATTTTTAGTTTTGTAGCGTGGCTCAACAGTTTGGACTGCAGTAGATGTTTGTATCCGTATTCCCTGATTGACCCAGCTCGTTAGTAGAGTTTATTTGTGATCCAAGGTATGTAAATTCACTCACTTGCTCAAATTTTTAATTTTTAATGCATAGTCCTCCTTTATTGACAGGACGTTGTAGGTCATGTCGGTATTAAATTTTTGATTCTCGCAGAAACTTACATTTGCTAAGAAGACTTCGTTTTGTCTTCCAGTTGTTTAATTGGATCAAATGGGTGATCATCGTTTACTTTTTACGCGGTTTTTATGTCTACTTCTTGAACACCTAGTTTTTCTTTTGCAATATTTTTAACAGTATGTATTATTCTTTCAGGATCACTATGCTGATTGCTTAATCCCGTTAGGGTAACGTTGTTTTTCTTCTTTCTTCACTCTTGCAATTCTTGCCTGTATTCCATTTCTTCTAGTTTTTGTTCTTGCGAGTTAATTTTTTTATCCGCTTCTGCTTTATCCATTAACCACTTTTCTTTTGTTTGCACTAGGTATTGCTTTAATTTACCTATTTCTTCAGTTGCCCTTTGACCTCAGTGCTGATTGTTTGCATCTCTTTCATTATCCCCTTATTTTCTATGTTTATTTCTGTAACATCTTTGCTCAGATGTGTCAGAAAATGTTTTATATGTTCTATATCTGTGCCTGTTACCATTTTGCTCTCTTTGCGCTCGCTTTTACTTGGCGACCTGTTGACTAATTAACTTTTTCTAAATATCCGCCATTCTTCCTCCGAATCGTTGCCTGTTTTATTCCGCTTACTTTTATCCATATATTTTGTCAGCGCGGGCGATAACAGTTTGCACGTCGTTCGCGTCAGTCGAGGGCAACACTCTTGGCCGCTACAGATGCGCGCGCACGCTGTACGTATTTTGTCTTTTTTAGACCGTTATCAGTTGCTACAAACTTCTACCGTTTTACTGCTTATATCCAGCTTCCTGAAGCTTTCTCGTGAAGTATTTCACCGTAAAACGCTTAGAATTACCGCTGCGTAGCACAGCCGAACAGTCCCGTACTTGCGCAGCCGCACAGACCACTTAAAACTGTAATATGCAATATACCAATAAAGAACCCCCAGCGATAAATAAGAAAATGAGAAAAGTAAAAACAAAAATTAAATAGCGTAAGTAAGGATAATATAAAACCAAGAGCATCAATTGAACAGGAGATTGTAAATATACAGATTGTCCGGATTGTACTCGGGACATGGGAAGTTAATGAGTGCAATAGGGAGAAACAGATAAAATGAGTAGGTATGACAGAGAAGAAACATATCAAAATTTATGAATATACCAATGGACACTTTCAAAACTTTTCATGGATATAGGTGCAAGTTTTTAAAATAAATTAAGCTCGGCTGTCATTAGTGTCATTAAAAGTCTCTTCAAAATTACAAACAATTCTGGATATGCCTGAACGTGAAGGAATGGGACGATTTTCAAACGCAGTTATAAATAAATTTATAGTTTCATTAATTAAGTTCCCAGCATAAATCCATTTAATAATTTGAAATTTTTCTGCTACCGTGTACTGCATTTTGAAATTTCTAATGACAGATGATTTTAATTTATTTAAAATATGAGCATCCATGAAAAGTTTTGAAAGCGTCCATTGGTATATTGATAAATTTTGATATGTTTTATCTCTGTCAGTCATACTTACTCATTTTATCTCTTTATCCCTGACGCAATCATCAATTTCCTATGTCCTGAATACAATCCCGACAATCTCTATATCGAAAATAAATTATGATCAAAAATTAATCTCATATAGTATGGCTATGAAAGAACAAATTGCTGCATTTAAAACTGGCTCCACTATATTTTATTTTTAGATTAGATTTAAGATGAAGTGTCTATTCGACCGACGCGGCGCAAGCTTATTTATTGGACAATTACATTACTTTTATGTGCACATTCATTTATTTCAATATAATATTGTAATAAGATGGATAAAAAGAATATTTATTAACGCAATTTGACAGTTTGAATTAAATATAAGTATGTAACCCAATTTTAAAGGCGTTGGTTTGCACTTCCACAGCCATACTGGATGAGATTAATTTTGACCATACTATAGAAAAACTGGATACAGCGCCAAAAGCGATAAAAGCGATGGATGCAGAAACAAATGCAAATTTCATGAATTGTAATGACGGAATAATAAAAAAAACAACAAAGTCATCCAAGAATTGCCGGACGTCAAGAAGAAGAAAAAGGATGAATGGAAAGAAGAAAAATATCAGTTGACGAACAGGATTGAGGAAGTAGAAAGGGAAATTGAAAGAGAAGAGAGAAAATGAAAATTATAATTAAAAGATATAAACCCAAATTATGAATGACACTAAAAGTAGAAGAGGACTACCTTTAGGTAGACATAAGAGTTAGGGTCAATGTAACAAAAATCAGAAAATTGGAAATACTGCTGAATATAGTAGCAAAGATAACCCCGTCAGAACAATGGGAAAGTGGAAAAGTAACAAGCAGAGAAAATCAACCAAGAGTCTGTATAAGAAACTAATAATAATTTATACAAATAGAACGAGTCGGAGAGCCTGTAGAAGTACCCAGAACCAAATTAAAATGACAGGCCAAAATACTAAAACAGGAGGTAGGCAGGGCCGGCAGGATGATAACAACAGCAAAGGAAATGAAGAGGGGGTAGGGATAGTGAAATTACATCTATAAGCATTAATAGAAAATGCATAAACATAACAAAAAAAGAAAGAGGAGTTGAACAAGCACCTTGAAAACTATGCTAACTGTGGACATGATAGAGGAAATATCCAGGGAAATAGTTCAATATGAGTAAGAAATACTAGCACTGCAGGAAGTAAGATAGAAAGGCGAAGGCATAATAGTGTTACGATTTATTTTCTGGGCTATTAAAAATTATACGCCGCTTCTTGTTTTAAGCATTTATTTACAGCAATTTAACTTAACGATTTAACAAAGACACAAGAACTATTCATACGGAACACAAATCATTTATACACTAACAGGAACTATTTCTAACAACAAATACACTTTATTTATTTACACACGACTTAAACACGAATGATTTATATGGCAAGCTCCGAGCACTTCAAAGCTAGATTAGCAATGACCGCTCTTCCGTTACGCTTGCTTATATATATCGCCGGGTGATTCCTTCTGGAAGCTTCGAGATATTCTCGACTATGCTAGCAATGCTGACGTGTCGTGCGCATTAATCACCGAGGTCGTTCTGGAATGATCTGGAAGGCTGACTAATCTGTCTGCACGCGATCCGGCTCGAAGGTCGTTACAATAGTAAAAGAACCAGTTACAGTATTTTAGGCGGGTGAGTAGAAACGGCACGGGACTGGTACAGCGTTTATATTTACCAAAGGAATTGAAACAATAAATGGAAGCATTTCGTATCTAAGGTTAAAGAATAGAGAAACCAATTGAACAATGATACATCAAGGCAAAGAGTATACTCAACGAACAAAAGAAAGCAGTGACGCTTTTTGGAAAAATATAGATGTGTAGCGATTTAAATTGCAGAGCGTATTTCAAAGAGATTTTCAGATTTTTATATCATTTGTTTTAAATGTTATGACGTTAACAAGATTTTATTCTAAATGACAACCTATATTTTTCATATATTGCAGTAGTAAGTTTTAATCTGTTTCCAACGGTATACAATTTTAAATAGGTTCCATTCGAACAAAAATAGTAAAACAGCCTGAAAATTCATATAGCGAAGATTGATGAAATTAACAGAATAATCCTAGTTACCTGGGTTTGAAACAAAATAGTTAGTGTAAGTGACGCTTACGAAAGTAATGCGAAGGCGGTTCAAGGGGAAACGGTAAAAGAGTTTAGTGTAAAAAAAGGCAGAAAAGAGAAAAGAAAAGTAATTCTAGTTACCTGGGTTTGAACAAAAAACTTTAATAGTGATTACTTTTGACTTGGACAATAATTCTAACATAATAAATAAATGTACAATCATCGCTTTTTGTTTGAAGACTACCCCTACTATTTGAACTTTAAAGTAATTTTTTTAATTTTTTTTAATGTAACCTAATCAAAAGTTTATACCGTTGAAAACGCACTAAAATTTGCTGCCGAAATAATTAAAAACTATACAGGTTTTACTTAAAAAAATATGACGTTATACCATTTAAAACAAATGGTATAAAAAGCTGGAAATGACTTTAGCAGATGTGTAGCGATATGAATGGATACACATCTTGGAGACTTTTTGCTGAAAATAAAAACATTAACGGAGTTACCGAATTTAAGCGTTACTTCATTTCCACACTGTATATATACCGGGTGCTGACTTGCGCGACGCACCATAGGAATTTGCATAGTAAATTCTTTATGTTCAATTATTTGCTCCCCTAATTATTTTAGAGTTAAAGTGTAAATACATTTTTTGTAGAGAAAAAAATACTGCATCCATTCATGCTGTTGCTAACAATCTTGCATTTTCCGGAACCGAATGAATGCAAAAAACAAACTAGCATTTTCACAAAAATCAGTGATGCCATGGAATTATTGAAACAAGCCAATGCCAACGCAAATGCGTGCGGCGGCGGCGCGACAATATGTGCTGTTTGTTTGTTTGTCATTGATGTTTGACGTTTATAATAATTCATTATTAATTATGTTCTGCTTAATGTCTCTAAGGTACCTAGACATTGTCCATAACAAAAATGGTTTTACGAGTATGGTGGACGTTCGTTAAAGTAAGCTCCTTGTTTATTGTAAAATATCCGTATCGGCAATTCCAAACAGTACAACCATTAATAGACTGATTTATTTTAAGTTTAAGGCTACAGGCAGGTTATTAAATAATTGTAGGTGCAATAATGAGGTTCAGAACTTACACCAAAAAGAGAAAAACGACAATACGTTCAATCTTTTGACGGCAGTGACTGGATGATCGCCCCGCACTCACTTGCGTTGGCATTGGCTTGTTTCAATAATTCCATGGCATCACTGATTTTTGTAAAAATGCTAGTTTGATTTTTTGCATTCCTTGGGTTCTGGAAAATTAAAAATTGTTAGCAACAGTACGAGTGGATGCAGTATTTTTTTCTCTACAAAAAATGTATTTACACTTTATCTCTAAAATAATTAGGGGAGCAAATAATTGAACATAAAGAATTTACTATGCAAATTCCTATGGTGCGTCGCGCAAGTCAGCACCCGGTATATATCATAACAAAAAAATCCAACATAAACCAGAACACCAAATATCATGGCTGTTATCAAGAAAAACGAAAGGATACCAGACTGACCATGTGCTATTTAGAAAAGGGAAAGATGGATAGAAGATGTGAGACCATTTCAAGAAGCAAACCTAGACATAGACCATATTCTAGTGATAGCGAAGCTAAACTTCAAGATAGTTAAAGAAAACTGATGGAAAATAGAATACGAAAGAGTTAAAAATGGAAAAAATTACGCGTCGATATATGGAGACAGAGTGGTAGGACGAAAGACAAGTCTAGAAGGAAATGTGTGGTTTGACATTAAATGTGAAGAAGCGTTCAAATGGAAAAAAGGCAAGAATAAAATGGTTAAATTCAGGAGAAGAACTTGATCAAGCAAGATTTAAAGAATTAAAGAGCGAGGCTACAAAAATTTTCAAATGGAAAAATAATATTGGGTGAATGTGATGATGAAGGGAGTTGAAAACGACAGTAAAAACAGCTGTAAACTTTTTAGCCTTATTAAGCAAGAAGCACAGAAAGGAAAAGGCACTGATAACAGTAGAATGCAAAACAAGAAAGGACTCAAGTAAAGAGGTTGGAACGGCACCGCCAAGAGAAGAATATAGTAACAAAGAAAGCAGTTAGGCCAGATGATATTTATAAACAATTAAATATGGTAGAAAGTAGTTAAAGAACGACTACCAGTATTTTGCATAGTCAGTAGAATATGGTCAAAAGAACTAATGCCTAAGGAATGGAAAATCGGTTTCATAGTACCGATACTAAAAAATGAAAACCTACAATGCGATACTAACGTCATTGATTCAAAGGAATCTGGATGCACACATGAGCAAGAGATTAGTGAATACCAGTATGGATTCGAGCGGGGGCGTTCAATGATTGATACAATCCTTATAATGACACAATATCTAGACAAATATTATGAATACGGCATCAGTCTGCATATATCGTTTTTTCATAGTGATAATGAGTGTCGTTCTTTTTCACGGAAAATCATGAAGAAAATACCACTTGTTTTAATGAAAAATTGTGAAGAAAGTAACACTTTTTCAAACTTTTTTATCAAAATTTGACAGTTGTAAACTCGGAAGTTCTTTTCGACCAAGTTTCGAGTTGCAAGGGATCGCTGTGCAAAAAAATAAAGTGTACAACATGTATGAAAGCAACTCATTTGATTAGTAAACTCGGGTTTCACCCTGGATAATCAAACTGCAAATACGTAAAAAAAATATGACTTTCATAACTAGTTGTACAATACACGTATGTACTATTATCGATTAAAAACAAGAAAATAAGTGAGGATGAACCAGGGAATAGTGGAAAAATTGATAAGACTGATACAAATGTTCATAGAATGATTTAGCGCTGCAGTGATAGCAGATGAACGGAGTAATAAAAAATGTGTACTACATAAGGGTGTACGGCAGGGAGACGTGTTACCAACAATACATACGAGTACTACTAAATCGAGCATAAAAGTCGTAGGAACATTAGAAGGACTTCGCTGGAAACTAATACAAAAAACAATCTACGCGGCTGACATTGTAGTATTAGCAAGAGATAAGAAAACTTGAATGAAACGATAAACAACCAAATAGAAATACGGTGGCACCTGGGCACCATTAAAGTAGGAATAAATGAGAGCTACTAAAAGATTGGATAACGTATATAAGCCGAAACAAGACTTATTTTTATTATAAAGTACTGATTAAAAATGAAAAACCGAGTACTTTCCGTTGCTACTTACTTAGCAGAAACAATGTGCCGGATAATATTTGAAAATATGTGAGAGAAAAATAATAATACGAATTTAAGGATTGCATAAAATAATAGAAGTACCTACAAAAGAAGAGAAAGAAGGGTTACAGACTAGAAACCAAATGAGAATCGACAGACAGGAAGCCCAAAGATAAGATGGGAAGACCAGGTAAAGGAACACATACTGAAGTGAAAGTATGGAGATAGCAAAAACACATTACGAATAATAGTAGATCGTTAGAATGAAAATACGAAGACAGTCATTCATTACAACGGATCAGGAACTACAACTAAGCGATTTATACTTCCCATATAGTGTACAACCTTGTAAATATTGATTTCTATTGAAAAATTATTAATATCTTAGCTGACATCTGGAACATTTAACAAAAGAAAAACATTAAATAAATCTTGACCAATAATACGGTAAAATACGTTTTTCTAAAGGAAACATCCATGGTTGTATTGGTAATGTTTTCTAGTTTTTAATCGGCCTGAATAATTATTACAAAATTAGTACTTCTTCAGTAATCATCATTATAAGAACCATATCTTACATTTTATCTGTGACGCTCGGTATATATTTTAAGCTATCTCAATGCTATAACATAAAATCAGAATTGCTATTTAGCATTCTCTTTTTTATCTATTTTAACTTCAAGAACAGTGGTAAATTCTGTATGTAAATTGGCTTGAAGAATTTTTAGATATATCAGCGTATTTACGATAGCATTTTATTCTAATTGATTATTGTTTGGTTATCATGATTTTAAATTAGTGGTAAACTAACGAAGTGTACCTAATTTTGAATTTTGAGCTTAGACGAATTTAATGCATATGGTCAATAAACTGCATGTCCCAAATAATGCTCTAAATACTGTTAACTAAATACACTTCGATAACATTTCAGCTTGACTTCATATATATCTTGTGAATCTGTAAGAGTATTCCGGACAAATTCAATAAAAATCAAAATAAACACTGCAGTTAGCACAGCTTTGACAACTTTGTTTCGCATTTGTAGTATATCTTGCCCTTAACCGAAACACAAAGGAGCTTCTCGAAACCCAACAAATTTCATTACTCCATTGTCTTTTTTATATCGCTATTCAGGAAGCGTCATCATATGAATTCAGGAGAGTGTAAAAAATATTGAAAAAGTCTTCAGGCAGAGGATATTAGAAAAGAATTGCCTTAGAAGTGGAGCCATGATTGTTTTTCAACATGCTTGACTGTATATTGCCTGACATTTAATATATCAGCTTAATCATGTTCGTACTATGGCTCATGTTTCAAGCTAGGAAGGAGTTTGTTATCTCGTGTAGGTACAAGTGACATTATATTTTATTTGCAATGCTTGTTAAGCAAATCAGTCAGAATTTTAATATCATATGCTTTGATATTTATATCACCGCCGCTACATGTTACGCTTAATCAATTAGGTTTGTTCTATAAATGAAGTTGGAATGGTCAGCAGGTTCTATCTTGCAGTTCCGACAGAGGCTGCACCTGTAATTTAATTTGGATTTCAACTAAAATTGAGAGAAACAATAAACGTAACTGTTAACTATATGCAAGAATTAATATTGCGTGTTTAATGCAAGAACGTAAAGATATTTGATTGCAAATCGTTATATCCACTAAACATGATGTAATACAAGTTTATCCGTGCTGAATTATAACTTATAACGGCACTGTATTTATAAGCAATACCATTCCCTTTGTCCTTGGCTTTAATTTGATTATTTTGTCCTGTCCGTTCTAAGTCTTTGAGAATTGCTTAAGATGAAAACGATGAAAAACAGAGTTCCCTAGAAAACTGAAGTACCAATTTTTATTAGCTTTTACCGAGTCTGACTCAGTTGGAACGTCATATATAGTATATTTTTCAGATACATATCTGTTTTTATCTAGAAAACTAAATAAAGCGAGGGAAGATTCAAATTAATGACTACTGGAAACCATTATAAGGTCGTTCCGCGTCAAAAACGAAATTTTCTAAACCACCTTCAGAAAAATAATGTTGTTTTTAAGTAATATAATGCATGAGCGAAACAAAGGAACGATTAATTTGAAGAGGGCGTTAAAAGTTCTGAAAGAAATAATAACATGAGCAAATGAAAATGAAATCAAGTTTGGCTTTGAAAATTTAATCATATTATGTAGATTATTAATTCACGTTGTGTTTATGTTCTAGAATGGAGTTCCGAGTCGTATGCGAACGAGTGCGAACGTATTTTGAAATCTTTCTTGAACATTTAAATTATAATTGTGCATTTTAATATTTTTAATTATTGTGTTCAACTATAGCCACCCAAAACCTGCATAGTGGTGAGTTATCAATCGTTGACACGCCGCAATCTGCACGATTGCGGCGGGTGCCTCGCAGATGGTACTTATAACTAAAAACTAAACACACATTTGAAGACTCCTTAAAATGAGCCTCACTGAAACAAATAACCTTGTGTTAAAACCGCCAACTATAATTTATAAGGAAGCGCAAACCGCTCACAACCACACCGAAATGGACTACCAAATCACCCCGTCAGATAAAACTACAAACAAACGACCTTTAACCTCACCTGAAGATACGGATATAAACAAACGATATTTATTTAGCACTGACAACCTCATAGCACAAAATAGATTTTATACACTACAAACAAATAACAGTCAGCCTTCACAATTAACAGAAGCTACTGAAACAAACAAGCAGATTAAGATTCCACCCATATTTATACCAAATGGCACTCACTATCAAAACATTATAAAGGACATAAAAAACACAGTAAAGCAAGATTTTACCACGACCTATAGAGGCAATCAGTTAAGAATTAATTTAACGGACATTAACGACTATAGAAAACTCACTAAGTACTATGATGATCAGAAAGCTAACTACTACACATATCGGAATCCTGAAGACGCAGGAATCTCGGCGGTAATACGAAATGTCCCAGTTTCCATCACCGCGGAAGAAATCCAAGCAGCTCTACTTCATCTAAAATATCCCGTTACTAAAACCACCCGCCTACTAAATAGCCAAAAAAAGTCAATGCCACTTGTTGTCATTGAATTACAAAAAACAACACAAGCCAAAGAAATCTTCAACCTAAATAGGCTACTACATTGCACAGTTACTGTCGAACCACGACGAAGAAGCAATGACATCCCGCAGTGTACTAATTGCCAACATGTGGGACACACCAAAAATTATTGCCGCCTCCCCCCACGCTGTGTTAAATGCACAGAGAATCATCATTATTCTGAATGTAAGAAACTCAAAGGTCAAGATAAGCCTCAATGTGTGAACTGTGGTGGTGAGCACTCCGCCAATTAGAGGGGATGTGCTTATATTAGAAACCTACGCAGAAAACCATCCTTCCCTACAATTAGACCGTCCAACCCTAATGCCTCTATAACCGGAAACATTACCGCTAAAATGTCCTATGCCAAAGCAACTATGAACAATCTAAGCACCGCTAATTCCAACAAAGCTACTGCAGACAACAATAATTCAGAAAACTCTAACCCATTCATCAAAACAATTTTGCAATCAATTATTGAAATGCTTACCCCCCACCTCGATCAAATAAAAAACTTTATCATGTCCTTAATTCCAATGTTGTTCTTAAATGGCGGCAAATAGCCACAATCCTATAAATAAGTTAACTCTCCTCAATTGGAACGCAAACGGTCTAAAGGCACAACGATCCACCTTTATCTCATTTTTGGCTAGGCACGCCATCGATATCGCATGCGTAACTGAAACACACTTAATAGAAAATGAAAGATTCACAATACCAGGATACCATGTAATAAGGAAAGATAGAGAATCCGAAATCGGCTGGGGAGAAGCTGCAATAATCTTCAAACGAAACATAGCCGCAAGCCCAATCGAGTTACCTAACATTCGTAATTTGGAAGCTACAGCAATTAAACTACAAATGGAAAATAACCATTCATTAATTTTGATATCTGCATATAAGCCACCTACAAGTGCACTCGATCCGAATGAAATTAAAGCAATTTTTGAAGGCTCTCATCCAATATTAATGGCAGGTGATCTTAACTGCAAAAATAAAATCTGGGGCTGTAGAGCAAACAATCCTAATGGCTCTAAGCTGGAAAATATAGCATCCCAAATGGCACTAGAAATCTCCGCACCGAGCGAATATACATATTTTCCATACAGGACTGACCACCTACCTGATATTCTTGACATAATAGTCCACAAAAATCTTACTCACCCAATAACTCAAACCGTCCTAACAGAGCTTGACTCTGATCACCAGCCTGTTATCTTCACCCTAAACCAAACGGCATATTATTATCCCAAATCTCCAAAATTAATACACGGACCAATTGACTGGACACTTTTCCAATCGACAGTTGACTCTCAGCTGAAATGCCCAACTAACCTCACCTCGCAGCAGGATATCGACAGCGCTGTTACAACATTTATGGACGTGATAACCAGGGCTATTCGACTAGCCACAACAACCACTTTACCTTCTAGAACAAAAAGTAGCCAAACACCTCCCACTCATATAACAGATCTCATTAGAGAAAAACATCGGGTACGAAGACTATGGCAAACTACTCGAGATCATCTGGTCAAAACACGTCTTAACAACTTAATCAAAATAGTAAGAAAAGAATTAGACCAATTCCGAATTAACTCCTACAATCATTACATAGAATCTCTCGACCCTGGAGACCCAAACATGTGGAGAGCCACAAAAAAGATTCTAAGACAACCAGTGATTGTGCCGTCACTGCAAACCAATACCGGTACTTATTCGGATGACAAAGGGAAATGCGAAATATTTGCAGAGCATTTAGAGAAAACCTTCACCACAACAGACGACGGGAACAACATAAATCACATAAGTCGAATAGACCAAGCAGTCAGTAACATCAATGAAAATGAACAAGGAATGATCGATCCAGTATCTCCATCTGAAGTCGAACAGTATATTAAACTTCTAAAAAATAAGAAGGTACCAGGAATTGATCTAATGCCTAACATACTTCTCAAACATCTATCCACCAAATCTATTGCATTCCTGACTGCTGTATTCAACGGTTGCCTAAGAACGGGCTATTTTCCTGACACATGGAAACATGCTGTCATTCTAATGTTTCCAAAACCTGGAAAACAACACAATAACCCAGCACACTATCGTCCTATCAGCCTGCTATCCACTGTGTCCAAACTCCTTGAAAGAATTGTGAAATTTCGTTTAAAGCAATTCCTAGATCTAAACCATATTCTTCCACCTCAACAATTCGGCTTCAAAACCTCACATTCGACGAATCATCAGATACTGAGAATTGCGGAGAAAATTGAGGAAGGATATGAAAACAAAATGCATACAGTGGTGACATTTTTAGACGTGGCACAAGCCTTCGATCGTGTCTGGACTAACGGATTAATATTTAAAATGGCCGCCATCAACACACCTCCTTACCTCCGTTGTATTATCAGGTCATTCCTTACTGAAAGAACATTTCAAGTACGAATAAATTCACATCTCTCTACGACTCGAAACGTTCATGCTGGTGTTCCCCAAGGATCCATACTGGGCCCTATGTTGTTCAACATTTATATGTCAGACATCCCAGATACTCCTCATGCTGACCTCGCTATGTACGCTGATGATACAGCTATAATAACGCAAGACCATGATATTCATCGAGCAGCACAAAAACTTCAAGAAAGCATCGAACAACTTACCCACTGGTTCAATAAATGGTGCATCAAATTGAATGCGGATAAATGTGAATCAAAAATATTTACCCTTCGACGACCAGAAGACCCCCCCAACATAGTCATATACAATACTCCCATTCCATGGAATAGTTCTGACTCTGCCGTGAGATACCTCGGAATCTATTTAGATAGAAAACTTACCTGGAGTTTTCATATAAATAAAAAATTGTCGGAAGCGTATGCTAGACTAAACATGCTCTATCCAATCATAAACAAAAAGTCGCCACTTAAACTGCAATGTGGAATATTAATTTATACATCTATAATTAGACCTATTATATCATACGGATCGCCCATATGGTGTGCCGCATCCAAAACCAACATAAATAAAATAGAAATTCTACAAAACAAGGTACTACGCATGATCACCAACGCTGAGTGGTATGTTAGAAATACGCAACTAAGGAGAGAAACTGGTATACCACCTATTGAGAAATTCTTAACTAAAACAGCCAAGAAATTTTACCAAAATATTGACCTGTGCAGCGGCGCAACACACTACAACATAGGAAAAACAGACATACATACCAGGCTGAAAAGAAAGCTACCAGCAGATATCATAAATAGTGACAGTGAATAACTCTATTAACTGTGCAACAATTGCAAAAAAAAAGAACTAACAAGTGATATATATTGTGTTTAAACTAGTAAAACCCAATAAACTATTAAATTAATGTCAGAGGCCTATAACCTCATTAGTGATTTATATGTTAATGTTACATTCACACTGCCATGAATAGCACATTGTGCTGAGCTGGCACCTGCTGCATTAAAAAAAAATGTTCTAGAATAAAATACACACACAATAACCTAACGATTACATAACTGTCACCGACTGTCATGTCAACATTCTATTTGAAAATTAACAAAAAAATCTCGTGTGATACACGCACACAACTACCTTTTACAGTGATCTTATAATTAGCAAAAATTTGATTTTAAAGTTTTAAGCATTTTTTTTCAAAAATTTTCAAAAATTACAAATTCTGCAAAAACGGTACAAAATAGAGCGTTAGTTGAAGAGACAAATTTTCTCTAGAATTTTAAGCTGAATTCAAAAATGTAATAATATACCGGGAGTTCTATTTAAAATAGGAGTTAATAAAAAAAAAATAGAAAAAAAAAACAAAATAAACCCATTTTAGAAGTATTCAACTGGAAAATCACCTACCTCATAGCAATACACATTCAAAATGTAGTAAAACTGTGAAGTTTGCAAAAAATCAGTTGAGCCGTTTTTGAAAAAATCGAAAAAAACTGAAAAATCAAAAGAGTAAACACCTACTTCCGGTTATGCGATTTTCTTCAAAAGCTTGCTGTCGCATTTACATAGTACACAAAACTTATATATGAAGTTTCAACGCCATACCTCTTTTAGTTTTTGAGATATTCTGTTCACAGGCACACAGACAGACAGACCAATGAAAAAAAATAATATGTTTTTTGGGTTCAGGGGACTCCAAAACGTGAAGATCTGTTGAAAACTCAATTTCGAATTATTGGGGTGAATCCAATACTTCCTTTATTGAAAAAGAAGTAAAAAGCAACACTTAAACAATGTCCATTATAAAAACCTTTTTTCCTTGGTTAAACATGAATTATTTAAAATTTGATAATTTAAACAACTTGACGCTTCTACTACTATAATAACTGTCACATTTAAATTATAAACATTGGAAGTAATAGAGCACATGGCTAATTTTTTTCAAAGCAAAGCCTGCTTTCGTTTTCATTTGCTCACATGTTAGTTATTTTGAAGTTTTATGCATTAACCTAAAGGAAATTCTAATTCCTTGTATAGTTTGATCATCCAAATCTCGCTTTTTATTTTTAAGGTTATGTGTCAAATTTGTTTATTTTTGTGCACTCTTCGTGGAGATGTAAAGTATTTAAAGTATGAAATATTACTACGATAATTATTAGGTACGTTTTAGTTAATAAACACAAAACGTGACGTTGAAAAAACATAAAATTATTAACCATTGCAATACCTTCCTGTTAAAGCATTTTTTTTGCAATTTATCTATTTCTGTTTTCCATTCGCATTTTCCGTTTATATTTTTCGTTTTTAATTTTATTGAGAAATGAATATTTTGGTATTTAGTTTGAAAATGTGGATAAGATGTAACTTTTGCATTTTTTAACCAATACGTACTTGGTAGTTATCGTAGGGTTGTTTAAAGTTTTAAATATTTCTACGAAGAGTGCACAGCAGTAAACAAATTTGACACATACCGTATAATAAAAACGAGAATTGGATGGTCAAACTATATCATTGCTTCGAATTAGGTTGGCGCTACTGATCACTCAAGATACATTTCGATGCTTCTTTTAAATTACGTAACTATGCTTGTGCCACGTAACCTCGCTCACTGCTAGAAATGCAATTCTTTTGCGAAATACTTATTGTTATGGCAAGTATCGTTGTCATCATCATGCTAAAAACTTCATGTAAACAGTCGAGGGAACTTGTAACGTTAATAATGACTAATATGACAATATAGGACCTCCATTCCTCCAACAAAGTAAGTTGTTAATTGATTGATTTATATATATCTATAATCTCCAGAATAACATGTTACCACCTCTCTTATACCTGAAAAAATGAGATATTTTTCATGGAGGTTTCTTCACGCTGGAAAAGTATTAAGGGACAATGATTCGACGACTAATGTAATTATAGTTTTTTTTAGTAAAATAGGAAATGAAATGCCAACCTAAAGTAATAAGAACAAAGAAAATCCAAATATGAGGAAACAAGGTACGCAGAAGAGGTTTAAGGAAGATACAGAGAAGGCGTTTGTATGAATGAGCAAAGTATAGCTAAAGGTTCATGATTTGGAGGACCAGTGGAGCAACTTCGAGAAATCAAATCGAGACAGCGACAAAACTGTCTGTGAGACTATAATAAGTGATAGAAAGTCTACTGCATAGTGGACAGAAGAGGTAAAAATCTGGTGTGATACACTCACACAACTTCCTTTTACAGTGATCTTATGATTAGCCAAAAATTTGATTTTTAATTTTTAAACATTTGTCAAAAATTTTCAAAAATTACGAATTCTCCAAAAACCATACAAAAAAGAGCGTTAGTTGAAGAGACAATTTTTCTCTAAAATTGTAAGCTGAAAAATGTAATAATATACCGGGTATTCTATTTAACATAGAAGTTAATAAAAAACAAGAAAAACCCATTTTAGAGGTAGTCAACTGGAAAATAACCTATCTCACATCAATACACATTAAAAATGTAATAAAAATAATAAGTTTTATAAAAATCGTTAGAGCCGTTTTTGAAAAAATCGAAAAAACTTAAAAATCTCTAAAGTAAACACCGTACTTCCGGTTATGCGATTTTCTTCGAAAGCTTGCTGTCGCATGTAGATACGAGTACACAAAACTTACATATGAAGTTTCAACACCATATCTCTTTTCGTTTCTGAGATATTCTGTTCACACAGAGACACATACGCGATGGGTTCAGGGGATTCTAAAACGTGAGATCTGTTGAAAACTCAATTTCGAATTTTTGGGGCAAATCCAATCCTTCCTGTCTTGTAGAAGGAAGTAAAAAAGGAAGTAAGCATATTCCAAAATATGTTGAAAAAGTATTTAAGTTTAATAGGGTTGCAAGATCTTAAAAAATACAATGAAGGAACAGAACTCAAACTGCAATCTAACAGGCGATAAGACAAGTTCTAAAGTAAGCTTAAAGAGAATTTCAATTAAAACTCATCTTTAAAGCTATAAAGCTTTTAGTCCAGTTACATTAGGCGGAAAAAAGCAGCATCTTCCGAAAAAATTCAAGTAAGCTGGAATTTTGCTTACACCTTTATTTTGACATTACAAATAATGTCTCAAAAGTCTCCATCGGTATCGCTTTTGCGTTTTCAGTTATTCAAGGTCATATGAAGTAAATACGTTGAAATGAAGGCTATGAAATTTTCTACAAAAAAGGTTCTATAGGTTTTTTACGTACAACCAATCATTCAGTAAATAACATACTGTTAAGTTTTGCATCAATGTGCACAACCCATTATATACAGTCAAGATATGTTTTATCGGACTTTCTCCACTGTCTAGGGTGTACATCACACGACGTTTCGGGAGTTTTGATCTACTCCCGTCTTCAGGTGTTCCTGGTTAGTCCTGAGAAGGACTGATATTGTACGTTTTTATACATTCAGACATTCAGAGAACATATACATTCAATACCTGAGTCATTACTTTTACAATCATCAAAAAGTCGTGACTAGCCACGGGCACAGAAAAGTTGGACTATCCTGTTCAATGCTTTGTGGCTATTGTCAAGGTCAGTCATGTTTCAACGCAAATGTCTATAGTGGTATTGAAGACTCAACAGAAAATATTCAAGATGATGAATACAATGAGATTAATTTTGTTGATTCCATCATGGAAAACATTACATAAGCAGAATAAAATGATGAGGTAGAAGTTAACGAAGAGAAAAGAGAACGCAGAGGGAGAGTGCTTATAAGAAATAACATGGATTAAGCCTACTGGGGAGACCATGTAAAAAACGCGCCTTGCATCCTACCTCCGAGGTGGTGTGGAGTGGATGCACCGCTGCTCATTACTTCCTTAAGGTCTAGCGTGAAAACGGCTGCTTCTATTTAAAAAACATTTTTTGTGGAACATTTTCTAGTCTTCATTTTTTGTAATAACTGAAAAAGTCATACGACCCATAGGAAGCGAGATATTTGCGAAAAACTTATTTCTGTTGCATTTGACATTTGACATTTGCAAAGATGGAAGGAATGCAATACGGATGAATGAATGGAAGAAGTAAAGCAACAAAATGATAGACTAGCGGCTAAGCTAGACAGGGAGAAATTTTACGAGAATAGTTATTAGAGATGAGAAAGAATGTTAGGGCGGTAAGCTAGAAACTATACATAGGGATTGGAAAATGGTGATCATCTTCCCAGTATTGAAGATTAGCGATAATCGAATGTGCGAAAACCAAAGAGGTATATCTTTTTTGAGTGTAGTTGGATAGTTGTATGAAAGAATACTGGAAGGAAGGCTTAGAAATAATCTAGCAATTTGGATTAGCAGACACGGCACTGGTTCCGACTCTTGAGAAGCACCAATGATTAAGTATTTACTTTAAGGGAGTTAAGCGAAAAAATGGTGAAATACAGTGAAAGCCAAAATGATTTGTTCAGTAATAATGCGGTAAAAATGTTTTACGAAAGTATTTTGTTTTGGCAATGTCACAAGACAAACTAACTTGATCAAATTCCCGAGCCGAAGGCGAGGGAATTTGTCCAAGTTAGTTTGTCGAGGGGCATTGCCAAAAAAACAACAAATCGTGAGTAAAACATTTTCCGAGCAAAATCATGAGCCCGAAATACATTTTGTGGACTATTTCCCAAATATCGGTTCATTTTGACATTTATACTGATGCGCAATGACAGTTTAAATGACGTTTCTTAAATACCACCTTGATTAAAACAACATATTTGGTGGTTGCCGTGGATGCAAGTGGCAAAAGAAACTGACAAAATCCCAAGGGAAAATTTCGATTTTTGCCACTACAAAAACACACGATTGGTTGAATTTTGAAAAAGCATGGCTTTTCATTGGATAATAAGAGATGTGGGAAATAGTCATCTTTAAATAGCAGCAACTCATTATATATTTTACTTATCACTAATCTATTGATGATAATTGAAAGAGGAGGCTTTGGAGATATTTTGACAGTTGTCAAAATAGATCGTTGGAATAAACAACAACGTATATTTTGTATTGAAAAAGTTATTAAATTTAATTCTATTATCTAAACCCATCGCTTATTTCGTCGACATCTCCTGATATTTCTGTCCTAGTTTTTTTCTCTGGGGATATTTAAAGGAAAAAGTCTTCAAGAGTAAACCCAGAAATATAGAACAGCTCAAAAGAAATATCCAGCAAGAAATTGAAGCTATTCCGCAGAACATGCCGCAACGAGTTATGAGTGATTTTTTTCCGACGCTTAGAAGAATGTGTAGAGAAGGGAGGAGGACATTTAACGGATACAATATTCAAGAAGTAAAACTCCCATACTTACTGCTTAAGATTCCATTATAGTTATTTATGCATTTAAAGTAGTTATTGTGTTATTGCTAATTGAAAATGAAAAATCATTTTGGCTTGCACTGTATAATAGAAGATGCATCTATGATTTCTAGATTTAACGAAAGCATTTGATATAGAGCGCAGTAAAATGATAATGCAACAATAAGTGTGCATAGGCATTTTAGGCACTGTGTTAGGACGGGTAACTATAAACCCGAGGAATTTCAATCGAAGCAGAAGGCAAGACAAGTCGGAACACTAAGTCCCTTTGTATTTATCAATTCTATCTATTAAATTCTATTCCATTAAATCTAAAGCTGCTGGTAATGACAATATAAACATTACTATGATACAGTTATGTTGCCCACTTTCAATGCCAGTTATAACTGTTATTATAAATTTTTGTTTATTAAATTGTACATTTCCGGATGCTTGGAAAATTTCTAATATTATTCCAATTGCCAAAACCAGTAATCAGCAAGAATTAAAAGATTTAAGACCTATTAGCATACTACCTGTTTTATCGAAAGTCTTGGAGAAAGTCATTGAACTCCAAACTCGTGGCTATTTAGAAATGAATTTGTTGATGCCAAATTATCAGTCAGTTGTTGTTCTGCACTTTTAAATATAACTGATGATATCTTGAAAGCATCTGACGATGGTCATATCACAGTGTTGGTTCTACTTGACTTCTCAAAGGCTTTCGACATAGGTGGATCCAGAGACTTCCTAAGGGGGGGTCAACTAATTTTTGTAGATTGAACAGTAAAACTAAACTAATAGGTTAGATAGGTAATGCCTACTATGGGATGGTTGTACTAGTTAGATATTTAGAATAAAAGAGGTAAAAAATAAAAACAGATTTTTCATATTTGATTTTTTTTTCGATTTCAACAAATAAAAGACACAAGTTATATTAACACTATACTTAAAAAAGAAATATTGAACAGCTATTTTAGCTATATAGGCTATATAAAACTAACAAAAGAAGTACAGGGTGGCTCAAAAAATTGTGGGGAATCAAACTTACTTTTTTTTTAATGGAATGTTCTGTATTTAGGTAACATGAAAGTTTTGAATTGAAATACTTGTTGAAAGTTGTATGGGTCTAATGTCAGTTGTTTTGGAAACACATATCAACGATTTTATGCAGGCAGCTGCGGTAAGAGAATTGAAATTGAATGAAGAAAAACGTTACCAAAAAAGTATGATTTTTGTGAACTACCTACCTTTCCCGTGGAAAATGATAATTCTGGAATATAATGATATACAGTCGCGGCCAAAAAACCGGGACACTTTTTTTGACTTAATTCTCTAAATGCGTCAACATGGGCAATTATTCTCGCTTTATCCGCATTTTCAATGTGTACCGGCATTTTTAAGAATCGAATAATAACTTTTGATGACATTTATTAATTAGAATTGACAGTGTCAACAATTGTTTTCGCATTTTGAGAATTAGGTAAAAAAAATTCCCGTTTTTTTGGCTGCTACTGTACAAGGTGCTGAACATTAGCAAATTTAATAATTTCGGTATTTTTCAAATGAAAGGCCCTGTAAGAATTTTTGAAAACGCTGTTAATGGGCTTTTATGATATATTACTTCATACCTCTAAATTCAACTGTTTTTCATTTAAAAAACGATTTGAACTACTTAAAATGCTTGATTTTAAGAAAATCCGGAAAAAACTCCTTGTATTATATAGGAATAGGCAAGCCAAGTATATTTATCCAAAAAACTAATATTAAAATGTATATTAAGCGGATGCAGTTTCAGTTTTTCTGGAATTTTTCCCGCTGCTGATCATGTAAGTCCTGTCTTAGTAACAAAACGTGTAAGTCGGTGATTATACTACTTTGCCCCTTTCCCTTGACAATGGAACTTATTATTATTATTAAGTTCCTATGATAATAAAATTAGCAACGCAATATGCAGACTTAGACGTTTTGTTTATAATTGCAAGTGCCTATGTGACATGTGACACTCACAAGTAGCACGACTTCCGAAAATTAATCTGGTGACAGATGAAAAACCAAACGATTTTTTTAAAATCTAGGAACATTTTGATAAGCAGCGGGAAAAATATAATAAGATAACTCGGAATGTATCGCCTATTAACATTTTCGGCAGGCAACCAGCCGCGGCTTTGCCTTGGCTTGTACTTGCCTTCCTCAAATGTTAATAGGTTCTTACATTCCTTATTACTTAAATAGCTATTATTATAATAATAACATTACGTTCCGTTGTGGAGGGAAATCAGCAAACAAATATAATCGCCGACTTGCACGTTTTGTTACTAAGGCTGTATCACTGACTTATATGATCAGCAGCGGGAAAATGTTTTATTTTGTGTAATGGTTGTGATCTCTGTATAAATGTCAATTGAAAATCAAGTATGTACGTTTTCGATTTCACGCGAAATATTATAAAATAAGCATGGTTTTATATACGAGTACTTAACTCGAAAATTGAAATTTTTCAGACTATAGAAATTTTAAACTTTGGCTAACTAGTGGTAAAATTTAATACAAACAATGAAAACAATATATTATTAGAAAAATTTAAAAATACGCCGATAACTATGCACCAGGTGCAGTTCATTGTTTTGTCTAGTGGAGACTGTTAAACACTAGACAGGTCACATAACCAACATCGACGAGTCACGAAAACCCCACCAACGCGTTTTGGGGGGGGGGGGGTGAGGAAAAAGTTGCTCTTATTGGAATTAAAAAGAAATGAGGAATGTTGAAAAAGCATTCCGCAAATTGAAATTTAAATTACGAGCGGGTGCATTTTGTTTATAATTAAAACAAATCAGTCAACTTTTTATCCGATTAAATTTTTTAAGAGGCTCGAGGGGGTGTCAATTGACCCCATTGACACCCCCTTGAATCCGCCAGTGGCTTTCGATACTATCAGTCATGAAATACTTTATACTGTACTTTGCTACTACGGATTTGGCGAAAAGCTTTAAATCTAATTAAAGCTTACTTGAGTGATGTGCAATGCGTTTTATTGGAAGACAGGCGTTCAGATTCATGTAGAGTGAGATTCGGTGTTCCTCAGGAATCCATACTAAGCCCTCAACTGTTTACATTTTACTCTAGTAATTTATGTAATTATTCTTTAAATCGTTGTCAATTTCATCAATATGCAGATGATACGCAGATTTACATGTCATTCAAGCCTTACGAATCGCAGGCTGCTTGTGTTGCTATTAATGATGATTTAAATAAGCTGACAGGCTTGGCAACCTTAATTCACTTAATATTAACCTTTCGAAATCTACTTTTATAGTATTTGGTAGTTCAAACTCTAAAGCAACATTTTAGGTGATTTTCAAATAAAAATTAACGGTGACTATCCCTCGCAAAGATTCAGTAAAACATTTAGGCGTCATACTGGATCATAACTTTAGGTTTCGAGAACATGTTAGCTCCTGTATACGTAAAGCGTATGGCAATTTAAAACTACTTTACAGTAACAGGCATGCCTTAAGGAGAGAGATCGAAAGGCTGTTATGTGACTCGTTGGTCTTGTCACACTTTAGCTATTGTGCGTACATTACGAGCAAAAAGTGGATCGGTTGGTTTTGTGAGCAGTGCGCCGATAAGAAAAATCAGAATATACGGAGTGTACTAGAGAAATTGGAGGAAGCTTGGAACAGCGTATCTGGAAGATTAAGTGAACAGAACGAGAAACTGAAGGATCAATCACAAAAATTAGTTGAGTTACAGGGAATTATAAATTCGCGCAACGAACAAATACAAACCAGCATTCAACAAGTAATCAAAAAACAAGATACGGCGGAAATGAGTTATGCTGAAAAACTTAAAATTAAGAAACACGATCCAGTTGTCTTAATAAAGCCGAAGAATCAGGAACAGACAAGTACGGACACGAAAAAGGAAATAAAAAAATCCATTGATCCTACTGACTTAGAATTCTCAGGACTTCGACATGTTAGCAAAGGTGGTATTGTAATAGAGTGTAAAAATAGAGAGGCAATGAACAAAGTACAAGAAAAGGTAGCAAACAAACTTGGAGAAAATTATGAAGTAACCATTCCGAAAAAAAGATTACCCAGGATCAAAATAGTTGGACTAAGCGAAAAATTGTCATTTGAAGCCATAGAAGATAAAATAAGAAGTCAAAATAATTATTTAGATGTGCAAGAAGCTGACTTTAAAGTAGTACATATTAAAGAAAATAAAAGTAAAGCTGGAAGAAAATATTATACGGTGTATGCAGAAGTTAATGCAATGGCGTACAGGTTAATGATGAGAGAAGAAAAATTAAATATTAGTTGGGATAGATGCAGAATTTACGATGCTGTAGAGGTCACCAGGTGTTTTTCGTGCAGTGGATTTAATCACAAAGCCAGCGAATGTAAGTCAAATAAAGCTTGCCCAAAATGTTCAGGGTCACATCTATTGAGTGAATGTCGAGCGACAGATAATGACCTAAAATGTGTAAACTGTGCACATGCTGTGGAAAAATTGAGAATGAAATTAGACACAAATCATCCAGCGTGGAGTACCGACTGTGCAGTTTATAAACGTAAATTGGAACAAGCCAGAAGCAAAATTGATTTTTTAGAGTAGGCGAAAGAAGTTCTGAAATCATATATTTTAATTCCCAAAGTATGTTAAAACATATAGAAGAATTGGAAATTTTAATCTTATGGAGGCGCCCAGCGTTGCTATTCTTAAGTGAAGCTCGCATTACAGATGAAATAGAGGATTGTGAAATACAGTTTCCAGGATATAGTACAATAAGGTGTAATTCTACAAGTCGAAAGACCGGGGCCGTAGTTATAGTGTTGAAAAACAATATCGAATTTAGGGTAATATCGAATATCACATATAACAAGAACTTATGGCTACTTTCAATCTATATATCAAAAGGGTTTCATCAAGGTATGTACACGGTAGTGTACCACTCTCCGAGCTCAAGCGATGGTGAATTTTTAATGAAATTTGAAGAATGGTGCGACGAATATGTAGCAGACCGCAGCAAACATTTAATTTTAGGTGATTTTAATATTGACATGTCCAAGGACACTTTCTATGCGAAACGTTTAACAAATCTAATTCAACATCTAGGTATGAAACAATTAGTTCGCGATTGTACACGGGTGACTGCAACTTCGAACACATTAATAGATTTGGTAATAACTAACATTTCGAATTTAAATGTTGATGTCCTAGATACACCGAAAATCACTGACCATTCCTGTATAGAGGTGAGGTTTCGCAAACAATGCATAACCAGCGAGTTCAAATCGGTTCGTAGGAAATTCTTTGATGACTATTCACAAAATGGTTTATTAAATAAATTGGCTAAGTATAATTACGATATGAGTAAAAATGTACATATTGCAGCGGCAGGCATTGTGCACTCTTTGCATAATTGCTTAGCTGACCTCATTACATACCGCATTAGCAAGGTAAAAAACTCTTGCCCATGGTTTTCCGCAGAGTTGCATCAATTACAGAAATATCGGGACACGTTATACAAAAAGGCTAGATTATCTGCAAATGCAAATGATTGGAAACACTATAAAGAAATTAGAAACAAATATAGCAACTTGATTAAAGAGAAAAAAAATTGCTACTATGAAAATAAAATTGAAGAAAGTCAAGGCGACTCAAAAATATGTGGAAAGTTATTAAGCATATCGTTAAGAAGCCGGAAGCAGAGTGTACACCGAAAAACATTGTATTCCAAGGAGTAGAAGTAACCGATTCCAAAGAGATAGCTGAAAATTTTAACCAATGCTTCATAAATAGTATTGTCGACATAAATCGTGATATACTAAACACCGATTTTGAAGAGGCATTCATACCTGATCCTGTTAACATCTTTAAATTTAAGGAGATTTCTGTAATCGATCTTGAGAAAACAATTACGAGCATAAAAAGAAAGGGTAGCACGGATGGCATTTCTGTTCAGGTTCTAAGAGATGCATTGCCAATTATAGGAAATCCTCTGGTAAAACTAATAAATGAGTCGTTAAAGAGTGGAATTTTCCCAGATTCCTAGAAGAAATCCAAAGTAATTCCTATCAGAAAAATTGTGGGTACAAAGAAATGTGAAGAATTTAGACCAATTAATACGTTGCCGGTGTACGAACAAATTTTAGAAAAAATTGTCAAAAACCAATTGCAGGAGTTTATCGAAGCAAATAAGATTATAAGTGGCAAACAATCCGGATTCAGAAGCAAACATTCTTGTGAAACGGCATTAAATCTAGTCCTAGCAAATTGGAAAAGTGAACTTGATCAACAGAAAACTGTAGTGGGAGTGTTTCTAGATTATAAGCGTGCTTTTGAAACAATCGATAGGGAAAAATTAATTACAAAACTGGACAAATATGGAATACAGGGAATCGAGAAACAATGGTTCGAGAGTTATCTATCTTCGCGAACCCAAACAACTGTGTATAATGAAGAGGAATCGACGGAAATTCTTAACACATTGGGGGTTCCTCAGGGATCCGTATTAGGTCCATTGCTATTTCTACTGTACATCAATGATCTGGAAATAAATATTAAACACTGCTCGCTAAATTTGTTTGCTGACGACACATTAGTTTGGGTAACTGCGGAAAATACTACTGATGCCGTCAACAAAATAAATACAGATCTTGAGATGATATCAAAGTGGTTACAAATAAATAAACTAAAATTAAATATTGCCAAAACAAAGTGCATAATCGTATCAAATAAAATTAATAGTGAAAATATAACTGTTAAAGTAAAAATAGACGGTCTAGAAATAGAACAAGTGCCTGAAATTAAATATCTGGGAGTTATTATAGATAATAGACTTACTTTTCGTAGTTATATAAATTTTATCATTAAGAAAGTCGCTAAAAAAATTGGATTTTTGGGGAGAATAGCCAGTAAACTAAGTATTAATGCTAGAATTCTAGTCTATAAAACCATTATTGCGCCACACTTTGATTACTGTGCAAGTATCCTGTTTCTTTGTTATGAATCGGATTTACAAAGGTTGCAAAAACAACAAAACAGAGCGATGCGAAATATTTTACGATGTTCTAAATATACGAATATTAAGTTAATGCTGAATACGTTACAGTGGTAAGTATCAAACAACGTATTTATTTTAATACGTTGGTTTTGATTTACAAAGCTGTTAATAATTTATTACCAAATTATATGTCGGATCACTTGATACTAAATGCTGACGTTCATCAATATAAAACAAGGAATCGATTTGATTTTAGGCTGCCTAAATTAAATAAAGCGAGTACACAAAATTCTCTGTATTACAAGGGACTAAAAGTCTATAATTCGCTTCCACAAGATGTAAAACAAATGACAAATATTTATAGTTTTAAAAAATATTTAAGCAGCTTTGTTAAACAATACTATTAATTTTAATGTTATTAATGATAAATAAGTTAAGATATATAATAATAATGATTCTATGTACTAGTATATTATACTAAATAAACTTACTTACTTACTTACTTACTTATTGTGACGTGGTGTATGTTTCATATATCGATAAAGCAACAAAAATATTCAGTTAATCCAAAACTCTTGTTGAAGATTGATACACAGCATTCGTCGTCGACAACACATTTCCCACAAAATAAGAGAGACCAACTGTTTAAACATGGAACAACTACGCTTTTTACATGCTGCTGTATTTTTTCATAAGATTGTATTATTCAAGTCACCTATATACCTCTATGATAGAATTCGTTATCGCTTTGAAGTCCATAATTTGAATCTGAGACATAGAGGCTAGCTAAGCTTTGCTTTGCACAGTACAGAAAGTTTTAAGCGTTCGTTTACTTATAATATAGCGAAGGTATATAATGCTTTACCATCACACTTTAAAAGCTTGTCCTTAAACCCTTTTAAAAATAAATTGAAAAATTGGATGGTATCTTAAATAGATCTACCATGTCACCAGTGTTCTCTAACTAATCATTGAACGCTTTATTTTCACTTTATTTAATATTTACTTGTTTGTCATTTGTGTCCGCTTCTCGAGCCCTCTTTAAATCATTAAATTGTTTTAATTTTCGTTTACGTTGTGCTACTCAGTTTTTATTTTTACTTTAATTTTAATTTTAAATATGATTTTAGTTTTAATGTAGTGGTATGCATTTCTTTCACACTCGCATTACTTACGACCACATTATAAAAATGTTTTCGCTATATCCACTACAGTTTTTTACGGTGGTGGCGTAGAGCAGGGGTTGCTTTCTTATAGGAAGCCATCTGATCACCGCCGTATTTTCTTCCATTTCAGCCTTATATATTACTTATTGAATTTTTTGTATATGTATGTATTGCTTTCCCGTTTTCTGTTTGTATATTTATTTATATGATTTTAACTGGAAAATGAAACCCTATTATTATTATTACTATTGTATGTTTGTTTTCTCTCGTACTATACATACGGATGTAATTACCTCACGGGCGTGATGCCAAGGTAAAGGTAAGTAACATTATTGTATTGTTTTTGTGTTTCATTATGTATTCAAGAATTTTCTGGTTGAGTTGCAGGTACTGAGGATGACCGATTTTTGCATCTCGATGTAGGTGTTCTTGTCGATATCCAGTTTTTGTAGCATTGTACCTAGTGTTCGAGGGATTACACCAGTAGCAGATATAACTATAGGTATTGTATACACATTTTTTAATCTCCACATCTGTTTTACCTCTATTGCTAACTCTGTATATTTTCGTAGTTTCTCGTTATGTGTCTGTAGTGAGTTAGAAGTGCTAGGGATTGCAGGGTCTTCTTTGTCTACCAGTGTAATGTCGGGCCAAGTGATTTTCGATTACTTTAGGCGGCTCATATTTATAATATGGTTCGGTTTCGGTTTTAAGATTAAACTTTATCAATAGTTTTTGGTGTAATATTTTAGTTACACTAGCTGAAACCCGCGGCATATGCCGCACTTAAAATGTAGGACGGATTTAATAACTTTTGTTTCACTAAAGAAAGTTTTAAAAACACGCTAGAGATTGGCAGTAAGGAAAAGTTAAAAAATATATATTTTTAAATGGAAAGTCTCTGGAAAGGAAACGCTCGCCTCTGGAAAGCGTTTTATGGACATTTTTGGATAGCCTCCGGGCAACTTTCTTTCATATTGGATACCGCCAATACTGTTGAATTGAATAGTGTCTTCTTTTTTCTGTTCAGTATTAAATGGTACATGCAGGGGTGCCAGATCTCACGTTTTATCGTGAGTTCTCACGATTTCATTGCAAATCTCACGATCTCACGATAAGGACTATTTATCTCACGATTTTTGTATCAATTCTAATTAAAATAATTTTATAAAAAATTGTAACACTAAATGATTAAATAGAAAAAAATGTGTGTTAGTCTTAATACATGATTTAATGTATGCTGTCACTGATTTTATCATTTCCCGCATTATCATCAAATACTGCTGCTATCTATGGTTCACATAAAGAAGTCGCAAGTTGCGGTTGAAAGCGGATTTAAATGTTCTTTCAAGAAATAGGTATTTACATAATTTCAAGATAAGCACAGATTTAATTTAAAAAAATTAATAGTCAAGTACTTTATCCCTCCAAACCAGTCATCCCGGACACAGATTCTTCAGATTGTGAGTAGTCGAACAATTTTTTTTCTGTATACATACTTAGGTCTATGTATATGTACTATATTCTATGTAGCCATATTTTTATTTTTAGAATTCATGTGTTATTTCTATAATAAAATATTTAGTTCATTTAACATTTACTTTATATTAATTTAATTTTTTTATTTATGGCAATTATTTAAAATGTTTATAATTCTCTTGCAGTTATTTATGTATGTACAACCTATGTACTCAATGCTTAATAAATCTGCAGCATATATTCTATATTTTATTAATTTTAAAATAGCTTTTTTTTAAATTTGCATCCATAGTTTCAAATCTCATCCATTTCCGAAATCTCACGATTTTTTCCGACGAAGCTAACGAATTCAGCTTGACACGATCTGGCACCCCTGGGCAGTGTTGCCAGGTCTAGTGAAATTTCATTAGATCTAGTGATTTTTAGTTAATCTAGTGATTTAGTGATAACTTTTGCCAAAAGAGATTTATCTAGTGATTTTTTCCAGTTTATTTTATTAAAAAACCAAATAATAAAGCAAAAATTCCTTCGCCTCTTTCGCCGTTGTTGCAGATTACTACCTACTATTATTATTCCAATCTTAGAAATAAGTTTTCGCTGTGACGGACAGATGGCAGCCTGAAATTTGAAATGCCTTACCATCCCATGAATTACCATGACCATCTATATTAAATGTACAAGTACATTATTTAATTTAGTAGACCGTGGATTTACTTAACAGAAAATAGGTATTTCCCTGATTCAAACTAAGTGTCCGAGGCTATAAACAGAACTCCGAAAGCGAATTGTTTACATTTGCATTTTTACTTTCGGTAGAACGTAAAAAAATTATTAAAGTTCAAAGTGTGCTGTGAGTACTGTGAGTACTGTGACCACTGGGACTCAAGGGAATCCACTTGGAAAATCCACCGAAAAATCTTCCGGCGATTTAATGATATGAATTTAGAATTGCAGGCGGAAGCTCCAAAGATTCACTTGCTTTATCCAAGAATGGCAACAGCTCTTAAATTATTGTTGAGTTATTACATCAAACCGGAGTATCTAAAAAACACTGATTTAAGAAAATTATAGTATAGAAATCCGAAACATTATGTTTCAATTGAGCACTTGTACTTACGTCCAAATATCGCAGTAGCGCTAGCAAATAATAGTTTAA
The DNA here is from genome assembly GCA_940337035.1 of Agriotes lineatus. Taxonomy (NCBI): domain Eukaryota; kingdom Metazoa; phylum Arthropoda; class Insecta; order Coleoptera; family Elateridae; genus Agriotes; species Agriotes lineatus. The sequence goes on along the minus strand of OW679194.1, from coordinate 57,806,146 downwards.
CAGATAGTGCAAAAAATTTTTTTCCGTTTGAAGTGTTGAAATTTTTACACCGAAGCAGCGCATCAAATTTTCAAAAAAATTCCCTTTAATTCCCGTGAAGCTGTTATTCTTAAATCATTAAATTTTCTAAATCCTTCAATAGTTGCAAATGTTGGTAGTCTCGGCCCCTTAATTATAACATTTACTAATCTAATAAAGGATGTCAATGCTTTAGATCGGGAAATTCGATCGCTAAAATATTCTGCAATTAATTTTGAAATGGAAGATTAGAATTTTGGAAAGAAATTTGTAATTGTAAAAAAGCCGACGGTAATTTGTTATATCCCGAACTTTCTCAGTTTGTGAGTATTTTTCTGTTCTTCCCCATAGTAGCGCCTGCGTTGAAAGGGTTTTTAGTTCAATTAATTTAAATAAAACAAAACCAAGAAATAGATTAAGTACTAACACTTTGACTGGAATTCTACATTCTAAAAACTTAATTTTGCCAGAAAACTGTTATGATTTTGTTATTACGGATGCAATAATAAAAAATCATAATAACAAAATGTATGATGAAATTACATGTTGTATAATTATTGTAGGTGTACTTTGTTATTCATTTATACTTTTTATTATATTTTTCAACATTTTATCTTGTTCGTGTTTTTGTTTATTTTTTATAATTGTTGTGAAAACTTTAATAAAAATATTATAAATATTTTGTTTTTTTTTAATTTTCAGCTTTTTTCACGTTTATTAATCTGGTGAAATTTTTGTCAATCTAGTAATTTTTTCCACCGCAAGCTAGTGACTTTTAGAATTTTGACCTGGCAACACTGCCCCTGGGTACATGGTACAGTACAGGCAAGCATGAAAGATAAGTGATACAATGTTGAGGTAAGATAAATTTTAGCTTAAAAAGTATAATTATTTAAAATACTGATTGCTGCTTCAGATGGATTCTAAGTAGTAACGAATACATACTAAGTATATATTTTTACTTTGTAGATCTTCTTTGATGAAGACAAAAACCTAACCTCAACTTCTTGCACATGTCCTCGTGGACAAGTTTCATGTCATCATGTTGCTGCACTGGCACTATTTGCCCATTATAATATATCAGTTACAGACCAGGCATGTAGCTGGTCAGTGCCTAAACAATCTAAAGCACTTGATGAAAACGTGAGAACAATCGATGAATGGTTTTTGCCGTCTAAGGAATATCGAGCTTCAAAGAGAAGTGTTACCAAGGAAGAGATCGAAACGCTTAGAGAAAAATTGGCTTTGTTTGGAGGGGTGGTAGGATTCAGTTGGCTTCTAGCACCCAGACTTACTGCACAGGAAGATAATATTGTTCTACAGATTAGTGATATAATTTTCTCTGCAGAATATCAAAATATATCTGAAAAATTAGTTATTTTGAACAAAAAGTGAATGTTTCTCCTGAACAAGTAATAACTATATTTGAGAAAACCATAGGGCAGTAAAAAATCCCTTGTGGTTAATTATTCGCAGGTTTCCTTTAACAGCCAGTTCGTTCGGTACAGTGCTAGCAGCTTGCAAAAGAAATCGTTACCCTGCATCGCTTTTCAAAAAACTAACAGGTTTGCTTTGCAAAATATTTTTCACATTTTTTCATAAAGTTCTGTTATTATGCAGGAACATATAACTTAGATGGAGTAAAGGCCATTCGGTGGGGGGCGAGAACATGAAAATAATGCAATTGAAGCATTTGGGGCAGCAACTGGACTGTCTGTGACATCTGCTGGACTATGGCTCCATCAGTGTGGATACCTTGAGGCAACCCCAGATGGTCTTGCAGGCGAGGAAGAGCTTGTGGAAGTTAAATGTCCATTTAAATATCGCAATTCCAACTTGATGGAATCACTTGCACATGACAAAGGCTATATTTGTTCTTACGATAAGGTACTGAAACAGTTTGTGGTAAATGAAAACCATGAATATTTTCACCAAATACAGGGTGCATTGCACTTGTTACATAAAAAGAAATGCTATCTAGTTATCTGGACTCCTCAAGTCGTCGCAATAATTCCAGTTACAAAAAAAAGAAGAATGGGCAGAAAATAGACAAATTTTGAAGAATTTGTATCATACAAAATTCCTTCCATCTCTAGTGAATGTCGAAATTAAATAAATGTGTAACTATGTTGTGAGTAAAATGGCATACATACCTCGTGGGAAGGCTTATTCCAGCTTCGTACTTTTAGCTGACCTCAGTGCTTCGCACCTCGGTTGACTAACCCAGCGCTCAGTATGGAGCTCATCCCAGCTTGGGAAGCAATACACATATAGTAAAATCACGGAACCAAACTGTGCACGTCATCAAATATTTAGTTATTAATTTAAAGTTACTGTTTGATGACGCGCACCGTTTGGTTCCGTGATTTACCTATAGTTAATCATATTTATTGTAACTATAGGTAAATCACGGAATCAAACGGTAACTTTAAATGAATAACTAAATATTTGATGACGTTCGCCGTTTGTTTCCGTGATATTGCTGTACTATTAATAAGAAATTTTTTATTAGATAGCAGTTAGAGCAATATTTTTGTAAATACTTTTATTTATTAATTTGTTAAGTTTTGTAATTAACAAAACAAATATTTGAGTAAATTTAAACTAACATTTATAGTAATGTACAACTATACAATAAGAAAAAATGTCTTATTTAAATAAATAACCAGTCGTTAATTAACACTCTATTTCTATTTTTACTGTTCGCCTTCAAAATATGTTTCAACTTCCTATTAATTTGCCCTCGCGTTCCGCTCAGGCAAATTAACAAATCATGATTAATAGTATCGAACGCTTTACTAAAATCTAACAGTGTTAATACTGTTAATTTTCCATTATCAGAAGCAGCTAAGATATCATCAGTTATATTTAGCAAAGCCGTAACACAACCATGAGATGGTCTAAACCCTGACTGAGAAATTGGAAGGATATTATAATTACTTAAATATTGACGTAACTGTTTATTTATAATTTTTTCTAAAAGCTTTGAAAAGGCCGGCAGTATACTGATAGGTTGTAAATCTGTATAGGCTGCAGCATTATTTACTTTGGGGAAAGGAATCACAATTGCATTTTTCCAACATTTTGGAAAAACATTTTCTGATAAACAGCAGTTCAGTATATGAGTAATAAACGGTAATATGTATGGACAACACAGTTTAATCATATTGATGGTTATACCGTCTATACCCCCTGCATTACTTTTTACACTTCTAATTAAATTTTGTACTTCCTCAACGTCAACAGTCGTGAAAGAAAGTTTTTCTGATGTAAGTTCGTTATTACGATAAAAATCTAGAAGCATTTGATCAGGAGTGCTGTGAGGTATAGAGTCTACAGAAAAATCATTTACTTCTTGTACATTACTGAGTGTTTCCGGAATAGAATTTTGTTTTTTAATGTTTATATTTATTAAATTTAGCTCCTTCCAAATAGCATTTGTGCCTCCAATCCCAACTTTATGCTCGAAGTAAGCTTTCTTTTCATTTTGAATTGCAAGATTGGTAAAATTCCGCAAACTTTTATAATATTCCCAGTGCCCAGGGTTCTTAGATTGTTTATATTTTGATTTTGTCTTATTTTTAAGATTTATCAGTAACTTAACATTATCAGTAAACCAAGGTGCTGGTTTGTTCTTCATTTTAACGGTTATCCACGGGGCATGCAAGTCAAAAATGGATGTAATATAATAATTTAAAATGTTTAATTTAGCATCAATATCCCGCTCATAAAACAATTGATGTAGAGGTAACTTCTGTAGGTCACAGTAAAAGTCATTAAAATTAAAATATTTAAAATTCCGAAATGTGCGTATAATAGGACTTAGTTTGACGAACTCACCAGTTGATATTTTGCAAAAAACTGTCTCATGATCGGATAACTCATTTTCACACACCCCTGTTTTAATAATGGAGCTGGTATCCGATGTAATTATGAGATCTATCAAAGTACTGCTATTTCCAGATATTCGAGTAGGCTCTGTAATAATTTGTTTTAAACATAATGTATTTAACATATAATTTAAGTATTGCGTAACCGAACCAGAAAAATCCAACACCTTTATATTAAAATCACCCAAACAAATAACCCTATCTGAAGCCTGAGTATACAAACAAATGGATTCTTCAACCTCACCTACAAAAACTTTATAATTAAATTGAGGTGGTTTATACACAACCCCGAAAACATAACTTTCATTATTGATTTTTAATGACAGCCACAATTGCTCAATATTATCATTTGTTTGAATAATTTTTACATTCAAGTGATTCTTTACATAAATTGCAACTCCACCCCCTCGAGCGTCTCGATCTTTCCGGAAAATGTTATATTTCGAATGAGAAAGGGTAATATCAGATTTTAACCAAGTTTCTGATAATGCTAAAATATCATATCCCTTTTGTTCAAGTAAATAGTTTATGTCACCGATTTTCGGCAAAAGTGACCTAATATTAATATGTGCCACACACAAACAATTGCCCACCAATTCACCATTCATTAAAATAAATTGCCTTATTTAGAAAAAAACATAAATGTAAACAAATACCAAATATATAAATATTAACCATCAGTTAAACTAAAAATTCTGCTATCAGCAACAACATGCAAAGCGTGCTAGTATCACTGCTCCACATTATCACTGCTGCACATAACTTTTTTATATTTTACGAATTTAAAATATTAAATATTTTGCAAATGTTTATATGACATGACTTTTTTAATCCCCGAGTCCGTTTTAACAAAAATGTTTCCATCGGCGGTCCATACCTTGTTCATTCCAAATCTTTCAACGGCGCTTTTCAACCATGCCACTCGTCGTTTCGTGAGATCTTCCCGAATAACCACAGGAGAGTTTTTTAATTTCTTCTTATTACTATATATAAGTTTTTTAATGCTGCGGGACACACATTTTATAATAATTGGACGGTGAGTTCCCTCTTTCGATCCAAGGCGATGGCAGATGTCGATATTATTTTCGGCAAGGTTAATACCTAACTTTTCGTGGCATAAATTGCGCACTACTTCACTGGTATTTTCATTCGGTTTTTGCGAAACGCCGAATATTCTTAAACTATTTACACGGCTGTATTGTTCATGTGCGTCCATTGTATCTTCCGTTTCGGCTTTCAGTTTTTCGAGTTGCATTTCCAAAGATGAGATTTTGTGCTCGTACTTTTCCACTATTTTAGCAACCTCGGTTTCCAGGGAAGCGTTGATGATCGAAGTAAGCTTCTTCGGAATCTAACAGTTTTTCAACTACCCTCTCTGCAATCGCTTCGACATCAATAGCTTCACCGCTTCTAGTAACAGGCATGTTGTAACGCACTTATATTAGGAGAATCACAATATTTATAAAATTTAGCAGCAGCTGGCACACCACGTCTACTCAGCGCAACGTCCCATCAACAAATTTAGCAGCCAATTTTCTGTATGCAACAATGCTTAATATTTTCATAAATTTACAAGTAAATTTTGCATACAATTTAGCGTCGTTACATACAAATGTGTAGAAACCTCGGTCATGGCTGTGTTGTTCATAACTACAGTCGAAGATGCACTCGTACAGTCAGCGTTAGTTTTAATTTGCGATACTTCAAAGTGACCCTGCAGAAGAGAGAAGCAATAAGATTGTAACGCTAATACCTTGCTTTTTTGTACTACAATTATCTGATGCACAGTAGACCATTTAACAGAATTAATACTTGCAGCAACTGCTAGAAGAAACGAAAGGCGACGCATAAAAATTTGCAGAAATATAGGTTATGTTGTTATGTAAGATGTAACGGACACGCCTTTTTAGGGTTTGAGTACGGCTTACGTTGTAGGAGCGTTCAATAAGCAGATATGAAAATTAACCAAAGTGGACTTGCCTTCGAAGCTGAGTCAATAGTTTTGAAAAACACAAGAAATATGCAGAATAAATAATTGTTTTCTGTGATAATATCGCTATTAAAAGTTAAGGGAAGTTTGTTTACAAAAACCCGAAAATAGAAATAAACGAATGCAACCGTGGTACTTTTAGTTGTGTAAACACGGCTTTTAGTCTTCTGCATTATTATAAGTGATTATTGTCATGCCTAGCTTTATAATCATTTTGAGTTAGAGTTTGACATTTCGATATAATGTGATTGACGTTTTCGGGTGCACTTTCGCATCTTCTACAAGAGTCCTTCGGGTGCACTTCCGCATTTTCTACAAGAGTCCTCTTGGGTGCCGTCTACTTCCTATAGTTTTTGGTATTAATTACCTGGTCTTGTATAGCTAATATAAAGCCTTCTGTTTCAGGAAACAAGTCACCTCTGCACAGCCACGCGTTCGACGCTTCTGGATCGACATGAGGCTGAGCCAAGTCATGAGCATGCTTTCCATGTAGAGCTTTCTGCTTCCAGGATAGATGCTTGTCTTTTTTTGTTGTTATAGGAAAGTCTACTTCATCTAACGGAGTATATTTATTATCTGATATAGCTATTGCACGGTGTAACTCAGATGTATTTCTTTTTGTAATAAAGTATTCTCTGAAAGATGTTTTTTATTTATTTAGTAAATTTTTAATGTCTATGAGTCCCCTCCCGCCTTTTGCTCTTGGTAGGGTCAGTCTTTCCGTTGCAGACTTTGGATGATGTAGTCTAGCTTCAGTAAATATCTTATTGGTTTTTCCTTTCAGATTGTTAATATCAGCATCTGTCCAGTTCACAACCCCAAACGAGTAGGTAAGTATAGGTGTCGCAAATGTATTTATGCCCTTGATTGTATGTTATTACTATTATTATTATTATTATTATTATTATTATTATTATTATTATTATTATTATTATTGCTGTTATGGAAGATATCATTAAGGGGTGCACCAAGAGAACAAGTAGTTTTCATATCGACTACCATAGACTGCAACCGATTTAATTAACCAATATGGCCTTCGCATGTGACAGAGTATTAATAGCGAAGAATCAAAAAGATCTACAGTTTCATCTGAATATTTGGAATAAAGCCTTAAAGAAGGGAATATGAAAATAAGTGTGGTGGTAGCAAGAGAACAGAAAGAACAATGGCTGTAGCTGGAAAAAGAGCAGATGGAGCAAGTAAAAAGTTTTAAGTATTTGATAGAAAGGTAAACTTCGAAGCTGGACAACTCGGCGCCGCCATCTCGGCGCGGGGCCAGCTCGGCGCCTGGAAAACTCGGCGCGGAGCCATCTCGACGCCAGCCAACTCGGCGCGAGGCCATCTCGGCGCCGAATTCAAATTTTCAAACTACATTGTGCACTACGTAAGAAAATTATTATCAAAAAATAATAAATAAAGTGATCGCCAAAAAGCTGTCATCAAATGAAAAAAAAAATATTGAGAATTTCTTGGAAAATCAAACACTGACGACCAGAGGTGGTTGCAAAGTGATTACAAATGAGCCAAACAAAAGTTGTCACATGACTTCCGTTAGTAAAATTTTAGAATTTTTTTTAAATATTTACGAAGCATGCATTTACTAGTCAAGATAGAGACACATTTTACGAAAAAAAGTTTTCTGGCCTTGAGATTGTTCAGTCAGCTAAAACTACCACACAATAAAAAATCTCATTGAAATCTTGATTAAATTTCGAAAAATAGCACTTTTTGGATTTACACAATTTTGAAAAACGCCATTTTCTAAGTAAAGTGCCTTTTATATGACAAATGTTTCTATAATGTTTATTTCCCAAATCAAAGAATTTTATTTTTAACAATTTTTTTTATTATGAAATAAAGAACTTTTTGAAAAATGTTTGTTTTTCTATAGCCGTCTTTGTTAAAAGTAAAATTCTTTGATATGGGACCTAAACATAAAAGATAATGTGAGAGATCAAAGTTGGTAGAGGATTTTGAAATTTGGTATAGGAACCTAGATGTTGATTCTAAACAACTTCTCTTAATAACTTTTTGTCGTATTTGCTACATAAAAGACACGCTACTCTACAGTAATAGTTATTTACCTAACAAGTTCGTAATCTTCCCGAATGAACACTTTGTTTACAGCACGACCGAAGGGAGTGCTGCATGTAGTGCGAATTCGGGAAAATTTTTCCCGACGGAGTTAGCTACAATGTTTTCTGTAACGAATAACTGAAAATATTTTAAAAAATAAAAACATAATTATTTTTTTTTACTAATTTACTGAGTTGACAGCACAAATCACTAAACTTTTATACCTATCCTACGCACCTGTTAGTTTTTGTTGACGTTTACAGCGCCTCTGGTGTTTGCAGGCCCAATTAAACCAAGGAGGGACAAATAAAGGAGAACGATCCAGACGTGTGTGTCCCGAGGGCCCCCTTGGAGAGGGGCGGAGCCCCGAAGGTCCCCTTAGAGATGGGCGAAGCCCCGAGGGCCGCTTTTGAGAGGAACAAAGCCCCTAGGGCCCCCTTGAAGAGGGGCGGATCCCCGAGGGCTCCCTTGGAGAAGAGCGGAGCCCTGAAGGACCCTTTGGAGAGGAACGGAGCCCGAAGCCCCGCTTGAAAATGAGCGGAGCCCCGAGGGCCCCCTTTGAGAGGGGCGGAGCACCGAGGGCTGCTTGGAGAGGAGCGAAGCCCCAAGGGCCCCTTTGGAGATGGACGGAGCCCCGAGGTCCCACTTGGTGAGGGGCGGAGCCCCAGAGGCCCCTTTGAATATGGACGGAACCCCAAGAGCACCCTTGGAGATGGGCCAACGTAATAGGCCTAAAAATGGTGGTAAATTAAATAGAATAGACCGCGCAATAGCACTCGCAGCCCCGTTTATTATAAAAATTTACAAAAAACACAATTCTTCTAGTTTTTGTTGAAAAGTAAAAAACACCGCAGTGCGGGAAAAGTAACTTTTGGCGTATCGGGAATGACCGGGAAATATGAATTTTGAAGTCATGAGTAAAAAAATAGTTTTTTTGAAAACTTTCAAGGCATATTTGATTTTTCAAAACTGAAATGCTGTTAGAAATTCGCCTTTAACCAAGCAGGGCTGAACCCCATTTTTTACCTTTTACAAGAGTCGTTTCACCTATCCGGGGACACACTGTATTTTTAAGTTGATTCTTTCCTTTTGCCAGGATATAAAGCTAAAAAAAGTAAGCCATTTACCACTTCTGCGAAATATCAAAACTAACGGAAGTACAAGGTGTTAAAGTTTCAAAGTATGAACTAAAATTACTTAACTTAATCTAACTTAAATTATCAAAATTATCAGCATTCGCTTCTACACACACATTCCGCGTATAAGAGCGATGCGGCAGCGGCATTTTGACGACACTTCCAGTAAATAATAAGCATTGCACTCATTCATTATTTTCATAAACATGAGCCATTATTGCAGCAATAACATTAAGAAAATTACAATGAAAAACTAGTTGACAGATCATTGCTTGACAACAGAGATAAACAAAAATAAAATTGTCCAGCCGCCTTTGCGCCAAAGTTTAGTTTTTAATTTGAAACTTTAACTTAAAATAAAAAAAATACTTATTTTTTATAGTGGCGTTTTTCGAAGTTGTGTAAATCCCAAAAGTACAATTTTTCGGAAATTAAGCAAGATTTCCATACGATTTTTATTATGTGTTAGTTTTAGCTAACTCAACAATGTCAAGACCAGAAAACAACTTTGTTTCGTAAATGTTGTCGCTATCTTGGGTATTAAATTCATTTTTCGTAAATTATTTTAAAAAAATGTTGAATTTTACTGATAACGGAAGTCACGTGACAACCTTTGTTTGGCCCATTTGTAATCACTTTGCAATTACCTCTGGTCGTTAGTGTTTGATTTTCCAAGAAATTTTAAATATTTTTTTTTCATTTCATGCCAGCTTTTTGGCCATCACTTTATTTATTATTTGTTTATAATAATTTTCTTATGTAGTGCACACTGTAGTTTGCGAATTTAAATTCGGCGCCGAGATGGCCTCGCGCCGAGTTGGCTGGCGCCGAGATGGCTCCGCGCCGAGTTGTCCCGGCGCCGAACTGGCCCCGCGCCGAGATGGCGGCGCCGAGTTGTTCTAGACCCGGTAAACTTGAACTAAATAACCGAATAACTGAGGCTAGAATACTATATTATGCCCTAAGTAAGAACTTTATAAATAAAATGGTCTTTATGCCTACATTACTATACGTATACGAATTGTGGGTGATTTCTAAAAGACAAAAAAGCAAGCTTCAAGTGTATGCAATGAAGTTTCTAAGTAGAATTGTATGCGACAATAAAAAACGAGCAGGTTAGGGGTGCCTTCAACATGACGTCGGCGAAGCAACTAGTAGGGCAACCAACTTCGCTGGTTTGACCATTTAGTACGAATGGACGAAGCAAAATACCCAAAGAAAATATGGGAATTAAGAGTGCAGCGGAACTGACCACAAACAAGGCCTTGCACGACGTGAAATCATGCAATTACGGAGTATATCCAGGACAAAGGGGTCTACTGGGCTGAAGCACTCAACCGTAAAGGCTGGAAGAAGTTGGTGACCTCAAAAGGTTCAGGATTAAGTAGGTAAAAGTCCAACGACAAAATTCTAGATGTTGCTCGCTATCACTTTCTGATAGCAATATGCTTGAAAATAATGTTTTTGTAGCAACTTTCGTATCACCTTTTACAAACAAGAAAGTATTGGATCTACCTCAAAAATTCGAAATTGAGTTTCCAACAGATCTTCACGTTTTAGAGTCCCCTGATCCAAGCTTTCGAAAAAAATCGCATAACCGGAAGTAGGTGTTTACTCTTGTGATTTTTCAGTTATTTTCGATTTTTTCAAAAGCGGTTCTAACGATTTTTTCAAACTTTACATTTTTATTACATTTTAAATGTGTATTGATGTGAGATAGGTGATTTTCAAGTTGAATACTTCTAAAGTGGGTTTCTTTTGTTTTTTTTTTCAATTTTTTATTAACTCCTATTTTAAATAAAACACCTGGTATATTATTACATTTTTCAATTCAGCTTAAAATTTTAGAGAAAATTTGTCTCTTCAACTAACGCTTTATTTTGTACCGTTTTTGTAGAATTTGTAATTTTTGTAAATTTTGACAAATGCTAAAAATTCAAAATGAAATTTTTTACTAATTATAAGACCACTGTAAAAGGAAGTTGTGTGATTGTATCACACCAGATTTTTTAAATTACAAAAGCTAAAACAACGTATGAAATGCTCTAGAACACAAGTCCGTATCCAAAAATTTCTTGATGGTGGTTTCCAAAGACTCGAAACGTAAATAAACCATAATGTGTGGTACATTATTGAATTAAGAATAAAAAGGGCTTCACAAATTTGATATAAGAAAATTAGAACCGCATTTAAAAAAATAAAGTTGATGATGGTTAGTCGAAGACGAAACGTCGGATAGGAAAAAATGATAACGTAATATTTGAGTCCAGAAAAAGTTGTTCTAAAGAAGTTTTGTCAGTTTCACTCTAACTTTAATATTAAAGCCAGAAAAAATAAAACAGAAAATCCAAATATTCGGTTTTTTGAGATAATTCAAAGACGAAAAACATATCAATGATTTGTAGGTGTCACTTTGTTTGTCCTTTAATTGCACAACTTTCTTCCCATTTAACCAAATTTGTATCTCTTACAATTAACGAGATCCCCATACTGGCCCTCCGGGGATATTTCATCGAGTGCGCAATTCCAAGAGAAGGAGGGCAGAAGCATGTATATTAAGTGAAGGGGGCCATTTTCAACAATTTTTGTAATAATCGCTCCATTTTAGTTCTAATGTTGTATGTTGTCAGTTTTTGTTGTTCATTACACGCAGATGCCAATCCGTGGTTTAATTGTTCCTATTAAATTAATAATAATTTCGCAAGTTTTTTTTACTCAAAAACGGCGCATCGCAGGAAAACAACTCAAGGGATCTCTTATGTTTCAAACTAAACGGTGAATTCAAAAGTATTTTGTATTTTAGAAAAAACCATTGGCGTAGCATTTTTTTCTTCAAAATTATCAAAGGGACTGCCCGTACTCACACCACTGTTAAAGCTGAAAATTATTTTATCTACTTTAATTTCACAATATGGTTTTTATAACACAGAAAACAGTGCTACAATGGAGTCCATTATAACACTGTTTTTGGTAACTATTTGTTGTCTGAGATTGGTGACATTTGGTTTCACATGCTCATAACACGACAAACGTCAGATGTCGAATACATAACCACAATGTCTGAACTGTATTTATTAAATTTATACTAATCAAATATAACTTAAACTAAAAGAACTTTTTAACAAATTAATTAAACACAGTTATTGCTCTAGATAAAGCACTATTTGAATAGCACACGAACCAAAAAGTTTAAACTATTTCAAATGTCAGAACAGCGAAATTGATACTTTGTCAAATAGATGGCGACTGACAAATGGCAATTGACAATGTCGCCATCCGCCATCATTCACTCAATCGCTCAAAAATCCCTAGCTTGCAATGCAATATTTTTAGTATCCGAAATTTAGAATTTCTATAAAATCAGAAACCCAAAGTAGATAAAATAGTATATTATACTCGTTTAATAAGAGGCATTGTAGCACTTGTTCCATTGGAGCACTCCTTGCTGCAATCGTCGTGCCCCAATCCCAGGCGTGCTACGATGGGCCCCTTTATAAAACTTGTATAATAATATACTATTATATTGAAAAATATGCACCTTTATTAACTGTCGCTACATACTAAATATCACTGAAATATCCCAAGAGGTTTCGAAAATATTCATTAATTTCCTTTTTTTCCTAAAACTTTAACACACCGTATTTTCGTAACGGAACATTTTTGGACCATAGTTTATAAAGCAAACTATTATTAATTTTTCATGTAGATTCACACCCTTAAATATTCGCATATCGTTAAGGGACACCTGTATATACGTAGGTATACAAAATAGAAGGCCATTAAATTACAAAAGTGAATTTATAGGAAAATTGTTCTGTGATTATCGTGCTCATATGCTGGAGTAGCTAAGAGTGGTGTGGTTGGTTAAACAATTGTGACTTCCGCAATATCAACGAGAAAATTTAGGAGTACATCGAAGTAGCATTTCAGTTTCATAACAGCCTGTATCAAAATTAGCCAGCTACAGTAGTACCTAATTGAATCGAATATGCTCTTTTGTCCCTGCGCTAGTGATACGGATCTAAATATAATAGCTATGAAATCTAAAACTTTATATGAGGGCCAAGTGAAACCACCTAATTAACTAAATATGATCTTTATGACAAGAGAACCATAATTCAAGTAGGTAGGTTGGCTTTGTTGGAATGTATGAGCACGAGTGTGCCTTTATTGGCTTAGTTAGAGATGTGGGCAGGCAGCCTCAGGTAGAGTTGTATTACAAAATGAACGTTAATGAGAAATGCTAGTAAATCTGCAATGTAATACTGCAATTAGGTGAACTATTATAATGCTCTAACAAGCTCATTTTGAATTTGCCGTATTTATTTTGGTTATGTATGAATTACCTCCGTTTGCGTTCTCAACTGAGCTACATGTTAAAGGAAAATCATAATGAAATTGTATCAGGCTTTAATGAGATACATTTTCATATTTCCGTCTGAGCTACTCTCTTTGGCCTAGAGTTACTTAATTTAATAGTATAAAACAATGGACACGATTAATGCCGTCTGGAACTTGGTTTTGTGTTTTGGGCCTGAGTTCTCTAGTAAAAGTTATGAAAAAGTTATATCATTAGCACTTAAACCATAATTTAAAAAATCAAGTTTACCATGTTAGGAAAAGATGAAAATTCGATTTTAGGAATATTCAAACACGAAAATATGTTGTAAAATAAAATAATATAGATTTAAAAACAGTAATTACAAAAAAAAATTTTTAAACTTCAAATAATGATTTTTAACAAAAAGTAAAAGTGAAATTTATACAACTAAAACATGTTCTTTAACGAAAAACTTTTCTACTAGGATTTAAGATTTTCTGATATAACTTTCTGTATAATTTTTAAATGAGAAAATGAGTTCGTAATAAAAGCATAACAACTTAAAGACCTTTTGGTAAAACAAAAATTAATAGTATCTATATTAAAGTACAAGTTATAGAAAACTAGGTATTTTTGCACGAGTTTGAAACAAGCCGCGTTAGCGGTGCGTTTCTGAACAAACTAGTGCTGAATTAGTTTTCTATAACTTGTACTTATATTATTTTCATTTTTTTTGTTATTAAAACGAAAAAAATATTTGGGAATTTTACTATAATAATTTATGTTGATAATAATAATTTATCTAAATGTGCGAAGTAAATCTAATATTTTTAACTGGTTGTTGGTATGTTATGTCATTCTGGTACTTTATTGTACATGAAATATGTCACAATTGAGCATAAGCGGAACATAACGTGCGTTAAAAAAAACGTGTTCGAGAGGGCTTTGAACTAGATTTTGTCTTACGACGGTATGTCGGTGATTATTACATCACCTTACCAGAACTCAACGCGTTGGGTTACTTGAGTTGTCAGTTGTCAAAGTGAGGTTGTGTGAGTACCATGTATTTATTACTTCTATATTGCTAGTAGGGTCTGGGAAGGGGCGAAAACATTACGGTGCCGACATAGTCTCACTCTGAACACTACGCGTCTCGTGCGTATGCCTGATAATTCGAACTCCGCCTTTAGAAGCGAATTTTAAAATTAACCGAGAGGCTCACTTCCCCACCGCGCAGACGACGCTTGCGCACAGCTCACCAAGTACGTAGAAGATTTGGTTGTCTGTCTCACTTACGCTGTGACCTCCCCACTTACACGCGCTAGCAATATAGTACTATTAAATATATGGTGAGTACGCTATCCATAAAATCAGTTACGACATGACTTTCAAAAATTACTGTTTGACACAAGGCTACTTGATAACGCTTTTTCTAACACACTACAAACAAGAGAAGTGCTTTATTGCAATTTTTTATTGTGCTTACAATAAACAATCGTATTAACTTTTGCAAGTTAAGATTGCAGATAAATTAAAAACAATGACTATTCAACTCACTTGTCATCTATCAAAAACTGACCAATAAAAATACAAGATTTGACGTTTTTGAGCCAATAAAAATGAACTACATCGACAATTTTCACTAGTGAAAATAATCGACAATTTTCACTAGTGGTATAGTGAATATTTTAAACAAATTTGATTTTTATTAGAAAAAGTCAGTATTAGTGTTCTGTTATGATAGAAATTGCGTAGTGTCGTGCCAGATTTACAGAAAACTAATTTGAAAAAGTAGTTTGGTTCATTGAATCGTCCCTCGAATGCCATTCTTAGTCAAAGTTAAGTAGAATATTTTTGCGGTGGTATCACTACTCATGTCCATTGCACTTAGGATTAGGACTCGTGCTAGCGCACTCGTCCTAATCGAACCTAAGCGCAATGGACATTCGTGATCCCAGAGCAAAAATATTCGACATAACTTTGACTACTCATGGTATTATAAGTGATAATTTTTTATTATTACAAATAGCATAGCACATTGTATTTAAATTATTTTTAAAAAATGCACACAAAACCAGTAAATATCTATCTATTAATTTTTAGTAACATTAGGATAAAAAAAGAAAAAACATTGAATAGATTATAGAACGGACAGCAAAATCAGAATCAAATTCCCCTTCCAAAAATTCGCCTGAAGAATCGTCTGAAGAATCTTCTTCTACGCTTATAATAAGGGTTCAATTTCACAGCATGTATCAATATCAACTTTTGGTTTAAGATACTGTTTCTCAATTGAAATTATATGTTGACAGCGTTTGATCTAATCCTCTTTTTGGTACTTCCAAATTTTTCTCTTGCTAGTCATTCAGCCTCTTTCAAAAGTAATTTTTAGATTCAGTTTTGCCACCACATTTTTAATTTTTACCCAAATCATCTCTATTGGGTTTAAAACAGGATGGTAAGGTGAAAAATGCAAAACTTCATGACCATGGTCCTGAAGTAACTGATCAATTTTAAAAGTCCCAAACTTTCCCTTATTGAATTTAATTAGATTATATAACTGAGGTTTTATAAATCTTAGATGGAAAGTAACATTATTTATTCGCAATCATATTGTAATGTATCAATTTCATGACATGACAACAGCTGGGAACTAGATGATTACTGAAACTAGCCAGGCAATTATTACATACCCAGAAAAATATTACAAACCTGAAGAGTGGGTTGTTTTCATGGTACCTAACAAAAATATTGAGTGGTTCGTCTTCATGGTAACAAAAATATTAGCAGGATATTTATTATTCAGAATTCAATTGTAGTTATTTTTAAAATTAGATGATTGTGAATAAAATAGTATACAAACCTTCGCAAAAATTCCATTCCTGTGTCTCAAGAACTAGTTCACCGAGAGGCTATAGTTCTGTCGACAGAAATGGAATCCTTTCCGCCTCGGTATGTAATATACTATTATTTCAAGCCACTTAATCATATTTTGTTTTCTGCTAGTAGATTTAGGAGGAGCGTTGATTTGAATATTGTGATAAGATGCGTTATCTTACACTATCACCGAATTTTCTGGTAAGTTGGGATTTAGATTATTTATTATCCATTTTTCATAGTTTCCAGCATTCATGCTGTCGTGGTAGTCACCAGTCATCCTGCTCTAAATATTAGTAAATCATTTTTAATACAACACATTTCACCCCCAGCATAAAGGCGAATCTTTGCCAATTTTATACTTCAGACCGTTATTGGAACCATCGCTGTAGCTTTTTACACATGTGTAATTTGAATTTATGTGGGTTTCATCCATATACACAATGTTTTCGTTCTGTCCACGATATTCCCGAATTTTCTTTAGTTAACAAATTCTTAAGTTCTAGTATCCATTTTTTCATTTAACACCTCACGACTGTCTCCCGATTTTTTCCACTAAAACCTAAAATTTTAAATTTTTTCTTAAACTTCAAAGCGACCCTGCCCAGCTAAAATCTTAATAAAGTTTATTTTTCAAAAGAGGTAAATATACGCGCACTTTTTCCACCAAATGAAAATTGTAAATTATATTTCTCAAATCCTCAATAAGAAACTCTTGAGGGTTGGTTACGGGATGGGATTTTACACGTTCCTTAGGGTTTGTCAATTTTTCTTTCCTATCTTGAATCCTTATAATTTTCTCAATGGTGCGTATTCCGTATTTTGTGACTTTAGGAACCTCTACATAAAGCTGTTGCTTGTCATTTTTGGTGTTTTTTTTGATAAATACATTTGAAATTAATTTTGATTATGGTTTTTGAGTTTTGAAGACCCCATAATAACGACACTGACAAACACTGACAGCACAAAGCAACCACTAATAGAGGAGTTTCTTAAATGCACCTATCAAATAATTGTTAGGGACTAGCCCACCCGTCGGAGGGAGCCAGTGTCGCCACTCCGCTACAGTGACTTTATACAAGACAGTGTGGCCATACGATTGTTGGCCGCCATTTTCAGGCAAATTTGAGCCTAGATATATACAGTGCCTTTAGAAATAATCGAACGTTTTTGAGTGGTCATCATTTTGGCGCTAGCTATTTTAACTAGTTGATGTTAGCTACACGTTCAGTGTTATGTTTGGACATTGACATTTTTCATTGGCGTTCGTTCGTGGTGCTTTAAGGTGTTGCACGAAGTTTACAACCTGTTTCAGTTATGGTAGTTTGCAATATAGCTAAATGACGTCTTCCTGTTCCCTGTCTCCAAACCTCCCTTTCCTGTGCTTGGTCTTCTTCCAGGTTCCTCTCCTTCATGGCTCTCCGAATACTCTCATTCGACGATTTGCGTGGTCTACCTCTTTTATTCTTACCCGGCGGCGACCATTTAAAGATCTTCATAGGCCACGTCGTCTCCTCCATTCTCATTAGATGACCAAACCATTTTAACGCTTTCCATTCAATTCTGTCCACAACTGATTCTGGTGCCTCCATTCTTCGTCTTATTTCCTCGTTCGTCACTCTATCTCGTCTCGATACCTTTGCACTTTTTCGTCCATTTAAACTGTGTTTAGCCTTAGTTTCATTTCCGCTGTTATCGTCCATACCTCACTGCCATAACGTAGCACCGACTCTACCATTACTTCACCTATTCTTTTTTTGTTTTTGTTCGAGATAGTATTGTCCCATCAAATTGATTTCAAGCATCCTACTACCTTCTTAGCTACATTGTAACAAGAGATCGATAAAAAAACCAATTAGGGTAGGCTGTGATATGTGTTATACATTTGGCAGTACTGAAGTGTATTGTCAGTCTATGTCAAATTCGAGATTAGATGGTTAGGTTTTGTTTGTCATTTGACACACACTGACGCAAAACTTAACCTACAAATCTCGAATTTGACATAAACTGATAATACACTTCAGTACTGCCAAACGTATAACACATATGACGGTCTACCCTAATTGTTTTTTTTATTGATCTCTTGCTACTATTCGAGTTCTGATCTCTTCTGTTTCAAAACCTTTTTCATCGATTGTATTGTAGCACCGAGGTATTTAAACCTTACTGGTTTTTTCTAAACTTATGCTAAGGCCCCATTCATCGTAGCACCGATGTAATCTCTTTATCATATATTCCAAGTCGAACGCATCTTGTGCTATTACAACAGTAGCACAATTCTAAATTGCCACTTTTAAATACTGCTCAGAATATTAGTTTTTAAAAAAAATTCACCCGCTGGCGACGCTAATGAATTATTTGACACTGACAATTTACAATTGTCAGATTTGAAAGGTTTTATTTTTTCCTTAACCAAATGAACAGGTTCTACCAACCTCTTTGAGAACAACTTAGAAGTAACTAAACATTTTGCCTAAAAATGGCAGAAATTCGGGTCGACCAATAGCGGCGAAGACATCCCAATGGCCACACTGTCTTATATATAGCCACTGTACACTCGGCAAGGTTGTGAACTAAACTATAATTGATGATGGGTCAGTATGTGAAGAAGTGTTGTTTCAAATTGTGCCGATTTAGTGTAAGAGACACAAATTTCCCAAAGGCATAAAAAACCTACTAATAGAAACGTTTTCTGAATGCATCTGTCAAATTAAATAATTGTTAGAGATTGGCCCACCCGTCAGGAGGCGCTAGTGTCACCTGTCCGCTTTTTGAAAAGTACGTAAATCGTAAACTCATACGTCAAACTGACTCCGACAAATAATTTAAAATGCATGAAAAGCATTTTGAACCAAAGTATATTATTGCAATTGAGCACGACTATTGTAAGATTGACAATACTTATTAAACAATATTGCTATTTGAATTACTTAAAATATATTTGTTATTATATTTTGTTCGCATTTTCCATAATTGTTGTAAACTTCAAAACCTATAAAGATTTTGCATATTCTGATTTATGCCGTTCAAAACTTTAAAATCGAGATTCTGATGAAGGCAAATTATGTATATGCAAAATTTGTATTGCTGTTGACGGCATATCCTTGATTAATCCAAATATCGTAGTAATGACGTATTTAAATTTTGCCGCTTTGTTGGAATAGTTTCTGGCCCACCCGTTGTAGGGCCCTGAATCTTTTATACAAGCTTACTATAGGAGAAATCGCTCTATTAGTAGTTACTTTGTGACTGACAGTATAACATGCTGCTGCTACTTGATAATCACAGAACTTTGTAAAAAGCCATCCAAAGAAAATAAAAATACTAGATTTAGTTCGTATATTTAGATCTCGTCACCTATAATAACAATATTAACTAATAATGAAGTTACTTGTGTGCCGTTGTCATGGTCACTTTTGAATTTTTTACACAATAATTTAGGTAAGTTCAATTTTGAATATTATTTAATAAAAAAGTGCAAGAATATTTATTTAATAATTAATTTATAATTTAATCCCACTAATATAAATGCGATATACAATAAAAAAGTATCAATTTAAAGCGATTTTTTATAGGAACAATGTCTAAATTAGAATTGGAGCCCCCTTTCACTCCACCTGAGCTAAGGAAAATATCGGAAGCTGTAATTCTTGAACTATTGCCAACGAAATCAAAAGAGGCATACGAAAAAAATATGAAAAGTTTACTAGTTGGTGCTCCAAGAAGAAAGTGAGTGCTGTAACAGAAAATGTCCTAATTGCTTACTTTGAAATCTTATCCAAGAGCCATAGAAGCTCAACCTTATGGAAAAGATATTCTATGCCGAAATCAGTACTAAATATTAGATAAAATATTGACATTTCCAAGTTTATGAAGCTGCAATCATTCTTGAAAAACACTTCAAATGGATATGTGGCCAAAACGTCGAAGATTCTCCAACTTGACGAAACAGAAAGCACCAAATGTTGATTATTTTGCTATAAAAGTATGTTAACTTTATATATTTTTAATTACAAACTTTATCTTACATTATTATAATTTTTTTAATTTTCAGGTTGTATTGGGTTATTCTGGTGCATGCAGGCGAGATGTTAATAGATGACATCGAATACAAGATTAATTCAATGTTTTAACAGTACCTGAAACCTAAACAGATCAACCGAGATTATTTGCAATAAGAAATGATTTTTGGATAAATTTGGTCAAAAAGTATGCTAGTTGAAAACCAGCTAATACAAATTTATTTTTCATAAATTACTGAAACGGACGTTGTACAGTATAAACCATTAGAAAAAATAAAATAGGTGAAATGCCGAGGATAATTGCAACATATTTAAAACTTCCTAATCCGGAATTATTTTCTGGGCATTGTTTTCGGCGGTCGTCGGCATCACATATTGCAAATAATGGTAGTGACTTAACTCTCAAACGCCATGGTGGGTGGCATAAAAAAAAGTTTCTTTTTTCTATGGTGGGTGAAAAAGCTTCACTGTAGCGGTAAACTATGTAAAAGCCTAAAAAAAAATAATAGAAGTTGCGGCAATGCTGTCGAAATCAGTTAATATTAGCAGAGCAAAAATTCCAAGTGCATTTGGACAGCATGGTCCTACCCTGTTTCGAGGAACAATTAATGTGCAATACCGATAATCAACAACACATTAATGTTCAACAAAATCGTAAGCAAAACATTCCAGTAATTTCTATAACTGCGGCAGAACACAGAATCGTCAGTTTCTGTAAATATTTATAACATTTGCACTCTTCAAAAAATAAATTTTATGTCCTACCAGTACATTAATTGAAATTAATAACTTTATTTTAAGGTATCTTAGATACAAAATAACGCTCCAGGGCAATTATTTTCTTCATAAGAACACTAGGGGCCGGTTGCAGAAAGCAATGTTAAGTCTGGTGTTAGCTAACGCGACGTTAAAGTGAACAAAAACGAATCAAATCTCAAATGTTTATGGCAACTAATACATTAGTAAACAAAATTTGATGCGATTTTATTCACTTTGACTCAACGTTAGCTAACACCAGACTTAACATTGCTTTCTGCAACCGGCCCTAGGTTTATTATGAAAAATTAACAGTATTTGTTTCCATGGATACAACAGTATTATGCACCACTGTCACAATGAAAATTAATGACAGCTCAGCTAATGTCACAAATCTAACTTAGATCAGCTAACTAGATCAATCTTAAATACTATATCATAGTAATTATATGAATTGAATATGAATATGAATTAGGTAAGAAAATTGGTAGAACATAAAACCTTGAAGGCACCACGGGCATTATGAGCTAAGAGACCGCGATTGTTGTACACACCTCGGGCTAAAGCCCTCGGTTAGTACACTAACAATCTTGGGCTCATATTTTACTCATAATGGCCTTGGTACCTTAATAACTATTAATGTTGTAAATATTGACCATTCTTAATTTAATTTCTATTGCATAATAAATATTATATTTTCTTGAATCCACTTTTTCTTCTTACTTCTCAAAATTTTCACTATTATAAGTGTGATCAATACCTAGAATAAACATAGTCTTAAATTGATTGCATCGTATTGGTATTGATAATAACATTTTAGAAAAGGCAACACTTTGTGTAATTGTTTACCATAGTTTGGCGAAATTTCCGATATTTCTACTAACGACAGAAAATAGAGGCAGAAAAAAAACAGTGACATTGACGTTGCATTGACATTATTCGTAACCTGGAAACAGCATATAAAAATAAAAAGTTACCAAAACTTGAAGTAGGTTGAAGCTCATTCTAGTTCTAATTTTGACTAAAAAGCTTGCTGGAATAACGTCATTCTAATACAAAAAATAAAACGAAATGTTTGTTTCCATCCTAAAAAAATATTCAATTTTGATTTAATGTAATTTCTTTTGTACATTTTTGTTCTATTTTTTCGCAAAAAAAATCCTATTTAAAAAGGCTACCAAAATTTTAAATTGTTGGGATAAAAATATAAAAGATATTGAGGCACTAAGTAATAAAATGGGATAGATATAAATAAATTAATATACAGTGTTTTCGTAAAGTAGTGGATAAATTCGTTAAAAATTCCAGGAATAACTTTTGGAAAACACACTGGGACCCGTTGATTTTTATTTTTATTTGCTTATTTTTTCAAATACAATCTACATATACAGGGTGATGTCATCGATGTTTTTTTTAATGGCAACCCCCTTTTTTATTACGGAATTTGAAAGAACGCATTTTTTTACTTACGCTAAGCTTATTTTTGAGTATAGGTCACATGACCAAAAGTGAAAATGGCAAAATACTAAATATAATTGCAATGGTAACTTCAAAAACAACTAAAGTACGTTTTTTTCTATAAAAATTATCAAGGCCAAGATAAAATTGGCAAAACTGCTTTTTTAGAATTATTAGAAAATTTATTTTCATCAGGTTTTTCTGTAAACGACTTGTGCCATTATGACATTTAAAATTAAATTGTCAGGTTTTATTTTTTGAAAATAAATATGCGCAAAAAACGGAATCTTTTAAAACTAAATGTAAAAAAAAGCAATTCTGAAGTGTGCAGAGGAACTGTTGGATCTGCAGCTTAACATGCCAGACGAGGAACCTGACGAAAAATTACCTAAAAACGAAACTCCTTTAATGTCAGATTTTAAATTTTCCAATAATTTTTAGTTCTAAAAAGTTACTAAAACATATTCTACCAACATATATTTTTTAAAGGAATCCAAGTAATGCCAACATAAACCCTAAATCCTTTGACCTTCAAAATTTTTATAGGAAAAAAACCTACTTTAAATTAAATGTTCAAATGGTGCACCGGGTGCAGCACCTGACAGTAGCCAAGACGACCGACATGTTTTAGTTGATTGCTGCCATTGATAAAAAAGTAAAACTATACTTCCTAAAATTAAATTTAGTGTTTTGCCATTTTAAAATTGTATTCCTTAATACTTGGTCATGTGGCCTATATTCAAAAATCAACTTAACGTAAGTAAAAAAATGCGTTGTTTCATATTCCGTACTAAAAAAAGGATTGCCATTTATAAAACACATCGATGACGTCATACCTCTTGAGCCTTGTATGTATAGATTTTATTTGAAAAAATGCGCTAAAATCAAGGGGTCTCAGTATTTTATCCAAAAGTTATTACTTGAATTTATTCACTACTTTACGAAAGCACTGTATATCAGATTTACTGCGATGGTTGCTTCAAATTGAAATTACGCTATGTAGGAAAGTCACGGAAATTTTAGAGTACGGGTTAAAATAACTTGTAAAAAAGTACTAACGATACTGTTTTACTTTTTATTCATAAACGTTTTCAAAGAGTCGACCTTATACTTGTGGCTTGTAAGAAACGCTCGAGTCAATAAAGTTGTGCAAAGCACTCACTTTGGGAATACGCTGGACGAACATCCTAGACAAACGAGATCGTAATCAGTTAGAATACTAACTAAAGCTCCATTCAGACACGCAAGCCAGCAAAATCATAATCAGATGATGATCTGCATAATGTCGCATTTTTGTACATTCTGCAACGGCAGATGGAATGGATGTTACTGTAAAACAGATTATGGTATTGAGGTAGACACTTCGCTAAAATCAGTTTCTTGTAGTTTTTCAAAAGTGCACAATGCGTTTCCTTAGCCATGACAAGGCATCTACGTCGCAGATACAGTTGGATAATTGTTTACTATAACCCACTAAGCTCTTCATGTGCATTTGTTAAAGCTAGAGATTGAACTCATTTGTTGAAGGAACACGCAGTAACAATTATTTCAATACAGATGTATTCCATGAAATGTATGTGCAGATTTATACCGTGTGTCCACAGGAGTACGCACCATAGAGATAAAATAATGCTAATAGAATATAAATATCAACCAGTGCTATGACCACCGATCCTTTTCTTGTACCATTTATAACAATATTGTTTCATACAGTGGCGGGTCAGAAGCCAGAAAACGTTTTAGCGTGCCGGCGAGCACAGCATTAGCCGATCTTTCTATTCTATTTGGTTATCCCTATGGTGCGTGCTCCTGTGGACACACGGTATGTAGTTGTAATATAAATTAAACAGCAATTAAATTGAAGTAAAAATGCGAACGGCCAAGATAAGTAGTCAATGATACAAATGCACGGAACTACTAAGAGTTACATAATGAACTATGAAGTTCGCATACAATTATCTGGAACTTTATTTTATATACTTTGTATTGTTGGGAAACAAATAATTGCTCTTTATATTTGCGTTTAAATGTTTGAAGCGAGACGGTTTTTAATCCAAGGGGTATTGAATTATAAACTCTGGATACTAAAAAAGAAAACCCCCTTTGAAACAGAGCAGTCTTATGAATTGGTGGTGTTATAAGACCTTTGAAACGTAAATTTAAAGAATGCACATCAGTACGAAATCTTATTTTATTGTACAAATATGGTGGTCGTTCTTCAAGAATGATTTTATGACAGAGCGTGGCATACTGAAGCAATCGTCTGTTATGCATATTGAGCCATTTTAAATCTTTTAATTTGTGGGAGATTCTATCAAATTTTCTTATTCCATAAATGAAGCGAAGACAAGAATTTTGAACTCGCTGGATTCTGCGAGCGAGATCTTGTGTTATGGACTGACCATAGACCTGATAACAGTAAGAGAAATGTGATAGCACTAATGTTTCGCAAAGCATTGATTTTACAAGAATTGGTAAGCAATGTCTATGAGGAAAAAGAATTTTTAAATTTAAATAAGCTTTTTTTATACAATTGGTTATATGAGTTACATACCTAAACGAATTATCTAGGGTCAATCCCAAGTTTTTTACTTCATTCACAATTGGAATTACATTATCATTTATTTTGAAAACGGCAAACGGCTGTATTTCTATTATATTGGCTGGATTACCAAAGAATATTACATTAGATTTGGAAGGATTAATAACTAAAGAGTGTTCTGTTGATGTTATAAATATTTGTTTGAGATCATCATTAATAGGGTTAAGTGGAAGAGCAGCAAACGTAGCCCGTTTGCTGAACTTCGCCCAAAGAATATATTAATCTTTAATTTAATTTATTTTGTATTTTCATTAATAAAAGACATTTATTATTATTATTATTATTATTATTAATATCATTAAAACATTTCCGAAAAGATTCCTTATTGAATGAGTACAAGAGTTGCATATCATCGGCAAACATATGCATCGAACTTGATTTGATATGCTTTTGAAGATTGAAGGTGTAAATGGTGAATAGCTGAGGTCCTAAAATAGAACCCTGTGGAACCCCTGTTTTCACAGCCATGTAGTCTGAAGAATTTCGGTCTAAAATTACTTTTTGGAAACGATCCTCTAAGTAATTTTGTAGAAGAGAGCACGCATTTGAACTGAAACCAATATATTTTAAAATATGAGACATTGTATTGTGATTCAAGGTATCAAACGCTTTACTGAAGTCCAATAGTACTAGAGCCGTCATATCGTTATGATCATAAGCAGATATTATGTCATCAGTTATATGCATAAGTGCAGTTGTACAGCTGTAACCTGAACGGAAGCCAGATTGTGTATCTGGTAATATTTTATTGCCGTCAAGATAGGATTGAATTTGTGAGCACATAACTTTTTCTAGAATTTTGGAAAATACAGGTAAAATACTTATTGGTCTCAGGTCTTTTAATTCAAGAATATTTGGCTTTCTTGGCAATGGTATGACTAATGCTTTTTTCCACAATTTTGGTACAACATTCTTCGCTAAGCAGAAATTAATCAAATGGGTTAGATAAGGTAATATGGTAGGACAGCAAAGTTTGATTAAGTCAATATTAAGTCCATCGATTCCTTTAGATTTACTCTTAATCGTGTTTATAATTCCGACTATATCCGCAATATCAACACTGTGAAAATTGAATTCTTCGTTGAGTTCATTTAGTTTGTGGTTTTTATAAAAATCTAATACATTACTGTTATTATTGTTGACGTTTGGTACACTATTTATAAAAAAATTTTTGATTGAATCGGGTTTATTTAAATGTTCTGGTATGGTATTGTTGCTTTTGCAATTGTTCACACCCAAAGATTTAATTTCCCTCCATATGGATTTAGTATCACTGCCATCGGATACAAAATTAAAATATGCTTTTTCCTCCTTCTTTATAGCTAACGTCACAGAATTTCTTATCGATTTGTAATATTTCCAATGTGCTAAAGATTTGGAATGTTTATACCTATTATATGCCTTATTCTTTAAGTTTATCATAAGCTTGATAGTGTCAGTTATCCATGGCTTTCGTTTATGGGTACTTTTAACTAATTTTAAGGGAGCATGCAAGTCAACGATGTTAATAATATTATTTGTAATGAAATCTACTTTTTCATCAGCATGGTTTAAGTAAAATATGTTTTGCCACGGAATTAAAGATAAGTCTTTATGAAAATGCTCCAAATCGAAGTGTTTAAAGCATCTAATAGTTTTGTACAATATATTATTAGCAGCAGGTAATATTAGAGTGCAATAGATAGTATCGTGATCAGAAAATTGTGTATCTGCTACCTCATAATCACTAACTAAATTGGAATTTGAAACTAAAATGACATCTATAAGAGTTTGTGAATTTTCTGTTGTTCGTGTAGGAAAATCGATAATTTGACTTAAATTGACACAATCTACCATCAAATTAAAATAAGTACTGTCATTTGTATTTTTTAATAAATTAATATTGATATCACCAGTGCAACATAAAAAATCATGCACAATTGAAATCATCGAGCAAGTCTTATCAAATTCGTCACAAAATAATTTATAGTCCATTGAAGGTGGCCGATATACAACTCCAATTGCAACTGATATTCTATTAATCTTAAAAGTCAACCATATTTGCTCAATATTATTATTCGTATCTATTACCGTAAATTTATGAGTATTTTTCAAATATAACGCCACACCACCACCAACTCGTCCTTGCCTATCGTATCTTACCATAGAAAAACCTTGTAGCTTGAGTGCCTCATTTGTAATATTATTATTTAACCAAGTTTCAGTAACAGCAATACAATCAACATTTGATTCATTAACAAAATCTCTAACTGAATCTATTTTTGGCAATAATGATCGTACATTGAAGGACGCTAGCTTAAATAATTTTTGAGTCATGAATAACAATACAAATTTTCAAAATAAACAACACATGTAAATGTAAAAACTTAGGCGAGCTGAACTAATCTTCTAATACTAAATATTAAAAACTATCGTTCTCAACATATCAGTGAAACTAAGGACATGCACAATTTTGTGTTTACGATAAGAAAACTAAAATTTGTAAATTTATGCTAACAATAAAACCAAGTAATATGCTAAGAGGTAGGCTCTTTCAACTAAAGAGGAAATGCATGGCATCCTTTTAAAGAACTTATTGAAAAAACTAGGAATCAGACAAGTCATCCAAACATTTGATTTGTTTAATGGCATTATTAATTTTAACAAGTATCTTGCCTTCGTTAGTCCATATCGATTTTCCATATTTCTTCGCGGCTTCCTTGTACAATTGGTAGCGGTGTTTAGTTAAGTCCTCCTTGATTACGATGCGTGTTCCTTTCAATTTACTTTTATTTTGATATACGAGATATTTACATATCAATGATATTCTACTACATGAATTTCAAATTACTCCTCTCAGGGTAATGCCTCTTTTCACCAGCTACAACGAACCCAATTAGCTACAGACTCAAATTATCATGTAGTAGAAAATGGAAGATAACCATCTGTCCTCTGGACAAACTAGGTAGGATAAAACATAGACTATTAGTTGTAGCTCTCCAATCGTTTTGATGTATTAAGAGGTAAAGAATTAGATGAATTACATAAAGACTATGATGGAAACTCAGCGACGCGAATCATCTCCGGTGTTTATATCCTGTGTTCAAATTATTGAACCCTATCTAATTTGACACTTATAAGAGAACTCAGAAGAGAAGTTTTAGAGCAGCAATTAGAAGTTTACATTGGCCCACTAATCTAATTGAACTTGAAACACAAAGATGTCAAGTTATCAAACAGTTTTCGTTTTTATTACCTCCCTCGTCTGAAAGACGATGGAAGTATTGTAATCACGAAAAACCACCTTTAGAGATTTCTTCAGATCTTCACGTTTCATGGTCCCTAGATGACGAAAAACAGATTTTCTCAATTCCGTGTGTCTGTCTGTCTGTTGGCGGTATAACTCAAAAACTATTTGTCGGAGGAAGATAATATTTTGCATACACATTATATATTGTGTTGAAATGATTGACTGTACAAGGATGCACGTTGCGGTGCCTGTTTGTTATGAATGCCTTGATTTATAAAGGTTATTTTAAATTAGAAAATTAATTAATTAGGGCAATTCACCACACAATTCTCCTGTTAATTTATACTGTGCTTACTTTGCCTGTCAGTAATTTAAGGCTAGTTAAAATAAAATGTATTGTTTAATATTTAAATAAATTGGTTGAATGCCCCTTTTTATATTTTATTGAATTGCAATACTCTATACTAGCTCACGGAAAAACACAAAAAACTCTTTTCTCAGGTGGGATCGGGATTTTACTATATTCAAAATGTATCCTTAATTTTAGGCTATATGTCTCAAAGTAGCTTATATGCTCGCTTTTAGTAGATAATATTTGTAACCTCAATCTGACAGATAAAACACATAAGGTTGTTCGCGCAATATGGCGATTATCTGAACGTTCTAATAGTGAAAATAGACGAGGAAGCGTCAGGTAAATAATTTGAATATTGTGCTTAGCAACAAAACCTTCAATTCATTGTCATTAAGATGACGTAGGACCCACGCCAACAATCAATTGTTTCTGATGCTTGAAAATTTTTCGCAAAAACGCAGATTCTGATGACGCCTTCCAATTTGTGAAGCCCACGGAGTATTTGGACTCTTAGGAGTGCGATAGGCCTTTTCAGCAAGGTTTATTCTTGTATTTAAATAGTTTTTCCGACTTCTGACACTTGAATTGCATTTAATTCCTACCTTGTAAAGATTGCCGCAACTTGGCTCGGAGATGATCGAAGACGACGCTGTTGGGATATCTGAGCCTGTAGACGTTTTCCTGTCCGCAAATATAGATTCGGACGTTCTTGCAGACCCCGCGGATATCCTAGATTGCTGACCTCTGGGTTCCGATGCTTAATTGACTTGTAGTCGAAGTTCCAAAATTTCAGATGCTCGGCTGCCGATCACATTCGGAGGCGATTTTGGGAAAATCTAAATTTATCGACGTAGAACTTTACACAAACGCTCCCACAACTGGCCGAACACTTGTACAATAAAATAGACCACTTTTTATATAGGTAAGCGCTTTTATTATCGTAAAAAATATAATTAAAGAAGTACAAATTTTGGGGAAACACGCTTCAATAATTTATTCAATTGTTCTCTCATTTATTAACAACAAAAAGCATCATGTTGCTATGTTACCGTGATTTTCTGCTATTAATGAGTAATTAGTTTTGATAACAATTAACTATGAACGGGGTAAAGTTTGAATACATACATCTTAAATTGACATTTTCTTAAGTCTGGAAAAATTGTCCTTTGCTTATAACTATCATTGTTTCTTCTCGTTACACACACAAACGTTTTTTTTTAAATCACTGCTCTGCTTTTTGCACTTTGCTTTTTTATTAAGGCGCTGGTTGAGTTCACCATTTTTACACGTCACTTGCTTTTCTTCTCTTCCGTTGCCTGATTCTTAATTGCTCTCTGCAATTTACTATTCCCTTATCTTGCTTTCATTTATCTTTCAGATTGCTCACCTTTCCACTACCCTTTGCTTTTATTAATAACTGCGCTCATTTAGTATGCACCTTATAAACCTTTTGTGTCAATTACTTTCGTTTGGTCTGGCTTTAAATATGCCCAAACCTATAATTTTGATTGTATTATTTTACTGAAACCTCAAATTCAAACCATATGAGATATGTTTTGCTTTTGCGTGCCTTTATCCGACTAATTGCTGCTATTCGCATCTCATTACCAATTCATTTAATATTTTTGGTATTGTTTAAAATTGCAATTACATAATAGTTATTTAACCAACAAGTATGTTAATAAAGGCGATTAATAATCGAAACTGTTTAAAGCACGCACGAGCGATAGCGAGTGAGTGCCTTTAACAGTTGCGATTATCAATCGCCCATTAACAAACTAGTTGCTAACAAAATTTTTTCGTTGACCACAAAATTTTAATTTGTGGTGAAAAATTTTATTAATACAACTAACCTCCATGCAAAATATGATTAAAACGTCAAAATCACAAAAACAGTTAATTAATGAAAAAGAGTGTATTAATAAAAAATAGTGTATTAATGGCATCTATTAATCCATCCTCTTTTAGGAAAAATCACAAAAACAGTTAATTAATGAAAAAGAGTGTATTAATCAAAAACAGCCTATTAATGACATCTATTAATCTATCCTTTTTTAGGAAAAATAATTCATTAATATTGAAATTAACCAGCGGTCAACGAAAAAATATTTTAACTCTGTGCTTTATTGACTTGGTTAGATATTTCGCACTGAAAACAGAGCAAAATTGTGGGCTTAAAACCATTTCATAATATACCTGGAATATATACAGGGTGAGCACATTAAAAAAATAAAATTTTGTTTATTTTTGCGTTAATTTTGAAATAGAAGAAAGTAATAATTTTCATATAGGTTAGGCTTACACTTGCTGAAAATAGGACTCAACAGATACACGATAATGTTATAAAAGAGTCGAATCGTTTCAACAATAAGGCCGTTTCCTTAAATAGAGGCGCGCGCCACATTCATTTCAAATAGCCTCGATGACGCAGTTCGACTTGTGGATGCAGTTACGATTTCTACGCAGGTGCGGTTACGATCGCTATGCAGATGCCGCGGGTTCAAATCCCAGCGTTTATTAGAAACCTGAAGATATTTTTACTTCTAACTTAATTTGATTTTTAAAAGTTATTTAGTACCGCTATTCAGAAGTAAATGTCCAGCTAGGTGCGTATACCCATTTCCCTTTTTATTAGTTTCCGTTAGTGCTATCAATTTTATTTTCGCCATTTATATTCATTTTGCTAGTTTCTGTTCCTTGCCGGTTATTTCCTTATTGTTTCAGATTTCTCCATACTCCATATCTTTATCTGTTGTCGTAGGTTGTCTTCTTCATTCTATTTCTTGTTATCTCCATTTGGTTTTCGATAGAGGGTTTTTTCCTTAGCAGGCTTCAATACTTTTCTTTTACCGTTTCGCCGGTATATCTGTCCATCTATAAATAATTTTCCTTTCTTTTGAATACTGCCAAACACGAATCATAGGCGACTGTAATTAATCATTTATTTGATCTTTATGGTACTATCCCAATGATCACTGAATTTGAACGGCTGTCAATACAAAATTTATGTTGTTTTAGATATTTACTGAACATTGAAATTATAAGAATTGAATCAAGTTTGGTATTATATAAGAAGATAAAGTTATTATTGTCCATTATTGAACCACTAACGTCTCGACTTCGTCTCGACGTTAAACGATTCACTCGTGGATAAAATTAAACTTTATCGTCTTGCATAATAAATAAGTATTTTACAATACATAGTAAAGTTGTGCTTTATCTATTAAAATCTCCATGGTAAAGTAACATTTTAATGATGAGTGTGGATAGAATGTAACTTTATTCATTAGTGGATAAAATAGACCATAATCTATAGCAACTAACAAAATACATACCTGTATATTGGCAGCCAGCACACAACTAAATAATATGATTATTTCTTAAAATTATTTATTAATTTTTGAAACTTATTTATCTAATTAAATGGAGAGATTGGAAACCATTTTGTGCCACACGTGAATAAAAGGATTTGATCCACTCGGAAAAATTACCTCACTCGGCTCTGCCTCCTAAGCTAAGATTTCTCCTTATGGATAAAATGTCTATTTACCCCTACTATACATAACTATTTACTTTGTTTAACAGAGCTTTTTATATTAAGTTCAATTGCTTTATCTTGTTATCCGTTACAGAACCATTGTTTTTTGTATACAGTGTGTTTTATAAGTAAAGGCTTAAGCAGAAACTGAAGATTATACGGATTCAAATATAAAGATGAGGCCGAATATGCCTTAGTAGAACGGCGCCCGTTACTGAGACAAAGGATGTTACAGTTACAATTAATTTCATTATGTTCTATATTATATTGTATCTGATTCGCTATGAACAGTCCGTTAAGGTATCTTGTATTTTAAATCTCTGGAATGTGCGATTCAATTTTCTACCACGCAACAAATACATTTGTTCCTTAACGAACACAAAAAAATGTTCACGAGGCAAACTTTGAATAAATTCAAATTTAAAAAATAAAATAAATAAAAATTATCGGCTTACCCAAAAGCCCCAGGTCTGTAACACCTAATACAGAATATTTTAATGCAACGAAGCCATAACACTAAAATATCTAGAAATGCTTTAACACGTTCACGAACACTAAAAAAGATCTCTATAAAATCCAGAATTGGTTTCTAAATGTAAGATTCTGCATATAGACCACAATAATCCTTGTCACTACTATTATCTAAACATTCTATTACTAAAATACTTCGATCACCATGAAAACCATAGTATCACAATCATTTCCAATCTCTAATGGAAGCACCACATACCACATAAGGAAAATAGTCAAGAAAACCAACTTATCTAATCAAACTCGCTTTTACGAACTCTAGCACAAAGCTACATCTAACTATTTAGACATCTTATGTGGGACCTATACTGGATTACCCGACTCCAATCTGGACCTCATACTTTGTCCAAAGAAGATTGACTAAAGTTTCAGCGATCCAACGATGCCTAAGTTATCCCAACCGTTTAAGAAAACTTCACCTAGCTATGTTAAAAGCGAGAAGAACTCTTGGAGAGTCCAAGCAATTGGACGTTGTGTTGGGTCTCCTTTATATTTTTTTGTAAATATTCTATTGGCATTATATCATTTTCCTTTGTATATTTAATAATAGTAATACTGTGCAACACTGTATCTATTTGTATCCTGCAGCTACATGTGTAAGTGGAGTATAGTTGATAAGCATTGGCAATGTATTGTAGATCATATAACCCTAACAATGGTTTAGTTAGCTTGTTTTGCTTATTGTACATAACAATAAGCTAAAGCTGCAATTACTGCTTTTAGTAGCATAAACAAATATGTGACTGTAACCACACTAATTGCACTAACTGATGTAACAGTTTGGAATTTTTGTGAAGATATTATACTTATGATAATAATATAAAGAAAAAACGTATAACTGACTGAAATGGAAGAGTTTAGTCAAGCTGCAAAAATATTAATCTTCTGAACATAAGTAATATTTTAACTGCATAAATCGAATATGTTAGGGAGCAAGCCAACCCACGAATTGCATTAATTCCTTAATGACACCTTTCGAAGAAGAGACATTTATTAAGAATTGGCACAGTAAGAAACTCAATCAAACATCGAAAAATATTCATCAAAATGCTTGGTTTGCCACAACCGAATATCTATATTACTAGCTTTTGGGCCCACCACATAAGTGGCCGTACTATGACTATAATAGCTTTTTCTATTTAAAAATGAAATTGTAAATAAAAAAATTGCAGAAGAAAATGTTTTAACGTCTTTAATATAGAGTATTCAAAATTATAAATAGGTAAAACTATCTTAATGCTAATAATAATACTCAAACAGTAAACGGAAAAGCTTAGCAATGCGACTTACACGAATTCGAAACGAAACAAAATTTGCAGTTGGTGGCATTCGAATATGCGAAATACAATTACGAGTACTAGTGACACTAACAACTTACCAACTACAAAGGCGTGCATACCATGTTTGCTTGTCGCTGCGCTATAAAGGACATGCGACACTAATGCCGATTGGGGACAATGTGCCCGATCGTTGTTGTTGAAATTGTGACGGCTAGATGGACACGTAGATTCAGGCACAACACACGCTTATAGAGAGTGTTTTGAAAATATGCAGAAGTATTCTATGATCAAAAATAGATAAAAAAAATCCAATAAATACGTGTCCGCAAATGCATTGTTTCTAAGACATTAAGCTTTAAAGTTTCAACGTGGGTCACTTTTAATGTAATATGAAATATGGAAAATGAGGACTAAATGTTTTACCTTTTTGGAAACGTGGATAATGGTATCAAAATTAGTTAGTGAAGTTGTTGGTCAAGTGAGTGTACTATTGAAATTCGACGGAAATAAGTCACATTCAGTTTCAATAACGTAATAGTGGATTTTTCTTTATGTGAAAAACGGATATTTTATGTACTGTGCAAGTTGGAGTGACTGCGAGGCTGCAAGGCTCTATCAAGAGTCCTTCCAAAATCGACAGCAACCGAATTATAAAACATTTGCTGCATAAAATTCATACAAATTGTTTTTTTAATTGCCTACATTAAACCTTTAATGAATTTATTTGCCGACACGGGTTTACTATAACTTTTTAATTTATTTTTGACAGTACAATACTTCTGCAAAGTGTGTTCTCTTATTTCAGAAACACCTCGTATGTAAGGATGATGCTATTTTTGTACGGACATTTAAGAAACATTTCTGCGAAAAATTATATTATTTTTGTACTTTCCTTTCTAAATAAATTTGACATACCAAATATTTCTACCCATCGGCATCGTTAGATTGATACGATGAACAGTAGCAATTATAATATATCAGTCGGTCGGAATGAACGTTTGAAAACACTAACACAAGTTTATAGTTCCCATGTTGCATATGGTGTTCGTGTTCATATTTTCGGCGGAAACCGCGATTCGCAGTCAACAAAGTTTTGCACCGGTTAGTGACAATTCCGTAACTTTCGGATCGCAGGATCGTAGTCGAAAAATATTGTACTCATTTTATATTTCCTCCATTGTTTATAGGCAAAATCTGGTCTACGTATTAAAAATTTACTGATTCAATTCGAGTGCAGGTTTAAGGCAGGTAATTGGAGTTGATAGTGATCATATTAAAATTAAGCACTCTGATTGGCCACCGCGGGTATGTATTTATAAAACCCTAAATGTAATTATACTATTAATGAGGGAATCTGGTAAAGAAGTAAAGGCATGTGCAATATTTTGTTTTATCTACTCCTACTGTTTAATGGCCATGAATTATGATTCATAATTCACGGTTTGCAGCCAATCATAAAATTCTATTTTCATAATTCAATAGTTTGCAAGTTGCAACCAATCAGAAAATTCTATTTTCATTATTCAATAGGTTGTAGCCAATCACAAAATTCATTCTTTTTATTAAATGACTTTTGAAGTTAACAGCTGTCACAAATGTCATAATTCGGAAATATTAACACAAAACTTCTATTGCATAGGAGTAGATAAAATATCGTATTACATTCGCGTTTATGGCCATTATTCACCCAGATGACTTGCGCCACGCGCTTTCGGCTTGTGGAGCAAATGTCATCTTCGTGAATAATGGCTGTCATAATCGCTCATATAATAATATACTATAATTTTGAGGCATTATTTTGGTTTTATTCTGCAATTACATACTCCCCACCATAGATCGAAGCTAGTAAACTTCCTTCCGTTTATCCATTGCGATATAAATGTTTAATTAATAGTTTTGATTGAATATCTAAAAATGTTTAATTATTTAAAAACTTATAAAGACTACTTCTCAAGTTTTTATTGGTGTAAAATGTTCACTTCGAACTCCCGAGTAAAATTAGATGAAATAATTGCACAAAATCTAAGCTTATCGTTAGGTAGTGGCTTTTACCACTTGACTGCTTACTTTGAACATCGGCAATTAAATTAGCCAAAACCCCACGCAGGGAAACGTATTATGAAAATTAACCGGTAATAATTTTAAAGTAAGTGCCTACTTAACTTGAAATCATCACACAGAATATGTTAGCGGCAGTTTGCTGAGATGTGAATTCTGCCATTTAGATTAATTGGAGTTAAGCTTACAGTCTGAAGTTGTCTGTTTAATGTGAAAACTCAAGAACCTTACGTTGGTTCCGCAGATACGGCACGCGTTTATCTTTCCGCGGACAGGGTAGGCTCATTTAATACCTTATTATGTAAATTTAAGTACAGAGTGTGCACTATCCAGTTTCGATATATCCGAATAAAAAGTTATTGAGCTTTAAAGCTGCAATCAAATTCACGTATTTTGTTTTAGCAGCTGGGGTGTCGAAACGGACAGCGGTATCTTCTTTTAATAAAAGGCGAACCGAGTTCGTAACACAAACAGTTGGACATAGCGACATCTGCTAAAGTAACGTTTGCGGTTATGATGTCAGCTGGCCGCATTTTCAGTGAGGCGTGACATCGTTTGGTTGTACTGCAGGCAATGACAATTGCTGATATTAATTACATTCCCAGTTTTTAGCTTTGCCCAGTGAATGTGAAACATTTGCTAATAAAAGAATTCGTTTATATGTTATTTGTTTATCGAATTTAATCAATTCAATATTGAGTGCGAAATATTTTACTGCATTTTAATCATTTGCAGGTATAAATTGGAAATAAAAGCAAATTAAATACACTACTAAACGCACTGTTTCTACTTTTTCGGCAGTAGTGGATTCCATGCATTATTTAACTGGTTATTTACTTTTACAGGACAACTATAGATTTAAAATTACTACATCAGAATGTTAGAATGATTGGGAATTTAAAAAAATACCTTTCCTCGTACAGTGGCTTTAGAAATGACCGAACGCTGATTAAGGACGTATGTAGGCAACCCATTTAACAGGAGTTGGTATTACTGTAAACATTTTAGTTTTCGTGGCAGTGACATCCGAGTGGTACTGGTGGTAAACACCTTATCATGTTAGCATTTATTAATTTTTCATTCAGTAAAAATCAATAACAATTAAATCAACCTAGCTCTTATGAAAGCAGTCTTAATTATTCAAAATCATAAAATTTTACATCGCAAGGAATAAACTAAGGTAATACGGAATAATTTAATACAATACATTTTTTATTATAAATTGTTTATTGATACAAAATTTATTCAAGTGTCCTCATGTAAAGTGGAAACCCCAATTTAAATCAATTCAATTTTCAGTTAGTTTTAGGACAAATAGTATATTTCTCTTAAGATACCATAAAACCGCCATACTTTGCCTAGGGGGTTAACTTTGTACATGTTAGACTTTTTTTGATAAAATTATTTTAGCAATCTGCCAACGTGTAAAGTCAGTTTGTTGGACTCACCATCCCAGTGGAGGTACATTGGCGAAGGTGTGCGGATGTGTCTACGACAACATTCTATAAAATGTGGTTGAAATTGGTCATTTTACTAGGTAGAAAGCTAATGTTTTTTGGAGAAGTTGTCGTAGATGCCGAGGTTTTGTGATTAGAATATAAGGTACGTATATGTGTTGTAACTGTACTGCATTTAT
The DNA here is from genome assembly GCA_940337035.1 of Agriotes lineatus. NCBI lineage: Eukaryota > Metazoa > Arthropoda > Insecta > Coleoptera > Elateridae > Agriotes > Agriotes lineatus. The sequence continues at coordinate 57,768,373 of OW679194.1, read as the reverse complement.
TAAATTCATGGTCCAATAAGTAGTTGGCTTCTTTTGTAAAAAAAATCGAAATAGGCAAAGGTTACCCTTAAATAAAAAAAGTATATTTTATTTTTTAAGCGACTTGATGGCATTGGAATTTGTTTCTAACACATTGTTTTTTAATTTTTATAGATATGGGTAAACAAAACGCAGACTTGGCTCCCGTAAATACCAAGATTATACAGATACAGCGTTAGAAAATGCTTTAAATGCAATGCGGCATGGAATGTCATCTAGGGAGGCTGAGACACAGTTCAAGATCTCACATCGAACTCTTCTGAACAAGTTAAAAAATAAACATAATGGATCCGTTGGTCATGCAACAAGCATTGGGTATCATAGAAGCGATGCACTTAGTTGACGTAATAAAAGGTAGCGCAGAGTATGGCAGTCCTATGACTACAATTGAAGTGACGATGCTTCTCAAAAATTTAGATAAAAAGGGAGCAGGGTCGCAGCATTTACAGAAAACTTGCCGGGTACAGAATGGATTCATAAGTTCTTAAGCGTAACTCCACTCAGCTTACAAAGTGGCATTGCCAAAATATAAAGAGAAGCCGAGCATTAAAAACAGATGAAGAAATATTACAGTATTTTGATAATCTGCAAATCACTTTAGATGGGGTTGACCGAGTGTGGATTTTAAATTACTTTGAAACAAACCTAAGCGACAACCCTGGGTCTACTAAATGATATTTTCTAAGGAACAAAGTATACCGAGCGTTGTCTGACTTTTCCCGAAAGTGCTGTTTCTGTTATGTTTTCAGTAACAGTAGCTGGAGAACCATTACCATTATATGTCGTATATAAGGCAGAAAGCACCTCCAAGCTCCTAACCAAGCTTATGATAAAACTAGAGCCAAACTCTCACAAAAATATAATGAGTGGATTCCGAGCAACGGGAATACACCCACTAAATCAAAACGAAGTGCTAAAAAAACTACCCAATGAGAGATATAAGAAGCAAGTTTCTACCCAAAATAGACTCTGCGCTATTGGACTTTCTCAAAGAGCAGAGAATATCCGTCGGTGATGTTAAAGGTGGCCCCTGGGTGTTCCATGGCATATGAAGATTTGGACAAAAATAAAGAAATGTTTCAGAAACCGAGCACATCAAGGCAGTTGACATTGTTGCAAACAACGATTTAAATTCAGATTCTGAAGATATTGTCGAAGGAGAACTAGAAGGGGAAGAAGAGTTGGTCATCGAGAAAGGGTCGTTAGTTATGGTGCGGTTCCAGGGAAAAAAATCCTATATTTTATAAGCGTTGTAATTGAGACTAAAATTAAAATTGATCAGAATCACTGCGTTTGGGTAAACTTTTTGAGAGAGAAAAATTTAAAAGAGAATGAAGATTTTTTAACATAGAAGACAAAAGTTTAGTTAATATTTCTGATGTTAAGCAAATTTTGCCATCTCCTTTAATACATAGGCGAGGTCACAATATTTTCCAATAGACTTCGACAATAATTTAGACCTTAGTTAGGTAGGTAACTAATAACGACTTAGAAACATGGCAAGACTGATTTTATTTTTTAAAAATGTACCTAAGAGAAAACAATGTGATTTTATAATGATATTTTTTCTGTTTTGCTATATTTTAGTTTTTACATTTTATGAATATTTGTACATTGTACCAATATGTGATGGTAGAATAAAAATTCTGTTTACATTTTATAATTGCGTTTGTGTCGTTCCTTATGTTTAAATAAAGTTTTTTTGATATTGAAGTTCTTTTTTTCAGTATACCGTAACAATAATATGTCTATATCTTTTTAAAAAACGATTACAGTGGGCAAAACAGCTAGTAAAAAGCTAACACTGCTAAATATGGTTTTTAAATACCTGGGCAAAGATGAGAGAAAACGGCTTTAACTTTGCCCACTTTATTTTATATATTTTTCATATTTCAACCTGGATTAATTTGTTGAATACTGGGTTAAACACTATGTTTGAATATATCATTTACAATTAAAATTGTTCCTTTACAGATACGATTTCATAACATATTCTTAGAAATGTGGTCTAAGGTGGGCAAAGTATGACAGTTTTACAGTAAATAATTAGCTTATTCTACCCTAAATGCTGTTTAAGTGACTACTCCCGCTCCTGTCATCAACAAATAGCGATAACAACTTAAAAAATAACTGGAAAACAGCAAACACTTATCTTATTGTACTGAAGTTATGATGAGTTGATCGCTACAGCCAACTGACAGCCGACTTAAAACACGCCACAATAAGGGTACAGATAGTGTAATAAATAAAAATAAAAATTGTTAGAAATGTTGTATTTTGTAGACACAAACTAATCCGTCGTTTTATATTATGAAATACTCTCCGCAAGTATTCCTCACTTATATTTTCTATTTCCTATTGAATAGCTTGCTGTCATTTTTCTAGTGTATGTAAACGGTTTCTGTATATTTTAGTTTGAAATGCCCAAATAAATAAAAGTCTAGTGGTGTCAAATCTGGTGAAGGCTTAGGCCACCTTCCGCGACTAATAAGACGATCAGGAAAATTTTCAGTGGTTGGCAATATTGCATTCGTGATCTCCAATCATTTTCAAATAATTCTTGTACCACTGTTATCTTATACGGATACATGTGGAGATTTTTTCTTAAATCCTTATGAAACGATCCAACAGAAATAAAGGAATATATGCTTAAATTACGCTGTAAATGAGCAATTTATTGTTTACATACCACTTTGGGCAGCCAATATGGAAACTGATTTGTGCGGGCTTAGTTGTATTCGATTATTAATGTCACCTACCTTTTCTTCGGTTAAAACGGTAGGTCTGCCTGTTAATTTACTTTTGCAGATGCAGGTTTTGTCTTCGAAACAGTGAATAATAATACGCTTATGGTGAGCAAAAGCATCGTAATTAATTTGTACACCTGGAAACGCCTCAGCAAATTGTTGGATGAATGACTGAATGGAATATGGCCACAAACCATGCTGATTTCGGGTTCCAGTGCGAAAGTGAGCTAATAGAATAAATCCATCTAGTTCAGGTGTGAACCTTTATAATTTGTAATCTAAAATAAGAATATAACCTCAAAACTTTAAATTTGTAAACTAGTGTGTATATTTACACCAGACTCAAATACGTTAATTAGAGAAATGCTTTTTGCAAAAGAATAGTACCCTGAAACCACAGAACAGTAACTGAAACCGGCTGAAAACTTCCTACAACATCTTGCACAACGATCGAACGAGGATGAAATATTTCAACGTCAAAACATAATACTGCACGTGTAGCCAACGTCAAATACTTAAAATATTTAGCGCCAAAATAATGACCATTCGCAAACGTTCGATCATTTCTGAAGGCACTGTATAAAAGTATGTTTATGACCTTTAAGATTTTCGCATTTATTTTTGCTCGTAGTAGAGTACCAGTTTGCAGTAACATTATTTTGAAGATGTAAAAAATAACTCTCTAATTTTAAATCAATTACAGGGTATATAAGAAAGATTGGCGGGGTGTGAAGGTGGAAAGAAACACATCATATATAAGCGCCCTTCGGATAATTTTTTTACATGTACTTGTGGAGCAACTATACAAGTGATATAAAATGTCTTCTACTAACGAGACGAAACTGATGTAAACACAGTTTTAGATGATTTCCGTGATTGCTTCAAATGCACATGACACCATACTACTGCTATATTAACCCGGTCTTGTGATGAGACGTCAAGCTTCATTCACCAAATTAAATCAATAAGATCGTCAACTCTAGTTAGGTATATACATCAGCTGTAACTAGATCATGTTACATTCTGATTTTAGCCAACTTCTGACACCTATGGTATCTGCAATTCAAAGTACGTTCTTGGCTTAGCTCTTTACCAGCTAGATAGTTCGCACATTTTTCGTGATTTATCTTCAGACCTTTAGGTGGCGCACGCTTGCACATTTCTGTATCGAACTGCTATTTGTAAATCTTGACGTAATATCATTGATTAACTAAGTAGAAGAAGATACGCAGCTTTACGGAGCTGATTGTGCTGTAGAAATGTAGCGACCTACAGATGGCGCGTCTCTCGCCGCTGTCGTGCGAACATCTAGCTTTGGTTGGATCGTGCTCTGCAGGGCCCCCGCAACCGCGCTTGCAACGCGTGCGCGGGCGCCGCTCTAAAGGGGCGCCAAACCGGAGATTTGTATACAGTTTGAATTTTTATTTCATACTGATGTCAAAAATCACATTTTTCGGATTATTTATGGTACAAAAAATGGAACATTAAAATCCTAGTACTTTAAAGTAAAATTTTAAAATTCAAGTACGTGTTCCTGCATTCAATGTCAGGTTACAGCATATGCTGCTACAAGAGTATCGCCGTACCAATTATTGTAATGATAGTCCGCTGCAACGAATTGTAGGAACTGTTAATAAGACAAATAAAGCTGATATTATTGGAATACCATTTAACACTTTTATTAGGCATATAAAATCTTTATTTGATATGTAACCCAGCAACCCTGCATGCATGTTTTTTTTCGTTACTGTTATTTTATTTTCTTTATATGGTAAATATTAACTTTTGTTGTATTTGGCTGTTTTTTTAGTATAATATTGTAAATGGTATAATCCGTTGAATAAACATTATTATTATTATTATTAGGTATTATTAAAATGATACGTCAGTTGTTGACATGAAATTTGAAATGATTTACAACTTTTTATTTAAAATTCATTAAACTTGCAGTATGAAATAAACCGTTGTATTCACCACGAACGAAAAGTGTTTTTAAAGGTCCTCGCAAGTAATTCCAATTTTCTGGTCTTTAAAATGCCACTTTTCGTTCTAGATAAATAAACTGCTATTAATTTTTCAACAATTTCAAACGATTCCAATGAACAAAGCACTAAGGCACTAAAGAAATTATTTTTTTTAATCTCAATTCATAATATAATGTTCGTTGACATAATGACCTATTCCTATTGTGACAGAAAACATTATATTTTTGTAATCTAATAGCTATTCCTTTAGCTTTAATTATTAAATATAATAAAATCGATTGGTTAGTTAATTCTGTGTGCAATATGCAATACCCTGAATAAAAATTATGATAATCTTTTCGAGGAATAACTTGCTCAAGCTGGAAAACTAGCAGCCGCTCTTGACATAGAGTAAGGTTTTCCTCCGTTAAATACTGTTAGACGAAATCAAAATTGTTCGATTATGAACAGAGGTATGAGACACCTCAAGATCCAAAAACCACGCTTAAAATAAATTTATTTTTTAAAAATAATTGATCAAACACTAAGTTCTTTAAATAGTAGATTTGAAATTATATCTGATTATGAGAACGTTTTTGTTTTTTTAGTGATATTTTTAAATTAAATGAAGAGGATCTTTTAAAAAGCTGTCGTGCTCTACAACAAAAGCTAACTAATCAGAAAAAGAAGGAGACTGAAGTAGAAGAAAATGATTTATTTAACGAGATTAAAGCCCTAAGGTTGTTTTCATTACCTGAAGCGTCAAATCCTTTCGACTTCTACAATATATATTTGAAAACAATCTAACCTCATATCTACCAAATATTACCATTACATTAAGAATATTGCTTACTTTACCTGTGTCTGTAGCTTCTGGTGAGAGATCCTTCTCAAAATAAGTAATAAAAAAAAGTATTTGCGGTCTACCATGTTACAAGAAAGATTATCTGGTTTGGCAATCTTAGCTATAGAGCAAGCCCAAGCAGCATTTTTGGTTAAAATTACGTAATTTAGACTGACAATTGGTACCTTAACCAATTTCAAATAAACCTTATTGACCTAAAATTTACTTAAAATATACTTAAGTGGGGAATTAGAGGACGTCAAGGCGACGTCCTAAATAGTTATATAAGGAATAATTCCCTATTGGCCAGAGAACGTATTTCCCTAAGTAGGTATTTGAGACGTAAACATTACGTGGGACTTATGTCGTATTTTCGTATTTTGGACAAAATCAGTTATCTTTGTCTATAAGCAAACTTTATTTCTCGATCGTCAGTTATCCTCATTATTTTTGACCAATAAGAAATACTGCTACAGAATAAACATATGAAACAAGACACGGGCTAGACCAAACTTATATCGGTATGAGTTGTAACCGTCATTATGGTTAGGTTAATGTTTACTATTAATATTAGCGACTTTGTACATGGAATTGCATAAGTTCTGAAAAGCTGATGTAATTGCCAATCAAAATTTACTGTTATTATGAGCATTGTACTTCCAAAAAATCGGCGCGCCCTAAATATTTTACATTTTAGAACTAATAATAATAAATATTTTATTTGTATTTTTAACATTTTTGTGCTTAAAGCTACCAAAATCGTTTCATATGGTTCCTTAGTTGTGTTAATACAAAAGGTTTTTATTTTATTTTCTTCAGGTGCATAATTATTTATTTATTTATTAACTAGATTTGATTCTAAAAGAGGCTCCTACAAGAAATATGGCGGATGTAAAATCATGTGACCTAAAAGTTTAGATTCCTTGAAGTTTAGACCTAATGAACAATTTGCCCATTAATAAGGTCCAAATTAGTTAAACTGAAGACTTAAATGTCGAGTAATACCTATTTAGGTAAAACTTACCTTGAAGTTGCTAGGCTCCCAAAATATATTTCGACTTAGAAGTTATTAAGACCTAAAATGGTCGTTTAACCCTAAATAGGTTTATTCGACTATTAGGCTATATTTTTAAAGTGAGGTTATGTGTGTACATGTAATCCATGCTGCTGATGGTAAAGTTGATGATTTCAGAGATTTAACAATTGTAGGGGTGAATATTGGATTCGTACGTTTTATTCTGCGATAATAATCAGTAGTGAGTCGATACGGTTTAAACGTACTATTTAATGTTTTCTTTATACGGCCTTCCATAATCGTTCACAATAATAATAAACCTTTGGAACACGCCTCTTCTGACAACATGTATACACACGAAATTGTAAAACATAGAAATTCATCAATAAAACGTTATCGACGGTGCTAAACCTGTGTAAAGGCATAAAGACGTAATTTAAACTAAGAGGCAATTTACTAAATGTTATTGGTTAGGTAAATTAACTTTGAAGTCATATTTGTTAGGAATTGTGACCATTAAGTCTAGAAAGTATAACTGGTAATCATTTAAGTTAAAATTACGTCAACCATACGTAAAATAGGAATTCAGTTTGTTTAATAAGTTTATCATTGACGTATATTTAACTTCAAAGTTAAGTAAAAATGCGGAACATTTGTACGTCAAAATTGAGTAAATTGTCCTTATTCTATTACTACGCCAAAGACTTTGACCATGTAGTCAGTATTTAGGACACCATTACGTATTATTTCCTTAGTGACTAACCTCAAAGTCCCTCTAACTTTTTGGTTAGATTTTAAGGAATTATGACATAATACTTTCTTACAGAATTACCTTAAGGGCGCTTAGACTTTACAGTCGTTTTTTATGGAAAAATTACTTAAATACTACTAAAAAAACTACTAATTGGCAAATATCCGTTATAGGTTAAAAGTAGAAGTTGAAATTACGTACTTTTGACTAAATTAAGTTATCTTGGCTTTAATCTGGTAAAAGTAACTTGTTTTGCTGCTTGGGAGAGATCCTCCATAAAATTCATTTTGGCAATATTATAAAAGAATTTGCAGCAGCCAACTCCAGAAAAAAACCTATTTAATTTTTGGATGATTGAATGTTTTATTTGTTTATTGTTTGGTTTGCTTTTTCCTTTGTAACAAATTTAAAGAAGAATAAAATTTTAGTTTTTAAAATCTGTGTTGTTTCATTACAACATTAAAATAAAATGTGTTTTTGCATTTCGCTCAAATGTTTAAACAGCTACAAGAATATTACAGCAAACCAGGAAATTTAAAAAACATATGTAACAGCTAAAAGTTTTTATGCTTCAAAATATTATTTATATAAGTACTACATACAGGGTGTTATGAAAATGAGTGCAAATATTTTAACCAATGATTGAGCTCACCAATTTCAACATCTTTTCTATTTATCGTTTTTCATTTAATCGCATATTTTTTCAATCATTTATCTCCCCTAAATTTGACAAGCCGCTTGGTAAGCAAATCTACGTTAAAGGTAAATGACACAAGGTATATTATAAAACTGCAAAGTTTTTGCGCAAAAAACATGCGGTTTAATAACTTACCTACCTCAATTGATAAGGTACGTTGCTGATCATATGTGAACTAAAGGTTTTATCAGTAACTATGCAGTTTTTACTGGTTTGCATATCAAAGAAATGTTTTTTGTGTTCTGTTCGATTAAATTGGGATGCGCAAATTGCAGGCTTTTAGAAGAAGATAGTTTTTTATTTTTTTAATTTTTGGCAGGTTTAAAATATATATATCTTTATCAGGAGAAACTAAAGCTGTAGTGAAGTAATAGGTCTATATTCTCTGATACTACGACTATGTTTTTATTTGATGCATTGAGAGTTGTTGTAACTATTAACCGATCAGCATCACTTTCAGCTTGAGAGCAGGGATATTATTTGCAGCTAAAGTTTCTTTTGAAAAATCAATAAAACGACATGAAAGACATTTGCCAGAAGTTTTTCTTGATACAACTTTAAAAACCTGTCCCTTTCAAATCGAATATCTGGTGCAGTTTTCGTTTTTAGACGTCGGTCTCTTTCAGCACATTTTATTCTATGTTTCTGATAATCGATAATTTATCTAAAATTGCACCATACTGTTGAACAAGTTGCCATTTGTTTTTATGTAATAACATTCCTCCGTCCGTCACAAACAGAAAAATCTATTAATTCAGTAATATCTTTTGGAAATTCTACAAAGAGGTTGTAGAAAACACATTTTCAGGCGTTGGAATTTAAACGTATGTATTCGTATGTTATATTTAAATCTATTTAATCTATTTAAATTTGAGTTAATTTAACAATTTAGAATTTTATTTGTATATAATGTTTATTAAATAATAATAATAATAATCGTACAGAATAAAAATTAACCTTTTAATGCTATATTTATAATTACTGAGTAATTCAGAAATAAAGCTATTTTGCCGCTTTAAAGACGCTATTTTTAATTTTTGATAATTTTTAACATACAATTTGAGATCAGCGACCCAAAAAACCCTATATAGATAAGAAATAAAGTTCGAATAAAAAAAATACGCTTTTTCGCCATCTTGGATCCGCCATTTTGTGTTTTAGTTGAGTTTTAATGTCAAATTCGTAATCAGCGACCCCAAAAACCCCTACACATCTAATAAAAATTAAAAAAAAAAAAAAATAAAAAATTAGACCCTTGACGCCATTTTGTAGACGCCGTTTTTGTTTTTAGACCAATTTTGAGGCCAGATTCGTAATCTGTGAACCCCAAAACCTTATGTTATCAAATGTCAGGCAATGGTTTAAATAAATAACGAAGTTATATTTTTTTTAATTAAGAATATATTAAAAAACACTTATTTGTTAATAACAATTGAAAAAATAAAAAGCACACCTTCTCACATATGGGGAACTTTTCTATAAACTTTTTCCGAAATAATAAAAAAAATATTATGTGTTTTTCTCCTATTTGTTTACACTTGTCTCTTTTTTAAACTTTGACGTTTTTATACTATTGGAGAAATTACTTTCTAAATATTCGTATTGTGAACGATTAACCTGGGTTTTTCCAATAAAAATACGAACTCAAGTAAATGAACAGGGGAAACCAAATATTTTGGAAATTGATAGTGAATCTAGTTTTCCCATATTTCGCCGTTAAAATACAAATACCTACGAAACAAATAGATATTAACCTATGTATCGTTGGCAACGCGTGCCGTATTATTAAAGAACGTTGGCGATAGGGTCAAAGCATTGAAAGTTACATTTATAAATGGCTTAGCGTCGTAATCTTTGTTATTGGTTTATATATGTTCACTGCCTAACTGATAACACAAAGTGCAACTAAACAAAAGATAAACACACCGTGGCCAAAGAAAGGAAGTTGAGATATTTCGCGCTGCGGCGGCTCCACGATATTGTGAATCAGTTGCTTGATGCGGGGGCCGCGGGTAGCAAGGAGATGCAGTACAGATTTTAACGTTGTGTTGCATATCTTTATACTTCTTTAATCAATGGTAATATATTAACACTTTGTTGCAATTGGTTATTTTCTGACATTATTTCTGATGTCAATCGTCGCCATTTGCTCAAGATTTGTGAGCGCCTCTGTTTTATCGATTTCTTCAAATAATTGAATTATTTCGTTCGGCGTCCATCTTAACTGCCTCTGAAAATTTCTTGGCTTTTGGGAAAAATCTCTAGACTCCGCATGTAGTTTCGTCGATTATTGCTATAGCAATTGAATTTCGTTGTGCGATGTGTCTGGTAGGTAGTCACTTGCGTTTCTTTAATGTATTTCTGAGTTGTGAACTTTCATATGAGTTTTTGCCCATGCTGGATGATTTTACCAGCTAGATTGGTGTTCGCTGAAGGTCGCCCAGGCTGTAACCTCTTTTCCAGCGGGATCGGTGCTTGCTGAAGATGCTATTTCTCTGTCCGTGCTGGATATGTACTTGCTAATTGGAGTTGCTGTGTCCACCATGGAACCGCAGTCCTTCCGGAGAGCTTCGGAGGAACTTGCCAGCATCATGGTATCTGCGTTCAAATCCTATATCGGTTATGTAGATTTCCTTAATAGAAAATATAAGTTGTCAATTAATTCAATCGTTCAACTTAACAGTTCTTATAAATATCACTTTTCAGATAATTACTAATTTTATTTAGAGTATGGGGTATTACAATACGTAGTTAACTAAGTACACATTTGATATAATATATAAAGTAATATAATATCATATAAATAAAGGAGAACGATCCAAACGTGTGTGTCCGTCACGACAATTGCAGACGCGATGACCCCTATTTGCGTTTGTTTGCATTTCGCCGTCGCTTCGATTTCGTGACCGGGGCGGTGCCCCGAGGGCCCCCTTGGAGAGGGGCGGATCCCCGAGGGCCCTCTGGAGAGGGGCGGAGCCCTGATGGCCCCTTGGAGAGGGGCGGATCCTTGAGGGCCCCATTAGAGAGGGGCGGATCCCCGTGAGCCCCCTTGGAGAGGGGTGGAGCCCCGTGAGTCCCATTGGAGAAAGGCGGAGCCCCGTAGCCCCATTGAAGAGGGGTGGAGCCCCGAGAGCTCCCTTGGAGAGGGGCGAAGCCCCGGAGCTCCCTTGGAGAGAGGCGGAGCTCCGTAAACCCCTTTGGAGAGGGGCAAAGCCCCGAGAGCCCCTTGGAGGGGGCGGAGCCCTGAGAGCCCCCTTGGAGAGAGGCGGAGCCCGGAAGGCCCCTTAGGAGAGAAGCGAAGCCCCGAGAGCCCCCTTGGAGAGGGGCGGAGCCCCGAAGGCCCCCTTGTAGAAGGGCGAAGCCCCGTGAGCCCCCTTGGAGAGAGACGAAGCTCCGGGGCACCCTTGGAGAGGGGCGGAGCCCCGAAAGCTCCCTTGGAGAGGGGAGGAGCCCCGTGAGCTCCCTTGGAGAGAGCCGGAGCCCTGAGAGCTCCCTTGGATAGGGGCGGAGCCCCAAGAGCCACTTGGAGAGGGGTGAAGCCCCGAGGGCCCCCTAGGAGAGGGGCGGAGCTTCAAGAGCCCCCTTGGAGAAGGGCGAAGCCCCGAAGGCCCTCATTGGAGAGGGGCGGAGCGTTATTTGAGCGGAATTGTGATTAGATCGATGCGATTTTAGAAAAGGACCCTAACCAATTTGCGTTTCTTTTTGAAAATGATGAGCAAAGCTTAAAACTACTTCTCAGTGGTGACACATAAAATGTGCTAAGCTGCGCATACGTAAATACATCAGAATAGACCGCGCAATAGCGCGCGCAGCCCCGTTTATATGTAAATAAATGTAAATAAGTGTAATATAATAAATGTAATATAGTAAATGTAAATAAATGTAATATAATAAATGATTCAAAATGTAGTTTTCTACGTCTAAATTTCGTATCCATTCGATTGCGCTTGGTTTGCATTGCACGAAGTCTGTGCGATCCCCCGTGTAGGCGCGATGTGGACAGTCCATAACAATGTGTTGGATGCTTTGCTTTTCGCTTCCGCAGTCGCACTGTGAAGATTCTGTTCGACCCAAAGTATGCCAAAAATGAAGCACACTTTCCAAGTCCACTTCGAATTCTGTTGACCTTTGTCCATAATGCTCGAAGTAGGTCAAATCCATCAAGACCTTGAGTTGGATCAGTTATTTGTATGTAATCGTTTTCGTTTTCGTTTTCTCCTATCCAATTATTAATTAAGCATTACCGACGAACATGGCCCACTTTAGAAGCTTGTCTCACGATAAAATTCGGAATCTTCTCTCTGAAAAAATTAACACTATTAAAGAAAATGAACAGAAGATAACAGTGATTGATTTTTAAAATTAGATATTAAAAAGAGAACTAAGATTTAAAATTTAGACTAAATGACAGTGAATAATATTGCCGTGTACCAAAACCGAACCAAGGGAATATTTATGTAACCCTTCAGCTAATTGGTAATGCACTAAATTTTAATTTCGATCAAATGAAAATTGATGCTTGTCATCGATTAAAAGCTGATATAGAGACCTGACGTACCTAGGCCTATAAGAGTTAAATTTTTGGAAATATATTTATGCTAGTAACTGATGACAGCCGTGTTTATCGTATACGTAGTGTAAATGGTTTCGCAGATGTTCACTAAAAGTGACATGACGATTTACTAACAAAATGCACATGAACTTAGAACCAAATTAAATATACTATTTAAGAATGCGCTAGCTGAAAACTATTATGTGATAGTTATAACGTGGTTATGATAGTGTCATCAACAGTGAAATATTTGATGATCGGTATACGACATTTCGTCGGGAAAGAGAACTGGGAATTTCAAAACCATCTGATTGAGGGGGAGTACTAATTCTGTGGTAAAAAGGCATAAGGTCGACTTATCGGATATTTGATTTTGTTAATGCCCCACGTCCAATCCAAAAACCAAAAAGACATATTTCCAAATACCATAACTGCATCCTTTAAGCAAGTTTTTAAATAATATATGTATACTTATTCCTTAAAAATTCACAAAAAATGCTTCAAGAACAAATTCGGTCGATGGCGAATAGATACATGTGTAATTGTGTACTCATGAGTCAAAGCTTTTTGTGAAGGTAGCTACAACGCCAGAACAGTATATGTTAACTTCTACCCATTTGCTATCTACCCTTTTGCTATTTCGTAACTTTACGTATTTGTTGGAAATAAATAGATTAGATTAGATTAGATTAGATTTCACGACTGCCTTTTGCTGGCATGCGCACGTCAGCCCTTAGGGCTTTTTGTACTGTCGGGAGTTTTCAAGTTAGCAAGCTGACATCCGTGTCTTTTACTAGACTTGCAATGTCCCCTACTAGCTTGTGGTTGTCAATAGAGTTAAGGCTCCAATCGAGTTGGTGTCTTTTACGCTCTAATGCTGGGCATTCAAAGAGGATATGATAGGCTGTTTCATCATCCTCTTGGCATAGTCTGCAAACAGGTTCATCTCTATAGATATTGATCCTGTGCATAAATTCTCTGAATGCTCCAGTGCCTGTTAGTAGACTGACTACTTGCTTGATTCGAGTTCTGTTCAGCCTCAACAGGGTTTTGGTGATATGTGGATTCGGAGTTTTTAGCAATCTTTTGCAGTGTGTTGCTTGATTGTAGTTTCTCCACCTTAGTTGGTGTGCGGTATTGACCCATTCATTAATGGCTGAGCGGGCTTGGTTTTTCTGAATGCTTAGACCAGGTTCTGGACCGGTCATTGCATTACGGGCTGCTTCTTTTGCGAGCTTGTCCGCCTTTTCGTTTCCTTCAATACCTTGGTGACCTGGGATCCAGCATAATTTTACTGTATTTCCCTGGCTTAAAGTTTGAAGTTTGGATTTGCATTCCTTGACCAGTCTCGATGAAGTACTGAAAGCGTTTAACGCTTTCAATGCTGCCTGACTGTCTGAGAGAATGTGTATGTCTCGATTGAGCAGCTTCTTTTCTATGCTGATGTTTGCGCATACGTTAATAGCTTGTACTTCAGCCTGAAAGATGTTACAAAACTTTCCTAGACTGACTTTTTCGTTGGTTCTAGGATTGGTACTGTACACACCGAAACCTGTACCCCCTTGAAACTTAGATCCATCAGTGTAAAAAATGATGTTCTTATTTGTTGGAGTTGGTAGTTGGTCCGGATTCCAACTTGTGTGTACAGTAAAGTTCTTTTCAAAGTCAAAGGCTTTGATTATAAGATCAGAACCCATTTCTGATATTGGGTTGTTGATGTGTGACATGATCTTGCCATGTCCTAGATTATTAGCTGTGGTCATCCAGTGACCTGTACTTTGTAATCTGTAGGCTGCCATTCTGGCTTCACCTTCCAAGAAGATGTGCAGAGGTGGCAGATTTAAAATAGCATTCAGTGCTTGTCCTGAGGTGCCTTTAAAGGCTCCAGTGATGCACCGATTAGCTAGATATTGTATTCTGCTGATTTTGTGGATCGCAGTTGCTTGTTTTATTTTGGGCCACCAGGCGATTATTCCATATGAAATTATTGGTCGAACCATGGTTTTGTACAGCCAGAGGAGCAGTTCCGGTTTGAGCCCCCACGTACTACCTATGGCTCTTTTTCCAATAACTAATGTTTGTATGCACCTGGTGATTGTTTTGTCTAAGTGGGAGTTCCAAGTTAGTTTGGAATCGATGGTTAGACCTAAGTACTTAACCTCGTTCTCCCAGTTGACATTTGTCTTAAACAGTTTTATGTTCATTCTGTTTGTGATGTTCTTTCTACGAGTGAAAGCGACGAGAGTGGCTTTGCTGGGATTAATTCTAAGATTATTCTCTAGACACCACTCTTCGGTTATCTTTAGTGCTGATTTCATTACATTGTCTACGGTTCTTTGGTATTTACCTTGAATCAGTATGACAATGTCATCAGCGTATCCTTGAGTGTAGTAGCCTTTGTTATTGAGTTGGATCAGCAGTTCATCAACTGTGAGGCACCACAGGAGTGGAGAAAGAACTCCTCCCTGTGGACTGTTACGGTATTTATTCATCAGATCGACATAGGTCGTATTGATTGTTCAAAAACGGGTATAAACTACAGGGTTCGCCGGCTTTACTAACAAGAACACAGATCTTAATGTGCTGGAGCTGATTTTGTTGCTCCAGTTACTCGCACTTAACTCAGTCGGGAAGGCGTGGTTCGAAAGCTCAAAGAAAAACCGGCGGCACTTACCCTGATGGATTGCTTAAGATAGATGCCTAGAGCGCCACTTGTTTCTAGATAGGGAATGGCAAACGTGTTAGAAACAAGAACACACACGTAGCCTATGGGGAAGGTCCTCCACGTAACTGCACTCCGCTACAGCGTCCCCTCCACCAAGCTCCTTCGGACCTGTTGGTATATACACGGTGTGGCCTTGCGACAAATGACTTACCTTGATGGCCACACCCTCTAGAGCAATAAAAGAAAACACTGACAAGCCCAAATCTAGGGGCGTTCTTAATTGAAGCGCAGGATTTGGGTTCACATTTAATTACACCAGGCTTTTGCCGTAATTAACTAATGACTAAAGGGTTCAGCAACAACAAATAACTAGACTGAAATTAGCAAAGGTTTATGTTTAATAGCCCACCCAGCGGGGTCCCCTAGCAAAAGTTAACTTAATCTAAGCATCATTAACAAATAAACAGAACAAAATCACAGGAGAGACGCCCCTGCGTCTAATAATTAATTTGAATAGTTTAATCAAACGGGCGTACGCAATGTCCAATATAAACTTCAATAGCGCACGACAGATGGTCGATATCACTTCACACGGCACATAATTAAACAAAGCGAAAACACATATTTACTGTAAACAATTTTACCGTAGCCCCAAAGCGTGTTTTTCTTTTTGGCGGGAGCGGTGAACGAGGTCCTGGTGAAGTCACTTGGCAGTGAGGGCTACAGTGCAGTGCAAACGGAGTTGTTGGGACGAGAGTTCAGGGATTCCCCAGTAATCAGGAACAAGAGATGACGGCCTTCGATAAAGCTCGGGTGCAACGTAAGGAGGTGTTGCGAAAAATTTCTCAACGGTTGTGGGAGAAATGACAGCAAATAATACACTATTGCGCGGCGGGCTCCCAAAAATTACAAAAAGCACGGCGTTGATACACAAATTTGCAAACAGCAATGGTTTTCCCCACTTAACAGGGAAAAGTTAGTTAAGGCTTTAAGATATCGTCTCTATCAAATCGGCAAATAGTGCCAAAGCCCTCCCTGGAAGGCAAGCTAAATGAGACGAATCGGCCTATTCGTATCAACGTCGAGTTACTTCACTTCACTTCATCTGCCCGCGCACCAACAATGAATTGCTTCAAAAGTTCGAGCTTGACTCACTTAAGTTCAGAAAAATCAACACGCAGATTTAACAAAAAGCCAACGAAACTTGCTACAGGGCACTCACAAAAATAGCGCAGCCCCCGGCCGAGGCCCGGGGGTCGCGTTCTTCTAACACTGTCTTGGTCGGAAGCTTGCTACTAATTAATTAATTTCAAAACGGGCTACGCGCGACGGATACAATGGAAGAAAATTTCGAACCCCAAAACCCTAATTTCTATATGTGCGGTTAACTAAGGGCTTATCAAACTTTATTTCCAATGGTCCCATAGAACGTTCTAGAAGAAATTTCTTGCTGTTGCAACGAATCCCAGGGTGTCGAATTTCAAAGATTATTTTCCAAGAACTTTTAGAAGTTGTTGACAGGAAACACTAAACTCCAAGGCCTGAATTTCGTTACTGCTTAACATAAAGAATTTGATTTATTTAGGCGTTCAACGCTTGATTGTCGAAACAAATACGCACTTTGTGCACTGAACGAAGAATGCTTGCTAAGACGAATTCTACGGATCGTGAACGCATTATTGTTTGGGCCAAAAGGAATTTAACATGTAGCTTTAAGATCCAGGGTTGAACTTTAAACAGGGCCGTTTTCAGAAATTTTAAATAGAATAATTTCAGCTTAAATGCACTAATAATACCCAATCGTGGAATTGATAACAAGGATAGCTTAATGACGTCAAAATCACTTAACAGGACATCCCCTTGTCGCCTGCACTGTCTTTTCCTTGTCAAATAACTTGACTTTTACAACTCTGGTGTTGAGCATTGCCATAGTCCATCTTATCGTGGTGTTATCGATCTGATGGTTTGTCATTGCTCTTTCAATAGAGTGGTAGGAGGTGTTGTCGAAGGCACCTTCTATGTCTAGAAATGCTCCGACTGCGTACTCCTTGTACTCCAAGGTTCTCTCAATTTTCCCCACTAGTTGGTGTAGGGCGGTTTCACATGACTTCCCTGTTTGGTAAGCATGTTGATATTTGTGAATCGGGAGTGAAGTTAGGGCTTCCTCCCTCCAGTATCTGTCTACTAATCTTTCCAACGTTTTAAGGAGGAATGACGTTAGGCTGATAGGTCTGTAAGATTTAGCTTCTGCATAGCTGCTCTTACCAGGCTTAGGGATAAATACTACTTTAGTCACTCTCCAGGATTGGGGAATGTAACCCAAGGCAAGACTTGCTTGGAACATGTCTTTGAGTGGGTTCAGCAGTATATCTATCCCTTTCTGCAGCATTACGGGTTGTATGCTGTCGTTTCCAGCAGATTTGAAAGGACTGAAGAGGCTAGTTGCCCATCTAATCCTTTCTTTGCTGACTATTCTCTTAGCTGTTTCCCAGTCTTCCCTCCTAGGGGTATGATTGGGTTCAGCCAGAGTGGGTTGTTCCACTGCTCCGGGTAGGTGAGTTTTTATCAAAAGAGATAAAGTCTCCTCTTCCGTTGTAGTGTATTCTCCGCTTTCTTTTTTAAGAGTGCCTACTGGGTTCATGGCTTGCTTTGAGATGATTTTGTGGAGTCTAGCTGTGGATCGCGTGGTCTCCACCTCCTGGCAAAACTTTTTCCAGGCTGCTATCTTAGCTGCCTTGATCTTTTTGCCATAGTATGTGAGAGCCTTGTGATAGTTCTCCCAGTTATTTGTGGCTTTAGACCTGTTAAACAGACGTCTGACTTCTTGTTTGGTCTTTTCTAGGTCTTTATTCCACCAATTTGTGTGTTTTTTTGCTCTTTGCTGACTTGGGTCTATTAGAGGACAGCTACTCTGAAAGGAGTCAATCATGGCCTCTTTTAACCGGTCAGCATTTGAGTCTAAAACTACTTTATTGGAAGATCTGAACTTTAGGTGTTCTATCTTCTCTTGTAGTTTTTGTTTATACAGTGTGGTCCATTAAGTGTGCAACAAATGGGACATTTTTTTATTAGTTGTAAAACCGAAATTTAAATACAGCCAAAAGTGAGTGCATGTTTGATAACCACATCAGATGCCCTTAGAATGGCTTCAAGTCAAACAATATACAGGGCAGGACAAAAAATATGAAATTCGTTCAAGAATAAAGTTACCTTATTTCAAAAAATATAGCAAAATTTTATTGAGAAAAGTTGTTTAGAATCAAAAGTTATGCTCAAATGCAAAGTCACGGCCTCCTATTCGAATTTTGATTGTTTTTTTGTATTATCCCCGTATGATACATATTTTTATTATTCTGATTTTATTAAGAGTTTTTCATAAGTAAATTATTATTAGTAAAGCATTTGCCTTGTTAAAAAGAATATTTGCAAAATTCTAAAGTTCTGTTAAATATCGTTGCAACAAACATGAAGTGGACGCTTACCTAAAAAAATATAAATCCAAGTAAATTTTACAAATACGCTTCAAGTTGCTAAAAATTATTTAAAAGGGATATGGTTGTGGCTACTTTAAATACATATAAAATCAAAATAATAAAAATATGTATCATACGGGGGTAATACAAAATTTTCCAAAAAAGAATCAAAATTCGAATAGGAGGCCGTGATTTTGTATTTCAACATAACTTTTAATTCTAAACAACTTTTTTCAATAAAATTTTGCTATATTTTTTGAAATAAGGTAACTTTGTTCTTGAACGAATTTCATATTTTTTGTCCTGCCCTGTATATTGTTTGACTTGAAGCCATTCTAAGGGCATATGATATGGTTATCGAACATGCACTAACTTTTGGCAATATTTAAATTTCGATTGTACAACTAATAAAAAAAATTCCCATTTGTTGCACACTTAATGGACCACACTGTATAGGTCCCAGTCTGTCTTTCTTGGGTTGTAGTAAACTCTTTGGCTTACTTCCCGTTGAGACAGTTCAAAGGTTATATAATTGTGGTCAGATAGTGATGGTTCGTCTGAAACTTGCCATTTATTCACTGATTGACTAATTCTCATTGTGGTTATGGTAATATCTATAACTTCATGTCTATTAGTGTTATAAAAGGTTGGAGTGTTACCTTTATTGACTACTACTAGATTGTTAGTTAAGATAAATTCTAAAAGTGACTCACCTCTTATGTTGCAGTTGGTGCTGCCCCAAATGGTGTGGTGCGAATTTGCGTCGCAGCCTAGGATGAGGGAGGTAGATGATACTAGGTTCTCTAGTTCCTCGCTAGGCGGTGGGTCCCTGGAATCGGATGGAAGGTAGACGGAGCTTATAATGGCTTGGTCACAACCTTCATCGTTATTCCATTTTATTTTAATTGTGGTTATGTCTCTAGAACAGAATTCCATTAGTGGTAAACAGTCTAGATTATTTCTTATAAGTATGCATGTTCTAGGACTTGCATGATTATAAATAAGCTTACCTTTAGCACCCCCTAATCCACGGACTTGTCCCTTAACTATCCATGGTTCTTGGATTAGTGCTAAATCGATGTCATCTGCTAGCAGTTTTCTGCTTAGATTTGCAGTGGCTGCTTTGCAGTGGTGGAGGTTAATTTGCACTACTTTCAAGTTCTTCTTTCCTATCCTTGGAGCGGATAAGGAAAGCGACCTTGTTGAGGCCTAGGTGCGCTACACAGTTGATGGATGTTAGTGCTTGTTTTGCCCTGTCATCTATCATTGCTGCGAACGTTCTACCGCCATCTTCTAGTGGAGTGACGTTGAGTATTCTCCAGGTATCGGTTTGGAGATCTGCCTTCCGTTTGTTCTGTTTTCCGATCAAACGGAGAATAACCTCGGGTTTCTGTTTGTCGTACCACTTGGGGACGTTGAACACTACCCGGACGGAGTTAATAACTTTTGCCCGCTCTTTTACCTCCAGCTTGGCATTGGTCCACGGGTGCAGCTTAGGTACTTGCTCACTTAACCAGTGTTTTGTGAGTTCGTCCTTGCACGCAACCACGTATGTACCAGCTTCGAGATAGTGGCTGGTAAAGAGAGGTGTGTTCTCTTCTTCTTCCATCTGGAAGATGAGATTTATCAGACTGTCTCTGACTAGGTCACCTTGTTCCTTTGTCAGTTTGACGTCTGGATATGCAGCAGGGTAGATGGCCATCTTCACCGTAGTGGCTGCCTCAGCAAAATCAAGCTTGCTGGTGCCTGCCTTTGGTGAGGTCTGCTTGTCTACTTTCTGCCTCGGCCTCTTTTTGGCGTTTGCCGGGGAGGGAGTGGCTTCGTCAGAGCGTTGCCTCTTTTGTCCCTGGTTGGTTGCAGGTTTTTCAGATTTCGAAGCTGGGTCTGCTGCCCTCTTCTTCTCCATCTTCTGATTTCTTTTAAAGTTTGGGTCGTACTTAATGCCCTTGGCTTCGCAGGCTCGCTTGGCGCGTTCTCTGCGTTCCTTGGCTGTAAGTTGGACCTTTTTGAGGGACACTTTGCCTAGTTTATCGGCTATGTCCGCTCCGGTTGCGGCCTTTTCCTGCTCGGAAGACTGTCCTTGACTGGAAGTATGGACTGTCAACTCTGCAGTAGAGGCACACTGTTCCATTTCTATCTCGGTCACCGAAATCTGAGCATCAGTGGTCGGAAGCGGTGATGACTCCATCAGTGTGTCGTCTTCACCCTGTGAAAAAGCAGTTGTTAAATCCATACAAGTGAGTATTTAATTCAACTGTAAGAGGTTTGGCTAAATACTTCTGGAGGGCGCCTGGTATCCAGAAGGCTCCGTTGATGACGCATATTATAAGCCCCTGCGCCTACACCTGCTGGTGCTCTGCTTTGCACGGGTCGCATAACACATTCGAAAAGGGGATTTTGGAACCAGAAAGGCTGATCTTCTAGACAGCCATGCATCTCTTGAGCCTGGTCCCCCGCCGTGAGATTTAGGATTTTTATTGAGGTTTTCTCCTCTTGGTCCGGGCGGTGAAGCCAAGACCCCCAGCACAGATATCTCCCGTAATACATGCCTACAGCAGAGATATCCATGTATGGTATAACGGCAATGACGTGACCAGAGGTTCGTCTTTGCCGGCATCGTTATCCCAAGTGCAGACCCTTAGCCACGACACGACAGCTGGGCTTGGGGGATGTTTATCGACTTCCCAGTCTAGATCCGCGGGGTTCAGTCTCAACGGGGCCACCACGAGAAGGATGCAATCGCTAGGATCGCATATCACTGATCGTTGCCAGTGATACCCTGCGGTCTTTCTTGTTGTCAGGCGGGAGGTGCAAGACCTGATCAACTTGGCTGCACTGCCTCGGCATGAATCTTCACAGCGTTTATAGCCGTTCAGTTCAGCTGGCAATGCTCGACCCCTGGAAATAAATAACTTCTGTACACTTAAAACACCAGCGCATTTCATTGCAGAGTGTAATAACATCTTTTAGCGCTCGCTGTTGTTAAGACAATATTATTATCTCCAGTGTTCCAGTGGATACAAACTTTTGCAAAAGTGCTGTAATAACAACTTAACCGATTAGATCATAGATAACCTTACATTAATTTAGAAAAATTATAATAGTAAAGATGGCTCAATTAAAAAATATTTGCAGCAGGCTTTAATGTAGTTTTTAAACGAAGTAATTTATGGTACAACTAGTGAATTACCCGAGCTACGCTTCGGTTCGGTAATTTAAGAGAGATTCATTAATATAAATTTAAAAAAAGATGCATCGCCCGGGAATCAGACGAGTATTCTACCACTGACCCACCATGCTTCGTTGAATAAGGCGCTACTATAATGGCATATGGACATTAAGGGTTCGCTAATTACGAGATTTAATTAAAACTATACTTTTTAGTATGGTGTCATGTGCATTTGAAGCAATCACCGAAATCATCTAAAACTGTGTTTACATCAATTTCGTCTCGTTAGTAGAAGACGACATTTTATATCACTTGTATAGTTGCTCCACAAGTACATGTAAAAAAATTATCCGAAGGGCGCTTATATATGATGTGTTTCTTTCCACCTTCACACCCCGCCAATCTTTCTTATATACGCTGTAATTGATTTAAAATTTTAAACAAATGTACTACCTTCTAAAAGAGTTATCTTTTACATCTTCAAAATAATGTTACTGCAAACTGGTACTCTACTACGAGCAAAAATAAATGCGAAAATCTTAAAGATCATAGGCATACGTTTATACAGTGCCTTCAGAAATGATCGAACGTTTGCGAATGGTCATTATTTTGGTATTATTTTAAGTATTTGACGTTGGCTACTAGTGCAGTATTATGTTTTGACGTTGAAATATTTCATCCTCGTTTGATCGTTGTGCAGGATGTTGTAGGAATTTTTCAGCCGGTTTCAGTTACTGTTCTGTGGTTTCAGCGTACTATTCTTTTGCAAAAAGCATTTCTCTAATTAACGTATTTGAGTCTGGTGTAAATATACACACTAGTTTACAAATTTAAAGTTTTGAGGTTATATTCTTATTTTATATTACAAATTATAAAGGTTCACACCTGAACTAGATGCATTTATTCTATTGGCTCACTTTCGCACTGGAACCCGAAATCAGCATGGTTCGTGGCCATATTCCATTCAGTCATTCATCCAACAATTTGCTGAGGCGTTTCCAGGTGTACAAATTAATTACGATGCTTTTGCTCACCATAAGCGTATTATTATTCACTGTTTCGAAGACAAAACCTGCATCTGCAAAAGTAAATTAATAGGCAGACCTACCGTTTTAACCGAAGAAAAAGTAGCTGACGTTAATAATCGAATACAACTAAGCCCGCACAAATCAGTTTCCACATTGGCTGCCCAAAGTGGTATGTAAACAATAAATTGCTCATTTACAGCGTAATTTAAGCATATATTCCTTTATTTCTGTTGGATCGTGTCATAAGGATTTAAGAAAAAATCTCCACGTGTATCCGTATAAGATGACAGTGGTACAAGAATTATTTGAAAATGATTGGAGATTACGAATGCAATATTGCCAGTGGTTTAATGAAAATTTTCCTGATCGTCTTATTAGTCGTGGAAGGTGGCCTGCGCGTTCACCAGATTTGACACCACTAGACTTTTATTTATTTGGGCATTTAAAAATTAAAATATACAGAAACCGTTTACATACACTAGAAAAATGACAGCAAGCTATTCAATAGGAAATAGAAAATATAAGTGAGGAATACTTGCGGAGAGTATTTGATAATATAAAACGACGGATTAGTTTGTGTCTACAAAAAACTGGTCAACATTTCCAACAATTTTTATAGACACTATCTGTATCATTATTGTGGCGTGTTTTAAGTCGGCTGCCAGTTGGCTGTAGCGATCAACTCATCATAACTTCAGTACAATAAGATAAGTGTTTGCTGTTTTCCAGTTATTTTTTAAGTTGTTATCGTTATTTGTTGATGACAGGAGCGGGAGTAGTCACTTAAACATGATTTAGGGTAGAATAGGCTAATTATTTACTGTAAAACTTCCATACTTTGCCCACCTTAGACCACATTTTTAAGAATATGTTATGAAATCGTATCTGTAAAGGAACAATTTTAATTGTAAATGATGTATTCAAACATAGTGTTTAACAGTATCCAACAAATTAATCCAGGTTGAAATATGAAAAATATATAAAATAAAGTGGGCAAAGTCAAAGCCTTTTTCTATGGAAGGAGATGGCAAAATTTGCTTAACATCAGAAATACGTTATAATTATGAATTGTATCAACACTTAGGAGAGGCATCAATTGAAGCACACATAAGAATAATTGGACTGCGGTGAGCTGGCCATACAATCAGAATGGCAAACGAAAGAATACCTAAGAGAGCATTTTGGGAACAATGGAAGGTAGAAGACCGGTAGGCAGGCCCAAGAAAAGATGGGAAGATAACGTTGCCGTGGACGGAAGGAAGATCTTAGGTGTCCGAAACTGGAAATTATGCGCAATGGACAGAGATGGATGGAGGAAGAAATTGGAGAAGGCCAAGGCTCGAATCGGGCTGTAGCGCCATAGAAGAAGAAGAAGAAGAAATTTTTAACTTCTTGGCATATACGTCCGGTTTTAGTTTTCAGCGGGTCATCAACTAGTGTCGAAGAGTGAAAAAGGTTAGTGTGTTGGTTCTATGCTATGTGCTCATTAGGCTAGTGAAATATTTTACTGTAATTTTTGAGCTTTACAATCATAACCAAACTGGCAAGAAGGAAGGAAAGTTTAGTAATTAAAACAAAGTTTTTCGTTTCGATACTCATTTAATTAAAAAAATAAGTTTCCATGAATCCACGAAAGAAAACTGAAGCTATGTGGTATTAATTTTTTTGGATCCTGAGTTGCTCGTGGCTAAAACATGGGTCTCATAAAGTTTCTTACTTGCCATAATAAATCCTTTTATCAAGATTAAGGCAGGTATCAAAATAAATTCGAAAGTAGAAAGGGTATCTGTTATTTAGCAAGTTAACTAATTACTTTTCAATTGTTAATTAAATGCATCATTGTTAGCTAATTATTACTTATTTTCTGGACGATCTTCCAAAGAAAAATTACAATCAGGTGTAGCCTGATCTGGTTATCTTAATTTAATTTAGTTTAATTAAAATGTTTGCTACAATTGCCGGAGTGAAACCGGTCCCTACGTAGCTCAGAAAAAGCCAAAGTGTCACTTATTAATCTCAAGCTTGCTACCCAAGAAAAGAAAAGAGAATAACTTTTCTAAGCATATAATAAGTTTTAACTGTATACAAGTCAAATTAAATTGTATTCAAAATCAGAAAATAAATTATAATAACGTTTATAACTCGAACAGAGCTGGGCAGTAATTAATTACTTTTTAATTAAATTACTAATTAAATTTCTTTTTGTTTACGTGCCTTGGAATTGAATTACTTTTCAAAATGCGATAATTGTAATTATAATAAACCAGGGACCCCCTATACCCCTAACAGGCGACAGAAAATGTCACTTTCATATAAAAGGGTAAAAAAAAAATTTCGAACATAGACAACAAAAATGCTGAAGTTGCGCCAATTGGATCGTTCTTCTACAAAATCTAAACAGAGAAATTTGCTGTCAAACACTTAAGAAATCCAATGCTCCACCCTGTATACTTAGGTAAGTTACATATTTTCGTCATTCAGCCCCATGTTAAGCGTATTTAATAATAGATTGTTCTACAAGTTAAGAAAAATTTGTTTTAATTGGCAGTGAAGAACGTCGAAATCGTCAAATAAAATACGAGAAATCGGCAGTGAAGTAATCCAGTGTTTTACAACTTTTTGTAGGTGGCTGGACAATAGGTAAACGTCAACTGACGCCAACGTAACCTATAAACGTTGGTTAAAATGTTGTAACTTCGCGATTTCTCGATTTGAAAAAACAATGTAACCCTGGGCACTGGAAGTTTCATTTCAATCCTTGTGTGGTTTATTTGCTTTGGCCCTTCGGGCCTCTGCAACTAAATACACAATCGTGATAAAAAGCTCAACTTTAGTGATAACTTATGTGGAAACTAATATAAAAAAATATATAGATTTGAACTTCCAAGTCCCTATACCTTCATACTGAAGTGACTTTGTACTAAATTATATTAGGTTTAATCGGTTTATTATTATAATATGTTATAACCTAAGGAATCTATGCCAAATCGGTGTCGCATTTTTTTGGGACACCCTGTATAATTGTTATCCTTGAATTTATTTATTTACTTAGATCTTACATCAAAACAAACTAAAAACTTTTGGATTTGGTGAACGGTGCATGTAGCTAGAAGATTTAATTATCAAAAAACCTTGAAGAGTGATCAAGTATTAGGTTACTATAGTTAACAAAACATATTAACAAATTAAGCATTTTTAGATAACGATTACGAATCGACACGACACTAATGATAGTTGCAGCTTGCAAGAAAATTCCACTAAATACAACTATATGACAATATTTTTTATTGAAAGTAATTGAAAAAGCAATTGATGTTGTACAATTACAATTACTAAGTAGTTGGTAATTGAATTACTATTTTCTGTGAGTAATTGAATCTCTGGTAATAAAATTACTTCATTGGGCGGTAATTGGTAATTAGTAATTAATTACTTTTTAAAAGTAATTTGCCAGGACTGAACTCGAATCGTTCTCTTTTGGTAGTGGGCCTAGCTCGCTGAAATTCGGGCCCTGTCAGCTATTTATGGACCAGATTATGTATCGAGTAGGTCACGTGACTCGTAGGCAGATCTTCGATCTTGAAAACTGCAACGTCAGTTGATTAGTGAAACCGCCATTGACAGCGGCATGTAAACACAAATCTCGACTCTGAACTTTTAAACGTGCGAAAATGCAGGCAAAATAATATTAGATAACGTGCATACCTTGTATTATCGGCGTTATCGCAGTCTGCAGATGTGTGAAATGTGACGAACTCGTGGGCGGCCGGGCCGAGGATGTCATTTTTTCTCCTCCGGGACCTTGGAGCTCCAGGTAAGCTGTGTTGTAATAAAATTTAACCTCGGGACTCGTAGTCGGCGACTTGCCGAGAAAATGTAAATTTTGGCCCCGGCTTGGCTCCAATATGCGACGTGAGAATAACCCGAAAATAGGATTTGAGAAATTATTGATGCAGCCTCGCCTGGATGTCGTACTTTCGTTGCGTCCACCTACAGGGTGGACTTTCTGCGGCGAACTTCGAGCCGCTCTCGCGTTACGTCCCCCAAGCAGTAATTAGTAAATTAATGCGGCGTTTAGACTAGAGCGAATTAGTTTCTCGGCTCTAAATTGTTCGCCGAGTGGTCGGAGTCTGGGGAATTACTCGAGGTAGTTTGATCGGTAAAATCTGTGGGAGTTTTAGCAGGATCTTCTTGTCGGATAGCGCACAATGGAACTCTCTTGGCAAGACGGAACGAAGGGGGTAGTTTACAGGTTAGACAGGCTTCTTGCGGGATAACGCACAATTCGGAACCCTCCTTCCAAGACTATGTAAAGGAGAAGGAACAGGTAAAATTATGTCTTAAAATAGCTTCGTTTTCTTCTTATATAGTCTGGGCTGGTGTAATTAGTAGTTCAAACCGGCTCGTTTGGAGGAGGGGATTCTTGCTCTAAGTGCTCGGAGAAATCCCTGCGTCTGCCCGCGATGACGTCGCTTATCGTCTTTCGCGTGGACGGAAGATGTAGCGCTCCGATTTATAACGTGAATTACGCCAGAGAAAACGCGCGAATTAATATTTAATTACAAAATCGCGTTCGCGCTGGGCGAAACGTTACACAGGTACACTTAGGTGCAAAAGCCGGCCGCCAGCTCAGCGATCGGAGGCGCGTAGCCAACGTATGAATAATATGTTGGTGACACTGTACGTCAATGTCAAATTCGAGGTTAGCAGGTTAGGATTTGCATCATTTTGTGTTATAACTGACGGAAAACCTAACCTGATAACCTCGAATTTGACATTGACGTACAGTGTCACCAACATATTATTCATACGTTGAATTTCCACAGTCCGCTGAGGAACAGTTGTTTTGCATCTCTCGATAAAAATTGCCTAAATTACAAAAGGCGGCCTAGCAAGCCACTTGGCCCGCAGAAGTTCGTGGGGCTCGGTCTCGAAGGAAGCATAAACGCGGATGCAAAGCGTTTGGCCAAATAAGCTCGTGCGGCCGTAGCTGGTGTGCTCTAATTGGGCGCCGGCAACCAGAAGGAAAGCGGCCCCGCAAGGTCCAACGATAAAATACAGAACTACAGGGGGTCTTAGAACGTCTAGATACTCACCCAGATACGATCCGGGCCAGATGGGATTGCACGTGGTTGCAATTTAAAGTCCGCATAAAGCGAAAGACATAAACTTCATAACGTGATCAAAAACCATACAAACGTGAAGGCCCGCATTACACCAACAACCAAAACTAACCATAGCTTTACTAAACATCCCCAAAAGCTCTAAAATTGCTAAACCACCGTGCTTGCTTGAATGCTGCAAGCGGAAAGGAACGCGCCCGAAGACCACAATCTGCGCCTAAAGATGAAACCTCATCGAGGTTATCGCGGCCAAACGCGATCCTAGTCTCGCGGCGCGCGGGAAATACCATTCGAATTCTAATTTAACTGGCCGCTTAATTTAAACGTAATACCGTAACAAGCAACATATTTTACGGCAAGATTTTATAGGGCTCCAAAAACCTGGGGCAATGAGGGACCTAAATTGGTTTATCACAATGTGTAACCTGCATACTGGCATTTAAAACAAAAGAAATTCGTTTAGAATATTTGTATTATTAACGAAGTTACGATCTGTCTAGCGATTTGCAAACACCCTGTATATACCGGGTGGTTAATAAGTAAGGTCATTAAATTAAACGGGTGTACACTGACATCAGTAAAAGTTCATTGCACTGAAAATTAATCGCTTATGGCACACTACAAAATGAAAAATATTAAAACATGAACATTTCGGAACACAAAATAATCTACTTCCGTTATCAACATTAACTAATGAAATTAAAAATCAATAAGAACTTAGCTTATTTTATTGGAGATCTAGCAGTACACGATTAACCTCCACAATAAACAGCGAGTTATCAATCACAATCCTAATAACAAAATATTAATGAAATTGTATTATTATTGAATTATCATATGTAAATAAAGACTATACCCTTATGTTTTAATATAATCATTCATTGAATATTATTTGTCGAAGTACTGAACTATTGCAACAGATTTTTTTCGCAATATTCACATATTTATAAAATTAAGCTATAAAAAACAGAATAATAAGCTTTGGTTAACGGAATTAACGACATATGTGATTCATATTTAAAATAATGGTAATACCAATATTTGGGATGTTATTAAAATCAGCGGTTTTATTTTATTTATATTAATTGTATTATGACTCTTTAGTTTGGGAATCTTTTTACAAAACAGCAATAGTACGTATTGTATTTATTTAAGATTGTAAGCAATTGATATGATCCTATTTCTGAGTACATCAGTGACATAATTCTTTAAAGGTTATTTTAATTACTCATTAGAGTTAACTTTATCTAGAGAACATACTCTTGGAAGGTACATTATATAAATTATGGGGTTCAACTGACATGCAGTTGTTTAAAATGCGAGAAAATGTATGAGTGTGGTATAATTAACCCTATTCTCCGTTATAATTACTGATCATCGTTCCGTTTTAGCAACATGCAGATAGAGGTTAATGGAATCCGGGGTAAGGTGGACACAAAGGGAGACATTATAAAGGGACGCAATATGGGTCGTAGGACATACGCTCTGTGGTCTGACTCCATACCGCGGCAAATGGCTGCGGGCCATGCGGTCGCGTAACGCACTTCAAATATTCCATCTCTCGCTAGGCAAGATTCTCCTTAGACAAAGAGAACGTTTATAAATTCTCTCTAATGCTCACTCAGCGTAGTTTACATTATTACTAATGTACGAACACTATAACTGCTTCAATAATAAAAATCAATTGCGGTTTTCTAAAAATTACCTTCGTAAACTGAACTGTTCTTAGTTTCCGTACACAATTAATACTGTTATCAAGTATTGAGCAACATTGGTAAAAAGCAATATAAAAACTTCTATGAGAACATATTTAGTAGGTAATAAAACATTCTAGTTTATCGACTAGTTACTAATATGATATAAATATAGACGCTACTGGCGCTACCGTATACTCAATAAAGAATAGACAGCGTCAGTTTGATGTATACCGAGAAATTATTACACTTACATTTTTTGTAATATACCGATTTTTGTGTGTAGCATGAAACAATTTCAGACATCTTTATCTAAAGGCTAATTGAATAGGTGGAGTACAACAATCTAAAATGTTTTTTTTAAATAAATGCTTTTCCTTGAATTCAAATCTTGACTACAATGACTGAAGCTAAAAATTTTTGATCAGTGCGTGTTACCGGTGCTGACATATAGTGCAGAAACTCTAACTCTGACCAAACAAACGACCAACAAACTTCGTGGATTCAATCACCTCAAAATAGTAGTGATTGCATTCGTTTAAGGGAGGTCTATAGTCAACAGTGGAAAAAAAAGGATAGAAAGGCTAAATTATGATGATGATGATGATGATGTTCACTGCATCGCTTTTTTTGGGTATACTTAATTAAATAAGAATATCTAAAGTACATTTTTTTTAAATCAGCTGTCAGTGTCAAAACTTTATAAAAAACCAGACTGTGTTACCTTAAATTCTGTACTTACCTACCAATTGTATAACAGTTTCCCCCATGTCAAAATTAAAGTTATGTCTGTCTAACGTAATTGAAATGTCGAACATGCATGGTTAAACGTTTCAATAAAATGTAAGTTTTTAATATTATAGGCTTATGTAGGATGTAAATACTTCTATATACAGAGTATTCGTTTACATTGAAATGGACAGTGAACTCCACTGGAACACGGCGATTTTTTGTTATAAAACACAGTTACTAGTTGCAGTTTAAACAATAAAGAAAACGTTGATTGAAAAGAGAAACTGGTCAGTCATCGTCAGAACCTGACTCTGAATTATCAGATTCGGAATCAGAGTCTTCCCCCAATTGAATGATGATGCGAGGTATATCCTCAATTGGAGCATTCCCATTAATTTTTTCTAGTCATCACGATTTAAATTGTCACAGGGGCGGACACTGTTAGGCCACATTTGTGGCGTAACATATTATATAGCTTTCTACCACATCTCTTTAACCCTGCGATTCTTTTGTAGACACTTTTCAAAAAACCCCAGACCAGTTCGATGGGGTTATACTGACAATATTCTAGGGTGGAAGTCGTAGAACCCTGTGCCCATTGTCTTGTACTAATTTTTAAATGATATACGATTTTCGTATGTTCTCCTTCTTGGGTTTAATTATATCCCAAAAGTACATTTTTTGTCGCTTCTGGAGGGTAAGTGAAATGATTTTTATTCGACCAGTATATCATTTCACCTTTTTTTGTAGAGAAGACGGGGGCCTTGTCAGTTTGGCGAGAGTGGTAAGGCGCGTTATCCATGATAACCACTGCAGGTTTGGGTAAGATATTTAAAGCCGGTTATAACTGCTTACTAACCCAATCTGTAAATAGTGCAGCGTTCATATTTTTATGGTTGTCGCTATGGTCTATCTCCGAACTCAGCAGCAGGTCACAGTTTGGTAAAAAACCAGTATGCAATACTGTGAACCTTTGGCCTTCACTCTCCAGTCTTTGTGGAACACCCGAAGGATCAGACTCATTCACCCACTGTTGCAACTGGCTCTCATTCTCATACACCCAAGTTTCATCCAGATATAAAAAAAAAATCGTTAGATTCTAAGTACTAGAGATATTTTCGCAGGAATTTAATTCTTTTCAAAACAATATGTGGTTGTTCAATTAATACTTGTCTGTTGTTAATTTTTTAAAATTGATATTCCATAGCTATAATAATTTTGTACAATTTTGATCGACAACCAATAAAATCACATTCATTGCTTGCATATTGATGAAGGTCATCAAGGGTGAAATGTTGTTTTTTTTTGCATTCAGGTCATGAATATGCTTACCCAATTCTTCTTTTATATAATAAAAGGCTGGGTCAGTTTTATAATTAACTTTGGACCGACTTTTTTTGGGGGTTGAACATATTTTGTCGTTTTAAAGTTATTACATATCTTGAGTGCAGACGTGCAATGTATCTAGTAGAGTATTTACGGAAATAAATGAGAATTTAGAAAATAGGTATTTAATACGATACATTGAATATGTTCGAGGCCTCCTCACTAATCGCCTTCTTAGTCAATTCAGGTTTGTTAACTTTCACCTCTTCGCAATACCGAATCAGGGCCATTTTTTGCTCTCCGTGAGGGGCTGCCCACTACCTCTTTTTCGCGAAGGTATCTTTTCAAATTTTGTTCGTTAATTATTCGACGCAAACGCAATGACAGTTATGCGCAATGACAGCGCCGATGACCTTGAACGGTTCGACGCTGCCAACCTACATTGTAAAATGCACTATTTGCTACTTTCAATTCCTCATACCAACTTGGCAACACTTTGACAGCTGATTTAAAAAAAATAGACATTACTTTTCCAATTCTTACTACACCATAGCTTGTTTGCAGTAAACAGTTTATTCAGGTGAAATGGACCTGGACAAGTATTATTAAACCTATTACTAAAAATGGAATAGTTCTGCTCATGTTTCAATAATTTCAAAGAACTAGCTAGTGACGGTACAAAACAAGTCATAAAAAAAGACCAAGAAGACCGATAGAGCTGAACAAAAAAATATCTCAAGTAATACAAAAAGCTATAGGAACTTATAACTCAAATTGAACTTCCAGGGTGCTGGAGCAGAATAAGAAAGTATACTAAATCTTCCAGAAAAATATTCGCTGAATGTAGAAAAAAGTCCGAAAACTGACAAATTAGAATGGTCAAATAACAAAAAAGAAAATAAAAATCTCATAATGGAATCTCACAGCACGTAAATACACAGAAAGTGTAAAATCAAAAATCTGATGATATTCCAGAAATTTCGCTCGATGAAATAAGAGGTTTACGAGATATGGAAACTAGCAAAACACCTGACGATGGCAGTATACGAGCCCTGTCCCATCTCAATTGGCCCACCAATATTTTTCTTTATAAATAACATCATGCTAATTCACGATGAATTTAATTTAAATGTTTATTTTTATTATCATTAAAAACACCATTTTAAACAATGTAAAACATGTTATTGCAATATTTAACTTTAAATTACATATAAGTTGTCAAAAGCAAGGAAAACATACAAAATCCAAAAATCTTTACCACTGTGTGCCGCAGTGTCGGACTGGCCCACCGGGCAACCGGGCAAATGCCCGGTAGGCCAATCCAATTTGGAGGCCAAAATGTCGAGCCTATGGTGACTGTGACTGATCCAATCACGACCCCTGATCACGACACGAATAGTGATGACAACGAAAATCACAAAGGGTGCTTGTGCGGGTTGTATGAATTTAAATTTTTTACACCAATATAATTTGCACGTCATTACATACAGTGTGGAAATAAAGTAACGGATAACTTCATTAACTTCGTTGATATTCATTTTTATGAAAAACAGAAAAAATCTCGAGGGGGTGTAGCGATTTTGACCATAGGGAATATTTTCAGTTTCTTATGTAATTTGTTTTTCATGATATGGCGCCATCGACTTTTTTTTAATAACCTATATTTTATATTATTGATTTCGGTAGTACTTTTTATGTTGTTATCAATGATATAACATTTTCAATATGTTCCATTTGAAAAAAATTGAAAAAATGTTCTTAAATATTAAAAACCAATAAAATGAGCAAAATAAATCTAGTTACCGGTGGATAAAACAAAAAAATATTAGTTACATGTCAGAATTAAACAATTGGTAAATGTCATAACAAAATAAGTGTCATTTGCATTTTCTAAATTAGAATTTACCTTTAGCAAACTATTTTATTAATAAAAATGGTACAATTAAGCGAGACACAGAGAATTTAATTTTTTATTATTTATTATTGTATTTTTCAATTGCTTTTTTAAATTTCAATAAAAACGAATGTGCCGTCAATGACTTTCCGTCAAACGTAGGTAACTAGATTTATTTTGCTCATTTCATCGGTTATTAATATTTAAACTTTAAGACCATTTTTCTCGATTTTTTTTAGATGTAACATATTGAAAATTTTATATCATTTAAAACAACATAAAAAGTACTACCAAAATCAATAATAAAAAATACAGTTGTCCTTAAAAAAAGTCGATGACGTCATAAATTTATAACAAATGACGTAGCAACATAAAGGTGGTTGTAGTGTATGTCCTATAATTAAAATCGCCATACCCCTTCAAGATTTTTTCATAAAAATTAATATTAACAAAGTTAATGAACTTATCCCTTACTTTATGTCCACACTGTATAGCAATTTGTACTAGCCTACAAGTACCTGACATTATCATGCACCCAAGTAGCCTGTGAACGTGTATTTTCTAAAGTGCAAGAAAGGTTAGAATGTTTTCTAATTTTGAATGTGAAGTGTGATTTACTCCAAAGCTTGCATTTCGACGAAATCATGATGTCTCTTTAAAATCAAAATTATTGATGTGATTCATATTGTTAAGTAAAATTATTATAATGGAATAGAGTGTAAACGTTTCAATAAGGTCAAACTTTGTGATCATAATTATCTATATTTTTTCGTTATAATTGTTCCAAACTCAAAGTTTATAAATCATAATAGATAAAGAATATTTTTTCGTTATTTGTTTGAATTTCAAAGTTTATAAGAATAGAATAATTACCTACCTTTTACCTATATAATTTTTTTGTTACCTTGTTTCATGTTTAAATTTTTAAATTATTAGAATAAATTTTTTTACGACCGACCGGAAAATATGCGGTTTCTGAAGAATTTTTTTGCCAGAAAGTAACGTTTTGCCGGTCAAGATCGGAAAACGGGCATCAGGGACCGGTAATAGTATATTACAGCCCGAGATGGGAAGTGTTTCATTACTGTCGAGAGACTATCTCGAGACTAAGGAAACTTCCTGTCGAGGTTTGTATGCTATTTTATTCGCAACCACTTTATTCTAAATAATTGGAAAAATTATTATATTACGATACGACAGGTTGTGACGCGCATGAATGGATCAACGAGATTCCCAGTGTCCCTACCTCCTCAGCGGTCGGGAATGTACTTCCCTCACTCACTTCCCGCACTTGAGCGGGAAGTGAGTGCGGGAAGTAGCGGGCTGAAATGTACGACTTCCCCCACTAAAATGAGGTCAGGAATGTTAACATTACATATATGGTTGCAAATAAAAGCTTTTGCCGGTCCCTGATGCCTTCGTTACTATGGAATCAAGTGGGTGTGTGTTATTATATGGGTAAGTCAAATAATAGATACTAACGTCATATTTTTTTTTAGTTTGCGAAAGCGAATTCGCAAGTTGAAAGTATGGACTCGGATGTCGTAAAAAAATATTATACGATACAGGACCAGAAAGTGTTTTGCAGGTCTCCCCAAGCTTCCAGGGCTCGACCTGCAAAACATTACATTCCGGTCTTGTAACGTAAATTACTATTTACATTCCCCCACCTTTTTCTTTATCGTAGTTATTGATTTGGTTGTACTTTCACCTGCCATTACTACTGTGCTGTGCCATTACTGTGAGAGGGGTGCGTTTTGGGTATTCGAGCTCCCTACAATAAAAAAAAATCGCTTGCTGTAGGGCTTTGTCCCCCCCCCCTCCCCCGAATCTCTTTAGCCAGGAGGCGGTGCAACCCCCCCTCCCCCTTCTCTCATATTTACATGTGGAGGCCACATGCGTCCTTTGCCCGGTAGGCCAGATTTTGCCAGTCCGACGCTGGTGTGCCGTCACCTTTATTTTTAATTACAGCTTGAATTCTTTTGGGTAACGTACTTACTAAGTTTTGACACTCATCTGGAGTGAAAGTATCCCAAATATTTTGAAGTTTGTGTTTTAATTCGACTACGTTTCTAGCTGGCTGTATTCGTAATCGTTTTTTTATTATGTGCCAAAGGGTTTCTATTGGTTTCAAGTCGGGACTACTTGCTACCCACTCCAAAAGTGGAATATTATTATCAGAAAGTCATTTTAAAGATTTTTTTGATGTATGGCTAGCCGCTCCGTCTTGTTGGAACACAAAATTATGATTATTTTGCAATGCATCTGCCATTGTTGGAATCAA
Organism: Agriotes lineatus; assembly: GCA_940337035.1. Classification (NCBI taxonomy): domain Eukaryota; kingdom Metazoa; phylum Arthropoda; class Insecta; order Coleoptera; family Elateridae; genus Agriotes; species Agriotes lineatus. The sequence goes on along the minus strand of OW679194.1, from coordinate 57,732,376 downwards.
CGATTTTCTTAAAATTTCTAAATATTTATCGGTGTTTACAATTCCATCAATGAAGTGAAGTTTTCCAACACCTTTAGCAGACATTGAACCCCACACCATAACTGAAACAGGAAATTTTACTTTCTTTTTCAAACAATCTGGATTGTACGCTTCATTTTTTTGACGAATAACTCTGCTTCGATTGTCCCCAACACAAACTTCAAAACGGGACTCATCACTCCAATGGACACTATTCCATTCATCACTAGTCCAATTAATGTGACATTTAGCCCATTTGAGTCGTTTTTTTGTTTGTTTTAATGTTAGGAGTGGCTTTTCGTTCGCCTAAAGAAAGTTAGTAAAATTAGAGAAAACTTTTTTTTGGATTAGTTGGAATAAAATTACCTTGTAAGTTTTAAAACCTAACTTAAGGGCTTCTCTATGTCACGTGGATCTTGAAATACTTCGCCCCACAGCATCGCTCCAGAGAGCAGATAATTCACCGTAGTTCGAACGCCTGTTTTTTCTAATAATCCTCTTCAAAGCCCGTCTATCAGCATCTGATATTTTGGATTTCGGCACATACCGAGGTTTTGTAGCAATTGTACCGGTTGTTTTATAAACTCGAACAATATTTCTAACAGTAAACTTTGATAAAGTAACTAGATTCTCAATTTCCGCGTTTGATTTTCCCTTTTTAAATAAATTGATAACAATTGTGCGGACTTTTTTATTAACAACCTCTCCACGAGTAATTTTTACTAATTGTACAAAACAAAACAAACTTTCTTTTGTTTAGCAAACGCGTAGCCACTTGATTATTTCACATATTCAAAGGTTCTTAAAGAAATATTATAAAAATTTGTGAAAAACAAAGAAGTAAAAAATTTCATAATTTTTATTTTTATATTAAAATTAAATTTAACTTTATAAATCTTGAAATGTAATGACGATTTAAGTTTTTAACGGTTGATATTTTGTTGAAATAATTGAATTGTAGCATTAGCATTGTTTTTTTTCGTGAATTAACAAAATTACGTATTTTTTTACAATGGGTCAATTGAGATGGGACGGGGCTCGTAGGCATTGAATCTATAAGAACAGGTAAAACTATTTTTCTAAAGACAATATACAAGTCTTTTAATGCTTGCTCAATAAATGGACTAACCCAACCCAACGGGATTGAACCGCAATAATAATCCTCCACAAAGATGATATTACATATCCAAATTGTTACCCAGAAGGTCTGCTCTGACATATTATTACAAGGATAATAACACTTCAACTTGATTTTTATCAATCTCACGAGCAAGCAGGTTTCAAAGCTGGGTTTAGCACAAGTTGTAACAACTTGTTGAAAATTGCATACATTACAATGCACATCTCATTCTTCACTGATTACGAAAGAAAAATTAGGAGTAGAGCAGCAAAAAATGCTACAGGCCTGCAGGGTGTTACAGAATGTTGACTCTACCATGGATACATTACTATCATCAAGAATGTGTACCAAAGGGCAATAAAGTATGTCGAACTATATGACTTTCATGATTTTGAGTGCGTCAGGGTGATGTCATATTACCAAAGCTTTTCTGACTATTTTTGGTACATGTTTAAGTAAATCGATTTGAGAGATACGGCATAGATATATACGATGAGAAATTGCATTATCTAAGAGTCGTCTATGACTTTTGCAAATCACATGAAGCTAAAGAAGCATTCCTGAGGCTAAATGCATCATCAAATTTATTTGTACTGAATATTAACACCAACAGACATGAGCAATCTAATTGTGAGTGGACACATATTTCTTTGCATATGACACGAACATATAGGAATAAGTATGAGTTTTGCTTGGAAAGAGATTCTATGGATCTTTCTTGTAATATTTCTAGTCCACCGAATATTATCTAGAATGAAATATTTGAAAATATTCAGTGAACGTGAGATATTCTATAGGAATATCAACCTACTCAAGAAATTGTGATATTTTGATGATCAAATTCCAAATTGGTTGTTTGAACATTTAGGACAATATTTACTTATGATATTCCTAGTGCACGGAATATTAACGATAACATTTCCTAGCCCACGAATGTTTTGCAAAAAACATGAGCCCCTAGCAACAAAATTATCTGGAAATATTCTCTGCACGTGGAATATTAGATAAGAATATGAGCCTACGTACTTTTTATTCGAAGATTTTTAGAAATGTAAGTAGAACAAATTAGTCTTGACATTTGGTACTTCTTCAAGTTATCGCTAAAATAGCACTACTGAAAAAATATCACTTGCATTCAGTTATCTCTATTGTAACTAAAATACACTGATTGACGCCATTGGTTGATTGAATATATAGTGCAACATCAAGGGTAATACCACAAGCAGTAGATATATTCTTGAAAAATATTTTGCCTATTTCATGTAAATTATTGCGTTTAAATTTCACGATACAAAATCACATAAAAAATGTTACGAGCCGAAGGCGAGTGACATTTAAATGTGGTTTTGTGAGTGAAATTTGGAATAATTTACATTGAAACGACTACATATTTAAAATATATATTGAGATGGTATTTATCCCGTTACTCAACTCTGATTGCAGCATAGATAAATAAAGCAAGTCAATAAAGCACAGAGCTGCGGTAAATCAGGCAACTGCAAGAAGTTACATCAGAAATTTTAATTCATAACTACATTGGTAAAGCATTGCCGATATTAAATGGAATTACTTCAGAATAAATGGCCATAAGGCAGAGCTTAATTCGTAAATTAGACTCACAGAAATATCAATTAGCATAAATTAAGAGGTTGGTGCAAAGTAAAGCCAATCAAAATTCAACAACTAAAGGGTTTATTACATGCGTGTTAAATAAATTTACATGTCAGTATAATTGAATAAGTACAGTTCTATGAACTTTTTAAATAAAGGTAAGGACAGAATGTTCTTAATACAGTGCAAAGAGAGCACAATACTAGATCGAATAAGGCTATAAAAAATGGAACGGTAATATTTGAAGAGGTGAAAAGCAGACAATTATTATAAAATACAAGAAATTCACACAACAGGAAATGAACGAGATTGGTGTTTAAAAAAATGAGTCAGTGAAGTAACATAAGTGAACAGACAATCCAAATAAAACATAGTGAGTGGCGCTATAACCTAGTTTAAATACGAAAGTAAACAAACAATAATTTTAGAATTAAGATTTTCTACATTTTTATAATATAAGTTAAAATTTAGTTTATAAGTAACGGATTTGTACTTGGTTAACATCCACAATTATGAATTTAGATAGGCAATTGTTGTTAACTACCAAGTAAAAACAATTGAATAAAAATTATTTCATGGCAGTCTAATTTGCCTCTCCAGATTAATTGAGTTTTAAGCCATTTACAATTGAAATAAATTAAAAATAATTATACCATCGTGATCAGGAGTTCGTAGTGCATATGTGAGAATGTGGGTGTGAAAATCTATCACCTAAACATTATTTTCATCTGCGACCACCTTCCGAACCACTTCGCCAACGACGAGAAGTTTACGATCATCAGATTTTGAGCACAATTAAGGTCAGGCGTTTGAAATTTTGGTAGCACCACGTCCGCAGCAGTTCCAGCATCCTAGGGTTCCGCTTCCAGCAGCGAGCATCAAGAGAAGCTGTTACGAGCCAGTTCCCGCAGCCTAAAAAAAGGTCAGGTTAGTGTTGCAAAGCAAATATCCGTGCTAGAGTTTCTAAACTTACCATGAGGAACGAGTCCTATAAGAGGAAGCCGATCCCAGTCTTACAATACTTCAAAAAGAGCATGAGGTTCAGAAATTGTAAAAATATTTGAGTTTATGTTTTTTCACATGAAAGGACGCGTTCAAAACAATTGAATTCGCAGGAAGCCGCGAACGAGCTAAAAACAAAACATGACTAGTGACACTTAATAAAGAGTGAGATTCGAATTACCTGATAATGTGTTCATAGACTTGCCTTTGAATTAACTGTTGATAGATAAATTGACAGCGTAGTGAGTCAGTGGCGTAACACGGGAGTTTAAATATGAACATGTCGGTGAACCTAACTGGCAGATTTGAGTCTTCATGCCTACTGAAAGCTAGCCATAAATAACTTTACTTGCAGATGTGCGAATTACTATAGGGGGCAAAACACTACAATCAATGAACCCATTTATACAAATATTTATTTACTTTTAATCAGTCTTGTACATAATGTAAGTATTTAGGATGACTATTTAACAATATTAGTACTTATCAATTGACGTAATTGAAAAAAAAATCAACAATTAACATAGTTAATTATAAAAATACAATGTTTAGTTAAAGTACTAATTATTAATGTGACATTTTAATTTTTTTAACGTAAGCCAAAATTTGTTTCCGCAGTTTATTTATGTTTATTTTTGCAAACCTAGCGGCAATTATATTTTTGGATAATTGGTGTTAAAATGAAGTAGTAAACAAAAATTGAAGCTAGCCGCTATTATTTTTTTTTGCAATAAAAAACATTACCAGTTTGACGTAGTATGGCGGCCCTATATACCCTTCTTATCAGTATGGCACAAAATTTTCGTCTAGGTTTAGGGACCTTGTCTATCGATTACAACCAAAATTAGCCTTGCCGCTTTAAAAAAATATATTTAATTTTATTAACAATTTTCCAAAGCCGCTGTTAATATTTGTAACCGCAGTTCGACTGCCATACTTGCGTTTTTGACTCCTACTTGGGCAATATAAAAAGGTTTACTACCTACCGAGCTTGCCGCTATGACTAGTAATTCGGGTGTTATGGGCTCTTGGTCTATAAAGAAGAGAAATTAATTATGTGATCATATTAAATGCAAAACAAGCAAAAGGAAGGTTGGATGGTTAGTTCAATATTCTTGTTCGTTAGAAATGTATAGTATATTATATTCAATTATTGAATTAATGCTATACTATATTATATTACACCTACACTATTATAATTAAGTAATTTTATGGGTAAAGCTACTAAGTTACTGCATTTGCCCTGAAAATGATTGTATACCTCATTATTGATGCACTAAAAGCTTATCAAATTATTTTTTAGAAACATAATTCTCTCCCAACACGTTCAAAGTAAGAACGTTATTATAAGTACTAGTTATAAATAAACATGTATAATAAAAATACTTCAATAGCAATAATTACCGAATAAATATAAGCTACACTGGCCTTACAGAGCAACAGGTACCTCGATCCAATGTGTTAGCCTGTTATTTACGGCGAGGGGTTTGAAATGATCCAGAAGTAAAATATTTCCATTTATTGCTTCGTTATTGGCACCCGGTCATCTAGTCGGGATATTGAAAGCTTCAGCATTTATTCAACGAAATATCGTATAATTGCACATATCTTTTAATTGAAACTACTGGGATTATGGTTGTAGTAATTGTTTTTCTCTTCAACTAAGTTAGCTCTTAATTAATTTCCTTACCTTATTTCACTGTTTTCTAAGCATCCCTAATTAATAAACTTACAGAAAATAATGTTCCAGAGTATATCCATGAAGTTGTAAGTTGTTGTAAGTCACGTCTTGTGCAGTACTTTACTATTTCAACGCCACGCGTAAAAGCTCCGTTACATTCACATAAGGATTTTATCACCGACATATGCATATGGAGCGCGTATATTTCTCCAAATTCCTGTAAAAATTTTATTATGTACGAATACTCAAGCTTGTTGCTATATTACTTTAAAACCTATTCGTCGACGAAGCACATATATTTTAACAATTTACGCATTTTTAAATATACGAATAAATAATTATATTTGATTATAGATGCGCAGTGGACACCGAACAAAAATGCTTTAATGTTGTACGTTGGTTACATGTGACGATAAATAAAAATCATATGGTATAAGAAACGCTGCCAGTGTTGAGCAGTCAGGCAATTTTGACGTTCAACCTGAAACCTTGCGTGTTAGCTTTTATATATGGAACACATAAAGTTCTCATTCAAATATGGCTTAAAATAAAAATTCAGATGTGAAAATGCGATTGGTAAGATGAAGCGCGTCTGTCACGTGTCATGTTATTCTATACGGATTTGCATTTAAGATTTGGTTCCATTCTAAGAGATGTCTAAAAGTGATATGCTTTATAAAAATGCGATACATGTATATATAAGCTGTGTAGGCTTGAAAAAGTATCTTATTGGTATTTTTCAAAGCCATTCCACAATTGTTATTGTTAAAGTAAACGTCAAATATTCACTCCAAATTAATACCTCTATTAAAAATATTATTTACGATATTGTAATGGCTTTGTGTTTTAACTTATGACTAAAATTATAGTTTCTGTTCTTTTGATAACGACAATAAGTAACTTTATCCTATGTCCATGCTCGTAACGGATGGTACAATAATAAAGAAATAAAGGCATGTACAAATAGATGGATAACCTGTAACTAAAGAACAAATATAAGGAATAATAACTCCTTAGAATATAATTTGGTTGAAAAAGAACAGAAATAAGTAAAGAGGTAGTGCTGGCATCTAAACTTTTAGATGGATAAAAGTTGGCAATAGAATATGAATTCGTATTTAGATGTTAAAGATAATTATAATAATGTAAAAATATAATTAATAAGTCACATTTAAAATAGTAGCCATGATATTTTGTAACCAAATTAGGTTCAAGGAGAAAAAGAATTAACGAAATAACGAACAGTGATTTATTTTGTGTTATTTTATTCTTCTTCATGAAAAAGTTTAAAATCGTGCCCACCTAATCTGCCATCATTATTTAAAGAAACTATGTGACACAAATCTATTGAAAACTTATTAAGAAGTTGTTATTAAGTCACTCCGACTAATTCTGTCTAGTACTGTTGAGAGCCCAAATTGTTGATTCTTTATCGCCAGCAAGTATGGGGAGTCATATGGACGAACCAAGTTCGATGACAGGACGAATGTATGTAGTATTATAAAGCATACCTGAAAGTAAATATTTATTATATAAAGTTTAAGACTTGATGAATAATTACCATAAGTCTGTGATAAATAATATTCCTACGAACTGTTGAAGTAAAAGGTTTGATGAACTGTCGATGTACATTTTAGATGAATAAATCTACATAACCGATTTAGAGTTAGAACTAAAAATATAGAATAATTAAAAATACATGTCCCTAGTTGAGTAAGGAGTTTCATGTTTAAATAAATTATTAACCGTTACTTATTTAGTACACCGGGCAAATGATTAATATGACATAATACGACATAAATATCTTTGGTTAAGTTAATGCGACATGTAGAAGAATACAGTTTACGCAAGCTTAGGTGGAAACATTTTTGCTAACAAACAACTATAATATAACAAATATTTATTTCAAATATTTACTAACCATGATACTGCAGTATACACTGCTCAACAAAATTAGAGGAAAATTGTCTTTAGCCATACAGCATTTTTCAAATTAAAGCCATACGCAAGTATCAACTTCGGTATACTGTTGCTTCAGCATTACTCAACAAAATATAAACAACAAATATAATCTCATTTAACGGTTTTCTAGAGTAACACCAAACTATTGAGAAGACTACCAAATCAAATAGTATTTTATCACTTAAAATATAATTGAAATGATGTTGGCGCCGAAATACCGAGCTTTAGTTGCGCGGGTGTCCTTCATTGCTATCGATGACAGCTTCAGCCAAGTCTTGAAGAGTCTGAGATGCAGTAGAACGCTTCGTAATACGCATGTCGAGTAAATCCCAACCGCGCTGGAGCCACGGCTGGGCACCTCATCACCTGAATTTCTTGTTCCTAGAGGAACTTTGTTGTCAAATTTTTCGGTTATCCTCTTGGAGGGTGAAACCGTCACTGAAATTATTCGCAAATGACACAACATGCACTCGAAGAATCGCCTCAACATAAATTTGTGGTTTGAGATGTTGGGGAATGCAAATACTGACGGCACCCCATATCATAACCAATCCAGATCTGAATCGTCAATAAAAAGCATGGACTTCAAATATCGAAGTTCCAATTGAGCACGATCTACAAGAAAGGTTGGACGACTAACTTTTTGATCCCTTCTCAAGCGAGGAGCTCGCCCAGCGCTGCGAGAAGACTTCTTTGTGTCATCTTCTGCGAACCCAGGATCATATCATTTGGCCCAGATACGTAAAGCTCTTGTATTTGTTGGTGTAATATTTGGAGTTAGTCCCAAATTTGGTTTTTCTGCCATTGATTCTATTCTTATAGTTTCACATATTTCATACACTATAATACGATTGCAATTGTTTCTACATTTTGCCACAGGAATTACCAGAACTAAGCAAATTGACAACCGCTTTACCAAGTACCATTTTTGCAAAAAGAATACAGGCACCAGACTGTCAATATGTTATTAAACAACAAACAGCTTGTTTCACCTCAACCAAAACATGTTACGTTGAACGAAATGATATTTTGATCACATGGGCCAAATGAAATGAATCGATAAATTATTTTTAATTAGTGTTTCTTTTATATTCTTTTGTAATTTGTTATTGCTAAAGTTGTTTAAAATATTTTTAAAAACACTCACAATTATGATGTAAGAATATTGCCCAAAACGATTTTCTTTTGTGGGTACAATATAAAGATACCTGAAAAATCTTACTAGGCAAATGATCTGATTCTGGACTCGTAACTGTCTGATCGAAAATTGTAACACCGACTTCATTTTGAAGCAGATTTTGTAGCTCACAAGCAGTAGATGTTCGTCGACGAATACAAGCATTAACAGTATTTCGGTTATCTCGAAGGGTATTTTTTCTTTCACAGAATTTGCTAGTTCTCCTGGAATGTCTACTAAATTATTGACACCTACCACACACTCTGCAGATAGAAACATAGATAGCAGAAGTCTGCAGATAAACTCGTTTGTAGCTAGTTTGGTAGATATTGCATAGACGGACCAACTTCAAACAAAGCAACAGCGCTCGCGACGTTACTTATATAACACATTTTGATATCAGAAATAGTGAAGAAATCAGAACTGACCGTTTACTTTGTCCAATGTCTGATTTGATTAGTTTTGTAAGTTCACTTTGTCAAAGACAACTTGGTTGTTTACATTTTGGCGTCTACAAGAAAACGTGTAAGCAATCACGATATATTTTTTTAATTTTTCAGTAATAGCCACAAGAATAATATAACAAAAAATGCATCCATTACTTGCTAGCAAACTTATGCGCGTTCAAAAAGGTATTCTAATTTTTTCGAGCAGTGTATATAACTTTGTCAGCAAAATCATCTTAATTGTGTTAACTATCATTGTTACTTATGATTATACTTAATTAGATATTTATTCAATGTATTAACAATGTTATACTTATATGGATAATATTTAATGAAAATTATTGAATTATTCTGCATTACATGTATTTTGAAAAACTTATTGGACAATTGTTACTTTAGCAGATCAGCAGTGATAAAATAGCTATTTATGCAACAAGTGCTAAAAGTCGACGTTTATGTACAAGACATGAAAATTACGAAACGAAGCCGAAGGCTGAGTTTCATAACATGTCTCGTGCAAAAACGACTTTTAGCACGCGTTGCATACAATATTTTATCTACGACCTTAATATTACCGTTATTAATCCAAAATATCGATTTAACAAAGGTTTGCATCTGCGACACTTTTAATTTATGTCATAATAAACAGTAGCCCACGACGCACGGGCGATTGTTTGCCACGCCAGTACTGTCAAGGTGAGTTACGAAATGTAATTATTGATACTCCACATCTGACTGTATTCATTACATAATGCTTTAATTATTTCAAAAGCACTTTACCTGTAACGTAAGAAGCAACTAGAATAATTTTACAACTTCACTTCCAGTTCGAAATTGTAGTTTTATAACCTCACTTCACTTTTAGCCCATGTGCTAAAAGTAAACAGCTGATTTCTTTAACCACGGTAAACTATAAAACGTCACTTTTAGTGAAACAAGCTAGCGCTAAAAGGCCTACTTTTAGTAGTGGTCGTAGATAAAGTTTTTTTTTCATTTGTAATATAGAAATTTGATTAAAGATGCTTTAACTTTAAAAAATACAAAGAATACTTAGAAACTTAGGATATTACCAGTAATATACCACTACCTATAACTGGCAACAGTTATTCAATTGAAGAATAACTTCCTCTTTAATTTCTCTTATATCTTAATTTAGTCATAATAATGATGGCATGTATACAGTAAGACCCATTACTTAAATATTTAGTAAACCAAATTTAGAAGGAAGCATCAAGGTACGTCATTTGATTGACAACTTAGGTATCTGACTTTCACTTATTCAAAAAAATTTTAAATTTTTTTCTGCTGTATTGATAACCTTTTGTATATATGCTCTTGTTGTATATTCTGTGAACCGTCGCTTGCGTTATAGTAAACCGTAAATTAATTGCATTCTTGTAAATATATACAAAATATGTCATTGATCTTAATAGGTTAAACCAAGTGTTTCAATAACAATTAAAATTTTTAATTGCTCAGCGTTTTATAACTGTCAAACCTAGATCAGCCAGATTTTACCACTGTGGGAACTTAGTTATGGAGCGTTATACGATTGCAGAACGCGTACAAGTTTATTATGAAAATAACTTGAATATTACAAATACGTGATAAGTGCCAAAATTCCATACAAAGCAAAATTTAATTCGAAAAATTGGTTCGTTTATGAATGCACAAGCATCGATACATCAGCGTTCAGCTCGTTTAATTGAAAATATTACTACGGTGAGTGAAAGTGTCGAACACCACCATAAAAATTGATTCGTCATCCTTCTCACAGAGAATTTAACTAAAGATTTGCACTTGGATGTTAATAAAGTTTAATTGTGTCAAGGACTTAAACCACCTGATAATCTTTAATATCGTACATTTGTCGATTAGTGTTTGAAAATCAAGCAAATTGATGGAGATTTGTTCAATAAAATCACCTTCATCGATAACGCCCATTCTTGCTTAAATAGGTACGGTACCCAGCAGGCACAAGTACGTTTCAATACGTCGAAAAGGCGTTTACATAGTTAAAAAGATGTTATTCGTTGAAAATTGATTTTTAAAACATTCCATATCTGCCCAAATTTATGACGGAAGCTGTGTGTTATCTATACCATAAAATCGTTGGTTTCTTTCTTTGTATGTTTGTTCGCTATCTCTTCCGAAGATACTGGACCGATTAAATGGTATGATAGCTTAAAAGTTTGCTAATTTTTAGACTTAGATCGTAGGCCGATTTTCATTTTAAAAAAAGTACGAAAAAGAGTGAAATTAAATTATAAAATCCTTAATGTCCTTATACCATTATAGTAGCGACTTATTCAACGAAGCATTGTTGGTTCAGTGGTAGAATGCTCGTCTGACACGCGGGCGGCCCGGGTTCGATTCCTTTTTTTGATTTATATTAATGAATCTCTCTTAAATTAGCGAACTGAAGCGTAGTTCGGGTGATTCACTAGTCTTATATGTTAAGGTCATGGGAAAAAATGCTCTTTTCCAAAATTCAGTAACCAACTATGAGTGCCATATAAAAAATACAACAATATAACTATAAATTCCAAACTTTTTTTGAAAAGCTGACTAGGCTCTACATTCCTATCAAAAAGGTACCTGAAGAACGTAGACATTGTTTTCCCTATTTTCATAAATAAGCAAGATATAGCCTTAAAACAAAAAATCGAACATTTGTTTCTAACTAGGAATCGAGAGAGGATGGGGGGCAATTTTTCCGTATCTCCTATAGTTATCGCAATTCTCTATGAAAACATCGAAATTTGCCAATACTGTACGGTATGGATGGAATTGATTGCAAATATTTAATTTCAGAACTGTTGAAAATAAAATGTTCTTCCTTTCGCAATTTTTGGAGAGCTTTCGAACGGATTTTCATAGAACTCTAGTTTTAGTAATAGCCTATTTAAATTATACTTTAACTGAAAAGGAATTTTAGTTATTATTATAGATTAGTGTAACATGACGTCATGCATAAAACTAAAAATGAAACATTACAGTTTTTAAAACTATGCCAGGTCCATGTTCTACTTCTAGTTTTATTAAAATAGTTTTTTGCTAATAAATGAAATTAGTAAAGAGTACTTCTTTACCAGGCTTAAGTTTTGCATTCATAAAACTATAACAATAATTGCCTGGGATCGGACAAGAAGTGATGCCCCAAAATGGATGAAGATCTCTATGTTATTGTCGTTGCTGGACTACAAGAACTAACTGTACAGAAATGTATTCGCTGTTAAGACGACAAGCAATAGCAGTACGAAAAGTGGACCTTTCGGCCTCCTGTGTTTGGGTCAGTTGGCTAACGCCGTCAGCAATTTTTACATTTCGCCGGCTATGTATAATTTTTCCTACTAGTTAATGAATATACTATTTTAATTCTCTCAAAGCGTTAACTAAATACAGTTTTTGCATTGTAAAATTACACGTAATTACAAGTAATTGAATGCACTAATTAATTTTTAGTTGTTTTCAAAAAGTAATTGTTAAGTTTTAACAAAAATGACAATTTCCAATTACATTTACTGTATTTTGGAGAGTAATTGAATCTCAAGAAAAATCAACAAAAGTTAGTAATTTAATTACGAAGTAAGCTTTGTATTGTAATGGCCGCCCACTACTAAATAATTGCTTCTATTAATAAAAATATCTAGAGCCACCATACATATTATTTTTAATTCTGGGTTCGTCACAAATCAGATAACTAATTTTGGTTCTCAGGGATAATTAAATGAGCGGTCTAGTGATATGCTAGACCTGAATGATCGTACGCCCCTATTTATAATGTAATCTACTTGCAACTTGAATTATTGTTGGCTAACTCATAGCAGAACAGAGCTCTTATTCAAGGTCTGGGTTCACAATTTTAGATTTAAAATTTTGATCGCACGCCTATGGTGCGTAGGTCAAAAGCAACCTAAATGCTACAACGGAGCTAATCTGTCATATAATTTTACGTATTTATGAAAAACTAGCAAATGCAGATCGTTTTCGCGTTTGTGATATGAATTACTACTCAATGAGCAAATTAAATAGGTAAGTTTTTTATTTTCCCGCTTTCTTATAGTGTCGGTTGATCGTGTTTTGTTTCTAGCCAAAACCCTCCACTTCGTTGATTCGAAATAATGACGTCAAGGAATCCTAACCTCAATTCTGGACTTCTAAATTCTCAATTTGAAGCTACTGAAGTTATTAAATCGCCGTGAATCTGCCAAGCAGCGATGCTATTCCACTCCCGGGTAGGTTTTACGGTGGTACATGTACAATTTTGCTTCACAACTAACCTTGCAATTTTCCAGGTGCTGTCCGATGATGTCCGGAGAGGTGATAATGTGCCAGATCTTCTCTCAGCGAGCAGGAACCGTGGTGCAGGCCTTGGAGGAGCTGGACTGGTGTGCCGCCGATGTAGCCACGAAGTCAGGAACCTCGGAAACCGCCTCTTGCTGTTAAACGTAGGCCAAAATAGGATGGCGAACGTCCCTCGGAAGCCGTTGTGGATCGGAAATATTTTGTAGTGGCCGATTTTAAAACCCACACTTGTGCTTGAACACTGCTATGTCGTGAACACTCTGGTAAATTTTCGGAGCTGTATTTTAATATTTACTATATAAAAATTAGATTTTTCTGGGAGAATAAAACTGGGCTGTCAGTAAAATTATTTTATTTTATTGCAATTAGATGCCATTTCTCAATCTAAGCTTGTCTGAATTATTCATTATTTTGTTGTGCTGTTAGAAGTGAGACTCAGGGCTTAAGACCATCTCAGTATATGACCACAGCTACGTAGCCTTACATCACACATACATAAAACTAATAGTAAATACATCATAAAATACACAAAAATCCTATGTCCCAAGGAACGACAAAACGTCCTTTATAATAGTATACTTTCTAATTAAATACTTTGTATGAAAATTAGATAATTCAAATTTGCAGAATGTATTACCTTTTCCTTTTTTAGAAGCGTGAGACTTGTATTCAAGATAATTTTATTAATTAAACTGTTAATATTGTATTATTGTGAAGGTTACGTGGTCATTTAAGTAGAATTTCATTCAAATTCTTGGCCTGTAGTTTTTTAATTCTATGAAACAGCTTGGTAACAAACAAGCACAGGAAGAAATATTAGTTAGCAAATACAGCTGAAATGAAATTGGAAACATGTCATAAAGGTAAAAATGCAAAAATGTGACAGTTATGAAATCGTTATAGCGTTAGCGGTCAAGAAATACTCAACGTTACAAGTTGGAAAATAATACAAGGAATGATATCTTTCACTTTCGTTGAAAAATAGCTTTCCGATACATGTCCCACTAGGGAAAACCCAGTCGATTATTTGAGTCGCTGCGAGGAAAATACGGAGTAGACAGTTTTGATATTGCTATTCTAATGTGTAAAATATAGTGACAATTTCATCCCCTTGTATACAGTATTTCCATCATTTTTGCTCGAACTGGCGGTGCATCAGGTAACCTTCACGTAGGCCATAGAAGAATATTCAAATTTCCCACGGGAAACTCTGGAAATGGATTTTTCGCAGAACTCTTGCTTTGTACGTTGTGTGTACTTATGCTACAAGCTTTATTCAACAGCTGTGTCACTTGATCTCAAATCGTGGCTATAAATGGGTTCAAACGCGAGCGAAAAATATTGAAGGGCGTATAAAAATTAATGATCTCTTGATCCGTTTTAACGAAGCGGCTTAATTTTTAATGGCTGAAACGTGAACCGTTCTAAGGGTACACTAACCGACCGCAGTGGATTCTAGGTAATTTATAACATTTTCATGTTTAAATAATTTATTGAAAAGCACTTTTAAAGTCGAGGACTTTTTATGGCACTTATTCTCTGAGTGGGTCTCCGAAGTTAGAGACGCTAAAGATGAAGTTTATGGCCCTTCTCGCTCGCTCTTTCTTTAAAATATCGGAAACTCTGGCGGAGCTTGTTTTGGTCATTTTGTTTTATAATTGCGGATTCATCAGCAGCTCCATTCTTAAGCGCCGGCTGTTCAGCACGCTGATGTTCGTCTCTTATTTCGCTTTGCGTTGTTTCAAATGCTCACGGCTTTAAATTAAAAGTAAATATTAATTAACTAAAATAAATTTATAAAACTCGATATGTATATCGAGACGGAAGGCACTAATTTAAAGTGATGAAGAAATGTCCCTCACAAAAAGAAATTGGATTTGTGTTATTCGTTTAATGGAATACTTCTATAGCACAAATTATTAGCCTCTTGGGCATTATTTTAAGTTAAATGGAATTCACGGACGCGGATTGATTGGAAAATTGTGATCAAATGTTGCCGTATCTGCCCTTCTATCTAGAAAATAGTTCTCAACTTTTTTATTCCTTCACTGTAGAAAACAAGTGGCTTTAACTGATAAACATTTACCATTTCTTTTTTATAGCAAATTCTGATATATAGCCAACTATAATACTGAAGGACACCAGAAATCGTCCGATCAAGAGAGCTTTAGTCGAACAAGACGAATGTGTTAGCGGCCTCGTTCACGAAATTCGCTTACGTGTTAGCGGGAACTGATTTTATCTGCCATTCTTTTTTAAGTGAGAGAAAACTGACACCGAAGACGTTTGCATTTCCAAGTTTATTTAGAATTAAAACAAAACCACGCCTATATAAAGTTGTGGTGAAATACGATAAAACAAACGTCTGACTTGGCAACTTTTTGGTTTGTATAAAAGCCAAGATTAAGCTATTTATTATTTAGTTGCTGGTTTACAGATTTGTTTTCACCGTTGACATATATAATATGCAGTTGTGACAACATAATTTTTTTCAAACATCCATTTTAATAACAGTACTAGATTATCTTCACCATAGGCAAGGCAGGATAATACTGTTAGTTATTTTCAAACTAACTACATATCAGTTTTATATTAATAAAAGGGCAGTGATGGTTTGTAATCACTTAGACATAACAGTAGCTAGCGACAAAAAATTCCTGTGAGTACTTTCATGTACAGAACATACCATATAATGCAACCCGACAAACTACAAATACACAAAATATTATCAAGTTAAATTACGTCATATAGGGTACTGTAGTTTATAACTTGCAAATACAGATTTTATATCTAAAATACAAATATTGAAAACTAACTGTAAAAGTGCATGTGTGTAAACAATATAGTATGCTTTACTACTCACCTATAATAGTTATTAACATAAAAAATGAGCAAAATAGAATATTATGAACGAGCGAAATTAAACTCGAGACGTAGTCAAGAGCTTTAAGAGAGCGACTTCAAGCTAGAAATTTATTTTAGGTGGTAAAAATATTACTCACGCAGTTGGATGAGGTAATAGTAGATTATATTATAAGTGAGAGAAATGCATCGTTATTTGAAAGTGAGAATTTTGAATCGCGATTGCCCCAGCACGAGCGATACAATTTTTCACGCTCATGCGTGATATACGACGTTTTATCTTACAGTAGCAATTCTTGTGCCTAAATAGTTTGCGCAGTCAGAATATGTCGCGAAATAAATTTATAATTAGTCGCCTATGATTTGTGATATACGTTTGGCAGTATTGAAGTGTATTGGCAGTACTGAAGTGTATTGTCAGTCTACGTCAAATTCGAGGTTCGTAGGTTAGGTTTTGTTTGTTATTTGACACAGACGCAAAACTTAACCTGAAAATTACGAATTTGACATAGCCTGACAGTGCTACCAACAATGCAGTAGTATAAATAATAAAAACTCACTTGTGAATAAAACTTTATTTTAGTCAGTGAAAACAGTTGTATAATGTATGGTAATAGGCGCTACTGTAAGATAATAGTTATTTACTATACAAGTGGGATAACAGCATCATTAATATACGTGTATGTAAGCACACAAGTATATTAATAATGTATTATCACACTGCCTAAAATTGAAAAAAGTGCATTAAGAGAAATGTCAGATCTGTCATTTTCAAAAATATTTTAGTAGGCAAATGTCATTATGTCATTCATTTGACACTATTTCAGTTTGGTAATGAAGTCATTACAAACTCAGTTCCGTAATGAAACCATTACATAACTGAGTGGTGTAATGAGCTTCATTACTTAACTGAAATAGTGTCAAATGAGTGACGTAATGCTTTACCTATCCCACTGGAGTAGATAAAAATATTAAACACCCTTTTCAGTGTGACAATACAAGTGTGAAAATAATGCCATTGGAAAACGGATGCGAAAGGTGGAACACCCGTTAGCACCTGTGTTCCATTCAATTTTAGTATTTCAATGGCCTTTCCACACTGTGTTACATACTATTTGTTTCTAGAACGGTTGTTTGTTCTACAAGGAATTTAATTTTTCAATTTGACATTTGCCAAACAAATTTGCGTTTACCAGTTTTAACCAATCACATGATGTTGACATTAGATTACAGAAACTGCTGACATCAAAGTGTAAATTTTTATGGACAGTGAGAACTTTCTATGCACCAAAGTAGGAAAAAATATTAAAACACTTGTACGGTATAACTGTAATTTTGACGTGAAAGTGAGTATATAATTTTAAATTAAAATTATTTAACATTAATTAGTTAATTAAATTGATATGCAAATAATTTATTCTGACATATTTCAACAACAATATGTAGCTGCATGTGTGTGGATATATCGAAGTCAAGCAATAATAGTACACTGAAAAAGTATTGGCATTGCGTTTATTTATTCGAAAAATTTGCTCCGAACATGGTTTGCACAATTCTAATTACAGCCGCAGGATTATAATTTATTCAAAAGCATAGATTTATTACACTTATCTAGATATTTTTATCTACTAATGTAACAAGTTTCCCTCTTTTATTAGAAATAATATCTAAATTAGATTAGTAAATTATTTGCTAGCTTAAATTCAATGAATTACAAAATGGTACAAAAATGTATATTAAAATACATGGGATAGAATTTAAAATTGTTATACAAATTTGTGCAGAATAGATTTATACTGAGAATAACGAAAGCGCTTTCATAGACATAATACAAAAAATGTATTTTAAATACACCATAACTAACCGAGTACACAATTTAAAAGTGTTACGATTATTAATGTTGTATACGTGTATATGAAGAAGTAAAAGAAATCACTTAATACATAATGCTAATGAATATTACATAATCATTACTACACATACATGTAATGCTGTAACGAGATATTAGAATTAATGTGAATGAAAAATGTTAAAACGTTTATAGAAATGTAGAAGGAATCTGGTAAAGATTACTATAATTATTTATGTCTACTGTCTATGAAAAGTTAGAGAAAAAGTTTAGTAAACAGAGGCACATTTAGGAATTAAACTATGCCAATAAATAGACAAATATAATAATATATAAAATTCTAAGCAAATTATCGTAAATCGATTTAAAATTTGTCTACTTGTAAAAGATCCAAGAAGATGGAATATTTTCGAAAAATTACAGAAAATAAATTCTTAATAAAACGTAATGAAACTTTTACGATTATAAGGTTTATTTAGACTGAAACGGGATTTCACCCAGTTCCATTTGAGCTCATTTATAATAATTAATATTTACGTATATAGCGTATATTCCAATAGTTAGATATAAGTCACGCGGGCCTTTGTGTGCAGTTTTTGCTAGCGTTTCTAGAAGATGGTGTTTTTTCCAAGCACGAAAGTAACATTCTAGCTAGAGCCATACTTCCATGCACAAGAAGCGTTATTGGTGGTTCGCTGATTTGCTCTGCCGAAATGACCCAACGCCCAACAAAGTACATTCAGTGCAACACGCGTGACTCCTAAAAGTATCCCTGAGCTGCAGCATCATTTAATGAAGTTAATGTTCACGTATTAAAGACAATTGCTTTGGTGTCTTGTTAACGCTGTTTTAATATAAATATATTTCACACATAGTGACTCTATTATGGTTTGACTTGAAAATGCGTGTTTTAGCCTTGAGATATTGCGTGTTAATGATCCACTTGCATCTGAAGCTATTGCTGTATATGTGTATTTAATAGCCAATATGTACTGGTGTTCAATAGATTGTGAGCAGATTAGCTTTTATTTAAGTAGAAGTTTGGAACGTATATTTTCAGTGTTAAGAACCATATTTGGCCAACTTGCAAAGCTTTGTTGGAATGATTCCTTCGGAACTACGACTGGGATAGACGTAGGAGGTCTCTTAATGCAAACTGAGCTAGTGAAAAGGAAGAAGGGCAACTAATTTAGAAAAATTAAACACAACGACGGGCTACAAAGAGTCTCATTACAGAATTGACCCCAAAGGCGAGGTCAATAATTTACATGCTTGACAATCTCTTAACTGCTATCACTATGTTACAATCAAGATATCATATTTTAATTTCGTCATTATCCAGTACCAATTTTTATTATTATTTAACCATCGGATGCTCAAGCGGGGTTTTTGAAGACCCACGTTGTATATTTGGTACATAAGTTCTTTAAAAACGTCGCTATGCACTAGTAATTTGTTTGTATTATTTATGAGATACATTTGCTGGAATAAGACACATGGGCTTTGCATTTTAAAAAACAATTTCATGTTCAAGAATATTGAGTATTTTTTGAATGCAAAATGGGTTCATGTGACATCTCATTTGAAAGGTTTCATTGAGTAGAATTCGTACTTATAATTTAAGAGAATTTTGATGATCCTTAACAAGATAGCGCTTGTCTTATCCTTGATTTTCAATACTGAAGCTGGCTCCATTTTGCTTAAGGTCTATCAAAATTTTCTGAAATTGTAGTAGTATGCAGGAGAAAGATACTGAGAAAACTCTTACCACGGATTTAAGCAGTATTTGATTAGCTTAAACGAGGATTTAAACAATTGCATTTACTATAATAATTTTGAGCTATAATAACATCTAAACAAGTTGATAATTAAGTTAGAAATACCTGATGCTATACATTAAAGCCGTCACATTCACAACAGAACATATTAACTGTCCCAGATTTTTTTTGTCTGTGATAGTACGTATTCTACTTACCGAGACCTTACAAAAGAAGTGTCACTTTAATTTTTTTTTTAATATTCAATATGACGTCGAGCGACCATCTTGAATTTTTGCTGTAGTTTACAATTACAAAATTTAACAGAAATATTTTAATATATTCAACAGTTAGAAACGTGGCGGCGAACATTTGTTCCTCGCTGTATAATGTAGTTGTATTATTTCTAAATATTAAAGTTAATAAGACCGAATAAATGTTAGTTTCTAATTATTTTATATTATTTTTAATACTTAAGTGACAGTTTATTTTCAAACTTAGCAGAAAAGTGGAAAACTGGCGGCTTGGCCAGTAATTACAGTCAAAAAGCTTGGCTATCCAAAGGCAACGAAATGATGTACGAGCGAAGTTCAAAATATGATAGCTTTTAGACGCAGCTATAAAAATAATTGCTTCTAACAAGAGAATTAGAAAAAAATAACATCTTTCTGTAAAGTACCTACTTGGAGATAAACAATGTACGTACAATTAATATCCCAGCTAATATATCCTAGAAAAATTTAGAACCTAAGAGTAAATAAAAGGGGTAGTAGTGGAATAAATATAATTCAAATTGGAAGCTAGTGTAAGCATTACCGGGCGTTTCAGATTGAAGATAGAGTTCAATTTATAGAGGTGAAAATGCACAAGCAGGTACATTATAAATAATAAGGTACTAAAAGCGGAGTAGATACTCTAAATTTAAATAAAGATGGGGGCTGGAAGTCATCGGCAATAGCCGAAAGCTATGTTGGAGATTCTATATGCCAGAAGCTCAATATTGCTAACAAAATTTTGAGTAATGATTGCCAAAGTGTCCCATCACCTTCAACTGCTCCCAGTACTTCATTCAATGAGATGCAAGTGGATACCTTATTAGTGAATAAAGACACAGAAATTTCTCAGTTAAATAACATGTCCAAGAATGTAGAAATCTCTGAAGATATTGCTAATAATAGATTTATAGGTATTAACAATTGTAGCGATTGTACTTTTACAATTAATGTTAATAAATTGAATTCATAAATAGGGTGATATCCAGTTTTTAACTATCAACATTTACACATCTTGGGAAATAATGTTATTTCCCTGTTGTTATGGCAACCTGAAGACATTGTGTAAATTTAAGCTACTTCCCTAAAATGACGTATTGTAAGTGTTGCTTACTTGATTGATAATTTAGTGAAAAAGCTACTTTTAAGGGCGGAGATCACTATTGTATTATTTTACCGCTTTCTTTAAATGATAATTAGAGTATAGCCAATAATTACAAATATTGTTGTTGGTCCTTAAAATAATGTTATCACAAACGTGCATGCATTGCATGCACTCACGTTCGCTCTCAAGACGTTAAGTTATTTAGAAACATGCAATCGTAATCATGAGTTTTGTATTTTTAACTTATTTATTTATACAAGCACCATAAACTGCATCGTGGAAATCAAAACATGAACGAAAAAGATCGTTACACAGCAATAACTTTTATTTGTTTTAAAATATATGTATTCCCGTAAATTCGCTTTAAATTTAAGACAACGTGATATAGGATCAGTAAATGTCAAAAGTGTATTTATAAAAAGACCAAGATGGCGAGCCCTTAAGCTTCTTCTTCTGATCTAAAAATTAAAGGTAAAATTCACTATCATTCGCATAAAAGTGCCACTGGAAAGATATTAATGCTGTTGTCAAATATTTGACTTGTACTAAAGAACTCTATTGAACGACAGTTTTCACGGGAATAAATGATGTTATTTAAATATTAAGTGTTTTGTTTCCCATCACTTAAATACGTCTGTTTATATCATAAGTTTCCACATTTTCACTAGGGCAGTAGTACAACTATGCCCAGTAAATCCAGATTGGACTTTAGTTATATTAGTACATAAATAATAAAGAGTTAAAAGAATATTGATTCTAGTCCAGTATCCAACACCATTTAGTGCTTTAGTTCCAGTTGTTTAACTAATGCCATAATAATCGCTTGGTGCCATTCACTGAGAAAAGTAGAAAAAATAAAATTGTTAATATACTATTATACCTAACCAGTTATATATGTGTTACTCTCAAACACTGAAAACGCTCAGTGAGCAAAAAAACAGCAACTATGTGTGGTGTTACACGACCACACACCGAAATTAGATAATTTTTCGCTTTGTCGCCGTTCTTATTGACCATGACAAATTCTGAACGATTTAGAATGTTCGCAAATGGATACGACTTTTGGTACTCAGCAGAATTGGTAGGAATGCATTAAAACTGGATACTATTTGCTACTTATATCTGAATGTTTTACGTTACTACTTCAGTAACTGCATTTCTTAATTATTTGGAGCTATTAACTTGAATTGTAGTTTTTAATACATTTATAAATCAGAGATCGGGCCCTATTCTCGACATCGTTAGAAACGCTTTACGTTAATTTATAATTATATTTTATGTTATTCTATTTGCACAATTTTTAAGTACATATTACGTGGATCCAATAATGTTAAAAAGAACATTCACAATTTTACATTTATTGACGTTAAAAAGTGATTACTATTTAGTTACTAAATGTGATCGCTTTTTCATTTTCCAAAAGCTTTATTCAAAGATGCCTATGAAGGACTGCAATTACATAATAGATCCCGCATAGGCAATTTCCTCACACTTAATCTAAACATGACAATTTCTGAAAGCGTTTCTGCAAAAGCCATTACCTAATTGCAATCATTTAAGCGTACTTTATATAGAAGGTGTAATAAGTTAACAGCACGAGCAATAGCCGCAATCAGCAAAAATCTGTGTCAATTAAGCTAAGCTTCCAAGTCTGCTTCTTATTCAGCCGTTCGCCGTTTTACGTCTTATTTTTATAAAAAGCTATCAAGTGCAGAACTTACTTTGTTTCATCCACTTTCTTGATGACTCTACCTATATAAAAAGGTAGTTTCCTTTTATAGCATACAGTATAAATTGCAGATAAAATAAGGGACGATCGAACTATGAGATGTGTCCCCAGACACCCATAAATCAGAGATCGGGGGTCATCCTAGTTATCAGTATTATAAATATAACTTGCCCCTCTGACTGCAATCTACTTCGAGAATCTCCATGACTCACCCGTGCAGAATCCTCCTTTTATTTCGTTACTGTCATATTGGTCGAATATCTGTTGAGTTCCTTTCATGAAATAGTATGATAAACAACGCTTTTATTAAACCTAGCTTTAGTTGTGGGAATTGGGTTGATTTAGCAATGTAATAAATTCTATTGTTTCTATCATAATTGCATAGTCAAAAATGAGTAATCTTTATTGATAAATAACTTAGGCTGAAGTATGTACACAAATGCAGTTTAAGCAAGTAAATAGGCTGCTTAGCATAGGCTGACCAAAGGTCACGTTGACCCTTAGCTAGATTTAGCTATGCTGCGCTTGCTTTCGTACACGCTGTGTTTTATTTTATAGTGGTAGCATTGTAAACATTACGGATTTTGTCGTATTTGTATTAAAACTTCCATGCTGTCATCTTGAATTGATGTAAATTATTGTACATGAATATTCTTGTGTGTTTAGTATATATCAACAAACTTTCATTAGTTATGTAATGCATTGAGGTACATATTCTTAATGATTACAATGTGGTTCATAATTACGTGGACAATTTAATTTTCATTTTGCTTTTTATTATGTAGCAATATTTTCTAGATGGTCCAAATTTAAGTGTAATATGTACCAGAATTATTAGTTTTTTTCTATAGTACATGTTAAAGTGTGCTTTTATCAACTCAAAACAAAAGGTCAAGTTTTACTTTAATAGCAAGGGTAGATAAAGTAGCACTTTAACATCAAGTATAGATAACAGCTATTTAAGTAACAAGGAATGTAAGGACCTATTAACATTTGAGGTAGGCAAGTACAAGCCAAGACGAAGTCGCGGCTTGTTGCCTGCCGAAAATGTTAATAGACGATACATTCCGAGTTATTTTATTATATTTTTCCCGCTGCTTATCGAAATTTTCCTAGATTTTTGAAAAAATCGTTTGGTTTGTCACCTGTCACCAGGATTAGTTTTCGTGAGTCGTGTTACCTGTGAGTGTCACATGTCACATAAACACTTGCAATTTATAAACAAAACGTCTAAATCTGTATCTTGCTTTGCTAATTTTATTATCCTAGGAACTTAATAATAATATTAAGTTCCGTTCAAGAAAAAACAGCAAACAAATATAATCACCGACTTACACGTTTTGTTACTAAGGCTGTATCACTGACTTACATGATCAGCAGCGGGAGAAGTAATTTAATTTTCTAACATTAGTTTGTTTAAATTAAATATGACAGCTTCGTATTATCTTAGCAACCCAGTCCAGCTACTGACATTTTGAAATGTGATTGACTGTCTTTATTTTCTTTTGAAATTGTTAAAGTTCTTGCTATAAAAAATATTGTATTATACACGACGATAAAGTTATTTCTATCAACTCTTGAATCATTAACGTCTCGACTTCGTCTCGACGTTAAACGATTCACTCGTGGATAAAATTTAATTTTATCGTCTTGTATAATAAATTACTATTATTTAAGGAGTCACTAAATGTGACCTGGTTCTAAATTAAAAAGTTGAAACAGGAGAGATTTCTTTATCTTCCTAAATTTCAAATTGTTTATAAGCATAAACCAGTTCACACACACTAAGGCCTTTACATCGTCCTATTAATTGTACTACCTCCACACTACCTTTGTATCAGCAGTTGTTTCTATTTATTGTTATTTATTTTAAAATTTTCAACCACCTACAGACTGAAAATTATTAGATTGCAAAATTAATACGTTTCTGCTAAGTTTTGCTTAGTTTAGTAATTATGAATTGTGTCGAAAGCACTCATTAAACAATTAGTAAAATTAACCTGTTGTGTAATTGCAACAAGGTTCAACAACATCACTCTACTAAAAACTTAGTTCTAAACATGGGATTTTTAAACACAATTGAAATTTTCGGATTTATTAACAATGCATAAAATATAGTAATCACGGTTAGGGTGCCCAAGAGGCAATTTTGAATTTTCTTACAAAGTATAGTCAAATACGAGGTTTGCTTATCCTAAAGCAAATGTAAATAATTATAAAATTTAATTACTCTCTTTAAATCGAGTACCCTTCCTATGTGAATAGGACTGAGTTTTTGTAAGTCAAAGCCTATAAATATTCGGACAATCTACTACTCATGACAAACAATAATTATCTAGTATAGCACTAGTGTTAATTGTTACTGTGAGCTTTGTCTATTTTTTTTCAAAACAGCACTATGGCAGAGAACTTTTTTTTCGTGAAATATTACGGCCTCGGCGATGTGTTTTACAACTACGTAATGCAGTCTTTACAAGAACAATTTCTAGATGCTAACTTGTTCAAAAATTCATTAAACCAATAGTGAAGAATTTGATAGAACAGGATCCGTTATTGGTAGAAAATGGAAAAAGGACGATATAAATAATTACAAAGACGATGCCGCCAACTTTGAATTCTTTCCAGAGAATCCCAAACTAAGTTTTCGAACGAGAGCTCTTTTGCTTGATTTGGTAAAGGTCTTGTGAGTTTGTATTGGTTACTATCGATGTAATTCCTACTAGGGCTCGAACATGGGTGTTACGACACAAATCAGAAAGTAGCTTCTTATTGGCAAAGCCTATTTTTTTCCAGAAAGAGACATTCATCAGTAATTATTTTCTCTATTTTTCTAATTTGTGATAACTGTTGCTACTTAAAAAATGTATAAAGAGCTTTACTCAAAACTTTCCTCGCAAGTGGACGTTTCGACACTAAATCATTTTAAGAATCAAAGGAAATTAGGCGTAAGAATATTATCATGTTTCTAGTAATACTGAGACAATAAAAGGGTACACTTGGTACTGCATACATTTTCAAATCAAAAACAATACCGGCGGTGGGATTCAAACTTAGCACCTGCGAATGCGACTTCAACGTTGGTTGAAATCGGCTAATGAAGACTTCTCATATCTCTACGATGTGCTTTCCTTCCATCCTGTATCCGTTGGGTCAAATTTTCGCCAAGGGTAAAGCGTGACCAATATGGAAATTAGCAATTTTATGTATTTATCAGTTAAAGCAAAAATAATAAACAATTTATTTTTAGGGTGCTCACCCTGTATATATATATATATTGGGTTTTATGCCAAGTAGACATATAATCTGCATGAGAAATATTGCTTTCTTCCAGCAAATAGTTTTTCAGATATACTGACCGACAGACAGGCAAATAGACTCAATTGAGAAAACCTGTTTTTCGTCATCTAGAGACGCTAAAACGTAAATATCGTCTTTTAGACGAGGGAAGACAACATCTGAAAAGCGGTTTACACGGAACCTCTTTCGCGCGGAATACAACAATCTGCAAATACAAAAATGCAGCCGTTGACATACGAATTCGGGCTGCCAGGCTCGCTGTCACGCACTCAGACAAGTTCAATTCTCTTACTATGCCGCTTTCACCAGTAGACCATGTTGGGAAGGAAATTTGGTCTCTTCTGGCTCTATAAAAAAAGGAGTGATCGCTGCATACTTTTATCTATTTTACGATATTTACTTTGTATCTGGTGTGTTCTATTTTATTCTTTATGGTACTCACACTGTATATATATATATATATATATATATATATATATATATATAACCGGAAATTTCTTCTATCAGGTAGACATCCACATGCAAAGTCTCTTCTTTCTACAACAAGTAGTTTTTGAAGTATACCACGAACAGGCGGGCAGAATTAATTGAGAAAACATGTTTTTTCGCCATCTATGGACCCGGAAACGTGAAGATCTCAAGAAATCTCGGAAGCTGATCTTTTCACAATTACAATCCTTCTTTCGTGTTTTAGACGAGAGAAGTAAAAAGGGAGCAGCCAGGGCGGCTGGGGCTAGTCTCGTTCGCCCACGGCAGCAAGCTTCTTTCACTTACGGCTACTTTATATAGGAGGTGCAGATCGGTGCACTTGTTTCTCTTTTTTACCTTGTATCTGCTGTTTCCCGTTTTCATCAAAATTGAAAACCTGACCTATCCGCAAAATATTACTTTTATCTATTTCTGAGTTAAAACAAATTTAGACATTTTATGTTTCAGATGCTCGCCCTGTATACAGGGTGAGGCACATAAAGTGTTACAGAGCAATAGCACTCAAACTATTGATCACATCCAAAAATGTTTCAGACAAAAGTTTCAGTGTTCGAGAAGGCCGTCATACTGGATCAACCTATTTTTTTATCGGTGGGGGCGCTGAAACTACGTCAAGGTCAACTCCACTTTTTTAAATGGAACCATGTATTTTGTTTTCGATGACATTATTACCGATTTTAAGACGAATTCAGTGACCTGCAACACAAAGTCATTCTAGTCACGCAAAATATGAAAATAGTCGAAAAAACGAAAAATGCAACAGTGCAACAAACACGAGTCAACACGACGGTGCACCACCCCATTATGCTCTGTGTTTAAGACACGTGATGCATGAGATTTTTGGCGAAAAGTGGATAGGACGAGGCGGTCCTGTAGCTTGGCCACCTCGATCGCCAGATCTAACATCAGCAGATTACTTTTTATGGGTTTTGTCAAAGATCGCGTAATGGGGGTAGCACCTAGCACGCCTGACGACATGAAAGACAGAATACGACGAGCATGTACCGAAATTACACCACAAATGTTAGCTGAAGTTAGACGGTCTTTTCATCAGCGAATTAACAAGTGCTTACAAGTCGAGGGTCATTACTTCGAGCATCTTCTGTAGGTAGAACCAAACCAAGGTTAGTGGATCCTTTGAAAGTGATTATTCCGATATTTTTCGATTTTTTGACTATCTTCATACTTTGCTAACTAGAATGACCTTGTGTTGCAGGTAGCTGAATTTGTCTTAAGATAGGTAATAATGTCATCGAAAAAAAAGTACATAGTTCCATTTAAAAATCTGGAGTTGACCTTGACGTAGCTTCAGCGCCTCCATCGATAAAAAAATAGGGTGGTCCAGTATGACGGGCTTCTCGAACACTGAAACTTTTGTCTGAAACATTTTTGGATATGATCAATAGTTTGAGTGCTATTGCTCTGTAACACTTTATGTGCCTCACCCTGTATACTTGACCGGAAGTATATTCGGTTTTGAGACAGGTAGATATATAATAATAAATAGACTAGCACAAGATAGGAGGACTAGCACAAAACAGGAAAGCATGGAAGCATATGGTAGAGGCTTACGTCCAGGAGTAGACATACCACAGCTGACAAAGAAGAAGAAGAAGATATATAATACGCATGCAAAATATCGTCTTTCTCCTACAAATAATTTTTGAGCAATACCTCGAACAGACAAATAGACAGGCAGATGAACAGACGGACACACGGACAGACACACAGACGGAGTTGAGAAACGTGTATTTCGTCGAAGATCTGACGAAATCTCGGAAGGTAATTTTTTCACGACTACAATATTTGCTTCGACTTCGGCGAGGGAAGTAAAAAGAAAGAATTACAAGTAAGCAATCCTCTCTGGATAGAGAAGACGAGACAATTAGGTAGTGGTCAACTAAGCGAAATAATACAAAAAAAAACGCATACGTAAAAATTCTGGAAATCCCAACAGTAGATATAGTAATGAAACCGAAACTTACAAAATCCCAACCGCACAACGAAAATAAGGAAATAATTAGAAAAAGATGAGAAAAATTAGAAAAAAACAGTACTGAAGGTAGTAAATAGTAGATAGAATAAAATTCTATATTGCGACGAAGAATGTGAGAACACTGACATACGAAATGGAAAACCATTAAACTAAACTTATGTCAATTCGCAAGACTAGATGACATAGAGATATAGAGAAGGAGAATCAAGAGTGATAAATCTGTAAAAGGCTTTACTAAGAACTTATCTCGCAAGTGGAAGTTGTAACACTAAACAATTTAAAAAATCAAATAAAACCACGTTTAACAATATCTTAACGTTTCTAGTAATACAGATGCAATGAAAGGAAAAACTTGGTAATGCGAATTACACCAATTTTTAAATAAAGAAAAACATTGCCTCGGTGGTATTCGAACTTCAGCACCTGTGAATGCGATTTCAACGCTTAGCAGTAGCCCGACCATTTATTGTACGCGGTTACGCATAACCTTTCTTATCTCTGCGGTACAGCTACAGTAAATATAGTGCACTTATTCGTGGCCTTTTTTTCTATTATAATATTTACCTTGTATCTACTCGGTCTCATTTTCGTCAAGGGTAAAGCCTAAGCTACATGTAAATTACTACTTTCATCTATTTATCAGTTAAAAATACACAACATTTTAGTTTTTTAAGATGCTCACTCTGCATATGTTGGCTTGAAAATATGCTCCTTTTTCAATGGTAAAGTCTTGAGCTGTGTGAAAGATATAACTTTTACATCAGTAATAATTCTTAATCATGCTATTTTTGGGTAGTTTTTAGGCGAAATACCCAAAAAAAGCATGATTATTAAAGCGCCACAAAGAAGTTTCAGACAATATCTAATAGTTCTTGAGTTAAAGCAGAAATACACAGAATTTTATTTCTTTAGGATGCTTGCCCTGTATATATTTTCTCGAAATATCATACCAGGTAGACGTGTAATCTATATGCAAAATTTTGTCTTTTCTAACATATAGTTTTTGAGTTATACAGGCAGCAGACAGACAGGCAGACAAACAGAGTGAATTTATAAAACCTGCTTTTCGTCATCTGGGGCCACTGAAACGTAAAGATCTGAAGAAATCTTGGGGAGTAATTTTTTCGCGTAACATAAAAGCTATCGGTGTTGTCATTAAAAAGTTACTGTCTAATATGAGATATTCGTGTTTCATCCACTAGTAGTCCTATAATAAGCAATATGATCTCAAAAGGTGACTTATACCCTTATAAAGTATTTTATATTATTCAAATCGATAGAAGCGACCTATTCTTATCAGCAAATTTGTTATTTTTCTCTTTGGAGCAGAATATTGTCTTAACGGAATACCTTTGGACACATGTAAGTCATATAAATTATATATTATATATATTTAATTTAATTATTTACACCAATAAAATGGGGCATGTCATATTACATTAATGGTGGACCCTTACTGTATACCGGGTGACAAGGAGACCAGGGCCATGTCTCTATGTCCGTTACTTATGAATGAATGTGGATGAAATTTGATAATATCTTCTTCTTCTTCTTCGATCCTGTCGATCCTTGAGGACCATAGGGCATCCACGGGGATGTTTCATTGACAGTGTTCAATAAGTAATAAGGTTGTCGGCCTTATACTTATCTTCCCTTTCACTTTCACTTCACTTAATTTTATTATGTTAAACGATTTTAACTTAACTGTCCCTTCTGAGTTGAGTTAGTAAACTTCTTCTTGACTGCACATTAATTTAACAAATTCTTTCCAGCGATTTTTATCCTGGGCCCTGATCTTAACTTCACTCCAAGTTATATTGCGTACTTTGCACTCGTTAATTACGTTTCTTTTCCATGTTAAGGCTGGTCTGCCCGGCTTTCTTTTTCCTTTAATATTATATTCTAATGCTTGTCTAGTTATGTCTGTAATCGGCTTCCGTAAGGTATGTCCGATCCATTTCCACCGCCGTCTCTTTATTATAACTTCAACTGTTTCTAGTCCTGCACTGTCCCACAATTCCACGTTCGTTATTTGATTCGGCCAGTGTATGTTTAAGATTCTTCTAAGGGATCTATTAATAAATGTTTGTATTTCTTTTGTTTGCTTTTTGTTTAACGCCCATGTTTCGGAACCATATATGAGTACACTTAATACGTTAGTTCTGAAGATGCGTAGTTTATTTTTCTTCGATAAATCTTTTGAATTCCATATATTACGTAATAAGTTGAACGCACTTTGAGCTTTGCTAATTCTCATCTTTGTGTCTTTATGCACGCCCCCTTGTTCATCCATAACACTGCCCAGATACGTGAACTTTTCTGTGTTCTGTAACTCACTTCCATCCACCGTTATTTCTCCTTTATCCTCGGCATTTATTCTCATAGTTTTTGTTTTTTTGCGGTTTATTTCTAATCCGACTGTGTTTGCGACTGCGCTCATCAAATTCAGTTTTTCTTGTAGGTGTTTTCTTGTTTCCGTAATTAGACATACGTCGTCTGCGTACTCTAAGTCTTCTAGAACACTGCCGAACCGCCATGCCAATCCTTTCTTGTTATCAGTGGTTTTCCTCATTACCCAATCTATTATTATCAGGAAGAGAATCGGAGACAAGATGCATCCTTGCCTGACACCACTTTCAATATCGAACTTTTCAGATCTCGTACCATTATGTAACACACACGCGCTATAATTATTATATAGTAATTTGATTATTCTGATGTATTTGGCTGGTATTCCGTATTTTTGGAGTATTTCCCACATTTTAGACCGGTTAACTTTGTCAAATGCTTTCTTAAAATCTACGAAACTCAGATGCATTTCTTTACGCCACTCGTTTCCCTCTTCCAGTATTATCCTCAAGGTGCCTATTTGGTCGATGCAGGATCTTCTCGGTCTGAATCCCGCCTGATTCGTTCGGAGTATACCTTCAACGCCATCCTTTATTCTGTCTAGTATGATTCTTGTCAAAATTTTGCTTGCGGTGTTTAAAATTACAATCGCCCTCCAGTTGTCGCATATCATTCTATTGCCCTTCTTTGGTATTTTGATTATTACCCCCTCTGCCCATTCCTTTGGTATATTCTCATCTGTCCATACCTTATTCAGTAGGCAGTGCAGAACTTTTACGCTGGTTTCCGCACCAGCTTTAATTAGTTCACCTGGTATATTGTCTGTTCCCGCTGCCTTACCATTCTTTAACTTTTTCATGGCCTGTTCTATTTCTTCTTTTGTAATTTCTCCCATGTGCAAGTTTAGTTCTTCAAATTCTTCTAGTTCCATTCCAGTTACCTCTTCATTCGTACTTTCGGTTTTCTTATAGGTTTCTTTGAAATATTCAATCCATCTGTTGATTATCTCTTTCTCTGATCTTAGCCTGTTTCCTTCTTTGTCTTTTACTTGCATAGTTTCAATTCCTTTCTTCCCTGCTAGTTTCCGTGTTATGTTATATAACGTCTTCATATCGTTTATTCTTGCCGCTGTTCGGCTTCCTTCAACAGTTCTTCCTGTTGTACTCTCCTGTCTTTCCTCGCACTCCTTTTTATGTGCTTATCTTTTGCCCGGTACAATTCTTCTAGTTCTTTTTTCTTTCCCTGTGCTGATGTCGATTCCCTTAAGATTTGTTGCTTAATTTTTGCTCTTTCGTCAATCAGATCCCACGTTTCCTTTGTCAACCAAGGTTTCCCGCCCTTCTTTCGCCTTCCTATTGTTTCTTCTGCCGTTTTTATCACTATGTCTTTGTATCTTTGCCACAGGCTGTCTGCATCTAGGGCTTCCATAATATTATTTTCTTCGCATCTCCCCTGTAATTGGTATTCGAATTTCTTCCGCGTTTCCGCATCTTTCAGGCGCTCTGTGTTATATCTGATTGTTCCCTGTTTCGTGCTTTTATTTGCTTTTAGCTTTACTTTAAATTTAGCTCTCACTAGAGCGTGATCAGATCCTATATCGGCGCCGCGCATGGCTCTAACGTCTAGTAAACTATTTCTGTGTTTTTTATCGATCGTTATGTGGTCAATCTGATTCTGTGCTCTTCCTCCCGGTGCTGTCCATGTTATTTTATGGATTGCCTTATGCGGAAATATGCTGCCTCCAATTAATAAGTTATTTTCCATACAGAAATCCGTAAACAATTCTCCATTCTCATTTATCTCTCCTAGCCCTTGTCTTCCCATTATTTCCTCCCTACCTGTATTTTCACTTCCTATTTTCGCATTCAGATCTCCCATCAGGATTATTATGTCTCTTTTGTGTTTTTTCCGATTTTTATCGTATATGGATTGTAACTGTTCATAAAATTCTATTTTATCCTGAACTAGCTCCAAATTTGTTGGGGCATATATGTTTATTATTAAGATATTAAAAAACTTCGCTTTAAATCTTGCTGTAATCAGTCTGTCCGATATTGCTTCCCATTCTAAGAGTGCCTTTCTTGCCTCCGCGCTCATCATAATTGCTACCCCATGCTCGTGTTTAGCATCTGTTTCCATTTTTCCGGAGTATATAATCGATTTACCTTGGTTCATTTTCATTTCTCCGTTTCCTAACCATCTGGTTTCACTTATTCCCAGAATATCAATTCTGTACTTTTCCATTTCTCTTAGAATTTGATTTGTTTTCCCCGCTGCATACATTGTTCTGACATTCCAGCACCCGAAGTATCTAGTAAATTTAGTATTAATTTCTTTTATCTCATCACTTGCTTTTTCATAATAATCATTAAACCTTAAATCATACTAATAATAATTTACATATGAAAAACTCTTAATAAAATCAGAATAATAAAAATATGTATCATACGGGGATAATACAAAATTTTACAAAAAAAGAATCAAAATTCGAATAGGAGGCCGTGACTTTGTATTTGAGCATAACTTTTGATTCTAAACAACTTTTCTCAATAAAATTTTGCTATATTTTTTGAAATAAGGTAACTTTATTGTTGAACGAATTACATATTTTTTGTTCTGCCCTGTATATTGTTTGACTTGAAGCCATTCTAAGGGCATCTAATATGGTTATCAAACATGCACTAACTTTTGGCGGTATTTAAATTTCGGTTTTTCAACTAATAAAAAAATGTCCCATTTGTTGCACACTTAATGGACCACACTGTATATTCTTTTTATATTCAAACCAACTGTAAACGTTCAATAGCTATCATTTCATAAATAATTTGCTTTAACTCAAATGTATTCATTAAACTTTTATAAACATCATCAACCCTCTTTACTAAGTTAATATGGATTGTACTAACAACCCAATTTCTCTTATACATTTTTAATTTTATATACGACCAACGTATAGTGTATCATAACAATAGTTTTTATAAAATTCCATACAACGTAATCATCCAACAAATATCGTATTCAAATTTAATGTGTCAATATGCCATTTGTACATCATTCACTGCTATATTTAGGGGAAGTAGTTTTTATGTGGAAATAGTATATTGTGTATCAAGGCCGTAAAAGTGATCTTTTTTGGCCGAATCTGTTGTTTGCAATTCAGATGAGGCCAAAAAAGCACTTTTGGCCGAGGTGCACACGACATTTTTTAGGCGATCATCACAACAGAATTCAAACATTTGGTCACAAAATTATATTTTTTCTGAACATTTTCTTGAAAGACATAGTTACCTTAGACAACTAAAAACAAAAGCATTTAGACAACTAAAAATAAAAGCATCTCCTGTCAAATTTAATATTAAGCTTCATCGCGTGTGTTTTGTGCCTTTTAAAATGGGTGATAGCGATAGTTCAGACACCCCCGATGAAATTCTGGAAGCTGCAAGTGTTGCGACCTTAAGTTTGCTCCCTGCAAAATCCCAGCAAATTTATCTGAAGCAATACGAAAATTTTGTTGAGTGGTGCAGGACAAAGAACATAAAACACTGGACCGAAAATGTTTTTTTAGCGTTTTTCTCTGAAAAGGCCAAATCATGCAAAGCCTCAACTTTATGGTCTCTGTATACAATGGTAAAGGCAACAGTAATTATTAAAAACGACATTGACATCAGTAAATTTACAAAAGTAGTCGCATTTTTAAAACAACAAAATAGAGGTTACCTGGCCAAAAAATCCTCCGTATTTACTAGGGATGATATTAACAAAATTTTGCTGGAAGCTCCTGATGAGACTTATTTAATGTGGAAGGTATGATTAGGTTTTTTACATCATGATTTGGCTTTGCTTACCTTGTGTGTGTAGGTTTGTATGATAATTGGACTAACTGGAGCATGCAGGCGTGAAGAATTACGAAAAATGGCGATATGTGATATTGAAGACAAGGGGAACATGCTAGTGATCACTATCCCGCAAACAAAAACCGGCAAAAAAAGAATATTTACCGTCACTGATGAAATTCTGAAAACTGTACAGGTTTTACAGCTTTTCAGAAAGTATTTAGCTTTACGACCACCACACACACAACATAAGACGTTTTTCATAAATTACCGCAACGGAAAATGCTCAACGCAGGTGATCGGAGTGCATACATTTGGGAAGATACCATCGTTAATTGCACAATATTTGCAATTACCAAACGCTAGTAGTTACACAGGTCATTCTTTTTGAAGAAGTTCAGCCTCACTACTGGTTGAAGCTGGAGGTGATATCCTCATGTTGAAGCGCCTTGGGGGATGGAAATCTTCGACTGTGGCTGAAGGCTATATAGAATATTCCATGTCCAGCAAAATGGAAATTTCGAACAAAATTTTGACAGGCAGGGATGGCCCTTCGACTTTTTATGTTCCTACTAACACCACTGGTCGTCCAACGTCTCATTTTCCCACTAGCATCACCACTACGACCACAGAAAATGGGCTTCTTGTTGACAATATTCACAATTCAAGCTCTTCCAGTGGGCTCCACTTTTCAAATTGCACTAACTGCACGTTTACTATCAATATTAACAACAGTGGTGACAAGTTGAAAGAGTGATGTAGTAGATATTAATAGCTTAGATTTAGGTAGTTGCGTTGTAAATTTTGAATAAAATTATTTAAATACAAGTATTTTATTTTGCGTTGACAGCCGATGACCAAACGCCATCTGGATGGCCGTCGATTTAGATTTCATCAGCTGATTGTAGTTAGGCATATTATGCAACCACGGGTGCACGGCAGCATTCGTGTAGCAACCGACAGATTTAATGAAAAATATAAAGAGTATATCAAACTGCCTATATAGGTAGGTAAAAAGTGTTCATAAAGTAGTTTCTGACAGATCAGTTCCAAAAAAGTAGAGTTTGACAGATGTGTAAAAAAAAGTAACATTTGACAGATGTGTACAAAAAAGTAAAACTTTACGGCCCCAAAAGGGGCCATGGAATCGCCATTTTTATAATGATCGCCTAAAAAGATATTTTTAAAGCAATCGCAATTTCTAGAATGTTTTAAAACTAAGACTAGAAAGAATAAATGACGCAGACACATCTACCTTTACAAGAGCTATCACATAGAACAGTCTGTTATAAAAGCTGTAGAAAACTTATTCATATACAAAGATTAACATTTTCCCTCAAATTTGAAAGTATTATTAATAGGCCAGTCGACAAGTACATTTTAGCGGGAATAATTCCGGACAAGCCGGAATAAATTTTAATCTGTTCTGTTGGGACTCAGAAAATATATATTAATTTTGCACCCCTTGACAGGCCCGGATTTAACTGCTATGCTTAAAAAAAGGTCTAAATTTTTATATTTTTCCTAATATTAGTAAATATCTCGATTAGTATCAACTTTTGAGTAAAACACGTAATTATCAAAATTAAATAAGAGTAAATTCTCTACAAAAAATGTTCTATACATTTTTGTCATACATTCGCTTGTTTCAAATTCATAGGCGTCGAAATATATATTTTTTTAGCATTTGCTTGTTACTTTCTTTTACGATAAAAGAAGTATTGGATTCACCCCAAAAATTCGAATTGAGTTTTCAACAGATCTTCACATTTTAAAGTGCCCTGAACCAAAAAAACATGTTTTTGTTCATTACTCTTGTCTGTGTGTCTGTCTGTCTGTGTGTCTGTTTGTGAACAGAATATCTCAAAACGAAAAGAGGTATGACGTTGAAACTTCATATATAAGTTTTGTGTACTATTTAGATGCGACAGCAGGCTTTTGAAGAAAATAGCGTAACCGGAAGTAGGTGTTTACTCTTGTGATTTTTCAGTTTTTTTGGATTTTTTCAAAAACGGCTATAACGATTTTTTTCAAACTTTACAATTTTATTAAATTTTTAATGTGTATTGATGTGAACTAGGCAATTTTCCAGTCGAATACCTCTAAAATGGGTTTCTTTTGTTTTCTTTTCAATTTTTTTTTATTAACTCCTATTTTAAATAGAACACCCAGTATATTATTACATTCTTGAATTCAGATTAAAATTTTAGAGAAAATTTGTCTCTTGAACTAACGCTCTATATTGTATGGTGTCTGTACAAATTGCAATTTTTGAAAAATTTTGACAAATGATTGAATGTATGTACCTATGTATGCTAAAAAAATATATATTTCGACGCCTATGAATTTGAAACAAGCGAATGTATGACAAAAATGTATAGAACATTTTTTGTAGAGAATTTACTCTTATTTAATTTTGATAATTACGTGTTTTACTCAAAAGTTGATACTAATCGAGATATTTACTAATATTAGGAAAAATATAAAAATTTAGACCTTTTTTTAAGCATAGCAGTTAAATCCGGGCCTGTCAAGGGGTGCAAAATTAATATATATTTTCTGAGTCCCAACAGAACAGATTAAAATTTATTCCGGCTTGTCCGGAATTATTCCCGCTAAAATGTACTTGTCGACTGGCCTATTAATAATACTTTCAAATTTGAGGGAAAATGTTAATCTTTGTATATGAATAAGTTTTCTACAGCTTTTATAACAGACTGTTCTATGTGATAGCTCTTGTAAAGGTAGATGTGTCTGCGTCATTTATTCTTTCTAGTCTTAGTTTTAAAACATTCTAGAAATTGCGATTGCTTTAAAAATATCTTTTTAGGCGATCATTATAAAAATGGCGATTCCATGGCCCCTTTTGGGGCCGTAAAGTTTTACTTTTTTGTACACATCTGTCAAATGTTACTTTTTTTTACACATCTGTCAAACTCTACTTTTTTGGAACTGATCTGTCAGAAACTACTTTATGAACACTTTTTACCTACCTATATAGGCAGTTTGATATACTCTTTATATTTTTCATTAAATCTGTCGGTTGCTACACGAATGCTGCCGTGCACCCGTGGTTGCATAATATGCCTAACTACAATCAGCTGATGAAATCTAAATCGACGGCCATCCAGATGGCGTTTGGTCATCGGCTGTCAACGCAAAATAAAATACTTGTATTTAAATAATTTTATTCAAAATTTACAACGCAACTACCTAAATCTAAGCTATTAATATCTACTACATCACTCTTTCAACTTGTCACCACTGTTGTTAATATTGATAGTAAACGTGCAGTTAGTGCAATTTGAAAAGTGGAGCCCACTGGAAGAGCTTGAATTGTGAATATTGTCAACAAGAAGCCCATTTTCTGTGGTCGTAGTGGTGATGCTAGTGGGAAAATGAGACGTTGGACGACCAGTGGTGTTAGTAGGAACATAAAAAGTCGAAGGGCCATCCCTGCCTGTCAAAATTTTGTTCGAAATTTCCATTTTGCTGGACATGGAATATTCTATATAGCCTTCAGCCACAGTCGAAGATTTCCATCCCCCAAGGCGCTTCAACATGAGGATATCACCTCCAGCTTCAACCAGTAGTGAGGCTGAACTTCTTCAAAAAGAATGACCTGTGTAACTACTAGCGTTTGGTAATTGCAAATATTGTGCAATTAACGATGGTATCTTCCCAAATGTATGCACTCCGATCACCTGCGTTGAGCATTTTCCGTTGCGGTAATTTATGAAAAACGTCTTATGTTGTGTGTGTGGTGGTCGTAAAGCTAAATACTTTCTGAAAAGCTGTAAAACCTGTACAGTTTTCAGAATTTCATCAGTGACGGTAAATATTCTTTTTTTGCCGGTTTTTGTTTGCGGGATAGTGATCACTAGCATGTTCCCCTTGTCTTCAATATCACATATCGCCATTTTTCGTAATTCTTCACGCCTGCATGCTCCAGTTAGTCCAATTATCATACAAACCTACACACACAAGGTAAGCAAAGCCAAATCATGATGTAAAAAACCTAATCATACCTTCCACATTAAATAAGTCTCATCAGGAGCTTCCAGCAAAATTTTGTTAATATCATCCCTAGTAAATACGGAGGATTTTTTGGCCAGGTAACCTCTATTTTGTTGTTTTAAAAATGCGACTACTTTTGTAAATTTACTGATGTCAATGTCGTTTTTAATTAATTACTGTTGCCTTTACCATTGTATACAGAGACCATAAAGTTGAGGCTTTGCATGATTTGGCCTTTTCAGAGAAAAACGCTAAAAAAACATTTTCGGTCCAGTGTTTTATGTTCTTTGTCCTGCACCACTCAACAAAATTTTCGTATTGCTTCAGATAAATTTGCTGGGATTTTGCAGGGAGCAAACTTAAGGTCGCAACACTTGCAGCTTCCAGAATTTCATCGGGGGTGTCTGAACTATCGCTATCACCCATTTTAAAAGGCACAAAACACACGCGATGAAGCTTAATATTAAATTTGACAGGAGATGCTTTTATTTTTAGTTGTCTAAATGCTTTTGTTTTTAGTTGTCTAAGGTAACTATGTCTTTCAAGAAAATGTTCAGAAAAAATATAATTTTGTGACCAAATGTTTGAATTCTGTTGTGATGATCGCCTAAAAAATGTCGTGTGCACCTCGGCCAAAAGTGCTTTTTTGGCCTCATCTGAATTGCAAACAACAGATTCGGCCAAAAAAGATCACTTTTACGGCCTTGATACACAATATACTATTTCCACATAAAAACTACTTCCCCTAAATATAGCAGTGAATGATGTACAAATGGCATATTGACACATTAAATTTGAATACGATATTTGTTGGATGATTACGTTGTATGGAATTTTATAAAAACTATTGTTATGATACACTATACGTTGGTCGTATATAAAATTAAAAATGTATAAGAGAAATTGGGTTGTTAGTACAATCCATATTAACTTAGTAAAGAGGGTTGATGATGTTTATAAAAGTTTAATGAATACATTTGAGTTAAAGCAAATTATTTATGAAATGATAGCTATTGAACGTTTACAGTTGGTTTGAATATAAAAAGAATATACAGTGTGGTCCATTAAGTGTGCAACAAATGGGACATTTTTTTATTAGTTGAAAAACCGAAATTTAAATACCGCCAAAAGTTAGTGCATGTTTGATAACCATATTAGATGCCCTTAGAATGGCTTCAAGTCAAACAATATACAGGGCAGAACAAAAAATATGTAATTCGTTCAACAATAAAGTTACCTTATTTCAAAAAATATAGCAAAATTTTATTGAGAAAAGTTGTTTAGAATCAAAAGTTATGCTCAAATACAAAGTCACGGCCTCCTATTCGAATTTTGATTCTTTTTTTGTAAAATTTTGTATTATCCCCGTATGATACATATTTTTATTATTCTGATTTTATTAAGAGTTTTTCATATGTAAATTATTATTAGTAAAGCATTTGCCTTGTTAAAAAGAATATTTGCGAAATTCTAAAGTTCTGTTAAATATCGTTGCAACAAACATGAAGTGGACGCTTACCTAAAAAAATATAAATCCAAGTAATTTTTACAAATACGCTTCAAGGTGCTAAAAGTTATTTAAAAGGGATGTGGTTGTGGCTACTTTAAATACATATAAAATCAAAATAATAAAAATATGTATCATACGGGGGTAATACAAAATTTTCCAAAAAAGAATCAAAATTCGAATAGGAGGCCGTGACTTTGTATTTGAGCATAACTTTCAATTCTAAACAACTTTTCTCAATAAAATTTTGCTATATTTTTTGAAATAAGGTAACTTTGTTCTTGAACGAATTCCATATTTTTTGTCCTGCCCTGTATATTGTTTGACTTGAAGCCATTCTAAGGGCATCTGATATGGTTATCAAACATGCACTAACTTTTGGCAATATTTAAATTTCGATTTTACAACTAATAAAAAAAATTCCCATTTGTTGCACACTTAATGGACCACACTGTATAAGAGACGGTGGTATCAGTAATGACAAATGTGAAATTCTGATAATGATAATTAAAGTAGGTAGATATCAAATAAGAATTAGAATATAGGAGGCAGTAAGAATGAAAATATGGTAGTTAAGAAGTTTGTTCCAATTATTAGAATATAACAAGTAGAAAAACATGTAAAGAAAATCTTTTTGATCTAATTAAAAACATAATATATAACCCTCTTTCAATGTAAAAGTTTTGGCTTATCTAAGAAGGGTAGTCTAAATCTGCGTGGTGTATATAATGAAGTGAAATATTAAATAACAAGTAACAGAAGTAATAGAGTAAATACAGAAGAGAATTGGTATTGGTAAACTTAATGGATACAAGAATGGTTATTTACAAGTGATTAATTGAAGAATTATATTAAAACAATTTTATTGGAAGGAATACAGTCGACAAGCGACATAAATAAAAAGGGATTTACATCAATCTAAGTGTTGCTGAGTGGAGAGCCCATAGGAGTTTCGGTGAAACTAGAGGGTCCTTTCAAGAAGGTGCTAGCAGGGACAGGATTAGATCTGGAATTATTCTGTTGACTGATTGCTGTCAAGGATTTGAGTTTTGGAGTGTTGGACGAAGCGTGACACTGGTGATTCGTTCGTGACAGCTGCATTGCAGAGAGCTGCTTAGAGAGGATCCATTCCGGAAGGTGACAGAGTAGGAGCAGATTTATGATTATTCCATTTGCTGGTTGCTGTCAGGGAGTTTTTGGTTTTGTGGTATTGGACGAGGCTTGCCACTGGAGGTTTGTACGTGAGAGCTGCTTGAAGGAGTCGATTGTGGCTAAAGGATAAGTTGCGGTTTTGAACATTTTGCAAGTGCCGTATACAAGGTGGGTAATTCATTAGTTTATACCAACTGTAAAGCAAATAAAGACATTTTAAAAGGTGAAATTAATTAAGAAACAATAACTTACCGTATTATATAAAGGTGTAATGTACAATTCTTAGAATTGGGCATTTGTCATTAAGATTTAAAAATAATTTGTTGACAATTGGTTGACATTAGAAGTGACGTTTAATTTGAATGAATAGTTGAAAATACTTGAAAATCATTTTTTTTCAGAACAAAGTAACTAGATAATTGAACCCTAACCCCTGAAAGAGTCTCAGGCGATATGATCTAAATCACATATGGGCAACCCACGGCCCCCGGGCCGGATCCGGCCCTCCGCCAGCTTCAATCCGGCCCGCGAGAGATTCAGAAATTTCAAATAACGCCCAAAAAAATTAAAGATTTCGCACACATAGTTTATTTGTAATTACTGTCAAACAACAGTAATAATAAAATAAATATAGAATAAAAAATATTACTAAGCGTACGCAGTGGAACGCCACAGATCGAGTCAGAAATAGTCGTTAGAAAGAGACAAACAGATAAAGATAAACATTCGGGAAGTCGTCCGATAACCTTGAAACCATTGATTAACTAAGTAGAAGAAGATACGCAGCTTTACGGAGCTGATTGTGCTGTAGAAATGTAGCGACCTACAGATGGCGCGTCTCTCGCCGTTTTTACCGAAACTTTTTCAGTTTGCCGGCAACAGCTGTCGTGCAAACATCTAGCTTTGGTTGGATCGTGCTCTGCAGGGCCCCCGCAACCGCGCTTGCAACGCGTGCACCGCGCCGCTCTAAAGGGGCGCCAAACCGGAGATTTGTATACAGTTTGAATTTTTATTTCATACTGATGTCAAAAATGACATTTTTCGGATTATTTATGGTACAAAAAATGGAACATTAAAATCCTAGTACTTTAAAGTAAAATTTTAAAATTCAAGTACGTGTTCCTGCATTCAATGTCAGGTTACAGCATATGCTGCTACAAGAGTATCGCCGTACCAATTATTGTAATAATAGTCCGCTGCAACGAATTGTAGGAACTGTTAATAAGACAAATAAAGCTGATATTATTGGAATACCATTTAACACTTTTATTAGGCATATAAAATCTTTATTTGATATGTAACCCGGCAACCCTGCATGCATGTTTTTTTTTCGTTACTGTTATTTTATTTTCTTTATATGGTAAATATTAACTTTTGTTGTATTTGGCTGTTTTTTTAGTATAATATTGTAAATGGTATAATCCGTTGAATAAACATTATTATTATTATTATTATTATTATTAGGTATTATTAAAATGATACGTCAGTTGTTGACATGAAATTTGAAATGATTTACAACTTTTTATTTAAAATTCATTAAACTTGCAGTATGAAATAAACCGTTGTATTGACCACGAACAAAAAGTGTTTTTAAAGGTACTCGCAAGTAATTCCAATTTTCTGGTCTTTAAAATGCCACTTTTCGTTCTAGATAAATAAACTGCTACTAATTTTTCAACAATTTCAAACGATTCCAATGAACAAAGCACTAAGGCACTAAAGAAATTATTTTTTTTAATCTCAATTCATAATATAATGTTCGTTGACATAATGACCTATTCCTATTGTGACAGAAAACATTATATTTTTGTAATCTAATAGCTATTCCTTTAGCTTTAATTATTAAATATAATAAAATCGATTGGTTAGTTAATTCTGTGCGCAATATGCAATACCCTGAATAAAAATTATGATAATCTTTTCGAGGAATAACTTGCTCAAGCTGGAAAACTAGCAGCCGCTCTTGACATAGAGCAAGGTTTTCCTCCGTTAAATACTGTTAGACGAAATCAAAATTGTTCGATTATGAACAGAGGTATGAGACACCTCAAGATCCAAAAACCACGCTTAAAATAAATTTATTTTTTAAAAATAATTGATCAAACACTAAGTTCTTTAAATAGTAGATTTGAAATTATATCTGATTATGAGAACGTTTTTGTTTTTTAGTGATATTTTTAAATTAAATGAAGAGGATCTTTTAAAAAGCTGTCGTGCTCTACAACAAAAGCTAACTAATCAGAAAAAGAAGGAGACTGAAGTAGAAGAAAATGATTTATTTAACGAGATTAAAGCCCTAAGGTTGTTTCCATTACCTGAAGCGTCAAATCCTTTCGACTTCTACAATATATATTTGAAAACAATCTAACCTCATATCTGCCAAATATTA
The DNA here is from genome assembly GCA_940337035.1 of Agriotes lineatus. Taxonomy (NCBI): domain Eukaryota; kingdom Metazoa; phylum Arthropoda; class Insecta; order Coleoptera; family Elateridae; genus Agriotes; species Agriotes lineatus. Next base: position 57,688,448 of record OW679194.1, on the reverse strand, counting down.
CCATTACATTAAGAATATTGCTTACTTTACCTGTGTCTGTAGCTTCTGGTGAGAGATCCTTCTCAAAATAAGTAATAAAAAAAAGTATTTGCGGTCTACCATGTTACAAGAAAGATTATCTGGTTTGGCAATCTTAGCTATAGAGCAAGAGATCCTCCATAAAATTCATTTTGGCAATATTATAAAAGAATTTGCAGCAGCCAACTCCAGAAAAAAACCTATTTAATTTTTGGATGATTGAATGTTTTATTTGTTTATTGTTTGGTTTGCTTTTTCCTTTGTAACAAATTTAAAGAAGAATACAATTTTAGTTTTTAAAATCTGTGTTGTTTCATTACAAAATTAAAATAAAATGTGTTTTTGTAAAATCGTATTAAAATAAGGTCATTTATGCATTAATTTGCGGGCGTAAATAGTGCCTTTTGCGCCCTAAGGCCTAAAAATAATTTGCGGGCGTAAATAATGCCTTTTGCGCCCTAAGGCCTAAAAAACCAGCATCACATTGGCAACCAACAACAATTTGATTTTTGAGAACGAATCGTGCTATTTATTTTTCAAAGCTTTATGGTGGATTTTACAAAAAATCTTGTTTGCATTTCGGGCGTGAACGGCGATTTTGGCCCTTTGGCGTTTTATAATCCTTCGGCCCTTCGGGCCTCTGGCTTATAATTCCGTCGCGGGCCAAAATCGCCTCCTTCACGCCCTTAATACAAAAATAGCTATTTTGCATTTCGCTCAAATGTTTAAACAGCTACAAGAATATTACAGCAAACCAGGAAATTTAAAAAACATATGTAACAGCTTAAAGTTTTTATGCTTCAAAATATTATTTATATAAGTACTACATACAGGGTGTTATGAAAATGAGTGCAAATATTTTAACCAATGATTGAGCTCACCAATTTCAACAACTTTTCTATTTATCGTTTTTCATTTAATCGCATATTTTTTCAATCATTTATCTCCCCTAAATTTGACAAGCCGCTTGGTAAGCAAATCTACGTTAAAGGTAAATGACACAAGGTATATTATAAAACTGCAAAGTTTTTGCGCAAAAAACATGCGGTTTAATAACTTACCTACCTCAATTGATAAGGTACGTTGCTGATCATATGTGAACTAAAGGTTTTATCAGTAACTATGCAGTTTTTACTGGTTTGCATATCAAAGAAATGTTTTTTGTGTTCTGTTCGATTAAATTGGGATGCGCAAATTGCAGGCTTTTAGAAGAAGATAGTTTTTTATTTTTTTTATTTTTGGCAGGTTTAAAATATATATATCTTTATCAGGAGAAACTAAAGCTGTAGTAAAGTAATAGGTCTATATTCTCTGATACTACGACTATGTTTTTATTTGATGCATTGAGAGTTGTTGTAACTATTAACCGATCAGCATCACTTTCAGCTTGAGAGCAGGGATATTATTTGCAGCTAAAGTTTCTTTTGAAAAATCAATAAAACGACATGAAAGACATTTGCTAGAAGTTTTTCTTGATACAACTTTAAAAACCTGTCCCTTTCAAATCGAATATCTGGTGCAGTTTTCGTTATTAGACGTCGGTCTCTTTCAGCACATTTTATTCTATGTTTCTGATAATCGACAAAAACACTCGCTTTTTCGATAATTACGTACAATAAAATTAATTTATCTAAAATTGCACCATACTGTTGAACAAGTTGCCATTTGTTTTTATGTAATAACATTCCTCCGTCCGTCACAAACAGAAAAATCTATTAATTCAGTAATATCTTTTGGAAATTCTACAAAGAGGTTGTAGAAAACACATTTTTAGGCGTTGGAATTTAAACGTATGTATTCGTATGTTATATTTAAATCTATTTAATCTATTTAAATTTGAGTTAATTTAACAATTTAGAATTTTATTTGTATATAATGTTTATTAAATAATAATAATAATAATCGTACAGAATAAAAATTAACCTTTTAATGCTATATTTATAATTACTGAGTAATTCAGAAATAAAGCTATTTTGCCGCTTTAAAGACGCTATTTTTAATTTTTGATAATTTTTAACATACAATTTGAGATCAGCGACCCAAAAAACCCTATATAGATAAGAAATAAAGTTCGAATAAAAAAAATACGCTTTTTCGCCATCTTGGATCCGCCATTTTGTGTTTTAGTTGAGTTTTAATGTCAAATTCGTAATCAGCGACCCCAAAAACCCCTACACATCTAATAAAAATTTAAAAAAAAATAAAAAATTAGACCCTTGACGCCATTTTGTAGACGCCGTTTTTGTTTTTAGACCAATTTTGAGGCCAGATTCGTAATCTGTGAACCCCAAAACCTTATGTTATCAAATGTCAGGCAATGGTTTAAATAAATAACGAAGTTATATTTTTTTTAATTAAGAATATATTAAAAAACACTTATTTGTTAATAACAATTGAAAAAATAAAAAGCACACCTTCTCACATATGGGGAACTTTTCTATAAACTTTTTCCGAAATAATAAAAAAAAAATATTATGGGTTTTTCTCCTATTTGTTTACACTTGTCTCTTTTTTAAACTTTGACGTTTTTATACTATTGGAGAAATTACTTTCTAAATATTCGTATTGTGAACGATTAACCTGGGTTTTTCCAATAAAAATACGAACTCAAGTAAATGAACAGGGGAAACCAAATATTTTGGAAATTGATAGTGAATCTAGTTTTCCCATATTTCGCCGTTAAAATACAAATACCTACGAAACAAATAGATATTAACATATGTATCGTTGGCAACGCGTGCCGTATTATTAAAGAACGTTCAAAGCATTGAAAGTTACATTTATAAATGGCTTAGCGTCGTAATCTTTGTTATTGGTTTATATATGTTCACTGCCTAACTGATAACACAAAGTGCAACTAAACAAAAGATAACACACCGTGGCCAAAGAAAGGAAGTTGAGATATTTCGCGCTAAAACGGCGGCGGCGCCACGATATTGTGAATCAGTTGCTCGATGCGGGGGCCGCGGGTAGCAAGGAGATGCAGTACAGATTTTAACGTTGTGTTGCATATCTTTATACTTCTTTAATCAATGCTTGAAACGTTATTCATAACGTTAGTCATACCAGTCGGCTGTGACTGCTCGCATCGCATATTCGCGGTCGAGAGTATTCTAGTTGCTTATTGCGGGTAATATATAAACCGCTCAGCGCCCGTGTCAACTCATTACTTCTTAACAACTGATAAGACGCGGGAAATATTCAAGCAAATTCAGCTCATAAGAAAAAAATCTATCAAGATGTCTGGTTTAAAAAAGCGGAAAGTGGACACAGAATGTCGTCAATTCCAAAACAAATGGACTGATGAATACTGTTTTATCATGCAAAGTGGTAAACCTACGTGTTTTTTGTGCAATGAAACAATTTCTGTTTTAAAAGAATACAATATGAAGCGGCATTACTCCAGCGAGCATTTCGCTCAATATAATTTACTTACGGGCCAGTTAAGAAAGGATAAAATTAAAAAACTCATTCCCGATTTAGGGAAACAGCAACAAATGTTCTATCCACAAAGATCAAATCTAGACAGTGTTGTTAAAGCTAGTTTTATAGTTAGTTCCAAACTAGCAAAAACATCGAAGTCATTTTCTGAGGGACAGTTTGTTAAAGAGTGCCTAGTAGATGTTGCAGAACTTTTGTGCCCAGAAAAGAAGAAAGAGTTTGAGAAAGTGAGCTTATCGCGACGTACTGTTGTTCGACGTATAGATATAATGGCTAGTGATATCAAAAAAACATTGACTGAGAGATTGGCTGGTTTTCAAGCATTTTCGATTGCTTTGGATGAGAGTACAGATTTATTCGATACAGCCCAGTTAGCTATTTTTATACGAGGTGTTGATGAAGAATTGGTAGTGACAGAGGAATTACTTGCATTACGGCCGCTACAAGGGACCACTACTGGAAAATATATGTTTGCCGAGGTGCAAAGTACTTTTGAGCAATATGGTTTGCAGTATTGTAAATTAGTTGGAGTGTGCACAGATGGTCACCTTCAATGGTCGGTTCAGGAAACGGTTTTATCCGAATTCTGAAGGAAAGAGCAACCGCTATGAATGTGCAAGAATGTGATTTAATAATTCTGCATTGAATTATTCACCAACAAAACTTGTGCTCTAAGTCCATTCGATTGAAGAAATTTATGGATGTGGTAGTAAATACCATCAATTTCATTAGATCCCGCGGTCGTAACCATCGCCAGTTCAAAGCATTTTTGGATGAACTCTCTTCAGAACACGATGATGTGACATACTATTGCGAAGTAAGGTGGCTAAGCAAAGGTAAAATGATAAAAACATTTTATGATCTTAGAAAAGAAATAGCTGATTTTATGGAAAAGAAAGAGAAAACATCTCCGCAAATTTGTGATGCAACATGGCTTTGTGACTTGGCATTCCTGGTAGACATCACAGGACACTTAAACGACCTGAGCTTGAAGCTTCAAAAACATGGTCAATTGGTAAATCAGCTGTACAGTCACCTTAAAGCTTTTCAAAACAAAATTTGCTTGTGGGAAACACAAATGAGAAGTAAAAACTGTTTTCATTTTTTAACATTATCCAGTTACGAAAACATTGAATACGGTCGCTGTGCTGAAGAACTGAAACAAGTGTCACAGCAATTCACTGATCGGTTTACCGATTTTAAGAATATGGATAGCACTTTCAATATTTTTGCAAATCCTTGTAAGTGTAATGTGGAATATGCTCCGCTTCACCTACAAATGGAGTTGATCGAGCTTCAAGAAGACTCATATTTGAAGTCTAAATTTGATGAACTAAGCGGAACTAAGCGAATTTTGCAGAACATACCTTTCCGAAGAAAGTATCCACAGCTGAGAGTTTTCGCACGAAAAATAATTTGCACATTCGGAAGCAGGTATAAATGTGAGCAGCTTCTTTCAATCATGAACATTAATAAAAATAAGCATCGTACTCGGCTTACAGATGTTAATTTAGAAAACACTTTGCGCCTGTGTACTAGTGATATTGACCCCGTTTCTCAGCTTCAAACTCAAGTTTGTTAATTTGTTTTTATAAAATAAATGTGTGAATTTTTATTGCTTTTTTTTCACTACTACCTACTTATTTCTTACCTACGGCCCGCGACCTGATTAAGTCATAGCTTGCCCATACCTGATCTAAATAATTTGAAACTTTTGCATATTAAAAGTTACAATTCAATTTTAAATAGAGTAGCCGGTGCACTATATACGAAAAATTGGTCATGTGAGGAGTACTAGCTGATTTAATCTCGCTAAAAGGTTAAAATGTTATGTCAGATAAAGATCTAACTTAACCTTCCGACATAATTGTCCGATTTGATTAACTAATGTGTATTGATTCTGCCGTCTTGTATAGGACTGAAGTCGTTTTGCGAAACACTTTTCTAGACAAAATTAAATTTTCTTCTTAGTTTTTTATATTTTATAAATAGAATCATTCTTTAACTGCTTGCGCTTTTGGCAACCATGAGATTTCGGCAATCGCCGCTTAAGCTACCTTTTAAGCCAGATAAAATTTCATATATTCAACAGTGTCTGTGACCGAAAACTCCTTTTCGTTTTCTTTAGTGAGAAGGCGTTATTTGCAAAAGAAGTAGTTACTATGAGATTTATAGTGGCTTTAATCAATTTAGATTATCACTATCTATATACTCTACTAGCTGTCTATATATAGAATGGTTGAAACTGTAGGCCAAATTTTATACCACTGTGATACTAGGTAAGATTGCATTACCAAATGTTCAGATTTTTGAACTATCTACCACCAGATTTTAAATAATGAAAAAAAATTCTCAATTTTATTGTTACATAAATACAGATAAAACCAGCAAGACATATACCTAGTGTCCACTCTCAAACTCGGACATAGGAACTGTTACGTGTAAAAAGCGTAGTTAGCGTTAGAATTTATTTTGTTGCATACATCTTGGTCATGGGTCATGTAAACGTTTCTTTGTTTGACCGCCGGCGCCGTCATTGTTTAAAGGTAGCGTAATTTGGCACTAGCATATTGCGCCGATATCTGTTATCTGCATTACCGGCAAACTTCGCGAAGATTTTTCTGACAGCTCTTGCGTATTCTAGTCGCTTGTCTCATCGTGCGGGATAATTTGTTTTGCTTTGTTGATGTATGAAATGTCTTGTTGCGGCCTGAATAGCGTTCCTTTATCATACGTGGCCCCGAATTAGCAACGTGCATGTAATCGTCGTTTTCCAGATAAGTCTGTTATACAGGGAAAGTTGTTACTTTATTTTCGATTTTAGCTAATTTTTCCAGGAATTTTTAACTTTTTCCCTGTGATTCCGGTTTTACCCGGGAGGTTTAAAACTTTATCGTTTCCCGAGAGGCGTGAATTTCCTCCGTCATTGGAACATCATTTGATTTTGGGATACACCGCTTGTGCGATCCGCTGGTGATCTATGCCAGCACCCTCAACCTGCTGCAGCATAGCTGTAAGAGAATGTTTGGATGCTATTTTATCAACCACTGCCGAGGCCTGATCTCTCAGATAAGTAACTTACGACCTAATGAACTGCGTCGCAGCAGCCCTATAGACGCTATGGAATTATACATTCTTGGCGTAGCATTCTGACCTTAGTGTTGTGCCATTTAATCGGCGCACCTGGCTGGATTCCTTTCAGGACGCAGCTGATGCTAAGCTGGGTTAATGATATTCATACTGCAAGCTTCAGGTGTATTGATGTAGATAAATGAAAGGTGTTCCCTCTCTGTATTTTACATTTAAGTTGTATGACATTTACTTAATTGCTTATTTCATTGTGCTAATTACCAGTATGAAATGCTAGTTGGGGGGTAAAACCTTCCCTTAAGTAACGCCTTTGGGATCTGTTGTACTGGCCATTATATACAACTTTTGTTTAATCATCTCAATGGGTTGTCTACGTCATCTATGTGTATGATCTCGTTAATACTATCTTTTGTATTTCAAATATTGTACTTGCCCCTTCTTATTAACTACAGTATCTCTAAATACCTTTAAGCACTGCGAGATTATATTTGTGAACCCACCAACTAGTTCCAGTGCATTTTTTTAAATGGTGTAATTACCAAAGAAAATGAGTTCCAACGAGTTTTTCAATTAGAACAAATATACCTAGATACGTCAACAAGTTATAACTCGGATTAATCACAGCAAGCAACAACACAATATCTGAACTACAGAAGGTATCAGTAATGAAATGAGAGAAATTAGCGATATCATAGCATGATTGGCACGATACAAATACACATTCTAATATTTAATAGGTCACATGTATAATTACATATTAAATACAGCTACAGTTTCTTAGGTACCGCCAACGTGGCCGAGCGGTTAGGGCGGTCAGGCTGCGGTGCCATGGCACGGGGTTTAATCCCCACATCTGGCAACTGGCGGGAGGCCCACCAAGTTGTTTTAAAAATTGGGTCGAAGGCATGATGCTAACCACATCACCCAGTATGCCCTTAACGGTGCGCCAGATTGACTGGGTTTCGGAAAAATATTTCTGCGACCCTGGCTGGCCTTGCCTCAGGCCATGCTCCTACATGAAGTAAAGTGCCCGAATTTTACTTTATAGTTTCTGCAGTACAAATATCTTCATCGCAAGGCATTAAATTGCACTACTTATCTGAGAGCCTCACGTTTTTTCAACAGATGGAACGGATGGCCCCCAAGCGGTCTCATAGACTGTGCGGTTGCAAGAGGTGAAAGGAATAATCCCCCAATAGGTTCAAAACAGCGGCTACAGAAGGTCGAAGCCAGCAAATGTCAGTAGCAAAGCTCTTAGGTGATGAGGTCCAAATTCGAACTATGCTTTCATGGCGCAGAGGCGCCTTCTGAAATTTAATAGATCACAGAAGTTTTCACAACTCCTGGATGACATCTGTAGGGATTTCTCTGGCAAACGGAATCGCCCTTGTTTTGCACCCCGCAGGTGACGTTAAAAATACCGGACAAAAGTCAGCTCATGGCAATTGCGTTACGACAATTAAAATTGAAGAAATTGCACTCGCCCTGTTATTACAGGCCATTAGCCGAAATGGCAAGAAGTTCTGTGATGATAAACCGGCTCAACAACGCGAACTAAAATATCTATACAGGGTGTTCGGTAAAGAATGATATACCTTAGTACAAAGTCCCTTCAGTAAGAAGTTATAGGGCCTTGAAGTTAAATTTTGTATTTCTTATTTTTTTGTTAATTTTCACAAATATAGAGATATCGTTTTGAATTTTGGTATACATAGTTACTATTATGTACTGCACCAAAGGAAAAAATTTATAAACTATACTTAACTGTAAGGTGCACTTTACCATCTTTCAAAATTTTTTTAGCTCTAACTTCGTTATCGGTAACATATATTTAAATTTTAGGTTATTATCTGAAACAGAATTAAAATACGCAAAAATAATGTACTCTTAGTTCATAAGCGTAAGAGCAACCGTTTACCTTAAAATGCCTATCAAAAGTTTTTGATTGTCATTAAGACGTGCAGTTATCAAATAGCCATGATCACAAAAACAATGGGTAATGATTGTAATCTAGTAAACAACAACAAGAAATCAATTAATGACGTTGGTGACATCAGTTTTTTGTCTTTTGTGCTTACGAAAATGCTGTGACATAACGAACCTTGCAGCATTGGAGAATTCGTTATGTAGCGGCATTTTCTTAAACATAAATGAATAAATTATTATGTCACTAATGTCATTAATTGATTTATCATTGTTTTTTAGTAGATGACCATTGTTTTTATGATCATGGCTACTTGATAATTGCACGTCTTAATAACAATTTTGTTATGTTTGTGGAGAGTTTACTGCTAAAATCAAAAACGATGTTTTACTTCGCTAATAAGAAGAACTTTTCATCTGTACTTTGGATGTAGAATTGGAGATCAAGACAAGCAGTAGGCACCACACATTTGTTGTGTTTCTTGTGCCAATCGTCTCCGACAGTGGATAAAAGGTTCCCATGCCATTTGCAGTACCTATGATATGGAGGGAACAAAAGGATCATCTAACTGACTGTTACTTCTGCATAACGAAGATAGCAGACTTCTCTGCAAAAAAAATAAACTGTTGTGTATCCTAATTTAGCATCGGCGATAAGACCCGTTGGCCATTGTGATGATCTTCGTTCCTATGCCACCAGAAACATTTGAAGAATCAGATGAAGAAAATGATGACATTGTTCCTAGCACGGATACAGATTTTAATCCTGCAGATTCCACTGAGCCACATTTGATTAGACAGGCACAACTAAACGATTTAGTTCGTGATTTGAACTTAAGTAAAGGCAAATCCGAGTTACTTGGTTCCAGATTGCAAAGTTGGAATTTAAGGGAACACAGTACCAAAATTAGTCATTTCCGTAACCGCCACAAGAAATTTTCTGTTTTTTATTCTATGGACGACAATCTTACGTACTGCAATGATGTTGACGGTTTGATGGAAGCTTTTGGACGTAAACACAAACCCGAAGAATGGGGACTGTTCATTGATGCATCTAAATTTAGTTTGAAAGCAGTTCTATTGCATAATGACAATGTATTGCTTTCAGTTCCCATGGCATATTCAGTTCACTTAAGGGAATCTTATGAAACCATGAAATGCCTATTAACGAGCATTGACTATAAACGATACGAGTGGAAAATATATGGCGATCTGAAAGTGATAGCTTTGTTATTAGGAATACAACTGGGATTCACTAATACTCTTGATTTTTGTGCGAATGGGACAGTCGTGATAAATTGCAGCATTACCTATACTGTGAAAAGGTGGCTAAGTAGACAGATGGTTGTTGGAGAAAAAAAATATTTTACATGAAAGCTTTGTGGATAGAAACAATATCTATTTGCCCCCTTTGCATATAAAGCTAGGGCTGATAAAAATTTTTGTAAAAAGTATGGATCGTGGCGGAAGAGCTTTTCAGTACATAAAAAACAAATTTCCAAAAGTCAGCGACGCCAAGATAAAGGAGGGCATATTATTTGCGGGTCCCCATTCGACAATTGATGAATGACGGCGGTTTCGATGCGGTTGGTTCTGCAAGGAAAAGAAAAGGTGGCGTGGAATTGCTTCAAATCTGTAGTAATCGGCTTCCTGGGCAACAACAAAGCGGAAAATATCAAGAATCTCGTCGATGAAATGTTGTCAGCTTACCATAAAATGGGATGTAATATGTCGCTAAAGATGCATTATTTATACTCTCACTTGGATTTTTTCCCAAACAATTTGGGAGCTATAAGTGACAAGCATGGCGAGCGTTTCCATCAAGACCTCTCAACGTTGGAAAAACGGCACCAGGGAAGATGGGATGCGAACATTTTGGGTGATTACTGTTGGTTACTGATTAGAGAAGACCTTAGTGCATCGTTACACAAAAGAAAACTGTTAAATACAACATTTTAATGGTTAGTATGTACATTTTATTATTAAATGCATGTAATTACTTTAGCGTTTTATTTCTACATAAATTCATGTTTTTGTCTGAAAGTAGACGTGCTACCGAAAAACCAAGCGTATAAATCACCAGCCTCTATACCGCAGAGTAAAATTAGGTTACCGACAAGAGACCAACACCTGTAGGTTTTCTGAATCGCCTCGAACCAGTGGCGCTTTCGGACAACCCACCCCAATCCTGCTTAGGAATTAGCTGGCCAACTTTGCTACACCACAAGACAATTCCTGGATCACAGTGTTGTGACATAGTTAAGCAATACCGAATATAATTTTTTTGTGTACAGAAGTTCCCCATGAAGTAGCAGATATCATTTGATGCCGTTGTGACGTCACAGGTGCTTGATCATGCTTTTAAAGTTTATACATCTTTGAAACAGTTTGTCATAGAGAATTGCCGTTTGAAAATTTATTCCTAGATTTTCTCGTTCTACAACTATGATTTTTGGGATACACCCCCTTTAATAAAAATGAATACCTTTCTTCCTTCAGCAGTTGAATTTAAATAAAAGAGAGCTACCGATTCTTAAAGATGAATAAATAACCGGCTATCAACACTTGTCAATTAATTATTACGATGTACAGTAAAACCTACATTTTGATTTGTTATGTATTACATTTTATTGAGTTGATAACCATAGTAGATATTTTTTCCCGAAGCGGTGGTATATTAATATTTAAATTCTTTTATTGTAATTAAATAGCCACAAAAACCCCATGACTAATAGAACGCCATAAAGAAATTTTAGAGATTATTTATAAAGATATCATTTCATAGATAATATGAAAATTTCTAATATTAAGTTAATAGTCCTTTGGTATTTAAAATATTTAAATATTCCATGAAAACTGAGTACTTGTTGAATAGTATAGAAGTTGAACGAAAATAATTCCTAAAGTTAATTAGATAACGTTCCTACGTTAGGCACTTCCAAGATTTTCTAAGTTCAGTGTGTACTGCTAATGCCATTTAAGGATCTACTGTGTACCAACAATATATCTAGACACGAACTAGTGCGAGAGTGTGATTTTCGACAGCCATTATAGCAGCGTGTCGCAGTGCCATTACAACGGAAACAATACTTTACGTATCCGTTCACCCGAGAGCGCAAATTAATTACGATTGACCTAGCTTGTTACACCGCAACTGGTTTTTAATCAGGTAGTTTATGAACGCAGTTATGTATGGCACTAAAATTTTACAATTATGCGATCCATATTTGAAAAATAAATTTTAAAGTGGATTATTTGCTTCCCATAAAATCGCATAGACGCGTCTATCTACCACTATTACAGTACATTTTGCTTTAACCTTCAACGGCAATGACTAGCGACATGGAAGTATCTCACAAGGCTGAGGTGAAGGGTTCTATGTCATTATCGAAACCCAGCCAAGTGCAGATGAGCCTCAATGGACAGATTGCAATCCATCATTGCTGGAAGTGCAATCACTAGTGCAGTTTCTATAGGTACCTTTAACAGCAAGGGCGGATGACATTATCTGCCTATCTCCCAGGGTTCATCTGGAACGTGTGATGGCTTTCTTGCGATAAAACAATTAATCAAGGGGCAATGGAGTAGAACTGCTCTGTCAAATTCCGGAGAATGTAATATAAGCGATTTTATGAATTATGAACATTTGTTAGAAGTAGATCTATTTGTCATAAGGAAAATTATAACATGCTGCGATAATAACACAAATAATGTGTTGTAAATAATGGTTGTAATTTGAAATTATTGAGCATTCCATTAATTTAGGAGCAGTCTAATTTTAATTATATACAGTTAACCTAATGTTTTATTTTCTAGAACACGAATATGACCAGAAAAAAACAGTTTTCTGTAACATTTTTATTTTTGACGTTAGTAAAGATAAAGCTACCTGCGTCCGTCTTTTTATATTTAACAGTTATTAATTACATTTGGGTGTGTGGTTTGCAATTATGGAACCTGGGTTCATCACTGTGATAAAATTAGCAAAGTATGGAATTGTAGAAAAACATTCAAGCACTTTAGAATCGATTCGAAAAATATAGTAACCTTTGAGACTAGATCGAACAAAACATGTGTTTAGAAGTTTTAATTTACGTGATTCTATTTTAGGGACGATAAATATTGAACCGCCCTCGTATGTTAAGTATTTTGTGACTGATTGGGGAATATATTATAATAGCATTGTAGGCTAAGCAATTTACACTAATTTGAAGAGCGTATTCATGATTTGCTCTTACTAACTTACTTTTCACATTACAAAATGTTAACCTAAGCCATTCCTGCTATTTGCGCCTATACGTTTCGCTGAACATCATTTAACGCAAATAAAATATTTTATTGGGGCATTTAATGTGAGAGCAAAACTGCAACCAGAAAAGAAACGAGGAGTCTCAGGATATATTAGAAATTTAGGAGAATTATGTTCCCTACTAAAACCATTCTTTTGTGATATATGGATTTCAAGAACAGACCTTTTATCATAAATGTTACAACAAGAGTGCCACGTGCACAGATTTCAAAACGTAATAGTGGTTATTTTATTAAACGCTTAGAGATGTGTTAAAGCAGTTTTTTTTTGTACGTATAGTTGTAGTAATATTGTAGAAATGTTTCTAAATTGAAACAGGCTTTTATCATTTAGAGTAATTATTTTTTTCCTAAATGTAAAACTCAAACCGAAATAAATTTTATTGTCTAGAATACCACTATTATGTTGTTTTTCTTTACTACGACGGTATAAAGTTTTGAAAGCTAACTTTGATGCTATAATGACAGCCCTAATTGCCCAATGCAATCTATATAGGTATACGAGGTGTTCAATTTAAATAACGACAGCCCTAATTGCCCAATTCAATCTATATAGGTATACCAGGTGTTACATTTAAATAACGAGACTGGTGGTAAATATTTGGTTTATTATTACAATCTTACAATTTAACTATTATCCCAACATACTCCCCTCCACTATCTATACACCACTGCATACGAATTTGCCATTGTTGGAAACAGTGCTGCACGTTATCATGTGTCAGTCCTTCAGCAGCGCCGTTTTGCTTTAGGAAACAAGTAAAAGTCCCACTTAGCTAAATCCGACGAGTGTTGTGGATGACCCAGCACTGCACTGGGATCCTCTTTGAGGCATGTACAATTTGGTTACATAAAATTTGTCGTACAGTCTCTCTATTAATGTGCACTTGTTTGCTATCATACGAATGAATGCTTAATCGGTGATCGTTGCAAACAATTGATTAATTTTCACAACGATTTGTTCGGTTGTTCCCGTGACAGGGCGACCCGGTAGTTCATCGTCTTCAACGTTCTCTCGTTCTTCGGTAAATCGTGGGTTGTATACAAAACCACCGATGTTGATCGCCACCGATATGGATTTTCTTCCGACTCCTGACTAGGGCTGGGCGATATTGAAATTCTTAAATCGATTATCGATAACTGAGAAATATCCATACATATCGAAATATCGATATATCGATAGCCATCGATAGTTATTGATATATCTGGACAAGTATCGATAAATATGGCTACTATATCGATAATTATCAATACATGTATTGTAATAAAATGGGTCTTTAAGCTCTACGTTTTGGACCAATAAATGTTATGATTGCTCGCTTATGAATTTTCAATAAAATTCAATAAGTTAAATTGTGGCTGGTGAAAAGCAACTTTATTTTATTCGTGAACTCAGTAGGTCGAATGCGCTGTTCTTGGTAGATCAAAAAATTTTTGATTTGACAAGTGACACAGAATGTCGCTAGTGGTGACAGCGTATTTGAATATTTTAAAAATGAAATTACTGTGAGAAACGCGACAGGTAATTATTCAAATTTTCGCGCTTGCAACAATTAGCACTGGTTTGTTTCAGTGATGACGTAGGTACACCTCGCCTTGCTTGTTTCGTGAGGCATAAGGGACGCCAGAATGTGCATTTTTTTGTTCGCTTGGGTTCTCAGCCGAATTCGCACAATCCACCGACGCTACTCGATTTTTGGAAAAACCGAAGCAAATGGGGCCTCGGGAAAATGCTAATCCACTTCGGAAAGGTTTGACCTCGGATTTCCATGCGTTTCCGACACTCTACACTTAAATTTGCAGGCTTTATCCTGCCTCATTTGCAGACTTCTAAGCTGCCCGTTGAGAATGCTGCTTGGATGTTCTGCTGGAGACAGTCCCCTAGCTGCAGATGCTGTCCGTGACGTTCTTGCAGTCCTTCCCGACGTAATGCAGTGCAGGACTCAGGCTCTAGATTCTTACTTTTGCCAGGAACGATTATCGGAAACCTCAGCTGAACGGCAGCCGATGTCCTCGGAGAAGCGATCGGAGAATTTTATATTTTATTGCTGCGAAAACCTTCAAAAATACTGTCACATATACTCTAAGATGGGCACAATAAAAAGCAATCCTTTTTTTTTGGTAATATGCTCGTTTAATGGTATACAAATGTGTTAAAAAATGGAGCACAAATCTAACAAACTTGTAATTTTTACAGATGAGTCCCGTGTTGCTCTACATTTGTCGATGAAAATTTTCGATTTTGTCAAAAATAAACGTACTTTACTCTTGAGCAAAATTATTATTTTTTGACAAACCTCGTATACGGCTTGAAAAAATTGATATCTGACGGTTGCATTTTAAGTTCTGGACCATGCAGAACTTTTTATCAGGAATACCTTTTTTTCCTAAAACCAATAATAAAAAAAAATTCCATATGATGCCAACTTAAGTAGACACACTGTATATATCTCGATATGTATCGATATGTCCAAAACTTAATATCAACTTTAATATCTATATATCGATACATCGATATCTAAGGAAGGGTATATCGATAAACGATATATCGATAATATTATCGATATATCGTTATTTTCGATTTTCCGATTTTCTATTATTTTAATATTTGTTAAGATGGGAACTACTATCATGGGAGTTTGAATTTGATTTAAAATAACAACGGAGTGGACTACCACCGATACGAATTACAACAGCACGGATTTACTACCGACTGAAGCAGATTTGTAAAATTTGTCACCGAACCTAAACACTACCGAAGGTAAAACTACCGAATGGAGAACTACCGATCCGCTTGCATTGCAGCACGGCAAGTTCCCTAAGGGGTGGGCGTTAGTTACATGGCTCCCGAATTCTGAACATTCGAAGTTCCCCGCGGGGCAATTGCGTTGACAGACACGACTTTTTCCCGATGTATCGAGTCACTACTTTTGTTAACAGTTTGATCTTTAACTTCTCTCGGTCTAGCATCTAGCATCATGCTAATACGTATGTTAATTCTCTTGGGACAAAGCCGGATTTGTGCTAGCAGAAGGCAATGGTTCTAAGAGACTGCAGCGCCTGGGTGCGCCTCCACTGACATGATAGATTTCATGAACCTTTGGAATATGGTAATGTAATTGATTTGGTTCCGAATCAACTGATCTGCATTGTCTGATGTAGATTTTTCAGTGTACAAGCGCAGCTTGGGCAGCTTGAAATGCATATTCGTAATGATCAGATCATGTTCCTTATACAACCGAACTTCGAGTCTAAATTTGCCGATCGTATTTACTTCTCTGCTTGCATCAACTTTGACGTTAATGTCTCCCATTACGATGGTGTTGCTGTATCTCATTGATCCCTAGCACCTAGATATACAGCCTTACCGTCTCCTTTATCGCGTTATCCAGCTTTCCTCTACACATACTCTGGATGTTCCAAGCAGCTATCTTTAGTGCTTGATACTTCGCTAGCCGGAATATTCTCATCACCCCCGCCCCATTGAAGGGGCGTCCGTATTCTGAACTGTGGGAAAAGGTATATTGTTGTGGTTTTTGTTGCCCTTCATATCGTTGTTGAACTGTGCTTTTACATGTCCAGTCTAAAACCGATTATTCCGCTCCTAATTGGAATTCAGTAGCCAGATACCAGATTATTTACAACTGCCTGGGGTTCGGCGTTGAGTCTCTGGCAGTAGCTGTGTTCCGTTACTGTAGCAGGATAACCTGACCAGACCTACCAAATTGACGGTTGATGAAAATTATTAATAAATATTATGGACCAGACCCTAAGTATATTTAGTAAGTTGTTTAAACCCACGTTTAAGTCTTTACGTTCAAGTACTGCACTTTCTATGTAACTTTTGTAAGAGTAGCTTGAGAGATTAATAATTCATCATTTGTAATGTACAATTAGAAACCAAACAAACAAATAGAAATTAGATAACCAGAGCTATTTATGATTTTTTACGTTAAGTAAATGCACGATTTTAAGTAACATAAATGCCGCAATATAATATAAACAACCTGTAATTTTAGAAGCCACCTTAGTACTAAGATTCTGTTTTTACTACAACCGTTTAAATTGTACAGGTCTCTTTCTTAGAAGTAGCATTACCAGTGTTCCATGTCTGTAACAATTAACTATTTATATAATACAAGCACATATAAAAGATGCATACGACTCCACCGTGGATATTAGTATAATCGATGATTATTTGCTAATGTAATATAGTTGGCAATGCAGTATACATTAATTTGGAATGTAAAGCTTTGACAGCGACAAAGTGTTAATGGTTAATAACGCTAAAGCATCCAATGATGCTGGCTTTATTACCCATATGTATTTTCTATTTGAACACTGTGCAGCTACATGTATTATGAATGTATACCTGCGAATAATTAAATTGTGAGTGATTAGATATTACGTTATGTGCAGTATAACGCGATTACATTTTCCTTATTGGGGCATTTTATTTAGTTGATGCAGTGTAAACAAAATATTTTCAAAAATGTGACTACAGATAAAAATCTACTTTTAACTGTATTAGTTAAAATCGCAGATCGCATTAAAAAATACACACGGTTGTAGCTGGAGTAGAGGATAGATAACAAACTGCTTAATGGCAAACTTAAAACTGGCGATCCTTTACCATAAAAAACATCAAATAAACAAAAGCGTATAAATAATAATTATTTAAAAAATAAGGAGAGCGATTATTAATCGAGACATATAAACGGGTGAGCGATAGCGAAAGTTTTATTTGTTCTGATTAGATGTTATTGAGAAAGTGGCATTTTACAACAAAAATATAGCATTAAAATAAGAAGGGATTGTCACCATTTATTTCCTTTTTGCTGTATTTTGTGGGTATCATATACATAATTCAACAAAAGGCAATAAAATTGCTGGACATTTAGATGTAGTGCTCAGAAGTGTTTGAAATCATGAAAATTACTTCGAGCACTCAGGAAGAACGATAATTTTCGTGAGCATGTGCGACGAAAATGGAAAAAAACTAAAGTTTTTTCAGGAGTTATGTTCAGTTTGCAAATACCACAAAATAGTATATTATACATCAAGGTAGCGAAACGCAGCATTATAACCTGAGCGCATATTAGATACTGAGCGCGCAGAGCGAAGTATCTAAAGCGCGAAGGTTATAAGACGATTCGCTACCGTGGTGTATATACTATTTTTTGCACTACCAAACGGCTTAATACCTAAATTCCCAAAAATTTTCGAAAATATTTTAACTGTCAACCTGACAATACAGCTCTTTAAAACGTCAAAATTAAAATAGTCATATTTGGTAACTTAGCAATTTATTAGTTACCAGGGTGAAAATTGTTTATTTTACTTTCTCTCCCTTGGTGGAGAAAATCAACTTCACGACCTAAAAATAGACCAATAACGATGCGTTCTGAGACTAGTAGTGCAAAAAATTATTTTAAAGTGACATATCTAACATTGCTTTTCATAGTTCTGGAAATAATTATAATAGTCCTATTTAGTAGCGTTAGTACGCTTTAAAAGTTTGGCTACTCTAGATCGCCAATTCCCACGCGTTCGGGATCGAGTGGAGATAATATGGACAGCATTACGTTCTACCGCTTATTACTAACATATAACAGATGTAGTCGTGTAGACATTTTCAAGGGCTGAGTGCATCCTAAGGCTACAAATGGCAGCCAGTGGGAGTTGAACCTGCAACCATTCAGGTTCTTATCGTATCGTCTAGACCTATGATTCTCAATAGAAATCGTGTGAACTCCCAATAGGCCACGAAGGATTGGGGCCATAGAAAATTTTTGAAAAAATTAGTGAACGCGTTGGGGACATGAAGATGTTTTGTTACGGCCAACTTGTTTTAATGACACTTAAGGGTGCGGGAGTGCCACTTGCTTTATCACGTCTGGAAAATGTCAACACTTGCCCTGGAATTCCCAAAAACAGGCCAATAGCCACGGCTTGATACGCTCAGGGATATGGGCGTGATCCTAGAAACGGTACACCATAGGGCAAGCGTGACGAGATGTATAGTGTGTTGCAAAATAAATGGGCTTCACAGGATTCAGACTTAGATCCCATGCTTGGCAGAACCCCGAAAGCCAAGCGGGGTAGAATATATGTGTACAGCTTCACTACTCCCAGCACTGCGGCGGCGAGCGCCCTGAGCTACCTGCGACGCCTAAGAACTTCTTCCAGGCTCCACCTTACATAAATCTTTACACAAATCTTTACTTTATCTGAAAATAAGCATGCACAGGCACGTGGGAAAATCATAAGACATATAGCAAACCGATCTATTGGTCTAGCACATCGATTAACCTATATGTACAGGCGCCGACGTCTGTCAGCGTACAAAATAAGTACCAGTAAAAAGGAACTACAACTATGGGCCCAGCTGGGGTGACTAACCTCTAACTTACTGCGCCAATATGATAATTTACATACAGCCCAGATCGGGTGGCTAACATTTATCTGAATCTACGAATATGATTATTTACATGCGACTCATAGCGGGCGGCTAACATTTATCTGAATGTACGAATATGATTATACATGCGCTACCTTGCTCATTGCAGCTTCGAATGTCCTCGCCGCTAGTGTCGGAAGCTCGCCCACCAGTGCAGAGAAACGGCGGCCGCAGCTGTATGCGTGGGTGTTGTACAATCCAGGATCCCTGACTCAGGGCTTGATGTTAAACCCTCACGGGGAAAAAAGAAGGAAAACTGTAAACACCATTGTTTGCCCGTCCTGAAGATTGGATCCCAGCTGTTTAGCGGAACAATTGCCCTTCAAGCACTCGAAGATACAGAACGGCGGTCATCAAAAAACGGAATCACACAAACAGCCAAAAACACCACTTGGCACTGCCACGGCCAGAAACGAACTCTGACAGGCAGCTCCCGCGGCCGAAGGCACGGGGCAGCTATACAAGCCACGCTTGAAGAAGCGCTTTCAGCAACAAGCTCGAAAGCGCGGCAGAAGGAAAAGACTGCGATGGACCAAAAACCTCTTACTTGCTCTTATAAACCGGCGTTTTTAGTTCAATGCATAAAACACTCTACCAAGCGACGAAACAGCCCAGGTGCAAGCGAACAGGGCCCCGTCGGCAACCCCATTCGCCGAAACTTCTATAAAAAGGCTGCGTGCTAAATCTGTAGGATTTTAAATAAGCCATGAAAATAATTATGAGCGATACCAAAACGAGTGCCTTACAGAAAATTACAGCAGCCGTTACAGCTGCTTAAAATTATGAACCGCTAGCTACCTGCACACAATTTGATGAAATATTGAGCGTAAAAATATGACTATGTACAAGTGGGGTTAGAATCTTTGAAAAGAAATACTCCAAAAAGTATCATATTACGCTATATGATTTAATTAAAGAGAATTCGCAAAGGCATCAAAATCGGGTATCGGGTAGGAACTCCTTTACGGATTGTCCTACCCAGAAAAGTGAATCATCACTACCCAACCCAGGGGCTTCCTTAGCTGAGAGACCAGCACCTGTTTAAGGCCCCTTACCCAGGGTTTCTGGAAAAACTACACCGGCAGCGATGGCGGAGAAGAGAAACTTCGATATGGCGAAGCTGGTGAAGCTGACGAAACACTGCTCTTTAGGATTGGTATAAAAAGCAGAGCTGCTGGCTTGTAGTAGGATGATGGTTTTCGTCAAAGGCTAGAGGAAAAAAACCTTCTATCACAAATAACCCAGTCTTCCAGATTGGGTTTAAAATGCGCCAGCATCTCATTTCTATAGTATGATCCAGAATTATTTTCTTCTAGTATGGCTATGGAATAGTTTGTAATTTATGAAAGCAACTATAAACCACTTAAAAATCAAACGACAAGTTTGATATTTAAGTATTCTTCTTTCCCAGCCTAAGTCGTCCACTGCTGGACATAGGCCTCTCTCATGCCCCTCCATCTACTTCTTCTTTCCTGTGCGATCTGGATCCAATTTCCTGTAACCTTTTTTATATCGTCGGCCCACCTCGTTGGTAATCTATCTCTACTTCCGAGTGCGTCTTGTCTTGGTCTCCGTCCCCGTCCAATTCCATTTCAGCTCAACTATTCTCGACACAGCATCCTTGACCTTTGTTCGCTGCCTAATAGTGATGTTAGTTAATCTGTGTCTTAGTGTAATTCCTAACATTGACCTTTCCATTGCTACTTGTGTTACTCTAATTTTCTTTATGATTTTCTTGGTTAATGTTAGTGTTTGCCTCCATAAGTGCACTGATCGAACACTTTTCTTTTCAGGCATACCGGGGTAACTGATTTATAGTATATTACATACCGAGGTGGAAAGTGTCTCATTCCTGTCGAAAGATTAAGTAGTTAACCGAGACGCGCAGCGTAGTTCGCTAGATGAGTGGCGTCTATTTTTTTATGTATCAGGGTGATGATGCATTGTCCCATCGAGTAGGTGTTCTTTGCTCTATGAGACATTTATTAAATAAAGATTTCAAGGTTTTTAAGACAGCTAGTCCGCCTTCTTTGATCGCCTCTATAGCTACTCCATCGTCTGGTGATCTACTGTTCTTTATCTCCCCCATTGCTGCTTTTATTTCTTCCAGACTAATTTCGGATATGTTTTCTGATCCGTTTCGGCATTACACCTGCTTTGGCGCTACACTTCTGGCTCGAATTCACATATTTGCTATGTTAATCCTAACGTATTAACCTAAACTAAACTTAAACTAAACTAAGACCTATTTAACGTAACTTAAACTACACTTAAATTGAAATTGCCCTACACTAATGGTCTCTGTCCGCGACTGTCTCTCGCGGTCGAACTGCCCTAGCCTAAACTTTGTCCTAACTCTACCTTATTATAATTGTTCCTGTCCGCTTTGCGCTACTGATTCCTAGCGACGCCCTTACATACGCACCCTGCCTTAAAACTACGCCTTAAGATACCTCTATAACTATCTAATCTAATCACCTTCCGGCGTCCAATGCGTCCACTGTCGCGTCCAAACACTCGGGCTCTCGATCGGGCGGCACCCACTCACGCGCGCACCACCTTCAAGCGCTGCTAGTCCCCGTCGTAGTCTATATTGTCCAAGATGGAACGCCTGATCGGTACCATGCTGGGGCGATTCTGCGACTTCGCATCGTTCTGGGTGTCGACTTGTCGCCCTTTGCTAGCCCTGTTGGCACGTTTGCACACAGCAGAGCACGGCTGCGCCGCCTGACACTCCCCGAACTTGTGGCCGCTTGCCATGCACTTGCCGCAGATCTGCTCCTTTACTTCGCACGCATCAGACCTGTGGCCGAAGGCGTAGCACTCTAAACATTGCACAAGGCTAATGTGGTCCTCCGCCCATATTCGCTGCCACGCGAGGTTGACCGGTCTCGACTGAAGGGCCCTTCTTAGCCCCGGCGCTACCTCCAGCACTACGCTCACACGGGGATCGCTGCCCTTACCACCGAAGTGGAACCGTTGTCTCACCTCGGACCGGAATCTGTCCTCGCCCCCTCTTAGCTCAACCAAGTCCTTGTTATGCTCGACTATAGCGTCGAGAGAACCATCCTGGGCCTCGCCTTCCTGATGTCCACGCTCTGAAGTCGGCCCGCCGCGCTAGCCGCAATGGACAGCTTCAGACGTTCCGAGTCAGCCTTTCCCGAGCACTCAACGATAACGGCTCCGTTTCTCGCCCCTCAGACCGAGGAGATTGCGATGTTCGCTTCCCGAGGGTTGACGGCCTCCTTCAGGATCTTGCTCGTATCCGCCACCGTCCGTTCTTTCTCCTGCGGCGCGACGCTAATAGCGTAGGTGGCCGGCATCCTGCTGGACACCGCGCTGACATAAGTGGCCTGTCCTACCTGCGCCTTTAGGCGGAGTATCTCGCTGTCTCTTTTCTCGAGGTACCGATCTTTGCTAGCGAGCTCGTGCCTCAGCTTCAGGCACACAACCAGCATAGTGAAGCAATTTACAATTACAAGTATTTCCTTTCTCGTCCATTACAGAGACTGGAAATTAGAAATCTTCTGCTTTAAGTGATCTTTGAGACGCTTGTAGCATATTGACGGGGACTGGATTTTCTTCAGCTTGAAAATATTAAAGACACAGATCGTTGATATTGAGTGAAATTCCAAACACAAAAACAACGTGCCAAAAGAATGTACAATTGCAAGTGGCTCCATAGCCATACCAGATGAAAATAATTTTTGAACATACTATAGTTTAAAAATAACAAAATAGTAAATTTTCCAGGATTTTGCCTAGAATGCAGAACGGATCAAATCGTAGACCAACTCGGCAACGAACAAGGACATTGAAAATTTACACATGGAATACTCGTAGCATAATTCAAAAAGCCGAGGAGGTTATGAGGGAAATGGAAAAGTTCGACATGACCATTGTGGCACTTACGAAGACGAAAAGAAAGGAACAAGGTACTAAAGAGAATCAGGGGTATATCTATATACAGGGAAATGCGGAAGGAAGAGAGAGCCAGTAGCGGAATGGCTATAATTAATAAAAAAAGAGTTTAAGCGATTTATCAAGTCATAGGATCAGGTTAACGACAGAATCATAAGAGTGGACATGCAATTGTTGCCACACGAGGTTGTCATAATAGGGTATATGCACCAAGTGAAGACGCGATCTCTAGCGCTAATGATAAGTTCTATGAAAATCTGGCTAGATTGCTTGACACCATTAGTAATCCCAGAGGTTGTTTTAACTGGTGATCTAAACGGTAGAGCTACGATGACCGGTAGTTGAACAACACTGTGAAAATGTTACAAACGACAATGGTGAAATGTTGATTGAATTGTGCCACCAAAACTCAATAAAATTAACAAATGGCTGGTTTCAACACATAGGTAATCACATATTTATGTGGACACAGACCACTCATCAACTTAGGGTTATTATAGATTATATCATTGTGGTATCGAGGGGGGGGCCATGAGAAATAGTCCATATTGGAGGAAGTCTTATGGGTACGGATCTAGAGGAGCTCGATAAAAAGCCACCGCCAACGAAACAACAATCCTATGCGAGGTGTACTCGGACACCAACTCCTCGGGCGAAGACCGGTGGATATTCGGACCGTCAACTTCGAGGCTTAGTCGCCGCGGGAGTATACCGGAAACGGACCAAGGCCACGACCGGATGCTACCCGTGACGTCAACGCCGACCAGTGGGCATGTGGTGATACCTACTCAGAGATTGGGTAACCAACAACGGAGTATGAGTAGTAACCGGATGGAAGGATGACAACATGGCGAGCCTCGGTCATGCTCTAGTCTGCACGGTGTGTTCCCTGTATGGACAGGACTGCATAGGACGCCCCTGGCAGAAGGAAAAAAATGCTGGAATTGGAAAAGGCCAAATACATGAGCGGGGAAAAGGAAAAACGAAAAATGGTGCAGGGAACCTCGGACCACCCAGTACCGGTGGGTGTAGCTGCTGAAAAACCAAGGCGCCCCCGACCGTCAGCCAGTGATTGGTTTCCAAAATTAAAGGAATCTCCGTTTTGGGTAGGCTACCAGGCCGGGAAAGAGGGAACAACGACTGGAAGCCGCGCATATGAGTGGAAGGAAGCGGAAGACCCTAGGATTAAAAGGTCCAGTTTATCAAGCACGCTTCTGGAAGAGGGGGAGCGAAAGAGAGCGATGTTGAAAACAAAGCTTGAAAAAAAAGATGGAGGTAATACAAGCTGACCTACATATGTAGAAAAATAAAACGAGCTCGCTGCCTTCGACACTCCCAAGGTCAAAAGCGTCATACATCAGCTCGGTGAATAGCAAGGACTCGGAGGGTCTAGTAAAAGAAAATTGGATGGAAGATATTGGTAATAAAATGAAAAAGGGGAAGCAAGACTTGATGAAGATGTTGACATCAAAGGCGAAGGAATTAAAAATACTCTCCGAAGCAAACGTAAATACAAAATAGAAATAAAGGAGGCGATAACAGCCATGTACCAAATAGTTATGAGATTTTCGCAGATCGCAAAGGAACAAGAAGAGATCATTAAGATACGGGAAGACGAAAACATCTTAACTGAAAAGTATAACGGCAAGGAGATAACCACTGAAAGGAATGAAGTCTCTAAGAAGACGGCAGAAATAGCCACTCAATCCAATATGGAAGACAAGAATAATGAAGTTATAGTAGTCCTCGAAGGAGGAAAGTAATTCAAAGACGTGGAAGAAGTAATCTATAATGATTGGCATACAGAAATATACAAAAAGGTCAAAATAAAACTTGAAAACCCGTTAAGAACAAATACAGAAC
This sequence comes from Agriotes lineatus, assembly GCA_940337035.1. Lineage (NCBI taxonomy): Eukaryota > Metazoa > Arthropoda > Insecta > Coleoptera > Elateridae > Agriotes > Agriotes lineatus. The sequence continues at coordinate 57,663,424 of OW679194.1, read as the reverse complement.
GGGATGTCATCCTAGCAATTAGTCCGAAAGACAAGGGAGATAAAGGTCTAGCAAAAACCGTGGCGGAGAAATACCCTGAAATACGTGAGATGCTGGAACAGGGCCTACAAGAGGGCAAAGTAGAGTTCCTAATGTCGGAGACGAAGACACAGGTCAGTAGAAGTGGTAAAAGAAAAAAATTCAAAAGAATTTACCTTCTGCCGTACTCCATAGATGATCAAGGAGTTAATAATATGGAGAAACTGCACGATGTTCTTGAGTAGCTGAAGGAAATAATTAGGAGACATGAACGAAAACAGCCCTATTTGTTACACCGGAAGGACTAGACAAGACATACACACACATTTCGAAAATCCGAAATCGAAATAAACTATGTGCTACCTGAAAACAAGCAAGGTGGAAGGTCACAAAAGATAAAAAAACAGTAAAGTAAGAAAGAAAATCCCACCAAGACAATAATAATTACTTCCAGAGCAGAAAGGAAAACTTACGCTCACCTGTTAAGGAAAATGTCGACATCAACAAGGTTGGAGTCAACATCAAGAGCATTTGGAAGTCAAGTAGAGGAGATCTATTGCTTGTAATAAAGGGTGGTGAGACAATGGTCAGCGCCTTAAAGCACGAAATAGTAAGCAAGGTGAAGGAGGTAGAAGTGCGTAACCCGAAAAGAGATGCTATAGGTGACTAGACAAATACAACGTGGAAGTGTAAAGGCAGCGATAGATCGCAAGATTGCCTAACTTGCGGGAATACAGGTCATAAAGCCAAGGAGTGTAACAACAAATCGTTTTGTAGTAAGTGTAACGCAAAGACGACCATAGGTCAGACAAAGCGAGATAACCTATATTTAAAAAAATGGTGGAGGGACTTAGGAGAACCTACAAACTTGAACAATTAAGATGCTGCAAGGTAATTTAAGGCGGTCGAGATTAGCTCATGACATAGCATATGCGGCCGCAGTCAAAAACGATATTGACATTGTAATAGTAAGCGAACGAAATAAGAAAACGGTAGAAGGGAAAGGCTGGATTACGTACAGGAGGGTCGATGTAGCAGTACGGGAACGTAATTAAAGGAAGCGTATACATTATTCTCAAAAACCTCACTATATCCTGCTGTTTCAGTTCTTCGAATATAACCTTAGAACAATTTAAGGCAGAAATGGACAACATATTGACCTACGTGAACAATACTAAAGAAGAAACTATTATCCTAGGAGATCCAAACGTTAAATCTCCGCATTGGGGCGCACGAAAAACAAACGCTAGGGGTGAATACTTGACAGAATGGATATCGGAATTGGACCAAGTAGTTCGTGATACAAGGGACAAACCGACCTTCGTCAGAGGAGAATCAATATCGTACATAGATGTAACTTGCTCAGCAGGAGGAACAGCTAGGCAGATTATTACTGAGAGGTGTCTGATGAAAAAACTCTAAGTGACCACGGATATACATATATACTTCGAAATCAAAGGAAGTAGACCACCACAAGACAAAAAAGTGAGAAAACCAAAGGTGATTAACGATTGAGACACCTTTAAGCTAATACTAGAATGAAGACTAAAAATATCACCACCAGAGACTACCCCAGAATCGTGTACGCAAGTATTAAGACAGGCTTACGACAATAGCAGGTCAGACAGGGGTAGAAAAAACCAACCGAAAATGACATATTGGTGGAACCTAAAAGTACAACGTAAAAGTGAAGAATGTGTGAAGATGAGAAGAGCCATGTCTAGGACACTGAAGAAGAGCGAAAGTGAGATTAACAGAACGGTAGTCGTGGTAAAATACAAACATGCCAGAAAAGAGTTAAGAAGACTGATCAGCAATTAAAAAAGAAAACACTGGGAGGAATTGTGTAGTGACCCGAATAGAGATATTTGGGATGACGGATACAACAATAGCCGTAGGCATATTATGTAATTATGCGCCTGTGGAATTCACTAGTGAAAAAAGATGGAGATAGTAGCTGAACTCTTTCCAAGCAGAAAAGATAACACATTGGCTGAACGGATCGTGCACACAGTTGAACCCTTCACAGAACTACTAGACGTGGTAAAAAAAATGAACACCGGAGAGGCACCAGGGCCAGACGGTATCCCAGCTGAGGCGCTCAAGGGGAGTTAAAATTTAAGGCCGACCAAGCAATTTGGAAGGTAGATATATGGCTTACGGCCCATTATCTACAGGTAGCGCCGGAAAAGACAGATGGTCCCAGAAAGAGAATGGGAGTAGTTTTCACCATGAGGGAGACGGTGATAACACCCAACAGGATAGTACGGTATCTTGGAATAATGTTTGACGACAAGAGACGCTTTGGGAAGCACATAATATGGGTAGCAAATAAGGCCGAAGGCAGGGTGGCAGCATTCACAAAAATAATGCCATGTATAGGTGGACCGAATTGGGTAAAAAGGGCAGTTCTAACCGGAGTGGTACAATCTACGCTCCTATATTGGGCATCCGTATGGTATAGAACGATGACAACTAATACAAATAAAGCGATAATGGAAAGAGTACAGAGAAACATGGCCTTACTTTTAACAAGTGGCTACAAGACGATCTCTACACAAGCCCTGCAGGTGGTTGCAGGAACAATACCAATTGACCCGCTGGTGGAGAAAAGAGCTTACTCGGAGAGACACAGAGAAGGAAATGCTAACAAACGACAAACAAGAAACGTAACGATTGAGAAATAGCAACGCAGATCGTCAAACGGCGAAAAGGAGGCGTGGACGAGGAGACTTATCCCAGATTTAAGACTCTCAGTGAGCAAGAGACATGCAGGCACAAATTACTACTTAGCACAGGTGCTAACGGGCCACATCTGCTTTAAAGCCTGTTTGAAACGATTTAAAATTACCAACACAGACGAATGTCCATACTGTGGTAATTCAGATACCACAGAACATACGGTATTTCATTGACAAAGATGGGCGAACGAACGACAGAGAGCAGTAACTGAACTGAGGGTGCAGAGAAATCTGGGAGAAGATTACCAACTTTTTGAGATGATAATTAAAGTTAAAGAATAGGAAGAAAGAACTACCGCAAGACCGGAACCGAAATAATGATATGTGAATAACAGTGCCATTTTCGGATATCAGAGTGTACAGGGAGATGCTTTTAGCCGATAAAAATCCGGCACTACATGGAAGCACAGGCTTTCGGGTGTTTATCGAAGATTATCCTGTTCCTACAACAACAAAAAATACATCATTGTAAAGCAAAAGTAAAAACTGAAGGTGATAGACGTAAGAGCCAAAAGAGGGGCGGAATGTGATACCGATCAGCACCTGCTAGAGTTTAGGAAATGTTTTCAGTTTAGGGATCCAAATAAAGGCGCAGAAGTAATTAGTGATGACAAAAGTACCACGCAGATATGCCCAAAGGTGCCGCAGTATAATTTGAACAGCTTACAAGATGAATCCATCAAATTTCTGTATCAGTTACACCTGGCAAATAAATTGCAAACAATACAGGAGACCCATGTATGCCGACATCTAAACATGTGTACATGATGCAGCCAGAGAAGCACCAGGAAACAAGAAGAAACCTGAAAATCGAAAAAACTTACCACCATGCTGGTTAGCTGATATCTAAGATACAGTAACAAGGAGGAAAGAAGATGTACAAGAAATTGATCTCGTCCAAAAAAAATATAGATAGAGCGGTCTACAGAAGATGTCAAAAGGGAGTGCAAAGGACCGTAAATGACGCAAAAACTGGAAAGTGGGAGAAGGCCTGTATAGAGATCAATAAATTCACGGGTAATACAAGAGAAAATAAGACATGGAAAATACTGAAAAGCCTAAGAACACATAACACACACATTGACACATGGTTTAACTGCAAGACACTCCTAACGGAATATAGAAACGAATTTATTAACGAAAATAGGAAAAGTTATGAGGACCTGGACAATATAACACAGGAAATACCTAGAGAAGTAAGTGCCACTGAAGTAAAGGAAGCCCTAAAAGGTATACAAAGTGTAAAAGATTCTAGTCTCGCTGGAATTTCCATTAAAAGGCTAGGCCAATAAGACTGCTCCAAACTATAAAGCATTAGAAATTTGCAGCGGCATCAACCTATAACTTGCCTAGACCGAACCCTCAACTTCAGGCTCGGTAGTCGACGAGTGTGCCACTACACCACCTTGGCATCGGAGTTACACGACAGCTTAACGTCTATTACTGGTAAGTTCAATATGTATAGAGAAAAGAGCCACCGATCTCACTCAAAAGTGTTTTCAGTTATTTGCATAGATATTCTACACAAACTGGGGCAAAATTTAACTAGTTCATACGTAGTAAATTCAACTGTTCTAAATTGATACATACATATCCATCTGGAGTGACATAATACATGTTCATTTAGCAACAAACTAGTGCTGTTTTCACAAAATTTATATAGTTTTGTTGGATTTTTCATAGAATTTTGGGTTGCTCGAGATTGATTGAGTGGTTGCGACAAGAACTGAAAATTTGTAAAAATAGTAGAGGTCGAAAGTAATGAAGCAATACTTCGATATTGTCAAAGTAAAATCAAAATTAATATCTTGTCTATCTTACCTGTATTTATTAGTAGCTTCAGCGTACTTATGCGAACGTTTTGTCCGTCCGTCCGTCCGTCTGTCTGGATCGCCTGTAACTTTCGAACGGCTACAGATATCGAAATTTTGAAAGGGGGCAAAGTTGTTGCTAAGGTCCCGAGCACCTTCATGCGCTATTTGGTTTTGGCTTTCCACTTTGCAAAATTTCCAAGCATTGTAGCACAGTGGCGGTTTGTCCACTTGGCGCCATCTACAGAAGCTCGGTGGTCACGTTTTGAACTACACATTCTGAAGCTACTCGTTAGACCTGTCCTTGAGCAGTTTATTTAAGTAGTTACCCCAGTTGCGTTAATCGTTTAGTTTATTAATTTAGAAATATTCTGTGAAAACTCACAATACTGCAGTGCACTCTACCTATATGCATCCCAGTTGTGGGTGTGGTAATAAATGTGTATACTTGTTTTGACGAACCTTGCTTATAACTTTTTTCTCTAATGTTAAGTAACTGTAACGATGTACAACAACACATAAAAATGTTCACCAGCACCGTTGCTAATTTAATATTTAGTTACACTTTCAATACATTTTTGTCACTTATAATTACACGAGAGCTTTTTGTTTGTCGAAGTAAACTTGACATTTTAATGAGAATTTCTTGCTTGGCAATTTAACAAAAAAAACTGCCTCCGAAAAAATTACGAGTCCGAAGGACAAGTAATTTTTTCTGGCAGTTTTTTGAGTTGAATTGCCTAAAAGCAAGGAAACTCGAATTATAAATGTTAAGTTTACTTCGATAAAAAAAAGATTGAGTGTAATTCGGTACGACAATTTAATGAATACATATTTAATTTACATATTAGGTAATTTAGAAGTCACTAAATTAACAAACAAGGCAAAAATTTTTTTAGAATTAGACTGTTTTAAAAGTTAGGTTCCGTTTTGTCGCTGGAAAAGTTAGGGCTAACTTTTGCCGCTGTCATAGTGACAAAAAATCCCCGGCTTATGGGATTTTTAGTGTATGCATTAAATTGTCGTAATTATAAAACTAGCAAATGCATCCCGGAATTCTATTTCATTTTCACTCATAAAACCTAGAAAAACAGGAGCATGTATTTGATCGATTAAGTCAAACGTACTAAATTTGCACTTATACATGTAAATGCTATTAAACCAGGGCGCGCGTCCACGTTTATTTATAGATACAAACAACAAAGTTCCGTAATTATTTAAGCATACAATTTTAATTGGTAGTGGTTGATTGACTGCATGATTTCCAACTGATGAATATTCCCGTTTATGTTATTTTTTATTTAAATGTCTGTATAGAATGCTGGGTTTGATTAATGTCCCAGAGGAAATTTATTTAAATGCGGTGACACAGAAGTATCTAGTTAGTTTGCTAATCACATATTCTAAAACTGTTTTTATTCGATTGTGCCACAACGTGATGTTTTTTACTCGAGTATTAAATATGACCTTTTTAGTAGAATATTAACTTCTTTAATTTGCGAAAAAAAAAAAACAAACGTGTATACTCAAACTGTGGACGGTAAAAAATGTTCCAGTTGTCCATTTTGATTTAAATTTGAGGGAGTGACAGTCGGTGTGGCTATAATAACGAAAACCACTATAACTGAAAAAAAATATATAGGGTCTACCAGAAATACGTCTGTTAATTTCAACCAGTGGAAGAACTCACCAAGTTGAATCACTTTTATTTTTAACATTTTGCCAAATACGTAATATTTTTCCATATTCTTTTCCACATAATTTTGACCAAACGTGTCGTTCGGCAATAATTAATCACAATAACTTTCATCGATGGAAATTTTGTGACAACGTTCCGTTTCTGTCAAAACTAAGGTCCGGGCAGATTTGATGATAACCATTTTCAAGGAAATGCTTAGTGGCGTACGTTGAATATTTTTTGAGGTCAAAATTTAATAAATATTGTTATCATTAATATCAATTTTCCTTTGGCTTTTAAATTAATAGTGTTTGTAGTAAATATTTTATTGCTTTATATCACAAATGTCTCCAGTGATTTTCTCAACAGTAATTACATAAGTGGTGATAATTTTTTGATAATTTTAACTAGATTCACGCATCTTTGTTGCTATTAAGAAATATCATGAGTGAACGAAGTGAGTGCTAATCTGGTTAAAGTTATATAAAAAAATGACCACGAATGTAATTCGGCGTGCTTATTTTTTAAACAGTCCAAGTTGTAGATGGGGTTTGATGGAGCTTCCAGATGAGGGTCCTGTTATTTTTAACAACTGCTGCTCACCTACTCCACTTTTAGATAGTTGCGTTACAGCAGAAGAACGATTTGAATGGTTTGTGAAAAAATAGTCGCTGCAATCAGCTACTAGCTAATGGTCAGCGTAATTTTGATGCTATTGGTCGATTTTAATTTTTTTCGCATTACTATTGGCTAATAGGACTGTTTGAAAAATAATCAAAATACCTTCTAAAATCAATCCAAGTTGCCTGTATGGAATAGTTAACAATGGACAAGTAACCGAATAATTATTCTTTTCGCACTACATTGCAATTTATGTTTATTTCTGTCAGACACTTACGGATAATAAAACCCCACACTCCCTTCTCTAATTTACTATCTTAGTTTAAAAAGCCGGCATATCTACTGCTATGGCTGGTCTCTTTGTTTATTTTATTTAATTAATTAAATGTTGATTAGAGCCACCATGCAACATTTTGTTTGTACTATAAAATTTTAGGAAGATTAAAAGTGAGTTGTATTTACTTGACTTGTCAAAATAAATGGTTATATGCCCTTTATTATATTCTATTTACCTGCAAATATTGATAAATAAACGCTAGCTCATATTGGTAAGCAATCACTCATCTCAGTTGGATTCCTGGTTGAATGTGTAATTTGTCAAATTATTTGAATACGGATCTGATTTCCCTCTTCGCTCTAATGCGCATAAGCAAATATTCGAAATTAGGTCAAATGCTACACCCGCTGGCAAGTTAGCGGTCAGTTACTTAAAAACAAAGTGAAATTTATCAAAGTTTCTACCGGTAATTATTTGAATACGGGGGTTTTGGCTACATTAATTGTCATTTGTTTCTCCAGCACTTGATTGTCGATCCCGTCGAAGATACGCAGGCAAATTTTCAATTGTTTTTCGAAGCGTCGTTTGGGTTCAAACTTCGCCTAACCTCAAATTATGCACTCGGCCTATATTGCGAGCTGCACTTGCTTTACCGCTACGAAAAATGCTTGGATTGTCTTAAGTATTGACTATTCTTACATACACATAAGTTTCACGGGCCTAACGTAGCTGGTTTTACCCAAAAACGGTACCTGATCTCTACCGATCTTGAATCGCGAACTTGTAGGAGACGCTGATGCAATTCTTGGGCTGCTACCCAGATAGCAGAGTAAGCTTAAATCAAGCTTGAAATAAGCTTGCATTGGCAAGCTGGTAAACTTAAATCAAGCTTGATGTAGCAAGTCTGCAAGCTTACGTCAAGCTTGAATCAAGCTTACTAGTTACCACACGACAAGCTTGGAGTAAGCTGGATTTGTAAGCTTACATCAAGCTTACCATGCAAGTCTGCAAGCTTGCAACAAGCTTGAATTAGGCTTACTAATACTCATTTGGCAAGCTTACTGTAACCTATCTTTGCAAGCCGGAATCAAGCTTACATCAAGCATGAATCAAGCTGATATAAGCTTGAATTAAGCTGAATTATACTTGAACCATGTTTAATGGTAAACATCGATAAAAAAATATTTTGATTATAAAATAAAATTCATGTTTTATTAAACACGTTGCCAACAGCACCACAAAATTAAAAAAATAAAAAGTAGACCATTATAAAGCATAATAGGTATTTATTATTGAAAATAATTAATTATTCTATTAAGTATAAAAAAACTTAAGTGTATCATGCACCTAAATAATAGTGAAGACTTACATATACCTTTAACTATAACTAATAAATCAAAATGTATATAGGTACATACAAAATAAATAACACCATATACAACTACTCCTGAGATTGGTTTTGCTGATCCCTGCAAAACAAAATTACTGAAAATTGATGTATACAATCATTTGCATCATTTACTTTATAAACTTTGTTACATATACTTTTGAAAAAATTTGAATAATTTAAGAGATCTCTGCCAGACTGCCATTTTTTATATAAACGCATTTAAAGAAAATATTTGAAGATGCGCTCATACATAATTATTTACCTTCGGTTTCTTCGTGTTTTCGCTTGTTGAAGCCAAATGCACACTACTCCCCTAATTTTTTCATCGGTTGCCTCCTCTCGAAACATTTTCCAGGCAGCCACTATAAATAACAAAACTTTTAAATTAAATAAACAGAATAACAAAAAAAACTTTTTGCAAAATGCAATTTTTTGAATTTCGTTTTTCATTTTTCCTGCATAGGAAAATTGTTCAGCTAATAAATCTGACATTATGCGGTGCATCATGATGTTTACAGATGTTTCCATATCTCTGCCACCAATACTGGCTAAAATTTTTGCCTGCAAAAAATAAACAATACAATAAGTAAAGCAATAACTTCGCGGTTTCGGAAATTTAAGTAAAGCTCTTTTACCGCTATCTCCTGATGTGTTCTGGTTGGCTGTTTATAAATGCCTAACCTGCGCCGCCGCAGAATTATACAGCTTATGCGGGCCTGCGCCATAATTATTCCAAACCACGAGGCAGGCTATGACGTCATAAGTAAACAATGGTTCGGTTAAAACTGAATTGAATCTCACCATGCAATCCGCAATTCATGTAATAAAGCGAATAATAATGTCTCCAACCCACAACAATGTCACAATATTAACAAACGGTGATTAATTACGACTAAAATTATGAAAAACAGTCTTATTAAACACTTACCTTCTGCACGGTTATTTTTGTTGCTAAAAGTAATCTTCAACACACTAGCTCAATAAATTACAAAACGAACATCAACCACAACAAAACACTGTAGAATCATAAATGGTAGACAAGCAGATACGGAAGCCGAATGATGTTGATGGTAGAAGACGTAGTACATGACTAAAATAATGCGCAAAGCACTTCGCTTCGTCCGCCTTTAAGCATGCGCGATGCGCTTAGTAAATATTTGCGAGTATAGCTTGCAATTTAAGCTAGGTTCAAACTTACTGCACGCTTACTTGGCAAGCTTATTCTGACAAGGGAAAATCAAGTCAAAATCCAACTTACCGTAAGCTTACGTGCTATCTGGGATATGGGGCTGATCCTGATGAAACTCCTTGGACATGTTCTTACAAGGCTGCTCTTTGACGCTTGGCTCCACGCAGAGATCGAAGCTTGTGCTGCATCGGCTGCTAGGTTATCGTAACGGAGCTTCGAAGAACTTCTTACTTTTTTTGTTGCGGAAATCTCTGATAATACTACCACACCACCTTGGACATGCACTCAGCAAAACTGTATACTTTTTATGCTGATAACTGTTTATTTATTATGTGAAAAAATAGTTTAAAGTGGAGCACATTTCAACACAATAATTCTTACAATTTTTTCTTTTGTTCTCCCTGAACATCCGTCATAAACAATTGCAAGTGGAATATTAATAAAAAACGGATATTGACCAAGTTCAAATTGATTACTTTTAACACTAAATTTGCTTACAACTAAAACTATTTACAAAATTCTTATCCTTAATATAATTGTTTACATTTATAACTAATTAACCGTGTCTTGGCACCACAGCACGTTTTTTATTAATTGCTTTTAATGGTTCACACTCGTCACTGCACTGATTATTTAAGTTAGAGTACTTCCTGCACCAAGGCTTCCTTCGAATTCACCTGTCTACTTTTACACACGATTTTTGGTCCATCTGTTGTCTGCTTTTCTTCGCTTTTTACCCTGTCTTGCTGATGCTTACAATTTCCGTTATATGCCTTAATGCCTGCATTCTTAGCTGCTCGTTGCAACGTTCGCTGGTTTATCTAGCTTTTTATACCTTGCTTCTAAAACCCTGACAATATTTCACTGTCTAACTTTACTTGAATTCTACGCTTCATTTCATTGCATTTGCAATCATTTTTGTAATTAATCTCTTTTAGTTCGGCTATTACCTTTGCACAAACCTCTTATTTGAAATTGATCTTACAGTCAACTTAGATCCCTGTGAGAATTGAAGTTTGCTTATTGCGCTCTTTATTTAATTATTCTGCTATTACTGGCGTTACTTTACAAATGCATTCATTCTGTCAAATTAAAGTTTTAGCCTTGCAATTATATAAAATACTTCACCCTGAGCTTTAGTGAAATGTCCATTAATTTGGAAATGCTATGAGAGTTGAGTTGTAGGGCCTAAGACCATTGCACTACATGTGCTGCAGCGCATCAAGTATTTTATGGTTGCTCTAATATTATACAACTAGCAGTCCAGTGAGACAAATGTCTCATTTAATAAAACAAAAAAGACCGTTTTGCAAATAGAACGCGTTTTCACCACACGTACGTATATGACGTCATTGTTGGTAGCAAACTACCAGTCGCATTCGCCTTGATAAAATTTGCCTAGAATCTAACCTAAATGATAATTAAGATAATAATTAGTGTTAGAGACTGAAATTCGGTTCCTGACCTGACATGACCATTCCAAACATATAACTTTAATAACTTTTTTCTCTATCTCTTACGGTTTGGCTGCTGAAACAGCGTCCCAGACAGACAAAACAGCGTCCCGGACAGACACGTCTATTAGATAAAGGATGATATTCACGCTTTACCTGGTTTACTATACAGGTAGAAATATTTCTGCAAATTCTGCAGTAATATCCAAATTTTATAAAACTCTTGTAAATTTACAAATTCTTTATACTTTTTAGTCCAACGTTTGGTTTGGTAAACCATTGCAGTTTTGTGAATTTATTGTGTTATTATTAAATCCGACCGGATCCTAATCACAACTGAGAAATCTTATGCTGCATATTTTTAACCACACGCTGGTATAGGATTTAGTTGTTAACCTTTTTAATTTTAAATCAGTTTGAGAGGTATTTAAAAAAAATTGCAAATGGAAAACGTATTTTAATTTAGCGAGCTCTACAACACACACATATCTGATGCTTCTTGTATACTGCATATATCTGAGAAACAATTAAAAAAAGCCCGGAAACAATTCAATTTAAAAATAAAGACCACTTTCATTAAAACAAATAAATGCACAGATACACCTAAGCAAAACCATTGATAAATCAAAAGTCTATCATTGACTACATAATTAATATCCAAACAAAATTGGGGATAGGAAATATTGGATACACGAGTGTAAGGAGTTGCTAACTGTGGATCGAATCACTACCTACTCATGTTAATTACATTACCAGCACATTTTAGCTTGTTAGGTCCGCATGAGTATTAGCGTCGCCATTGCAATTGACACGCACATAATATGGAAAGAGTTTCGTTTCGTTGAGGCCGTCGCACCAAGTTCAGAGAGTAGGGCACAAATTAGTAATTGACCAAATATAGTCGAGTCGTGCAATGTGTTATTTGTTCCGTAAATATAGCTATTTGGAAAACCGATTACCGGGCCAACTTGGTAAATTTACAATAATTTTTAGATATATCCAGCTTCCCAAAGCCTAGACTATTAATATGAAATTCCGAATCCCCTTTCACTTCAGTTTCGTGAAATTTCACATCGACCTCCGGTCGAATACATTTAAAGAAATATCGATGTATAATTTACCGTTTCGCAACTAGCCTGTAAAGAAACCCCCGATGATTTGCGCACAAATATCTCGTTTCGTAATTACCCTGCATTGTGCCACACTTCTGCAAAAACACCTTGTTGTCAACGTGTGAACTAATTGTTAATTGCTCCTAGCTAATCTTTGAACTACTGCCATACGTTCTTTCGGCAAACGTCTAGAGAAGCTTTTCTTACAGCATGCGTAGCATTGACGCCTGTTCATCCTGTGAATGCCTTTGGAGCTGTATACACTGCTCACATTGGTAGCCCGCCTCTAGCAATCACTCTTCGGTCGGGATTTGCACTGAATCCTGCTAATCGCCGCCTGGGTTTTTAGCATCTGTTCGTCGTCGAGTATGAACTAAATTATAACTAAGTCAAATACGTTCTTATTATTTTGTATTACATGCGTAATATACCGCCAATTTAAAATGTACTAGAATAAGATGTTTCATGTATGAAGTACCTTGAATTTTGTATGTGTTTAAAAGCAAGTCAACTTATCACTTGCGAAATAAGTGAATGATAATATCCCCGAACAGTGCAGTAACGTCTTCAGCGCATTGCGCCAGGTTATAAATATTGTTTTCCATTGTGGAACTATAAATGGAGGCGAAGATTGACTAGAATGTTTATCGTTCTACGTGACGTTAAAGGTACAGTGATGGGTTCTACATGGTATCCCAGAAATATGGGCTTGAAAAAACTCCAGCATTCTAAAGGTGAGAATTTTCCAAAGAGCATTTTTTTATTCTGAGCATGTTGAAAATTCATTAAAAAATCTCTTTATCCGTCCCAGACGAGCAGGATTTCAAAACGATATAGTTGCTAAGGCAATATGTTCCAAAGTGACAAGATTTTCGTAATTTTGCTATGGTTACCAACAATACTTTTGATACAAATTAATAGATCAACAATAGTTAAGTAAAAGGTGGTGCTGCACTGCAGCTTTTAGGTTACTCAGTTGGCTCTTTTCATGAGCCTTCTTTGTTCGGCTATTTCTGAGACACCCTGTCTTTTTTCGATTTTTATGAATGACATTGTAACTACTAAAATTAATGGCGAAGTAATACTTTTTTCCGATGACACAGCCTTGTTGTTTGGAACACCTGAAAACAGGTACAAGCAACAAGTTGAACCGAGCATAAATAACATTAAAAACTGCGTAGATTACTTACTGGTATGTAAGTATTATCTGTAACCTCATTTTTATCTTGCGGTGTAGAGGCTGGTGCTTTATGCGCTGGCATGTGGCGGTACAATGCTCAACTTGCCCCGGATTCGGGTTACAGAGTTGGAGGGCGCCTTATGTACTTGCGCAGCAACCATTGTTCGAGGTGTGTGTTTTGGTGATGTGTTGATCTTGTTACTCTATCCCTTAGGTCTGTGCTTTTGAGTAGAGCACAGTTAATTTGGTGCCCAACTGTAAATGGTCTCATCGAGCCCAATTCCAGTCGCCAAGCCTACGGAAAAATTGCGACCCCCGCAGGATTCGAACCGAGGACTTGTTTAATGCTAGGGTGGCGCTTACCCAACTGCGCCACGCGGCTTCTAGATTACTTACTTACTAACATTAAACTACAACAAATTGAAATTAATAATTTTTTTAGCACTACATCTACTCTCATAATATAAAAAATTAAAAATAAGGAAAAATACGATACATTTGTTCTGCCACTGATAATGTTGGAAAATAACATATTTATTCATCATCCTTGATGAAAACTTCAAGATGGCGTGAATATATAGCGAAAATTTTGAAAGTACTTATATATTTTCCATAGACTTAGTCACTCACTACAACCGGTCTCAAAACTTTTTATCTTGAATTTGTCGAATCATTATTCAGGTACAATAATTTAAAGTGGAACTGTAACTTCAACGCTACATCCTATTTTTACAGTTCAAAATAGCATTACTATATTAAATCTACCCGTCATACATCCCTTTAGCAATCTCATATGTTAAGCAAAAGTACTGCTGATTCAATTGCTAAACAATACATTCTGTTTATTGTTTGTATATAGTAATCCTCATATTAAATTCCAAATTATATATCAGCACTTTACGAGCCAAAGATGTAAATTTAACGTAATTCTCTCCTAAAGTAACTTAACATTATCCCAAAAATACATCACGTATATAGGAGCGAAATTTTACAATTTACTTTAAAAATCCTTAAATGCAATAAATAATATAAAACTACATTCTAGCAAAATTTACACTATAAAATCCACTACCTCTTTTACAACTCCTCAACTAAAGTAGTTGACCTATTTGGTCATGAAACTTAAATGAATGAACACTTTGTTATGAAGGTGATACAACTAAACTGTGTTCATGCTCACTTAGAACAGTTCAATGCCAACTCGGATATAATCTTTTTTGTACACAGTTCCGACAACCATCTTGTGCTTGTGGTCGCATTTATGTATATGTACAAATTTTTATGTAACCGTTTATGAAATATAGAAACGTGTGAATATTAAAATAATTTCAATAAAATGCAGGAAAAAATAGAGTTTTTAAATTATTGTAGCATCTTATTTTGTAATGCGCATTGCAGTTCGGCATACTTTTAAGTCAAATTACCTATTTTAAAGACTTCGCAATAAGGTAGAGCCCACATGTCGAAGCTGAGCAACGTATCTACATTACGCATCGCCGAGGAGGTTCCTTTGTTGGAGCTTCTGATAGAATAGGATAGAAATTAGAACCTTAAAACAGTTGGGGCACCCGTTAAGAATGATTCAGGTCGCCAGCGTGGCCGATCGGTTAGGGCGTCAGGTTGCGGTGCCACGGTACGGGGTTCAATCCCCACATCCGGCAACTGGCGAGCGGCCCACCCAGTCGCTTTAAAAATAACGATAATAAGCTGTAATGTACACGAAATATATAAATTTCCTTCTGATGTGGTTGTTATGTGACTACTTTTTGTACTAGGACAGCTGCTTTATTTGTTGGATTGCTAACTATCCTATTTTCCTGAATTTTTATAAACGATAAAAAATAATGTATGACACAATACATACACGAAAACGTGTTTGTACTCATATGGTGGACACACTCGGTGTCGCCTCGCTTGGAAATTTTTGTGTATATCATCGTTCGTTCTTGCATGATAAATAGCTATTATCCGTTAAAGATTTAAATGGAATAATATCAACAATAACGGGAGAAATATAGTTCTTTGTGAATAACTGTAAGGATGATTTTTATTTTATCAACTGAGATGTAACTTGCGGAGGATATAACAATTTCATTGTATCGATATAGCATTTTTTTAAATAGTTAGTTAAATAATTACATGTTTGGTATAGGAGTTGTCAAATCAAACAATATATTTTTGTTATATTTTGTCGATTAAGTGTCGAACCTTGGACATCGATAGTTGTAAAAAATGTACTTGCAGGACATGAAATGTGGCTCATCGATTTTCTAACTAATCAAACCCGAAAGTAGTCAAATTAGGCAGAGGACCGATGAGTTGACCTGATGTCCCTTGAATGTCCCCGGGTTACATCCTTCTGATGTCTTCGCATCAAGACCTACTGATTAAAGCGAACTGAGTGATCTCGGGGGAATTCAAGCTTCGGGCGAATTAACTGATGCCGTCAGATCGTGCAAGTTGGTTTTTGTTCGGAAAGATTCAGCTGAGTAATTGCATAAAGGGAGTAGAAAACTAATTTTGTTTACTCCTGTAATACTGTCAAATAACGTTTCCTGTGCCAAGTTCACGTGACGAGCCGTGGTATTCAGATTCGACATTAACGGCCTATTTGCAGCGTGTACACAGCGGTTGCGGTGTTGGGAGCAGATTCAATTGCATTTTACGTTGGGGCTGAATTATTCAAAACAACCAATTTCCGTTGTTTAATTTTGCAGATTCATTTTGAATCACTTGCGAGTTGCGATGCATTCTAAGAGCGTATTCGCTGTTAAGAATTCTATTCAGTGTGCTGAATTAATTTGTGTAAGAAGTGACTACTACGCTCCACGGGTACTATTTAGGGAATATCCTGCACGCTGAATCGTTTATAAATGTATAATTTCTAAAACCGTTAATATTTTACGGAACGCGGGGTCGACAAAAGTGCTATAAAATGAACGTTTGGTTTGGTCGTTGTACTAAATTATCATCTTTTGAAACAACCACGCTCTAGTGTATATTGATCTAAAGAAATGTAGTTTAAGTAGTACAAAGCAACAAAAGTGCATATCTTAGAAAATGTCGTAAGAGTATTGTTTTAATAATGATAAAGGTCCATTGCAACCTTTGCTAAACTCGCTCCTTGACTTACTTAGTACCAAGTAACAATTAATAATTCTTTAAGTCTTTTCGAACTTCAGACCAAATTTGTCACTCAGTTTCATACTCGAGTGTTCCTGTTGTGAAAATATGTAAAAGAAAACCTTCAAGTCTTCGCGATATTATATGTTATTATTTTTTACATAGAAAATGGAGAAACCAAAAGTACAGAGAAACATTTACTTCTAATACAATGAGTAGTCAAAGTTATGTAGAATATTTTTGCTGTGGCTCAGGAATGTCCATTGCGCTTAGGTTCGATTAGGACGAGTGCGCTATATCATGTTGCTAGTAGATAAAATTTGTTTAAAATATTCACTTGAATAGTTTCCAAGAAGATATATCCGCGGATATGTTTTTGATTGGTCAAGAAACATCAAACTCTGGATTTTCATTTGTCACTTTGTGAATTAAATAGTCAATACAATAATCATCTTTGACATGGATATTTTCATATGTGTACTATACACTATTTTTCGCTCAACTGTAAATAATTAAAAGAAATTAGAATTGTCAAATTTCCATTGTAGGGCTTCTTCTACGTGTTTTAGGATTTCTCCTGTTTATTCTACGGACGACAATACCCAACTCTGTCTCCATCTGTTTGGGGGTCTTCTCACTAGTCTTCTTCCTGGGGGTTTTTGGTCTCTGCTTATTTTTACCAATCTCTCGTCTGACATTCTATTGATATGTTCATTCCATCCCTTCTTTTGTTCTTTGGACCATTTGACGACGTCTTGTATTTTACACTCATTTCTTATAGATACATTGGTTTTGCGGTCGTGTAAGGTGACTCCTTGGATTGAGCGTAGTGTTTTCATTTTAACTGTCCTCATTTTTTGTTTTGTCTTTTTGGTTTCGGCATGTGTCTCTACGGCATATGTTAGCACAGGACGCACTATGGACTTATAAATTTTTACCTTGCTTTCAGCCTTTATGTACTTGTTCCTCCATATGGTTTGTCTTAGACAACCCGATATTTTTAATGCTTTCATGGCTTGTGTTTGTGTTTCACTCAGTAGATTGCGATCACTTGATATCTCTATCCCCATATAAGTAAAACTCACCTGTTGTACGATTTTGCTTTCCAACTGTAATTTGCAAAGCAGAGGTTCTTTGGACACTACTAAGGTTTTTGTCTTTTCTGTTGATATTTCCATATTATATTGTTTTGCAGTTATCTAAAATTTGTGTAATAACCTTTGGAGATTGTCTTCATTGGTGGCTAGTAACACCGCGTCATCTGTATAACACAATATACTTATGTTTTTGTTTCCCATTTTATAGCCTGTCATACTCCGCACTTCCTTTATTATTTGATCCATAATAAGGTTAAATAGAAACGGACTTAAAGAATCTCCCTGTCTTACACCTTATGCAACTTTTATTTGCTCTGTCGATATATTATTTGACTTTACAATGGTTTGGTTGTCAGTGTTAATATCTTCGATGGTTTGTATTAATTTTTCTGGTACATCGTGTTTGTAAAGCAAGGTAAGTACATCCTTTAATCTGATTTTGTCAAATGCCTTAGTTAAGTCTACGAAGCACATGTACACTGGGCAGTTAAATTCAATTGCCTTTTCTACAATTTGTCGTGTGATAAATATTGCATCTGTGGTGCTTCTGTTTTTTCTAAACCCTTGTTGCTCCTCTGAAATTTCGATTGCACTTTGCAGTTTTTGATGGATAATTTTAGTTAGTAGTTTCAACATAGCGTTGAGTAAGCATATACCTCTATAATTTTGGGGTTGTTTTTTGTCGCCCTTTTTGAATATAGGAATTGTTGTACTTAGCTTCCATTCTTAGCTTATTCACTAGCTCATTTCTTCCATACTTAATGAATTCATTATGTACACCATCAGGACCGGGGGATTTCCTGTTTTTTAATTTACTCACTTCATTTGTTATTTCGTCCAATGTTATTTCTATTTCAGCATGTGGTGTTTGATCGGTCTTCGGTAATGATGTTTCTCGTTGTGCATTTTCATATAAGGATGTGAAGTATTTTGTCCATTCTTCTTTGAATATGTTCTTAACTTGGAAGTATTCAACTACGTCTTTCTTTTGATTTTGAATCATCCTCCAAACCTTCCGTTGTGCTCCATATAGATCTGATTCCATGTTTTTTGTAAATTGCTCCCAGTATCTTTTCTTGATTTTTTTTATGTCTAAGTTAACTCTGTTTCTGATTCTTACATATATTTCTCGTTGTTCTTTTGTTGGGGTGCTTGTATATTTCAAGTACGCTTCTCTTTTTTGAGCAGACAATGTCTTTACTTCAGGTGTAAACCACGGTGTTTTTAAGATCGCATTTAGATTGACTTTACGTTTACCTAGAGCTTCGTGCGCCGCGTTTAATATGTTTGTTTTAACTTTTTTCCAAGCTTTGTCTATTGTATCTTGTTGTTCAATTCTATTGGTAAGTATTTGTTGTTTCAACCGTGACTGTTATAGATGTTTTGTACTTTCATTTTCCATACTCTCAATAGTGATTTTTTCGATATACAGCGCGTCTTCGGTTTTTTTACTTTTGATGTTTGTTACTCTTATTTTACATAGTACTAGTCCATGATCACTACCTATGTTCGCAGAGCTTAATGTTCGAACTTCTAATATGTTTGTTGGTAGAAGTGATCTGTTGCTAATTATATAGTCAATGGTTGAGGTATTTCCCCTTGTGTTACTCCATGTTATTTTATGCTGTGGTGCATGTGGAAAGAACGTGTTGTTTATACGTAGCTCGTTCAAAATGCAGAACTCTATGAGTTGTTCACCTTCCTCGTTTAAGGTTGGTTCGTTATATTTTTGTTTTACTCCTGGGATTATTGTATTCCCTACTCGTACATTGAAGTCTCCTATGACGATGTTTCTACAATCTGTGGGCAGTTTATCATATGTTTCTTGTAGTAGATTGTAAAAGTCTATTTTTTCTTGTTTTGGTTTACTTACATCTGGAGCATATATGGTGATTATATTCATTTTGGTGTTTTCTAAGTTCAAAGATACTACTATTATTCTTTCGTTCACGAACTGTATGACGTCTATGGTTTTTGCATATTTCTTGTGTACCAGCATTCCTACTCCTGCACTAGCCCTTTCCGCTTTCTCTCTGCCACTATAAGCTAACACGTAGTCTCCGCATATTAAAGTGCCTTTTCCTTTTCGTTTTGTCTCGCTTATGCCACATATGTCTATACTGTGCTTCGTTAGTTCTATTATAATTTCTTGTGCCTTTGTGTTCCAGGACATGATATTCCATGTTGCCAATCTTAAAACATTTTCTTTTTTCCATTTACTCGTAGTCCTATATCTTGCTGGTGTCGTCATAGATTGATCCGTCCAATTCCTAGGTCTAGTCCGTATTCTATGAGCAAATCATCTATTTCGTCTATCAGTAGGTTGCTAGCCTTGTTGGTAGACGCCCTCCTCCTTTCTCCATTATAGGTAAGTACTCTATATTGAAGAATACATTATGCACGCGGCTTGCTGCCTGAAGACGCTTTCAACTGGAAAGAAGTTGCCCCGAAGCGTAGTACGAATTTTGGAATCCTATTTGGTCAACGGAATTACCTTACTTTCATATGGTTAATGCTTATACCAGCTGTAAACGCGGCTACATATTTGCCTTACAATGAAAAATACATAGAATGCTAGTTAATACGTTATACTGCACATCTACTGCAAGTAGCAAGACTCAGTGGGAAGCTTTGGGACGTCCCATGGACCTCTACTATTGCAGTCCTTACTAAGTGACGTAACGCCGGGTACAGCGGCGTTTGTAAACTGCAGCGGATCATTAGTGAGGGTATGTAAATTGCAGCGGGCACCGTTCAGGTAGTTTTTGGGACGTATGTAAATTGCAGCGGGGTCATAAAATTAACATTAATATTAATCGATAACTAATCACATCATTTCCCATCACACTTTATTCAGGCTTGGGACTGGCGAAATATACATATTAAATATATATTCGGCGTGTTTAAAAATGATGGAAATCTTATTTCCACTTTTTTTAGACAAATAATATGCAAGTATTTTTGTGTTTTCGATATTTGTTTTTTAATTTTTTTTTAATCGCCAAATAAAATTACTTCTTGTGCATCACTGTATCGCCAAAGTGATGGCATACTTGCTGCAAGAAACTCAGTCTATTTATACATCCGTTTTTGTACGCGGACAAACGGACTTCTAAAAACTGTTGTTTATTCAACGGTTCGCGGTTCACTTTTTTCTTGCAGTCGATGCTCCTCATTTTGACGTAAGTTTCGGTCTAATACTCCAAGAGAGTTTGAACAAAGATGTTCAGATTTCGATGGAAAGTGCCGAAGTTTTTATTGAAATGAGAGTGGAACGACTCGTATGCATTAGTCGTTCGACACATCTCTGCTGAGGATGATGCCCAGATAGATAAGGGAAAGAGAGCCTCTTCGGAAACGTAGGTGTCAACTAGGTAATCCAAGTACCTTGAGACGCGTTGATCTTTGGGTTGTACGGCTCCAAGGCAGCCGTCTGCTAGGAGCAGTTTTCTGCCGCGTTCGGTCTCAACAACCATTACTTTATTCATTTTAGCGTAGGAACGTGAGAATTTCTTGCAACAGTTTGTCTATTTGTTAACACATCTTCAAAATGGAATACCATAAATTTTACAGTATGGAATTCCATCATTAGGCGCTCATTAGATCATGGAAATTACACGGCGCCCGTCATTAACATGAACCCGCTGCAATTTACATACTTTTTGGAGACACTACCTGGCTATTACATGCTAATGAGGATTAAGCCGCTGCAGTTTACATACGTCCGGGTACAGTGTAAGGGAAGGTAATTTTGGTAAACTGGCCGCAATACAGACGTGGTGTTCAAATGGAGCTGAGCCTCCTTGATAGGAAAAGTTTCAACAGTTGTATACGTTAGGCGAATACGCAGCAGCGACTCGAGCGTGGAAACGCTCGCTTCACGAGCAACCTTCCTGCTTAGGAAAGAGTACAGGAGCAATAAACTCTGCCCCCGCGCGTTAAAAGGTTGAACGAAACAAATATTCTACTACTTAATTTTAGTCGGGCAATATAATGTGGCATTTAGATTTTCAAACTATCCTAACCAGTTTCAATAATATATATATTATCATTCATTGTCTGCTTTGTTGGAATTGAAGAAAGTACCATAATCGAATACCGCTATAGTGAAACTGTTAACCCAAGTTAGGAACTTTTAAGGCACAGCTCTAATGTGTGTTTGGAAATTATTGAACATGTGTGGACTATAATAATATGGATACTATAAGTACTAAAACAAACGCAGCCTGAATGGTGAATCATCCGACAAAAATAAGGTCTAAACTCTGTCTCAGAGTTGGTAGGGTTAATCTCGAATATAAGATTTAAAACCATTGGATCACTTACTCTAGTCTCTGCAACCACAGAAAGGATCTACGTCATGGACACTACACCCCACGTCAAAATTAGAAGAGCAAAAGTAATAAAAAGGCATATTGATAAATCAAGCACAGATTTAATTCCCCGACCAAAAGAAAAAAGTTTGCGTTACTGTGGCCACTCCATGATTAATGTAGTAGTGATCTAGCTTAATTTGTGTTACAAGAGTTTTCAGAACGTTGTCAATCAAGTTTTAGGTTAGGAATTTATGATTAACTTGTCTAATGAGGCATAATTCAAAATGCAGTAATTTCAAGAATCATTTGATAATGATCTTGACACAGTTTTTCCAAACTCAATTTTAATACTTTGATCAGCATACACCAACAGAATCCAAACGCGTTCCACGACTAACACGCTTTTAGCATTTTTAATGTCAACCCCACATTAGCCAATTTTTTTCCAATATATGCATCATTGTTGTTACTTCCCACACAACCTGTAACTACAGCATCATCCGAAAGGTTCTTTTCGAAGCTGAAAATATTAAATTCTATTTGCAAAATAAAATGAGGCAATCCAGCTTAAAGAGTAAACCTTCATGAAACATATCTGCTATAATGAATGGACAAGAAGGGATCTATACGATAAGGTAGTATTACCTACTAATATTGTAGTTAGTAATTGTAGCTGTGTACACTTAGACTTGGAAAGCATTTAAGGTATTCATTTTTTTCAAAAATTTTATGTTAAGTTTTATGATTGTGTTTTTTTTTAAATTTTAGTGTGTGTGTTCCGTCAATAAATAAGCACTAAATATTACCATTAAAAAAGTAGCCATCTTTTAAAAGATAGCAGCTACATTTAAGGGTGCCACATTAAAAACCTAAATATCGGGGCTGTAGTTGTACAGACGGATGAAATTAACTCTCAGAGTATCTACCTAGCTGGGAATTGTCAAAAAGATATGTAACTACATTAAAAATATGTAAAGGGCTTGACACGAAACTTCCCTCACAATTGGAAGCTTTAGAACAAAAAATTCCGTCTAAAAGACAAAGCATTGTAATTGCGAAAAATTCACCTTCGTAGATTTCTTCAAGTCTTCACGTTTCAGGGTTTCTAGATAACGAAAAATAGGTTTTCTGAATTCCGTATGTCCATCTGTTCGTCAGTCTGTTGGCAGTCCCTCTTTCAGACGAGGGAAGTAGCAATAGTAAATACTTGATACTAAGATATTTTCTCAAAAGGGCAAATAAAAACGTTACAGCCCTCTACAGTTGAATTAAAAAAAGGATTTATTGGAGTGTGATGTTTTCTCCGCCCTATTATGGTAGAAAAATTAACTCTAAGTAAAAAAGCTTTTCTTGAAATTTTTAGCTCAACATAGTCGTTATGAAGGTACATTCAAAAGTTACTTGTGCCTCTAGTCGTTTTCTTTTACTCCAACTGCCATAGTTCTTTTTGCTGGCTGTATATCTTCTATTTTCACTAACTGTTGCTGTTCGTACTCTGGCCTATTTTTCTATATATCGTTCTTATTCCTTTTCGTTTCCTACAATACAACTCTTTATTTTCATCATCTACAACGTTCAACAGCGTTAGTCGCCACTTCTTTCTATTCATTATGTATTATATTATCTGAGATATGCTCTCCACGTTTTGCTGGAGTTTCTTCATTTTTTAATACTTTTAAATTAAGTATTTGATTTTTATACCCTTTCTCGATTCTTTATTATATTTTTTGTAGGAATCTATCACATACTAAGAAATTATCAGTGTCGTGATTCGCCCCTCTGCAACTGCGCAGATCTAGTATACTAGACTCGCATCCCATGCAACATGATGTATATGATTTCTTGTTACTCTATTCGGGAAATTTTTAGTAACTTAGTTTAATAGTCCAATCGTTCAATAACACAATTTTTAGTGTAATTTTCATTATTTTTCTATTGATTATACTTAAATTATTTCTATTTGAGAAGTTCAACTACGGTTTTATAATAAAATGGAACACTACTAACGTACACTTTATCAGTGAATTAACAATAATGAACCAAATTAATAAAATTCCAAAAACTAATAAATTATAGATTTCGAATTTTTGACCTACGTAGATCTAAATTCCCATGGCGTTATGAGTAAGACAAAAAACTAAATAAAATTTCAATTTACCGACAATAAAACCACACTCATCTAACAGTACACCCAATTTCTATATATAAAGTATAGTGTGTTTTCCTGTTTAGTATGGGGTATAACATTGCGATTCTTGCGTAACCTTCCTGTAGTTTTTTATTGACGTGTAGGCTCCATGTTAATCGTCTATCTAGGTGTAGCCCGAGATATTTGACGGCTCCGTCCGCGGGGTTCCATGGTATTTGTTGATTATTTATGATGATAAGATTTGGATCCGCTGGCCTGCGCAGTGTAAATATTTTTGCTTCACATTTGGTTGAGTTTATTTTAATGTTCCAACGTTTAAACCATGCCATGAGGCCGTCGATGGAAGTTTGCAGCATTGCGGCGGCCATTTCGATATCTGAGTGTTGGGTGAGGATAGCTGTATCATCCGCGTACATTGCAGTGGTACTAGTGTCTGTTGAGGGAATGTCGTACAAGAATATATTAAATAGGACTGGTCCCAGTACTGATCCCTGAGGCACCCCGGCTGCAATTGGTTTTGGTTCCGAGGATGTGTAGTTAATTTTTACTTTAAAGGCCCGATGTGTGAGAAAAGAGTGTATAAGGTTGGTTAGATATTCTGGGAATTCCAGTATTCTCATTTTATGTATTATGCCTTTCAGCCACACTCTATCAAAAGCCTGTGCGATATCCAGGAAGGCCACCGTGGTGTGTAGTTTATCTTCAAAGCCCTTTATAATAACTTCAGATATTCTGAGCAGTTGGTGTGTTGTCGAGTATAATGGCCTGAATCCAAACTGGAAGTGCGGTAGGATGTCATGGCTTTTTATGTGATCATTTAGTCTCGTCAGTATGATTTTTTCAAAGACTTTGGAGATGGTACATAGCAGACTGATTGGCCTGTAGCTGTTAGGGTCGTTCTTTTTCTTGCCAGGCTTCAGGAATATCATCACTTCCGCAGTTTTCCAGTAGGTTGGGAAGTAACTAATGCTGATACAGATGTTAAAGATAGCGGCAAGGTACGCAAAAGCTTTTGGTGTCAGATTTTTTAGCATGCTGTTTGGGATTTGGTCGTGCCCCGGAGCTTTTTTGTTAGGCAAGCTTTTGACAACTTTTTGTATTTCCAGTGGAGTAGTTGTAAGAATTTCATTGGGGTTTATTAGTGGAATATATGCGTCTACCTGAGTTTCAATGTTTTTTGTGTATTGAATGTTGTCTGGTGCAATGTTAGTTGTAAATGTGTTCTGCAAGTGTTTAGCCATGAGCTCACATTTTTCTTTGTCTGTGCAGTACTCTATGTTATTAAATTTGATAGGAGGAGTGATATTTGGTTTACGGGTAATTTGCTTTGTTACTTTCCATAAGGAGGTGTCTTTGCTATCTACACATGATATATATTGGTTGTATTGGGAGATTCGATACTTTTCGAGATCCCATTTCACTTGATGCGCTAGTTTATTTAACTCTGTTTTATAGCTCTTGTTACGGGTGCGTTGCCATAATCTTCTGTAAGTGTTTTTTGCCTTGATAAGCTCTTGTATGTACTTTGGGGGTGTTAAATTAGGCTGTCTTGCTGTTTTAAGGGTTGGTTGCGTCGATGATTGAGCGGCGTGCACTAGGGTGTCCGTTAGATGTTTAATGGCATTATCTACTGTTTGTGTGGTGTAGGGTAAATTCTGCGGCTTAATATTGATGTCCAGCTGTTCTTTAAATTTATCCCAGTCTGTTGACCCGTTGATTAGTCTTGCAGGCGGTGCAGCAGTTTCTGGTTGTTTTTCCACTGTTATGACTATTGGTTGGTGACCGGAGTCGAGCTCAGAGAGTACCTGATGATTAAATGGCTGGGTAAAATTTTTCTGAAGCCCTATATCTAGGATGTCTGGTTGATGGTCAGGCCTATACGGGTAATGGGTATATTCTGATGGTGCAGTGATGTGTATGTTGTGGCGAGTGGTAGTTTCATATAGCCTCTTCCCGTTAGGATTATTTGCACGGCATCCCCAAAGTGTGCTTTTGCTGTTCAGGTCGCCAAGGAGAATGGTGGGGTGGTTAGTATCAAAGTAAGAGATAATATCTGAGGGTATAACTCGTTTATTTGGAGGTTGATAAGCGGCAACAAGTCTTATTGTACTGTTGGGTTTAACGAGTATTTCCACTGCTATTGCTTCTAGGTTGGTTAAGTTATGTTTAGGTATTTGGTAATGGTGTATGTTGTTTTTAATTATGATCGCTGCTCCACCGGATGCTGTTGGGGTTATTCTATCAAATCTGTATGTGTGATATCCTGGGATTGTGAATTTTTCATTTTTTATCAGGTGTGTTTCACTAATGAAAGCAATGTCGATGTTAAATCGAGCAAGAAAGTCAATGAAGATCAAGCGTTGGGCTTTGATGCCGTCGGCGTTCCAGTTAAGGAGTGTTAAGTGATTAAAAATTTTCTTATTAACTTTGTCCATTCTGGAGCAGATCTGTGATTAAGTGTGATAGTTGATTTTTTATTTGTTCTGTAATTGTGGTTATTATTTGTGATATTATATTTGTGATAATATCTGTCATGTTTGTGGGTTCGATTTTCTGTTGTGGGATGCGATTTTTAGTTACGTTTGCGTAAGTTCTTGGTTGAGAGTGATCTATTGGTGTTATTGAATGTGTTTGAGCTGGCTTGGGGATATTCATATCTCTTTTGTGATTTTGTGAGTATAATTGCCTATTGTTTTTTAGATCCAAATAATGTTGGCAGCCTTTATAACTAGCCGGGTGTAATAGCCCACAGTGAACGCACTGGGGTTTGGTTGACTTAGGTTTATTACATTCAGAGGTTAAATGAGCATTTAGGCATTTGACACATCTGGGTGGTAGCCTGCAGTAGTTCTTTGTGTGCCCGTAATTCTGGCAGCGATGGCATTGCGGAATCTCGGAAGATTTTCGTCTAGGTTCTACTGCAACTATGCAGTGAAATAAGTGTGTGAGATTAAAAATGTCTTTGGAGTTTTCGGTTGGCTTTAATACTACCGCGCATATTGGCATTGGTAATTTTTCTCTATTGTAAAGTCGGGTGACGCTTATTATGTGAAATGATTTAGATAGCTCTTGTTGAATTTCTGCGTTTTCGATGGATATTGGCAAGTTTCGGATTACAACTGAAAGATTCGCTTCGTGGGGGTTACGGAATGTATGGTAATTGATGTGATGTTCATCGTAATATGCAGTTAATGTTCTGTAGTGTTCGATGTCCTGAAGGTTGATTTTAATTGCACTGCCGGCGCATGAAGTGGTAAATTTTCCTTGAGTCAGTTTTTCAAGGTCTTTAGTGACTTCTTGATATTTAACTGGTCCGTGCAAGAAGATTGGGGGCACCTTAGGCTTTTTGGGGACATTATCAGATTCACTGGAGTTATTTTCATCTTGTGTTGTTGGTTTATTTGTATTATTAAGTAGATGGTATTTGTTTTTAGTGATTAAAGTGTCTGGTTCAAAGAGATAACGTTTGTTAGGTTCGTCACTGCCTGGTGACGTGTGATTTCGTTTTCCGGAGGTTACGGGAGTTTCGATGTTAGATTCAATGTCCATATTTAGATTAGGTGGTACATTTTTCGCTCTATAAATAAGTTTCGGCTGGCTGAGAATATTGTCCGTGCTATTTATTTGAATACTTTGCGGTAAAGAGGTCATGATCCGAGCAAGGCCGTAGGCCTGCGAGTTATCTTACCTCCTTTACGGCGGTCACTGATAGCACAACCGAGGTTAAGATGAGTTTTAAGTAACAGTTAGTAGCACTGTTTATGCAGATTTTAGGTTTAAGACAAGCAAAATTTATTAGCGATCCGCACTGTCTGGGCGATCACGCACGACTCTTATTTGAATAGCGGTCATTGTCTTTTGTGGTTAATGCTGGTAAAATATGTCCTCAACTTTCCCTGTATACAGTCAGACCTTGCCGTTCGCGGGGGTTACGTTCCAGAAGAATGCCGCGAAGCGCAAAACCGCGATGCGCAAGTAAACACATAAATGATAAAAAAGGTGTTAGGTTCCATTAACTAGATTTATTTATACTACGCAACATCAAAAAACAAAAACTTTTCTACGTTTTTTGTCTGGAAAATCTGAAGCAGAAACTTTACGCTTGACGACATGGTTTTTCGTGTTTTAAAAATTAAACTCAATTGAATTTTCGGCAGAAATGCTCGAGATGGCAGTAAAGTTTGAACTAAAATTCCATACGTAACATAAACTGCCTCTTGAATCTAGAGCTCGAATGTCCATTTGTTTATTTAAGTTATAATTTTACAATTTATTTCAGGTCCGATTTGGTAATAAGAGATTCAAAGAAATAGGCTCGATAAGTGTGTTTACAAGTTGGTGATAAATAATGTTATCTACGTGTTCATGATATAAACCGCATACGTCTGCTTTATTTACTTACAGCCGGTCTTATGAAGGTCACTAACCTGACGATAACTTTAAATCGCTGTGAATTTAAACAAAAGCTCTTCAAAACGTTGGCGCTTATGACATATTATTCATTAGTAAACAATTTTTTATGCGCTTTTGTTTATTTTAACAGCGAATTAAAGTTAACGTCAGATTAGTGGCCTTCATAAGACCTGCCGTTAGTGTGTGAAAGTTGAAACAGTTAACGTTGGCAACTCCATCCGCGAACGGCAAAGCAAATATCCGCGAACGGCAAAGAAAAGGGCGCACAAAGGTGCCCCGCGTAAAATCAAATCAGCGAACCGCAAAACCGGGAACGGCGAGGTATGACTGTATATTTATAAGCAGCAAAGAAAATAATCCTGTATAATTGATGAAATTAATCAATGAGTATGCAGAACTAATTGTAAGTAATTGCAACTTGAGAAATCAGAATTATAGAAATTAATAGAGACTGTCGCATAAAAACCTTTCAAGCTTCTGATAATGGTAACAAAAACCAAAGTAATAAAGAAAAATTTAATATATGTCGATCTAGATCCAAGTAACTATTACGATAGTTATTCAAAAACATAAGAATGTTAAATATATTTGAGAAATTAATATAAATTTACAGGCTTAAACGTGCTTGAAATCATAATTAAAATGCGTAGGAAAACATATTTCATGGCTTAAATGATGACTAACAAAAAAAAACGGAAAAAGTCCCACAAAACATATCATTAATTTATTTGTCTTTGTTAGTCACTTTCGCTCAAATATCACGGTAGTAAGTGTATCAATACGAACTTATACTGGTAGCACCTTATTGTGTTCATAAGTTAACTTTTACCGGAAAAGTAATATTCCATTTCAATTGACTCACTTCTTGTTCGTAAATAATGTAGTTCAGTAAATGTTGATCCAGGGCGTTCTTATCACAAATTCATATTGCACCAAATAGGGAGGAATTTATAGGAATAAATTGAAACAAACCTGACACTTTCATTTATTTGTACTGCAATTTAACTTCCTTAAGTGAGATGCTATAAGATTGAATATCTTTTACGTTTTTATGAAAAATATAACCTTTGCTACTTGTCTTATATTTCTTAACCTTTTATAATATAATTAAGAATCTAGAAATCTCTTTAAATAACAGTAAGAATGTGTTAGTAAAATATGCATAAAACCAGATTTTTTTTATGGATTGAAGATTACAATATATGTTACTTTATTATATTTGCAACATGCTACTATTTGATACTATACTATATTTAAAAAGCTGAGAAAAAATCGCAAAATAAAGCAACTTGTTTTAATGGAAAACAATCAGATAATGTCAGCAGTCGATGCCATCCTCAGAATCACGTTCGGAATGCTGTGGACTTCTGTTAGTGCTAATACTATTAGGTGGTCGATATAAAGAGGAAGAGGAGCTCTTCTTAAAGCGCAATTTCCTGTTTAAAGCTTCTTTATACAATTGCGCTGGTACTGTACTTTAATTAGATTGCCTCGACGGTTAAATGAGTAGCCATCTACTTCCAGGTTAGCATATTCAACGACTAAAAAGTTCGATGAAATAAATACGTGAATATCTGCATTTCATCAACGTCGTCATACCTTCAAACCAAGTAAAATACATAATTTTTACCAATTTTGGAAAAATATCTTATGACTAACTCTGAAGGAGTAAATAAATCAAATTATCACATAATTACAGTTTTAGAAATCTGCATATTTTCTATGTTTAAAAGACTATATAAAACACTTCACGTTAAGAAGAGAAAATTTAAATTATTTAGCATAAAATTAAATTCCGATAAGAATATAACCGCACTGAAAATTTGTATTTAAAGTAAGACAGTAAAATTCTTTATAAATATTACACTGAACGCAGCCAAACGTAGATAGTGGACTCCTCAATAAACTTTTAGGCGTAGATATAAAATTCGTTCAATTTGAATTCCGTTCTGAAGTCAAACTTTTACGTATTCGACTTTATGTACTCTCAGGTATTATACGTAGCTGTACTTTGAAGCTATGCTTCGCGATGTACTTAAATCAGTTTTTCGAGCCTTTATAGAAAAACTATTTTAGTTTCGAACACGCTAGCTCTTGAGCGTATGCTTTTGGATAAAATAAAAGAGCAGAGAGCGGAAACTGCTTTGGAAAATATAAAGATGGAAGCGCAACGGAAGAACTATTAGTTTTCCTATTATGCGGTGTATTCTGGGTAGTTTAGCGAGCAGAGTGCATGTTTTCAAAAGCGCAGACTTCATTTGAAATCGCCTGCAGCTTCGCGTTGCTCGTGACGTTCTCAATATCTTATTGATAACGGGACTCGGCTTGACATCCTTATCATTCTTTATCAGGAATGAAGTTATGACGCGAACTTAATTGGATCTGATACAGTGTCATCCCCAAATTTATTTATTGGTTTCCATATAACTTGAGAAGCTTCGAAAATTACGTAATGGCATTCAAGAGAACGATGATTATCGCAGTCTTTGGTAGTCTTTAATAGCGAAAGTATTATAGTATGTGAATTGTGTGATTTCATTATATTTTTAAATCTCTTGAAAATCACACGGGCTTAATGATTGCTTAGCTTACTACAATGAATCAGTTTGCCAGTTTGCCCATATACAAAGGCGTAGCCAGGATTTTATTTTGGTGGGTGCCGAACCAGGAGGAAAAGTTTATAAGGATGTAACAGATAGTAACTAAATTCAAATTCATTAGGATAAAAAAACGAACAAGGGACAAAATAACAAAAAAAGTGAGTTTTATTATTGCTTGAAACACAAAACCTGTGCTAGTCATTGTTAAAAACGTAATTTGATGACAATTTCGGAGGGGGGGGGGGGGTGTTGGTGCACCTTCAGCACAACCCCTGGCTACGCCCTTGCCCACATATGTAGTGAGAAAAACCGAAATGTCAATAATAACTGATCTTTAATACCTTGAATATCAAGTTTTGTTCTTCGGGTGGGCTAGCTGAAGACAAAACATATTTTTATTGTCGTTGCATAAGATGTCTATTAATTAAATTCTCTTCGGAAAACGTGCGCAGCCATGAAATACACCTTTTATGCTATAAATAGAATATCAATTATATGTTGAGTTCAGCATGTATATCAAGTGTAGTAACTTTTCTTCAACACATTTTTTTAATAAAATGTAACGTTGTTTTGTGGACACCAGTATTTATGTTTACACTTTTGTTGTTGCTTTTCCTTAGTGGTGATAGTGTACCAAATTAATGTGAATTGGGAATAAATATATACATACGTTAAATTCATTTTCCACACGAGAAGACACACTCAACTAGGTGTTCATTTTATATTAAGAATGGCAACCACTTTAAGGCGTAAGTATTCAGATAACTAGAAAATAGAAGAAACATGTTAGATTCTCCCAAAGAGTGGTGTCGGTTTTTATGCATTTTGTATGCATATAAAGGTAGTGGATGCAAACATTATTAATTATAAAAACAGTAATGTCTATTCGTCGTGAAGCCAACAATAAATAACTACAGAGTGCAACAGGGCAATTAGTATATGGATTGCTGTGCAAAAGCCGTTATGAAGTAATTCACAGCCTGATAATTAAATGTCTTAAATTAATACTTTCGGTAGGAGCTGCCGAACTAAGTACAGCAAAAACATTTTAAGAATGAATTTAATAAGGAGAAAGGATTGTATACGACTGGTCTTCCACTATAAAAATTAAATTAAATTCAGGGTTCAATCTTGCTGGATTTTTAAGTACTAGCTTATGTGGCCTCGCCAAAGCATGTCAGGTAAATCATAACTTGAG
The DNA here is from genome assembly GCA_940337035.1 of Agriotes lineatus. NCBI lineage: Eukaryota > Metazoa > Arthropoda > Insecta > Coleoptera > Elateridae > Agriotes > Agriotes lineatus. The sequence goes on along the minus strand of OW679194.1, from coordinate 57,631,057 downwards.
TTGACGTTGATCCCAGAAAATAAGAACCCAGGAAATGTTCTGTCGCAGGACTCCGCCATAAATATCTGGTTTTCTGTATTGGAACAGGATAAATCGGCTTTGCTATCGCTTCAGACGCCTTATCAGCTTTCTTAGTTGGGGTATGTTATACCGGGTGACAATGAGACTAGGGCCATGCTTATATCTTCTTTATTTATGAATCGATTTGGATAAAATTTTATACCAAGGTACTACACATAATTTCTGATTGGCTGATAAATATAGTCAAAATGATTGACTTCCGGTTTTACCGGAAATGATACTAACTTCGATTTTTTAAATAGAACACTAGGTATATATTTTGTTTTATTGAATCTACGAGTCAAACTACATATAATACTCTTGCCAAATTTCAATTTTTTTAAACAAAAAAAATGTTTTTTTCAATTTTGTTTTTTACCATAGAAGGTCTTGACTTGGAAAATCTATTCTAATTGACTCTAGCAACTCGTAATAATAGCTATTTTATCAATAAGGTCAATAACAAACCTTTAATAAAAGAATATAATTTGCTAAACTCGGTTTTTAAGAAAAAGTCACTTTTTTTTAATGGCATCTACCAAAGGCCATTTTGCCATTAAAAAGCAAATTTAATTACCAAATAACTATATGCATCATGCACTACTTTATCTTTATCTAAAACTGACAATTAATTAATTGATTATTTGACTCGTAGATTCAGAAAAACATAAAATATACAGTGTTCTATTTAAAAAATCAAAGTAAGTATCATTTCCGGTAAAACCGAAAGTCAGTCATTTTGACTATATCTATCAGCCAATCAGAAATTATGTCTAGTATTTTGATATAAAATTTTATCCAAATCGATTCATAAATAAAGATATAAGCATGGCCCTATTCTCATTGTTTGTGCTTAGTTTTACCTATTGTATTTGAGGTTAATACAAAACCACAACGTTTTTTAGATTAAAATCTTCCAATAGGTGAACAAGAAGATTTTTATGTGACCACTTACTTGCATTCAAGCAGTAGCGTAGACTTGCCTTATCGTTGAGTTATAATCGGCTGCTATCTACTTAGACAACCAGATGTGGATTTAAACACTGAATAACGTGAATAGATAAATATATTTATTATCCAGCAACTGAAACAACTACTGTTTGGTGTACACTTTATTTTTTGTTTTGTTTATTGAAGTAAAAAAGTTGTGCAGCTTACCCAGCAAGAGCAAAATGACAATTTTTTTAAGCTTCTGCCTCCAAAATTTTATAAAGAGACTGATTTTTGTGCATAATAGTTATATCTGATTGATTCAACAGGAATGACCTCATTCTTTTTTAACCAATGATACACAAAGAACAAAATTGAAAAGCAAATAAGAGCTAGTTATTGCAAATAACTTATTTAATGCTAAAAAACTAATTACACCATCAGTGCTCCCCATAATACGAAACGTTTCGACACCTCACTCGATATAAGACAGCAAATGTTTGATTTACACTCTTATATTTAAAACAAACTTATAATTAAATCAATTTAAACTACTGTAATACATTATACAGTGTTTCCTAGCTTTATAGAGTTTAAATCAAATTGCATGAATTATGATGATTTACAAAGGTGACAAACGAAAGCTTTCTTTATTTTCTAATTATTATAATTAAAACTTCTTATAAATTTATAATAACAAGTAAGTACCTTTCTCTCACTTGCAATACACTTGTAACAATTGAACGACAGTCTTATCAAGTGTTGCGCTTCCGTGCTTAGGCGCTTATGATTAACAAGACATCCAAAGACAGAGGTAAACTATGGAGCTTTAAGTACCACTCGATGACTACTCGTTAATGGAATATAATTATTATGTTATACGGTTAGGTAATCTTAAATCGTAGGCCATTACTCTCTCTTATTGTCCACTGAAATCCATTGAAATCTTAATTAAATACATAAGCTGTGAAGATGTTTACAACCCATCTGAATTTAGGTTGCGCTATGTGCAAATTTACTTTTCTAAACCACTTTGAATTGCCCAAAACCCGAGAGACAAAATTCCTTGAAAAAGCTAATCCAAGATCGAAACGTTTCTAATTTATTAAAATGGGTTTACTAGCCAGATTCCTAAGAGTTGTCGTAAGTTTTTTTGTATCCTAAGGGTATTGATAATTCGAGCACCTTGTACTTAAATCGAAACTGTGCTTACTTTTCCGGTTTAATACCAATGTAATAGTTTCTCAGAGATTTTCCTACAACATTGATATCAGCCTGCACATGCTGGTCTTGGTAAAAGTGTATCTCCTATTTTTTTAACAATTTAAATAATATTTATGATTTTACATCAAGTCATACATTTTTCAACTACTTGAAAATGAAAAAACATATTTTTTATGAAATTCCCATAGAATCAAAATGAATATAGTTGACATTTAAACCATATGGTTTAAAATCATACATTACATGCATTAAAATGCTCTACAGAAATTATAATTCATAAAAAATTGCGAAATAAGTATTGCTTTGAATTATGTCTACTCCTATTATTAAACCTCACTCTACGGCCGAATTCCCTCAGTTTAAATAATTACTCTGTTTAACAGCATAACGAATTAATTGCCTATTCTAGGCGTGTCATAGTAAACAGCTCGTAACCCCTGACAAAATATAGTGGAAGCTGGCATTTTCGAATTTCCGTTTATATGTAAATGAAAATGAATATAAATCTAAAATACTAAGAAATATAAATACCGGTGGATAAAAACATAAACCTACAATAATTTCTTCCTATTTTTTTATTCCTTCTTCTAAGAAACTTTTAATTTATGGTTGCGTTCAATTTCTCTGTTGCGTCATCATTCTGAAAAATATATTGTAACCTTACAATGTATCAGTTGAGACGAAAGCCAAAATTTATTTCTCCGACTGAACCATAAGGACAATTAACAAAGTTTGATCGATTGCTATATAAAAACAACTTATTTTATAGAATAATATACTGTAATAAAATATGTAGCTTATGGTATTATATACCCTAAATTTGCTTATTTTGAAAAAAAATTCAAATCGATGATATTCGGTAATGTTTTGTTATTGTATTTATTTTTTTATTGTGTGAACTATTTTGTTTCTTTCACCTCTATCCTTGTACATCACTGTTAGAGAGCTGTTCCTGTTCAGTCTATCGCATGCATAGAAGTCAGTGAAGCTGCGTTTTTACGTCAAGCTACATCACTACATATCGGGTATACTTTTTCATCGATCAGACTTACTAGATTGAACTCCATCGAATGGAACTGGCACAAACTTTACTCCTACACTGCAGAATGATGTGCCACTTTTCACCGCTATCTAGCAGCAATAACAGATACTTTTCTGCTACGGGATGCTTGCTGAAACTAATTTTGGTCTTCATGCGTTTAAATAACTGATTTAATATTATCAAGTCCTACAATTGTAGAACAATTTATGCATTTTAGTACAGCTACTGATCCAACTTATCAATATAGATAGACTGAAGAATTTGTCTAGAATGGTTGGTGCAGAAAAAAGACTGGAAAAAGAATCTGGAAAGCAAGTCCACCATCTAGATGCGAAAAAGGACCAAAGTGGTAGAAGAGGAAATGTCTAAGGTAGTCAGAAGCCTTTTGAAATTGAATCAGCTGAGAAAGATCACTTTCTCTTTCATCTTATGACGGGTGTGCTAAGCTAGTGATCTAATATTACTGAATATAGGTAGTACCCAACGAACCTCAGGGTAGAAACTATTGTTGATAAACAGAGTCTCTATTTTTCTAAATGATGTGCTTTCTTTCTCTTTCTCTATCCATATTTTGATTTCCAAATCACAATTCCAATTCTGACAGCCTTGCCTGATATTTTTTCTATTGAGAATGCTTTTGTTGCTTCTTTATTTCTGCTCATAAAAAGTATAGATCTCTTCTAATTTCTGTTCTAATGTATTTCATTGGGTTACCTTTTCCAGCTGGTTTTCTTCTGATATATCGTTGTCAAACATATATTTCATGTATTCTTTTCATATTTTTTAAATACGTTTTTGTAATATGTTGCTTATTTTGGCTGAGAGATATTGTATTTTTAATTTTCTTCAGGTTTTTCTGCACTTTCTGGTTTCTTAGTATTGATCTGTGTACATGCTGTTTTTCTATTATTTATTAATTTCAAAAGTGTATTGCTAGAAAAATTTATAAACTTAAATGGAAGTAAAGAGCGATAAATATTATGAAGTAAGGCAAGTTCAAAGTCCACAACTGAGCATTATATCCTCCCGCCGCCTGGAGGAAAATTTTTTCCGAGTTGAGGCTTCCCCCGAAACGACCTCAGACTGGCCTAATTAATTCAGTGGCGCCTAACAACTAGCAACATCTTCTGCTTCTGTAGCTAATTGACGTTTGTACGTAAATACATACGCTTTTGGAGTAGAACCCCACCCATGTCCCACTGAAACGAGCCGTGTTATTCACTTACATGTCGCAAATGACTTTTCAAGTGTAAGAGTGTGTTTGTGAAAACCACTTTTGCTTTGTTCGATATTGCGTTCAGCTTTTCTGTATTATCAGTTGCCTATTGTTCACGATCTATTCTCCAGTTAACTGATTTTACGGTATTTCTTGATGTACAGAGAATTTTAGTATTCATTCATTCATACCTGTTCTGATGTGAAAAACTGCAAAAAATTCTCAAGTCTGTCAATTTTTAAATTTAGTTGTTAGTTTGACATGTAAAATACCCAAATATTTATACATGTATATGCGCAAATATTCGTACTTGATGGACATTCGACGAAATTTTAAAAATACAAATATTTGATTTTTGGAAATTTTCAAAGCGAATAGTCAACATTATCCATTAATATACACATTGGATAAGAACCGCATTATAATCTTTAAATAAAACGTAATTGATTTTTACAGTAACCTCGACCTATATTTGTCTAAGTAACAGCAGAATAACTTTGGTCAAATATTACCCAGTTCCACTGAGTTATTAAGCAGGAAAGTATTTAAGTAATTCCAAAATTAGGTAAGGACCATGCCTGATTGATTAAAGAATATCTATGGAAAACGCAGTAAGTATCTTTTAGCGATTTAATCCAACCAGTGCCCCATGTATATTAGAACAGATTCTTGTTGGTTTCCCACGCTAAAATTAAGAAGAATTGCTTTAAATTTGCATAGAATAATAATGGCATCAAACACAGCGACTCTAATTAATAGCTTCGTCTTTGTATTCCACAAATGTATTGTGATATATCATTTTCCTCCAACTACGGATTTTTGTGAGCCACCTTTGTCTTAAGAAGAACACTTTCGTAATTAAGATTTGTAGAAGCATTAAGAAAAGGAACTTTTCCAAGCATTTGCCCCAATTTTTTCAAGTGATGCTTCCGGTATCAATAACGGGCTTCTGGAACATCACGGTTCTCATATCACTGCCACACACTCGTAGTTCCAGGGTAAAACTGTCGTGTGTGTGGACTTCGATGCACAGCATTTATATTACACACTCCATTGCCTACCGTTTTACATGCATTGGATGCCTTTTATCCCTACACTGTGGACATTCTGTTGATTATCGACAGCTGAAAAATGTTCTGCTTTTTAAGATTTATAGACGGTAACCACTGCATTTACATTTTCGAATTTGAGATTACGGTTCAATATATCTTTAATTCAATTTAGGTCCAACAGATACATAAATAGTAGCATCCATATAAAAGCTCCAGTAAATCAGGACATTAAATAAATTAAATCGTCATGGTCTAGAAAATCGATGTGATACATGAATGAAATGTTACAAACACAATATTATTCTCAAAACAACTATATTAGTAAACCCCGAATGTAGTGCCCGAACTTTACTTTTTATTATAAAAACAAAGTCATAAATATACACAGAGTATACTTATCGACAAAAAACTAAAAGAAACGATTTTGCAAAACAATTGTGAATTTTATAATTGCAATTTAAAGAAACAATGTGCTCAAGTTTGTTAAATCTCCCAATTGCACATATTAACATGTCAAATAAAACGTTAAAGAATATAAAAGAAGTATTTATTATGAACATAAAATATTGTGTGGTATATATAAAGAAGGAACTACAGAAAGGTCAAAACCGGCAACACACGAACGCAAGGCCAGATTAATACAGAAACATGGGCAACTAAACAAATAATAGAAAAAAGGTACAATGGAATGCGTAGAAAACAATAAATTAATAATTGTAATAAAAATTAAGACGAAGAGCACTCGATAAAACAACAAAGAAGTAAATATAAGATTGATCAGAATAGCTATTTGATATAAATGAAGATGCAGTTTGTTTTATATGGATGAATGATACAAAATTAACCAGAGCACTGGAAAAATAAAGCAATACAGATATAGATCTTAGGATAGTGATAAACTGGTATAAATAATTGCAATAACAGTAACACAAAAAATCTGGTGTGATACACTCACACAACTTCCTTTTACAGTGATCTTATAATTAGACAAAAATTTCATTTTTAATTTTTAACCATTTGTTAAAAATTTTCAAAAATTACAAATTCTACAAAAACGGTACAAAATCGAGTGTTAGTTGAAGAGACAAATTTTCTCTAGAATTTTAAGGTGAATTCAAAAATGTAATAATATACCGGGTGTTTTATTTAAAATAGGAGTTAATAAAAAAAATAGAAAAAAAAACAAAAGAAACCCACTTTAGAAGTATTCAACTGGAAAATCACCTATCTCACATCAATACACATTAAAAATGTAAGAAAAATGTAAAATTTTAAAAAAATCGTTAGAGCCGTTTTTGAAAAAATCGAAAAAAACTGAAAAATTACAAGAGTAAACACCTACTTCCGGTTATGCGATTTTCTTCAAAAGCTTGCTGTCTCATCTACATAGTACACAAAACTTATATATGAAGTTTCAATGCCATACCTCTTTTCGTTTTTGAGATATTCTGTTCACAGACAGACACACAGACAGACAGACAGACAGACAGACCAATGAAAAAAAATATGTTTTTTGGGATCAGGGGACTCTAAAACGTGAAGATCTGTTGAAAACTCAATTTCGAATTTTTGGGGTGAATCCAATACTTCCTTTATAGTAGTAAAAGGAAGTAAAAAGAAGGTTAAAGAATTACCAACACGAACAATGAGCATTACGAGTTAAGTCCTAGATATTGCAAGAGCAAAAGAGTTAAGATGTGATGCATAACAATGGATCATTTATTGACTATGCAAATACTTATACAGGGTGTTAAAATATGAGTAGTAAAACCTAGTCACGTTCGTATTTTCGTACCACTGATGATTAACAACTTTTGGCTGTATTATATTTCCTATAAACACCTAACACAAGCTTTTTACCACCCTGAATAAAAATGAGATGACTATAACATTGCAGCATACTTTTGTAGCATTGACTCTAGATGTATTTAATTAATATTGTGTGACAAGTATAAAGGAAATCCGACTGTTCTAAAATGATTTAAAATTGTGCTTGATGGATTGTACTGTAAAGATCAGTATTGATTCCAAATACTTAAACAATCTACATTATACAGACGATGTAGTAATAATAACTAGTGCCTCGGAGAACTACAGAAAATAGTAATGGCGGTACATCTCGAACACAGATAGCAGGTCTAAGAATAAGGAAAACTAAAACAATCCCTAACCGAGAAAAAAGTCCGTACAGTCTGCAGATACATCTCCAAGTGGAACGGGCTGATCCTCAACTCCTACATGGCACTTCTGAATGGTTAATAGGGAACGTTCCTGTAAATACATAGGTCAGATTTGAATAAGATTGTATCAAAGAAGTAACTGCGGGTCAACTGAGGGTATTACATAGGACAGTGGCTGTGTGTTCATTGGGTTCAGGCTTGATCTGAATTCTAGGCACTCAAAGGCAGAAATTACATTCTGAAGTAACTGGCTCTGATACTGCAATATGTCGATGAGGAGCGGCATTGACATTATTATATGTTATCGCAGATTAGAAAAACCATGAAGCAGCATATTATGTAAGCGCTGGATGCTCTAATACGCAATGGCACTAGAATAAACTACTCGTAATGCTAATATTGTAACATTTTAATATAAGCAGGATAGCAAGCTGTGAATACCCAAAACAGTTCTATAACCATAGCGTTCAACGGTCCAGCTGAGGTGCTGCAGGGGATGTGGTGGGTTATCACTAAAATGATCAAAACCAAAATCGGGCGCCACCAACTTGTTTGTACAACAACTCATGATTCTGAGTTGGAAGATATAAGTGCTGTGGTAATCGCAATTGATGAGTTATGACCTGTTATAGAAAAGAAAAAACATAAATACCGCGCGATTAAAATGGTATTTATTTGCACTATTTATAGACAATCTCACGACGAATACGCAAGGTGTTCACAGCATATCAGAAATGTAATTTCAATTTCAACTGTAAATTTAACGCACAAATAACGACAGCGCAACGTACGTAGGAAATATGCATATACCACTAGTGCATTAATACATCAATAAATAGTGAATCATGCATAAGCAGAAAAGTTTCAATATCGTCAGTTCATAAATTTATTCACACCGTTGCATTTTGTATTGCGACAAAAATATTTAGTGCACAGGTGCTGAATAGCAGGCAAATCGTACACACTAGGAAACCAAAGCCAAAGCGCAGTGATACTCGCAACCAAGTTCATAAACTGAAAAATCCGGATACCATAAATACAAAGATACTAAAACCCAAAAATCATCTAAAAAGAGAAAATCAGGTGTAAATACGAAAATTGCGAAAATCTATGTAACATTAGAACATCATTTTCGTACAGACGAGGATCGCTTTTAAAGAAACTCACTTCAGATGTAAAACCGCTTAGTGTTCCAATCTCCAGGAAAGGTACTGACTTATCGAAAACCATATGGAATTAAAATGCGTTCAGACAAATTGCAAACATAAGATTTTGCAGCATAATTTACTAAAACTGCTGTCTCCTTAGAAATTCACCGACTTGGAGTATTTCCCAGATTCCAAAACAAAGAATGAGGAAGAATAAATTAACTCCGCCACCACCCAAATTTATAAAATCCCGTATGAAGGCAACATGCGAGGTTCTGAAGATTTTAAATGGTTTGTTTTTACGAATTTTACCGAAAGCTTTACCACCACAGTGGGACGAACTATTACTAAAAATCTGATCCTAGAAGAAAGTATCTGTTATCACACTGGGACGTGTAAACGATACGCCAAAATACAATAGAGGAGGCCTGAAGAGCTAAAGAGACATCAAGTGCAGTTACGACCTGCTAAGCTAAGTAATATAATAACGTTAAATGCCTTGCAAAGAAATTCACACCAGTGGGAGAGGAAACACTGCCCCTTTACAATTTGCAGCAAGCTTTAAAACATGATAAATACTCAAAAATCACCAACGGTATTAACGTCTAAAAACGACAAAAAAGGCACTTAACTTTACTGGTAGATATTGAGAGCCCTAACAAAACTAAGGGACACCATATAACTCATGGAGGAAGAATGCGAGAAATCCAAACCAAACGTATACTATATTTACAACCCAACGTGGTAGATAAAAACACCTATATTCTTTCAAATTTAACAATAAAGTAGCTTTAAGCAAAAACTAAGGTAAGCTAGAATAATAGGGTCAACGGTAGTAAATAAACCAAAAATAAAGCAAACGTCAAAATTAATGTAATATTACAGTGTTTGCCGATTGCTTTTCACCATATATCAATTGTGTTTCACTATTTTTCAAATTTAATTCCCATTTGTCAATAATGACAAGAGGAAAAAAGCTTTTGAGATAAAGTGAAACACAACTGATACATGGTGAAAAGCAATCGGAAAACACTGTAACTACACTACTAGAAGCGAGATTAGTTATTAATTTCGACGGTTGTAGCACCGTCATAATGAAAGCAAATGGGAACAAAATATTTTCAAGAAAATCATGGATGTATGCAGTGCGAAACGTGCTACTGGGCAATAGCATGTAGATCACTTGCATACCACGCGAAATCTTGTACCAGTAATATGATAACTAGTTCCAGTCTTGTCACAGCCAAGCGAAAAATCAATATTACGACGTGGAATACAAGAGAATTGCCCCCAACCAGGCGAACTGGTACTTGTTCAGAAAAAGGCTACGAGATGTCACATTCCAATAATAAACTTTTCTAAAAACTATTGGAAAGATAATGGCAATTTTACTTCAAACAACTGCAAAGTATATTTCTAGGATCCCCATAATGAAAGCTATGCTGGTGTAGCATTTAATTTGTTCTGAGATCTGCAATATGGGAAATGTAGATATACAAATTATCTCTATTCGATTTAACAGTACATTGTGCGTAGCTAATATAATATTAATCCCAGTAATGCACCAATAGGTGAGGACGATATCAAAACTTTTATATGACCCCTTATATAGTAAAGGCGCAATATCCAATACAGAAATTCTCGTGGTACTAGGTGATTTTACCATTAAAATCAGCTGCACATTGGCGAATCTGTGTCAGAAAATATAGATTGAGAGTACGTAACGAACGGGGCGAAGAATTTATTGGTTTTGCCTATAGAGCAGTTTTACCACTAATTCGGTAGTCCAACAACCAAAGAGAAGACTATACACTTGGATGTCACCAGCCCAAAAGCTTTAGTGCTCACATAAATATCATCCTGTTAAAGCTCGCTGACGCAGCGCTGTCGTAAAAGCAAGAATATTGTCTGCGTAGACAGTGAAGATCATCAACTGTTGATTGCGTGCAACTCAAAGATTTAGAATCAAATGCAGATTACCTAAAACAGTGCCTAGCACCGACTACATTAATAAACTTGCACAATCTGTGAAATAGAAATGTATGTATGATTTTTGAGGCTTTCACGGCCATTGTCATTAAGTAACAAACGACTTCCGGGAATCTTCAGAATTAAAACCTAAGGTTTGGTTCCGATACGTTGACGATACCTTTATTATTTCGCCACCTGGTAAAGACACGTTACCCGTCTTCTTAAATCATCTCAATAGTCAACATCCAGACATTAACTTTACCATGGATATAGAAAGTAACGGTTTCCTTCCTTTCTTAGATGTACAGGTCTCTCGCCAACCCAGTGGCAAACTTGGTCATTCTGTATATCGCAAACCCACTCACACTGATGGCTATCTACATTGCGATTCCCACCATCATCCTACAAAAAAACCTTCTGTTATCAATTCGCTTGTACACTGGGCTGTTTCCATATCCCAACCCGATAGTATCCACGCTGAATTAAACCACATTCGGAAAGCTCTTAGGAATAACGGTTACCGTGCTAGGGATATAAAGTCTGCCATCAATCGCCATTTTCATCCACGGCCACACAAACCTCCAAAACCCGATCCTTCTGCAGCAATAGTCTTTCTTCCCTATATCCATCAAGTCACCGACCGCATAGGAAAGTGTCTTCGAAAATAAAACATTAAGACAGTATTCAAACCCCCGAGCAAAATCTCACAGGTTCTTCCTTTATCTAAAGATAAATTAAACACTATGTCATCTAAAGGTATCTATAGAGTCCCATGCTCTTGTAATGCTGTATACATTGGTGAAACAGGTCGTTCAGTAAAAATTCGCATTTCTGAGCACTAGCGCTGTCTCAAGTCAGGTCTAGTTTCATCATCAACCATCGCCGAACACCAACGCGATACTGGTCATAGGATTCTTTTTCATGAAACTTCCATCATCTGCAAATCCCCATTCTTTTTTAGCAGAAAGATTCTCGAAGCCATTGAGATGTACAAACACCCTAATAATCTCAATCGGGACGAAGGCTTTCCCCTTCCTTCTATGTGGAAAGTGGTAATTCCTAAGCCCCGCCCACCGCCACTGAACCGTGACGGCATTTGCTGAACCGCGGTGGCGCTTGCCTATAAATTCTCGCCTTTCTCCTTCCGATAATTAGTTGAGTTTCGCCTCTGACGTGGTTCACACGTTGAGTTACCGTGCTCTTCTCTCCCTTCCCTTGCAAAGAGTTTCGCCTCTGGCGTGGTCAACACGTTGAGTTACCGTGCTCTTTTGCTTTTTTTTCCTCATGATGAAGCCCCTTACGAAAGTGGGCGAAAATTTGAGTTCTTCGATCTCAATCATGACGGTCCAATCACGGAAGTCGTTTGTTACTTAATGTATGTATGTTCACGCGAATATCTCGCAAACTCTCCGAGAAAAGTTCAAACCATTTGTAACAACCACGCTAAGTGGATACAGCCTACCAGATAGGATCCGTGTCTACCTGTCTACTAATACTTTTGAACTTATAGAAGAAACTATGCGAATTTAAAAATTGTGTATGAATAACCCTGGTAAGATGGAGGAATACGCAGATCTTTCTCAAAAGATTCAACCATCTTACGGAGAAGACAAGGACAAAATCTGTACACAAATACAGTCACTTGACGATAAAATAAAAACCAGGCCCATTTTATGGAAAATGGAGCAAATTACATGGACGATCATGGATGCCAACTAAATACTAACGGAAATAGAGCAAGTTATCGATATATGGGTTTATCCAATATTTCAATCGAAATTACTAATATAGAACTAGAACTGGAAGTACTGCTGTCGTAAACTGAAGTAGCCATTCAAAGACTGAAGACACATAAGTAGCCTGGCGTTCATCATTGAGCATTTGAAATCGATAGTTCCGCTAGTTACGTAATTCACTGTATGTGTCCGGGGAATTGGAAAGCAAGTTCTACTCGAGATTGCTATAAACATCGGCTCCTAGCACTGTTGTCATACCCTAATAAAATCATACCGAAAATCCTTACAGGCAGAATATGGGCATTTATGTCATTGCAAATTCCGACTTAGCAAGCCAGTTCTCTAGTAAGTCGAAACGTTAGAAAATAAATATTGAAGCAACGCTAACTCATTGAAAACGACCGCGAGTTTTATATACCCCTTTGCACCTATGTCTTTAGATTACGAGAAGGCTTTTGGTAATGTATTTTGGAATAAACTGTAAAAGATTATGAAGGACATGAACGTTACCAAACATATATTTAGCTTAGTGAGGAACTTGCGTAATTCTGGAATTAATCACAGAAGTAGGTGAAGCGAATATAGTTGACTTAAGATCACAACCTTTTCCTAATCAAGATCATCGTGTGTAGTGAACAGCCACAACCATCTCGAGGTATCCATGCTTGGACAGCACACAACTAATCTAGACCAGAGAATATCGAAAAACAATCTCCCGCTAGAAGGTTAGCACTCTATTGTGCACACAACGCCTATTGCTTAGAATAGCCACACGCTAGCCTCGGAATTGGAATAGGACTGATAAAACATTGACGGTTTCGGCAAAATCAAGGAAACGAAAGTGGAAAACATCTAAAGAAGAAAAACACCACTTCGTTGCCGGTGCATCCTAATTTTGAAAGCACTGAATCTATTGTATTGTGTTGTAGTGGTGTAGTGATGAGAGTTGGTAGGATGCCATGCAGTACTGAAGCCTCTTGGATTATTGTGCTGCCCTTTATTACACTTATTCAGTGAAAAGGTCTGCCATTTTTATTAGGTTTAATAGCCTTTTCACCAGGTTTTCTCTTGTTTCTCGAGGGTTCTCTTCATCCAGCAGTATATGTCTCTATGGGGCAATAGAATTATAGTCTAAGATGACATGAGACGCTGTTTCGTTCTCCTAATTACAAAGTCTGCAAATTGGTTCTTCTCTGAGAATTCTCATTGTGTGCATATGTTTTCGAAGATTACAGTGACAGGTTATCAGCCCCGTCACTAGCCTAATTGGATATCTGCTTAGTCGCATTATGTCACCTGTCAGTTTTTTAGATGGTTTTCTTAGCATTGCTTTGCTATGTCGTAGTCCTTCCACACAGTTTCAGTATTTTTGATGTCGTATATTTATCCATTTGGTTAGCCAGCCGGACTATCGTTTTGGTGACTCGATATAGTGCTTCGGGACCAGTGAATGGTGTTTCTCATCTCTTTTTTTCAAGAGAATCTGCTTTTTCATTACCTTGTATACCTTTATGCCCCGGCGCCCACATTAGAGTTATCCTATTGTGATTAGCGAGGGTTAAAAGGCTTTGAAGGCAGTCCCAGACCAATCTAAAGTTGATCCGATAGCTAGCTAGAGATTTTATAGCCGCCTGGCTGTCCATTAGGACAAATATGTCTCTGTTTCGATAATTCCTTGTTATATTCTCCTGCAGACATATATCTATTGCATGAGTTTCTGCTTGGAATACGGTGTCATACTGCCCAAGAGAAGTATATGCATTGAACTGGGGATATTTTCCATATATTCCTGCTCCTGTTGCGCTGTCAGTTTTGGACCCTCCTGTGTACCAGACAAGTTTGCTTTTCTTACTACGGCGTTATACTAGCCCTTCACTACAGTCAAGCTGGATGTTATAGGGTTTATGGTAGTTTTGCCTGGTTGGCATTGTGCACTCCTCATTTCTAGTAATGGGTTTGTGAAGATGTCAATTATTAAGGTGTGACCGGCAACGGAGCTTGTTTGCCAGTTTCCATTGTATTTCAGCCTGTACGCCGCCATCCTTGTCTCTGCCTTAACTACAATGTCTAGAGGAGGCAGGCTTTGTAAAGTGTCCATGGCTGCGTCTCATCACACCTCTGATACATAAACAGGCAAGCCTTTGGAGTTTAGATAGCTCCAGTTTGGCTCGTCTTTTTTCCACCTTGGGCCACCCAACTAGCGAGCCATAGGTAACCATGGGTCTCACCACGGCAGTGTACAGCCAGTGTACTATGCTTGGTTTTAGTCTCCAGGTTTTACCCAGTGCTCGCTTGGTTTCCATAAGAGTTACCCTGCCCTGATTTACAGTTTTGCTAATATGTGAATTCCAGGTTAGCTTAGCATCTAAGATAATGCCTAGATATTTAACCTCCTGGCTCAATTGCAACTGTTCGTTAAAGAGGTGTGGGAGCATTAGCCCGTCCAATTTCCCTCTTCTTGTAAATAAAATTAATGCCGTTTTTGAGGATTTACGCTTAAGTTTTCCTTGGCACACCATTTTTTTTTACAATGCCTAGAACGTTTTGCATGCGCTCTGAGACTGTGTTGTCAAAGTTCCCCGAGATGAGTATCACCCCATCATCTGCATACCCCTGAATGTAATAGGTATGTTTATTTAGTTCACATAGGAGCTCGTCCACCACCAGGTTCCACAAGAGGGGTGATAAGACTCCCCTCTACGGGAGACCTTTGGCGGTTAATACTTCCATCGTCTCGCCAGATAGGGTTGACTGTATTTTTCTGTCGCGTAGCATGTTACTATTCCACCTGCAGATTGTGTCTTCTACTCCACGATTTCTCACTGCAGCTGTCATTGACTCAAACGAGGTATGGTCAAAGGCTTCCTGTATGTCAAGAAAAGCTACCATTGCGATTTCCTAATAGTTTATAGCTTTTTAAATTATCTTCCCCAGTTGGTGAGTCTCGCGAAAGTAAGGTTTCCCTAATATGTTGATCAAGAAGTTTTTCTACAAGATTTATCATAAGGGACAATAAGTTAATAGGTCTATATGCCTTTGCCTGGGAGATATCAGGTTTCGGAATAAGGACAATTCTAGATTCTTCCAAGCAGGGATCCCCCCTATCCTGTTGCAAGGCTTGCTCTTAGTAGTCTACCCATGCTTTGCAATAAGGATGATTTTCCCTTGTTCCAATAGCACAGGTAGTATTCCATCAGAGCCAGGCGCTTTGTATGGTTTAAAGGAATCAATAGCCCATTCAATACTATTGTTGCAGTCTCTCAATCTCTTTTTGTGGCCCTTATAGTAGGGTGTTTGAGATTTGTGAATATGGAAGGTGCACTTGAAGGAGTACCTCCAATGTTTCCTTACTTGTTTCCATGTATTTCCCATCTGGCTTTAGTATTATGCCAGGTTCCACTGGATCTTTGGCCAATAACCTCTGGAGTCGTGCTGCTTCCGAAGTGTTTTTAGCTTCTTGGCAGAAATGGCCCCAATAGTTTCTTTTGGCCTTCCGTACTGCTCTATTGTATCCAGTAAGGGAGTGATAGTATTCATCCCACATTCCTGTTTTTTTCGCTTTGTTAAACAACTTACAAGTACTTTTTCTAAGTTCTGCAAGTTCTGTATTCTACCAATTGACATTCCTATTGGTGGATTTAGGGTTGATCGTGCAGTTTTTGTGATACGAGTTTATAATAGCCTCTTGTAGATCTATAGAAGTTAGCTCAATATATATGCTGTTTTTTATTTCGTTTATGATATTACTTAAGTTAGCTTGTAAGTCCCGCTTGCATTTCTCCCGGTCTGTGTTTCTCGGATTTCGATACATCGAGATCAGCTTATCAAAGGCTTTTATTTTCATCCGAACGTATCTATGATCCGAGAGCGACGCTTCCTCGGACACGTGCCAACGAGTTACATAGGAGCTTACACGGGAGGTAGCGAGTGTAATATCAATAATCTCTTTGCGAGTGCGCGTTACAAAGGTTGGTTTGTTCGCCCGGTTCAGTACCTCCAAAGCATTGGAAACCATAAACTCAAAAATATACTCACCCCTACTGTTGGTCCCTGCTCCTCCATGCTACATTATGGGCATTGGTGTCGATCCCAGCTAGTAGCTGCAGGTTTGATAGCCTGCAGTAGTCGATTGCTGTGGTTCCTCCGACGGGGGAGGGTTACGAGAATCAAATTGCAGGTATACTGAGGTGATTATTAATTACTTCAGATTTTCTTCCATCTGTGTTTGTAGCCTAATTACTACTTGGTCCGTGCAACAGAAATTTATTAGATTTATAGCGTCCATACGCTCGCTAACTAAGATTTATATCGCGGGTTATCAAGGTTTCTGTTGTATATTAACTTACCCTTGATAGTTCCTACTCCTGAATAGCCAGGGTTCTTGAATCAATGCCACGCCGATGTTCTTTAAAACAAAGTATTTACAGAAGTCGGCAGTTATCGCCTTACTGTGATGGAGGTTCACTTGAAGTACCCTCAGCATGTACATGTTTTTCCTGTTTGTTTGAGGTCCTGGAGGTTATCTGAGTTAGTCACAGGTAGGCTTTATATCCCACCTTGCTCTGATGCTTCAGAGATCCCTCGTTTATCGCAAGGACTAAAGTGGTGCCTTATGATTCCATCCTACTTGAAATAATTCTCCATTCATCAATCTCCAGATTTTTATTCTGGGTTTTTAGGAGTGATAGGATCTTAACCTCCAGTAGATAAGAGAATATCTACACTACTAAGCTGGAGGTTTTCACCACATCCTTTGCTAATCTTATTTGAAGATTAGCCCTTTCCCACAACTGAAGTTGAGGGTTTTTTTGTTACTTCAGCCATTTTTGAGAGTCCTCGTTCCCACAAAACACGAACAGAACTCCAGCATGTTCATAGTTGTTGGTAAACTGAGGACCAGTTCCAGGCTCGCATTTGAAAATTTCTCAAGTGAGCGCTTGTTGCGTCTGCTTCGCTTATTCTGGCGTTAGCTGTCCGTCAGGATACGTCGACAGAGTAATTGCAATTTTTGTGGATGACAGGGATGGACTGTAAGATTACCCAGATGTCGAAGTACCTGGTTGTCCCGGCAAGTCATCCTCCCTGATCTTTTTGGGGGCCCTTTGTGTAACGGGGAATGGAGTGCCTTCCTCAGCCCTAGGTTTTTTTTCGACGGCGGCTTGCTTCCGCTTCCGCTCTCGCTTTCTGGGTCTCTGGTTGTCTCCAGTTGCTTCGGCTGTCGTTTGCCCTAATGGGCCTAATGGGTTCACCTTCAGCTTTTGCCGCCTCAATTGCCAGTCTACAGCGTTGCGCTCCTGAGAGTTTCCTCCCGGGGGTCTTGGAGTTGTGATTTTCCTTCAGGCTCTTTACTGCCTGGAGGGATAGCCCCTATTTGTTTCTCTATCGTGACTTCTGAGGTCTGACTTGGTTCTACCCCAGTCTCTATCGGGGAGGGTGATCCGACAAGATAAACTAAATTAAGTTCGGAATTAGGGTTTTCATTATCAGTGTTTTCTATATTAGTCCCACGAGTATGGAGGAAGAGTGGGCCACCTCGCCAGCAGCCCTCTGCTGACGAAGAGGGCATTTGTACAACGGGATGCGCCCGGTACCCCGAAGTTGGTCGCTAGTGATCAAGTTTCCCCGCGACCTTGCATCTCTTCAGCGCGCACCATACCACTGGGAGTTGGGAGGTTTTCATAGTGGCCTCATCCATGCGATTCAGGTGGTTAAACCCTGACCCCCGTGCCCCTCCGTGTTACTATCCATGGTTCCAGATTTTACTCTGTCCACCATGGGCAGATCGGTTTACGGTATGACGGAAGTGTTAGACACTATCCGAAGCCGTTCACACCCAGTGCAGGTCCTTGACCACGACATGACAGTTGGGCTAAGTAGCTTGGTCCACGGTGCCGCTTTAGACCGCTACCAGCCTTGGTTTTTACACGCGGCGAGTAGTCCTATCAACAGCACTGACTCATTTGCGTCATCTACGATCCTTCGCCTCAGGGTCTTTCCCATATTCACCAACTGGGGATGCGCCCGGTAGGAAGCTACCCCTCGGGATCTAAGTGAATTTCCTGGTAGCTGTCTACCTGAGAATTAACGCATCGTGGAGATTTAGCGTTTATCGTAATTCGCCAAGCTACGGAGGTCGGGCGTAAATTGTGACTAAAGTTGGTGGCGTCCTAATTCACACTAATTGTGTTTTAGAATCAATTTGGGCCGACGCAAGCGTCACAACGTCTTCTATTGTAACATATGCATCGCAAACCTGATCGCCGACTAACACGAGCTTTTGAGGTGTGGTTTTGGCGTAGAATGTTACGTATCCTCTGGAAAGCCAAAAGAATGAACCTCGGTGTCGTGGAAAGTAACACCAGAACACAAAATAGGAACAGCGCCAATGGTTACGAGCCGAATTGACTCTGCCATGTATGACCATTATATATATCTGTAAAGATGTACAGAAGATGATAAGATAATAGTATTTACTACTAAGCTGTAGCAGAAGTTGAAAGAATATATTTGAATCAAAGACCTAGCTTATCATACAATTGACATTAAAAAGAACTTTATATTAAAAGTAAAAAAATCAGTTATATGTAAACACAAAAGCTTCCACAGGTACTACTCATAAGTTGTGACGCTGAAAACAACGTGTAGTGGAAAGAGCTATGGTGGGATTAACATCATCGGATTATAAAACCGAAGGTCGTCTTTCTGCAATGGAATTAGATGAGGGACCCTGAATATTCCAATAGGAAGACAACCTACGAGATGGACTGATGGTATCCACTGCTCAGGTTACTAAACTGGTTACAACTACAAAAAAAAATTTAAAGAACCTTAGTTTTGAAACTAGAATTTTTAAAAATCAAAGGAAACTAGAAGTAAAAATATCTTAGCGTTACTAATAATACTGAAACAGTAAAAGGAAACACCTGGCAATGCAAACTAATCCAACTTGCAAATTAAAAGAAAACATGACAGGCGGTGGAATTTCAATGGTTGGCAGTAGTCCGGATGCATTCCGCCCGCTAGTCCCGCTCGCGTCGCCTCTGGATTATTTATATACGACGCGCTGATCGTTGCCCATTTGTGTCTGTTTTACAACATTTTATGTATCTGCTGGGTCCTATCCTCGTCAACGGTAAAGTCTGAGCTACGTACAAATTATTGCTGTTAGCTGTTATCTATTTCTCAGTTGAAGGATAAATAGGCAACATTTATTTTTTATGATGCTTACATTTGAGCTGCGCTCGTCCCGCAAAATACTACGAGTTACACAAAATGACCATTTCCTAACTGTTTTTGTAAATAGCTATTTCGTCATCTAGGGACCCTGAAACGCGAAGATCTGAGAAGTATATGATACTGATTTTTTCACTATTACAATACTTTCTTCGTCGATTAGACGCGAAAAGTAATAAACATATCCGTACGCCAAAAAGCACATATCGCTAAAAATGGATTGAAGACACTAAAGACTGAATTTCTTAAAGTTAACCTACCTCGATTGACAACTAACCTTTATAGCCCCACATAAAAATCGACTACGTAATTATTAATTTTCTATTTATAGAAAGTCGTTAACCCCTAAAAAATTAAACTCTTCCTCACTTTCAACGGGCAAGGCTAGCCACCTACCCGGCCTAAGGGTAAAGAGGACTCACAGAACCACTTCGTGGTTAAAACAGGCCACTGGCCTATAATAAGAGGAAGAAGAAGAAGAAATTTATTGATTGTTTGATCTGCAGATCACCTTAAACATAACTCATTGGAAATACATGACCTCAATTTGAAAAAAATCAAAATATATCCTAATTCATTTAAAGCATTTTTATAAACAATTCTGGTTTATCAAGAGACCATCATTGAGGATTGGAGTGGAGGTAAACACACCTGCAAATTGCTATCCGAGTTTAGTGAAGACAAACAGGTGAAAAAGAAGCAAAATTTGTGGAAGAGATTGTGAAACAGGTGAAGGAAAAGAAGGAAATCAACCTACCACAAGCAGATCTGAGGTAGGATTAGGATTAAGTAGTAAATTAAGACACTTTAGAACAAAGGCACCGATAAGGAGCTGACCTGCGGCGGATCGACCGGGGCCAGCTGCTTTGCGAGGTGCAAAGATAAGAAACAACTAGTGAGGTCCAAATATAAACATCAAACAGGGCCGGATCATGAAAAATTACATCTACAGGAAAGTGAAGTAAAGACGGTTCGGTTCGGGTCTCGAGCAGACTAGGTACGCATGGTGATTGAATACTCGCGATTCGGAATTTAAACAAACATAAAACATTTTTAAATTGTGAAAAGTGCTCAAAAGCAGTGCAGAAAGTGTAGCAAACAAAATTAATTTAAAAAAAGCTCGTCATATCATTTCAACAGCGTTTGAAACTAATTAATAATACATAAATATCGGCACTGATCAAAATTCGTCGGCGATCGTAGCGCGAATTATCGGTCCCTCAAAGCGGAGCGTCATAACCGTATAAAATACAAAGAAAGTGCAGGGTCGTATTAAGGAGAATTTACGTGCAACCGTCATTTTCAAAAACGCACAAATCCTAATAAGAAACGGTTAA
This sequence comes from Agriotes lineatus, assembly GCA_940337035.1. Taxonomy (NCBI): domain Eukaryota; kingdom Metazoa; phylum Arthropoda; class Insecta; order Coleoptera; family Elateridae; genus Agriotes; species Agriotes lineatus. Next base: position 57,609,928 of record OW679194.1, on the reverse strand, counting down.
AATGGAACAAATACTTAACGATATACAGAGCAAATTAGATAAAATTGATAAAATAGAGGAAAATATCACTAACATTGGGAAAAAATAGATTTAGTACAAGACGAACTACATCAAATGAAAAATGAGAATATTATTCTTAAGAGAGAAAATGAAAAACTACAAACACTAATAAAAGAACAGGGGTAATGACTAGAAATTCTGGAAAAAGAATCACGCAAGAAAAAGGTTGTGGTGCAAGGATTTCCAGAATTCGAGGAAGAATCTGAGTTAGACTTGAAAAATATTTTTGAACTAATGTTTAACGAGAAAGAAGTTCAAATAAACATAGACAAAGACATCCTAGAACTAAGAAGAATTGGTAAATTTTACAAGGATCGGAAAACACCAAGGCCAATATTAATGGAATTTAATACATTTAGTAGAAAGTTATTTATACTAAAGTCCGCAAACAAATTGAAAGGAACTACTGTATGGATCGAGGAAGATTACCCTAAACAAATAAGAAATCAACGACGACAACTATTTGAATAATGAGAAAGACAAGATTAAATGGAGCAAGAGCTTTCATTCGTTATAATAAACTAATAATTAATAATGAAGTATACACTGCCGAACAAATACAAAAAATGGGAGGGTATGAATTAAAAAAACCAATAGAAGTTAACCAGAAAAAGAAAGGTAGAACTGCAAGTGAGATATCCACATCGGGCTCAGGAAATAAGGAAGCAAAAAGAAAGACTCCAACTAATAATAAATGAAGATTCAAATAACGGATAAAAGGAACAGAACAATATGGATTAAATGACGACGACAACTGCAATGAAATAAGGTTAAATGATTCTAAACTTAAAGAAAAGAGAAAGAAAACAGAACTTGATATTCGTAAAGTAATTAGTCTGGGATGCTGGAACGTCAGAACTTTATTCGAAACCGGAAAAGTAGGACAAGTAGCAAAAGAAATGGACCGTTATAGAATAGAAATACTCGGACTATGTGAACCAAGATGGCTAAAAAGTAGGGAAGTGCAAACGTATGGCAAAAGTTTTATCTATTCGGGTTTTCAATAAGATAATGCAACACATGTGCATGGAGTGGGAGTGATGTTAAGTACCCAAGCAAGAAAAGCACTCTGGGAGTGGTGTCCTATATCTGAACGGATACTCACAGTCAGATTTAAAGCAAGATTCTACAACTTAAGCGTTATAATTGCTTATGCACCAACAAACGTTGCTGATGTAGAAGAGAAAGAAGCTTTCTATGAACAGTTGCAGAAAACACTCAGTAATAATAGGACGAGAGGTCAAAATATTGCCGTCAATAATTTTTGTGATTCAGATACGAGTTACTGCGGGGACGAAAATAACGACGAGTGCTTGCACGAGTCGTTATTTTCTAAAGCAACAGAAACGAGACAATCTGAAGAGCAAAAATTGTTTGCAATATTTCGACCTAGAGTCCTATTCGTCTTGGCAATTTAACTTTTTATTAAAAAATAGTTACAGAAAAAATTTTCGCTGAAATAAAGCTCCTCGAAATATTGTCACCACAATAATTGTTAAAAAAAATTGTCGCTGAAATAAAGCTCCTCGAATTATTGTCGCTGAAATAAAGCTCCTCGAATTATTGTCACTAAAATAATCGTTCGATTGGTAGTTTATTTTTAAATTGAAGAATGCCATTGGTTGGCAATGACATCAGTTAAACTGTCGACGAAATTAACAGAAAATATAAAAAAGATATAAAAATTCTAATGGGGGACATAAATGCAAAGATTGGAGAAGACAACACAGGCCGGGAAGACACAATGGGTAAAGATAGGAATTAGAATTGAAAACGGTGATATGTTCCTAGATTTCTGTACTCTAAATAATTTGATAATAGGAGGAAGTATATTCCAACATAAAACAATCCATAAGGTTACCTGGATTTCACCTGATGGAAACACATGCAACCAAATAGACCATGTAGCAATTTACAGAGTACATAGCAAATGCCTACTGGATGTACCAGCTTTGAGAGGCGCGGACGTAGGCTCGGACCACATGTAGTCAAAGCAAATATCCAAATAAAACTTAAAGCACAAACTAAAAAATACCAGCCCACGAAAAAAATTAATGTACAATGGTTAAACAGGTCATTGGACTTACAACAACAATATACAACTAAACTGAACACAAAGTATGAAGAACTGGGCAATATAAATGACTACACAATTGACCATCTATGGCAGAAATATAAAACTATGCTAATGGAAACTGCAGTATGGAATAAACACAAAAATGTAAAGAATTAGATATTTCAAGAGACATGGCGGCTTATAGATGAAAGACGAGTTTTGAAATTAAAACTGTTAAATGAACAATCCGAAATTAAGAAAAATGAATTGAAAGAAAAACATAGAGAAAAAGACAAACAAATAAAAAGGGTGCTAGAAAAGACAAAAGACTACAAAAAGAAGAAATACTAATAAGAGCACAAAAAGCAGCTTCACAATATGATGCAAGAATATTGCATAGTACAACTCGTATACTATCAGGAAGAAAACAAGGTAAGACACCACACATACGCAATAAAGAAGGTAATTTATTAAGTGCAGAGACCGACATAATCAAACGATGGGAAGAATATTTTGAAAATATGTATAAAGACACTTCAATAAGAGAGAACGGGGATATTTTTGGATTTGAACATCAACCAGCTGAACTTGAGATAAATACAGATGAACCAACAAGAGAGGAAATATTAGCAGCTATACGCTTATTAAAAGATAACAAGGCTGTAGGACCAGATAATATTCCTAATGAGTTAATAAAAGTAGGAAAAGATAGAAACACAAATATCTTGCACAGCTATTGCAGAAAGTATGGAGAGAAGAGAAGCTACCGGAAGAATAGACTGAAGGAAGCATAATAGGAATACAGAAAAGGGGGATAAAACTAAGTGCGATAATTGGCGTCCAATTACCCTTCTAAGTAATGTTAGTAAAATACTCACTCGTATTCTATTAGAAAGAATAAAGAGTACGATAGATAACAACTTAAGAGAAAATCAAGCTAGTTTTAGACCAAGACGTTCATGCATTGACCAGATCGGTACACTGAGAATAATATTAGAAGAATGTAAAGAATGGCAAAAAGAAATTTATGTTGAGTTCAAAGATTTCCAGAAAGCCTTTGATAGTGTAAACAGAAATATTACTTGTATGTGGAAGATATTAAACAATACGGACTACCTTGCAAGATTATTAGAATGATAAAACTGCTATACCTCAACTATGGGGCACGCATTGAAAAGGATGGGATGATATCTGAAAAAACATAATATTCAAACAGGTGTCCGGCAAGGTTGCCTTCTATCACCCTTACTATTCCTACTTGTCACAGATTGGATAATGAGAAATATAGCTAAAAACAAAAATGGATTAACATGGAGGTTTAATCAGTTTCTGGAGGACTTTGCAGATGATATGTGTCTAATTACCGAAAAACTCAACCACATGCAGTTAAAAATTAGTATATTAAAAGATAACGCAAAAAAGCTGGAATAGCACTACACACCAAGAAAACTAAAATGCTACAACTAAATGCAAAATATAGAAATTCAAATAATGTAACCCTAGATGACAAAGCAGTTGAAAATGTGAAAGATTTTATTTATTTAAGAAGTGTAATTGATGAATCAGGGGGAAGTCAAAGCGATATTGCAAGAAGAATACTAAGAGCACAAAGCGCTTTTAACAGCCTTTGGAATATGTGGAATGCTAAATAACAACAACAACTAAAATTCGCATTTTCAACACAAATGTTAAAACCGACTACAAATATTCCTAAACAAATGTCTAAGAAGGATTCTAAAAATTTACTGGCCAGAAACAATTTCAAACGAGGAATTGTGGCAGTTAACAGAAAAAGAACCTATTGAAAAAATCATCAAACGAAGGAAGTGGAATTGGATTGGGCACACCTTAAGACAACCAATAACAAATATAACTAGGCAGGCGTTAGAATATACAATCATAGGACCAAGAAAACGGGGGAGACCACGTGGATCCTGGAAACGGACAATACAAAGGGAGTGCGAGCAGATGAATAAACAGTGGAGTGAATTAAAAAACTTAGCAAAAGACAAGACTCAATGGAAAAAACTTAGTGAGATTGCAAGTACTTTACAATAAAGTGATAGTGAAATGTGACCAAATAAAGACAAAACAAATCAAATCACTTATAATAATGCAGAAGACTAAAAGCCGTGTTTACACAACTAAAAGTACCACGGTTGCATTCGTTTATTTATATTTTCGGGTTTTTGTAAACAAACTTCCCTTAACTTTTAATAGCGATATTATCACAGAAAACAATTATTTATTATGCATATTACCTGTTTTTTTTCAAAACTGTTGACACAGCTTCAAAGGCAAGTGAATTTTGGTTAATAATAATGAGAGTTACTGAATGCAACCAACGGCCGAAGCAAGGAAATATTGAAGCCGCACGCACACGCTAAAAAGGCGTGTCTTTAAAGATTAGGTTAGATAACCTACAAAATTTCAGATTGGCCTGGCAATAACTAATGTCTTCTAGCAGTGGCTAAATTCTGTGATAATGGTCTCCTGTGCATCAGATAATTGTAGTACAAAGCAAGGTAAGGGAATAGCGTTGTTCAGATTTCCCAAAAATTTGCAACAACGAGATTATTTTGCAAAAGCAAGAAGTGGGCTCCGACTAATGCTTCACGGTTACGCCACAAGCTGAAAGGAGTTTCATTCGTAAGTTATTTGTCCTATTATAATCCATAATGTGTGTTACAATTTATAAATTCTAGCAGGAAACCGAAGAAGCAATGGATTCGGGAGTATGTTGTGAACGGAGTAACACACGTTTATGCAGTGCTCTCTATATTCCTTTTTTAAAATGTCGATGAAAACTAGAGCAGCTTCTTCTGTTAGTGATTGTAGTGTAGACGCTACCGAAATCGCAAAGCAAGTTGTTGCACTTCTATTGCAATCCAATTACTTTAAAGTTGTCGTGAACAAAGTAATTTCCGACACGTTGCACGACTTAAAGGCAAGAAGTAAAAGCAGCTTGTGCCAAGGTTGCTTCGTTTGAAGCCAAATTAGAAAAAGGAAATCGTATACTGGATAGTATGTAACAGTATATATTGTTTATGTAAGGGTCCTGATATGGAACGTCTATAATTGCTGTATTTTGGGCTCCGACTAATGCTGTACGCTACAAGCTGAAAGGAGTTTCATTCGTAAGTTATTTGTCCTATTATTATCCATAATGTGTGTTACAATTTACAAATTCTAGCAGGAAACTGAAGAAGCAATGGATTCGGGAGTATGTTGTGAACGGAGTAACACACGTTTCTGCAGTGCTCTGTATATTCCTTTTTTAAAATGTCGATGAAAACTAGAGCAGCTTCTTCTGTTAGTGATTGTAGTGTAGACGCTACCGAAATCGCAAAGCAAGTTGTTGCACTTCTAATGGAACGCGTATGATTGCTATTCACTGACATGGCAAATAAATATGACTTAACTATTGATAAAAAATAGATTTGATAACATGTAATAACATTTTATGGTCAAAATTTATTTAAAAACAATTTAAATTCAAACACATTTAGTAAATTTATTCAGAAAATGTATAATGGTTACAAAAAGATTATTTCTATATTAAAATAAAGACACTTAAAACATTTTTCCCACTGCTGTTCATGTAAGTCAGTGATACAGCCTTAGTAACAAAACGTGTAAGTCGGTAATTGTATTTTCCCGCTGCTGATCATGTAAGTCAGTGGTACAGCCTTAGTAACAAAACGTGTAAGTCGGTGATTATATTTGTTTGCTGCTTTTTCTTGACAACGGAACTTAATATTATTATTAAGTTCCTAGGATAATAAAATTAGCAAAGCAAGATGCAGATTTAGACGTTTTGTTTCTAAATTGCAAGTGTTTATGTGACATGTGACACTCATAGGTAACACGACTCACGAAAATTAATCCTGGTGACAGGTCACAAACCAAACGATTTTTTCAAAAATCTAGGAAAATTTCGATAAGCAGCGGGAAAAATATAATAAGATAACTTGGAATGTATCGCCTATTAACATTTTCGGCAGGCAACAAGCCGCGACTTCGTCTTGGCTTGTACTTGCCTACCTCAAATGTTAATAGGTCCTTACATTCCTTGTGACTTAAATAGCTATTGTTTGCTGCTTTCCCTTGACAACGGAACTTAATATTATTATTAATTTCCTAGGATAATAAAATTAGCAATGCAAGATGCAGACTAAGGGCCGGTTGCAGAAAGCAATGTTAAGTCTGGTGTTAGCTAACGTCGCGTCAAAGTGAACAAAATCGCATCAAATTTTGTTTACTAATGTATTAGTTACCATAAGCATTTGAAATTTGATTCGTTTTTGTTCACTTTGACGTCGCGTTAGCTAACACCAGACTTAACATTGCTTTCTGCAACCGGCCCTTAGACGTTTTGTTTATAATTGCAAGTGTTTATGTGACGTGTGACACTCACAGGTAACACGACTCACGAATATTAATCCTGGTGTCAGGTGACAAACCAAACGATTTTTTTCAATAATCTAGAAAAATTTTGATAAGCAGCGGGAAAAATATAATAAGATAACTAGGAGTGTATCGCCTATTAATATTTTCGGCAGGCCTACCTCAAATGTTAATAGCTATTAAAAGAAGCTTATGAAGCACGTACTCTGCACTCCTTTCCACACCACCATGAGGTAGAGTTGACGGCACTTTTTTTTTATGTGGTATCCCCAGGACACCTATTCCACATGTCACAAAGAAAGTTGTTGTCGCTGCTGTTAAAAATTGACTCCAGAACTGTGTTGAAGTGGTAATGTATCACTTAAAATCTCGTACTTTTGTTTCAAACTGCCAATTACACGCTCCAAGTGAATTCCCACATTGAAATTGCATATACACTATAGTTTTTTTATCTCGTTATAGTACATATTACGTGCAACAGTTTTTCATGAGTGTTTGAAATTTTGATAACATTTGAAATAAACGAATTTTATGGTTGCCGCAGTGGCATCTATGAAATTAGTTTATTTCAAACGTTACCAACATTTTAAACACATGAAAAAGCGATGCACGTAATATGTGCTGTAACGAGATAAAAAAATCACAATGTATATATTTATTTTTATAATGAATAATCATTACATTTTAACTGCTACTATTTGGCACTCACTCCAGTGCCTCCTGTAATAAAATAATTTATTATTAGGTAATTTAATACTAATTTTTTAATACTTACTACCACTAATTCCTCTTCCACTACAGTAGAATTGTTCTGCAAATTTTGAACAACATGGCAAATTAGTTGTTATAGATGTGATAGTTCTCCACAGGAGATAAGATTGAGATGTCAAATTGCAATAAAATTGGGAATTAATTAAATTGCTCAATTTATTTAAAATAATGATATTTAATAATAGTAGTTTATTTATCTAGAACGAAAAGTGGCATTTTAAAGAAGAGAAAGTTGTTTAAGGAATTACTTGCGAGGACCTTTAAAAACACTTTTCGTTCGTGGTGAATACAACAGTTTATTTCATACTGCAGGTTTAATGAATTTTAAATAAAAAGTTGTAAATCATTTCATATTTCATGTCAACAACTGACGTATAATTTTAAAGTACTTGAACTTTAAAATTTTACTTTAAAGTACTAGGATTTTAATGTTCCATTTTTTGTACCATAAATAATCCGAAAAATGTCATTTTTGACATCAGTATGAAATAAAATATATTATTTTTAATATTAAGAACTAAAGTAAATACTTACAATTAAGAAATGTTTTTAAATACTTTGTAAATGCGATGAAATTAATTAGTTTTGAAAACTAAAAAATTTTAATACGAGTTTGGTTGAAATGTTTGTTTGAACATTTACTTGAAAAGTTCGGTTCAAAAAAAGTATGGTTCACACAGCCCTGCATACAGGGTGCTCAAAGTTAAAGCTACGATTTCGATTATATTAGCATTTGTAGTACTGTTCACGTAGATTACGATGGCAAAAACAGAAAAACAATTAAGCATGAAACTTTCGAGTTATTCGCAAAATTAACATTTTTTGAAATGGAACAACTTAGTAGGTAATAAAATGGACATTTTACTTACCATGTTGATTCACACACCACTAAGAACAACGCAAAATGAATAACTACAAAGGCCACGGGTGACTGTTGAATGACAATGCTAACTAGCAATTACTGAATTTTCAGTTCGGTTTTATCAAGAAAACTGTAGACGGTTCTAAAATTTCCCCGTAGGCCAGTACTTTGTTGGACAAATGAGTATCGTAAATTTATGTTTTGGCAGGACAATTGGACTGGACAATAAATACTGCAAGTAATGACGGCTAGAATACCAGAATTCAAGGAAGAGATCGAAGACCTGATGCTGTAAGTAAAACCGCATGTCAACAAATTGCAAATAACGGTTATGCGGGGAAGGAACTTTGTGTCGGATCCCTTTATTAAGGGCAACCGCCTCCGTAATATGTGAGAAGCTTAAATAAACCGTCTTAAAATAAATATACAACTACATAGTAAATAAAAAGAGATGAAAGATGAATGGTCCCCGACACCGAAAGGTAAAAGAGGCTACGAAATAAAAATATGAAGGAACTTTTTAATTTAAAAACAATATTTTAACAGACACTTGAAATAAGTAACCGAATGCTATAGAACACTGCAGTTTAAATTGAAACTAAATGAATTAATAACAGATTCATCCATTTTCAAGTAAGGTCTATTCTATAATGTATAATGGTTATTTATATTTATACAGTACAGTAAACATTGCGCTTCCATACTTTGACCAAAATTATTTAAAAAGATATTTTTGTCAGCTACAAGGAAAAATTGCATGTTCAACACATTGGAAAATTCCACGTAAAACTTTTACATTCGCTGGAAAACTCTCACTTTTCTTAACTTGTAGAACAATCTACTATTAATTCACTAGCGATTTGAGAAGAAAATTAACTCGCTAGCATATAAACATTATAAACAGTTACTTATGGTTGCTATTATAGAGATAATAATAATAATGCCAGTTTAAAATGTATTATGTATGGATGTATAATCGATAACCTCGTTTTACCTTGCGGTGTAGAGGCTGGTGCTTTATGTGCTTGCATCTGGCGGTACAATGCTCAACTTGCCCCGGATTCGGGATACAAAGTTGAACCGCGCCTTTTAATGCTTGCACAGCACCCATTGTGTGAGGTGTCTGTGTGTGTTATGTTGACCTTGTTACTCTATCTCTTAGGTCTGTGGTTCTGAGTAGAGCACAGTTAACCCGGGAGTGGTCGCGCTATGGTCGATTCAACCGCACATTTTAAAAAATTGCTGTAGCTTTCTAATGCAGCTCCTTTGCGACTTGAACTTTTAAAAATTCTCCTAAAATGCAGTTTTGCTATTATTAGTGACATTTCAGCACATTTAAAAAAAATTTTAAACCGTTTTTTTGTTAATGCAGTTGATCTAACGTAACTCAATTATTTTTTCATTTATCTGGTATTATAAATGAATGTTACGCTTTAAAATCATTTATTATGCTTTCCTAATAAAGTGCAAGAGAAATGTTATAGTTATTATCGATATAAGGCCGTTAGTAGGCATCTAACAAACGAGGATAAATTTGTGGCCGATGCCGTCAGGCCGATGCTAATAAGTTTATCTGAGCCATGGCCATAGCTGTTATGAGGAACTTTTCAGTCAGGTTGACAGTTCTGTTATTAACAAATAACAAGTAAGTGTTATGAAAAAGATTTTTATTAATTTACATACATTCTGTTAAAAAAACTCTGCAGTTGAACCGACCGGGGCGCGATCACTAACGGAAGTTTAGGACGCTCGACTACACCCGGGTTAATTTGGTGCCCAACCGTGAATGGTCTCACCGAGCCCGGTTCAAATCGCAAGGCGGCGGAAAATCCGGCCTTCGCGGGATTCGAACCGAGGACTTGCTTAATGCAAGGCAAGCGCTTACCCATCTGCGCTACTTGGCTTCTTGTGTTTAAAATGACAAAGAAATAATAATCAGTTATTTAACAATATCACGGCGTAACTGGAGACTTGAGTTACCGCATTTATATTTTTATGACGCTCAACGGCTTAAATCTGAAAAGAAACAGATTGCAGGCAGCTGAAAATTATTTCGCTGGCACAAATAATTCTCACATATAATCTCATAAGAGCATTAATTCTTTCCGGAATTTTTTTTGACTGCGTTCCAACAACGTCGTATTAATTAGGACGCCTTTCAGGGGCGAGCGTTTCCTTTCCAAAGATTTTACATTTGAAAGTATATTTTTTGGAACTGTTCCTTACTGCCAATCTCTAGCGTGCTTTTAAAGCTTTATTTAGTGCAACAAAAGTTATTAAATTTGTCCTACATTTTAAATGCGGCATATGCCGCGGGTTGCAGCTAGTAAATAATAATAATAAAACAGGACAATACTTACCGAACTCCAAAACAGTTTGATCTTTATATATAATAATAATTATGTGGAAAACAAGAAGATGGAGCCCGAGGCCAGCAACCTAGTCTCCTTAACTACCTGCTACAGAAACATCCAAGAGATGCCCTATGCTCCGCAGGAGCGCAAAGGACTGCTATTGAGTTTGTAATTGTCAGTATTAGTACCTTGGTAAAAGACCATTTTATACTGTTATAATGATAGCTTTTTCACTGCGGCACAGGTACAATAAATATTTCTCTCTTTCCGATTTTCCGGTCTAAAATGGAATTGTTTCAGAAGACTGTGGGGTATTGATTGATATACTAAGTAAAGTGACAACAAAGCGGCTATAGAATTTCTCGGACGACCGACTTCTTTTACAGAACCGCTAAATTGCTTCCGAATCTAATACTGCTGTTGACATATGGTTGATCCGTCCTTATTATTACCCGCAAAGAATTGTAATAAGTTATTTGTAAACAGAAATAGCTTGTTCATGTGGCCGTACTTGTGCGACCTAAAAAGTGTGAAATTAGCACGACCGTTTGAAATATTTGCATACTAATGAAAAATAAATTTCTTTGTTAAGCAAAATTATATTTTTATTTTATTAGATCTCTGGAGAAAAAATAAAAATTTAATAAAGGGCGGAAAAGAGTTATGGAAATAAAGTTTTCATAAACATCCCCGGAAAACGTTCATTAAATATTTTCTTTGTTAAACGCTTAATTAAGGCTTTATTGTTGGAGTTATTGCCCTTTATTAAATGTGGAGGAAGGTAAATTAAAGTTTTAATTATTTGAAGGGAATCAAAACATCCGACGAGTTTTGAGTGCACTATGTCGGCCAGCATCGGTTACGTCTTACACTCATTTGTATTTACTTTTGTAAGAAGTCAGGGGAAATTAAAGGAACATTTATTCGGCTTAAAGCTACAATTCACGTAAACAAACAGGGTGTTTGTAGCAATGTAAAGCAGTTTTTGAATTGGCTTCATAATTCCCCACAAATGGTCCGAAATATGTAAAACTGTAAACGATTTCTCCGCCTTTCTGAATATTCATGTTCCAGAAATCTGCAATGCAAATCATTCATCCCTGGGATGCTCAGACCTTAGACAACACCCAGAGGTGTTCCTCTACTAATTATTGGTTATTAAAATATAATCGCGCAGCGAATTCTGCTATCACATATAACTTTATGAATAGCATTAAATTTTATCTCATAAGCCGACTGCGGAAGCCTGAATATAAACGGCTAATAGGTTAATGAAATAAAGAGTTGCTTGCAAGGAAAATGATAATGAATCAACGTAAACGTAATAATAATTTACACTTTCAGTTGAACTCGAGTTAATTTTCTACTACCCGTTTACCAATATATAACATTTAATTTTGCGCTGTAGAAATTATATATTTTGCACTTTCTAATTACAAAACTGAAAATGTTTATTTTACGTTACGAATAGTTCCTTTAATGTTTTCACACACTTGCGATATCTTTTTTACATCGTTTGTTTTTAAGAATTTAAACCAAAACAGGGGAATAATAAACATAGCCTACGGATATCAGTGGTATTTGTGGTTTTTATTATTCTAAATCTCTTATATCAAGGTATGTATACAGAATTGACTTGCATATTGAATAACATAAAAATTATAGACATGTTTTAGTGCTGTGATATATAAGAGTGGATAGACGACCATTTGAATCTTCTTCTGTGTAACAATAAAGGTTATTTATTAAAACTTGATATTTGTTGTAGAAGGTTCAAATGAGGGAGAAATTTACTAATTTTCCAATGGTATTAACGCTGAGGATATATTAAATTTAGCTAATTTGTACAACGATCCCAAACTGCCACTAAATATAAAAGCAATAAGCTCCTTTAATAAACGTATATATCAGAAAGTTCGTTTCGTAGAAATAGTAAAATTTGTAACAGCATTGTTAACCTAAAACTTTATAATGTCGTAAGTTGTAATCTTTCAAACAAACTTTTAGCGTAAACATAACTTTGTCTCTACAGAAAACAAAAATTAATTTTGTATTATAGACTATGTGTGCGTGAACGTAACAAAGCTAAATTTAAAGTTTTTAAACAGTTATTGGTTAAGTTTAAAAAGAGCACTCGGAGTATAAACGACGCCATAAACTTTTTTAGTAGGAAGTTTTTAATTTCCTTCGCGATATCGACAATATTCGTATTTGCACAGCGCAGCGGGTCTTGCAGTTATAAACACTGCAGTGGATCAACGCGGATATTTCCCATACGCTTTATATAGATATTGCAGCTGTATTTTTATGGACTAGTGTAGTTATCTCAACCACTCAAGTAGTTTGGTTACAATTTAGTGCACACTAGAGACATTTCCCTCAGAGATGCCTTTGTATAGATAGTATTTACGATGCATTAACGACAGGCTTAATTTTCATCTATAAGCATTATTCAGAAGTAAACGAAGTTAAACTTTTATCCTGCAGCCATATAGTTACTCACAGTATAATCAACATTGTAAGTGTAGCAGTAACCATTATCTGCACTTGGACGGTTCTCGTAACTTCAGTAGAATTGGAAATCACATAATTGACAGAGTTAAACAGATATTTAAAGAAGATGTGAGAACAAATATCGATAGAATCTTGCACGACAAACCAACAAAGAACTGACAATACTTTCTACCCTATAAACAACGGATATTTCTGATTTAGCATTATACCCAATCAAATAATTCCACTTAAGTATGTTGAAAAGTTAAACTAACGTCAATAAAAGATCTAGGTACACGTATTGTGCATCAAAAGAGGCTGAGTGAAAAAATAATAACAATGCTACAAATCCAGATGATCTTATAGAATGAAGTTGTCAAAAATATCAACTAATACAAGAAACGCAGCAACTGCAACTTTCGGATCTCCTAACGTAGATGTATATATCTTACACAAACGTGCAAGATACAAACAGTGGATCGCATAAGAAATAAAATCTCTAGAATTGGAAAAACGCCGTAAACAATAACATAAGTGAGAGTAATGGTTAAAGTTTACTAACGATATGGTACACGATTTATATGGTGGTCAAAAGAAAATATGGAAAATAAAGGTGAGAGAAAACCTGTAAACAAATACATACAAATAGGTACTATAACGAAAAACCAATGGGTAGACTATTAATTACTAAAATTTGACCATCGTGCATTTTATATGAAGGTATATAACCTATATGAAAGCGTTTAAGTAAAACTGAAATACGAGTACCAAAAGCATGGAATAAAAGTGTAGCTGTATCTATATCTTTGAAAAAGCTAGCAAGATCGAGTCGTAGAACTATCGAGGCGTATCATTACTCAACTTTGTTATGAAGTTATGTACTGGCATAGTAGCTGACCATATAGATGTAATCACGGCTGTACGAACAACGAAATTAGTAGTAATAGCTATTTATGCAACGAGTAGCTAAATGCCACGTTTTTGCACGCTTGAGAAAGTTTAAAGAATGAGCCGAAGGCCAATTCTTTAAATCTCACAAGTGCAAAAATAGCATTTTATTTAACAAGCATATAATGTAGTTTATAATTATACGAGAATGAAGTTTACACACGAGCCGAAGGCGAGTGTTGTAATCATCCAAGTGTAATACAGTTATTATATGCTTGTCAAATACAATATTTTATTTACAAATATGTATATAGTTGGTGACACTGTAAGTCTATGTCATATTCGAGGTTAGCAGGTTAGGTTTAGCGTCATTCTATGTCAAATTCGAGGTTAGCGGGTTGAATTTTGCGTCAGTCTATGTCAACACTGACGCAAAACCTGCTAACCTCGACGTTAATGTAATTTATTGACAATCTAGCCCACTAATTAAAAAAAATACCCTATGGAATATGAAATTTCATATTCCACTAGTGTAATATGAGCCGCACTTTGTATTTAGATTTGGATATAGAGGGTGTAGAAATGTTTCACGCACCATAGGGATTTCAATGGTAATTTTTTCATATGAAAATATTTGCTTCCCTAATTATTTTAGAGCAAACTTGTATGGAAGTTTTTTGTAGAGAAAAAAATTCTGTATCCATTTATGCCAGCATTTGTTATTTTACATTTCGGAAAACCGAAATTAAAAGAAATAAAATTGCCATTTTTAGACAAATCAGTAGTGCCTTGAAATTATTGAAGCATCTCAAAGCATCTACACATTAGTTTGCTGTTTATTTGTTTGCATCTGTCAAATGTAGCGGCAACCATGGCACTTATTGCACCTGATTTGCTTCCAGCATATCACCACCTCACAATTTGCACTGATTTTTGAAAAAAATATAATTCTAGTTTCTTTCATTATTAGGTTCTCTGAGGTAAAATGACAAAAATGATGGCATAAATGGATGCAAAATTGTTTGTTCTACAAAAAACCTATTTACAAGTTTGTTCTAAAATAATTAGGGAAGCAAATATTTGCATATGAAAAAATTACCATTGAAAACCCTATGGTGCGTAAAGCATTTCTACACCCTGTACAATGTACTTATTATTTGACAGTTGTAGATAAAAAGCTTTAGATACGAGTTGTATACATAACTTTTTCGAGTAACACATATTTATGCTAAAAGAGATTACAAAACGTCATTTCAATTTAAAAATTCATTACAAATCATGTTATGTACGCTTTCATTGTTTTAAATTGAAAACTCACCACATTTAATAAACAATTTTAACAGAAGTGTGCAATAAAGTGACAGATGTGTGCAATAAAATTATTATTGTTGTATAGTACGCAATAGCAACATGGTTTTGACATGTGGAAAGTATCAAATAATAGCCCCTTTTAGGAAATGATAGTCGAAAATCCCGTGAGGGGTTGCTGGTCCCCCATCGGGCGCCTCCTCAGGTGGCGGATAGAGGAACCCCTACCATATATGGTAAGTACCGGGGAAATTAAATACCCGGTGCGGACCAAAACCAGCAACATAACTTAGTATAGAAAGCAACTTTCCCATATGGAAATTAATGATTCCTATTTAACCACAATAGTAGCGTCTGACCCAGAATGGGCGGCTGCAAGCGGCGTCTGAATCCAGAGGATCGGCCGAGAAATATATTCGCCAACACGTCTGGCCAGCGTGGCCAAAACCCCCTATTATTTCTAATATGTCGAATTTTAAGAGAAAGGATATTGGATCCCAGGTGGGTAGAATTGTAAATTCTGAGTCCCACACTACTTTGGTAGTCTGCCCCATGGATTCTGGGGGATGGGTGGGGTGGTAAAAATTCGAATATAAGTAAATGCACTCAAATAAAGAAAAACAAGACGAAACAAACAACACCCCACACAGGAACATATAACCTACGTACAACACACGAATTAGAAGAAGAACTGAAGAATATAAAATGGAACATAATCGGATTGGTAGAAGTTAGAAGAAAAGAAGAGAAAGCCATTAGATTGAATTCAGGAAATATAATATATCACTCAAATTGCGAACATAATGGAACAAGAGGTGTGGGATTTATTGTGTCCAAAAACATCACAGATAGAATAAAAATGTATAAATCAATTTCAGAGTCGCATATCTCGTAATACAATTGAACAACAAAGTATCACTAAAGTAGTTCAAGTATATGCCTCTGCACAATCGTACGAAGACGAAGAAGTCGAAAGTTTCTACGAAGAAGTATCCCAGGCGCTCAAGGACGACCCAACACCATACAAGATAATTAACTGTAAGAGATTTTAATGCAAAGCTGGACAAAAGACAAAATCAAAATGAACATACGTAGAATGGGAAACTTTGGGTACGGAACAGGAAATTAATGGGGTGAAATCCTATATAATTTTCTAGAGCAAAAAATATCTTTGCAATGAATTCGTTCTTCAGAAAGGAACCCCAAAAGAAATGGACGTGGATCAGCCCAAATGGGAATATCAGAAATGAAATTGGTTACGTACTAACAAAGAATAAGGAAATAGTAAAAGGTTTCAGCGTGCCCCACCAATGTACGATTGGTAGCGGCCACAGGCTCGTTAGAGCCAAGATACAGATTAATACAACTTTGAATAGAATAAGAAGACTCAAAAATAAAATATATAACACTAATGCTCAAGTAGTGAAAGAGAATTTGTTACGGTATTAAAAGAACTTTACGACACCCACCCAAGGTGAGCATCGCACCACGGAATCAGTCCTGAAAAACTGGCACACTTGTCCTGAAATCGGTTCGAAATAGGCTAATAGGCCACGGCTGGAACGCTCAGGGAGTCGGGCGTGAGTCACACGATATGTTCTGGGCAAGCGTGTTGCGGCATGATATATATATATAGGGTATGTCGAAATCATGAGGGCGCCACCAAGCCTGTCTTAACCCGGCTAACCGGGCCTGGACGGTTAGACGGGAGCGAAGCACGCAAAATACTCCGCCGATAGGATTACTCAAGAAATGCAAGGTCGAATAACAATTTCGGGATTGCCTTATGCAAGGATTGTAATTAGGTGTCAATCCGACCGCGACTACGCAGCTGTCTTACCCACCTGTACGCTCAAAGCTCCCTCGTTCCGTCGCACAATAATCAGTACAATGAAGGGGGCGCTTATCTGAAACAGAACATGCACAAGTCGAAACAAAACAATAGTTCCCTTAGCTAACAAATCATGTATTGACTAACGGGTTTACAATGGGGCAGCAGAGTGCGTCGCACTATATCTATAAATGGATTCTAACTAAGGACACCAGCTGGCGCGCGCTCTAAACTTAGCGACAGATGTTGAACAGTAATGAACAGTAATGAGCAGTAATGAGTACAAATATGCTGGCGCGACGCCTTATGCAGCGAACAGCAAAGATCAAATTAGCGCTCGCGACATGGACAGTCTGCGATTCTGGATGAATGTACAAATATGCTGGCGCGACGCCTTATGCAGCGAACAGCAAAGATCAAATTAGCACTCGCGACATGAACAGTCTGCGATTCTGAATGGATGCACAAATATGCTGGCGCGACGCCTTATGCAGCGAACAGCAAAGGTCAAATTAGCACTCGCGACATGGACAGTCTGCGATTCTGAATGAATGCACAATTATGCTGGCGCGACGCCTTATGCAGCGCACAGCAAAGATCAAATTAGCACTGGCGACATGGACAGTTATGACGACAGTGCCTGTAGGCACCAGAGATGTGACGGCTCGCTCGCGTTCACAGCGGTAATCAGTTCAAAGACACATACCTTAATATGTAGGCGGTTAGGGAGCCTGGTACAGTTGAATTGCGACAGGCTGCAGTCTTAGGTGGCAGGTACCTTCGATGTTCGACGGCTATAGGGATGAGTGCACATCCGCCATAATGGTGACGAGAGACGCGTCAGGACGCGTACGACGGGACGACGAAAAATGGGCCACTTTCGTTCTGCGGGACAGATCCTCGTAGGTCGAGATGAAGGGGGCACGACCCCTTACTTACGGAAGCAGGAACTGGGCTCAAAAACACCCACGCTACGCCGAAGACAATTCGAAACTCACACTCACAACCACCACACAAGCGTTCTCTGCAACGGGCTGCGGTCAACTGCCACTTAAGGCGAAAACGTTTGTCACGTAATTGCTGAAACAGCACTCGACGGGAAAAAGGCTGACGCCCCCGCCAAGGGCGGAAGCGCCGCACGAACGCACACACTATCCGACCTCTTACTCGATCGACAGCTCTCGGCTGAATGCCCAGAGGGAAGCGCTGGCAAAGGTCACCGTGGTCGCGTCCCCACGTGACTAAACCTCGGCAGCCAATCGCGGGGCGATAAAATGAAACAAATTAATGCCGGCACCAATGGTATCACGCCTCAACGGCGTGCTTTCTAGAAGATTCGGAATTCTTGCGGGCGATACACTCGGCTGCCACAGCGCCATCAGAGGGGAGCTCCAACCGACGAGAAATGCTGCGCTTGGGGGCCAAATATGTGCGAAATCATGATTCTGGAATTAGGCGATGGAGCCAAATAAAGAACTAAAAGGGTTTAGCATACGAGCACGCTGCCCTAAAGCCTAGGTGGCTATATAAAATACCAAAAGGACCTGAATCAAATGTGCGGAAAGATTGAAAATGGTTTTGACATAGCAACAAGTTGCCCTAAAGGCGTGAAATGCGATTAAGCATCTACAACCGCAAAATGACTTAACAAATTCTGATAAATATCAGAGAGGAAATTAACACTCATCTACAAAAGAGAGATTACATACACATGAACACCGACGAAATTAAGCAAATCATAAAATCAACGATTCTAGATTCTGCTGAAAAAATAATACCAAAGCAAACAAAAGAAAATAAAATACTATCCAAAACAGTAAAGGATATGCTGTAAAAAAGAAGAGAACTAGCACAAAAAAACAAACAAAAAACAGTTGAATTTTTCGAACTAAATTAAACAATAAGAAAAACCATAACACAAAATGAAATTCAGAAACAAAATGAGAAAATACAAAATGTCATAAAAGACAACCAAAATATGAAAGTACTGCGACCTACTATAGGTAGAAACAAAATAATAACAATAAAAGACAAAAGAAGGAAGGCATTAAGAGCAAATGAAAAAATAAAAGACAGTGTCCAGGAATATTACGAAGAATTATACAAGTCCCAACACAAAGTTACTACACAAACGAAAGAAAATTTAAAAGGATCTGAAAAATTACAGGCGTATAACACTCTTATTCCAAGTATACAAACTTCTATCAAGAATACTGGCGAAAAGATTGAACAACAAAATCGAAATGTACTTATCAGATGAGCAAACCGGTTTCAAAAAGGGCTTCAGTACAGTCGACCACCTGTTAACACTCAAGATAATAATAGAAAAAGCAAACCAGTACAACCTTCCTTTATTTTATGACACTTTTTATTCGGGATATTTATAAAGAAACAACAATCACAATCAATTTATCAGAGGAAACTGAACCAATCCCATTTCAAAGAGGAGTTCGCCAAGGAGATCCAATATCTTCAAAATTATTTATATTGGGTCTCGAAGACATATTCAAAGGCTTAAAATGAGAAGAGAAAGATTTAAATATAAACGGAAACTATCTAAATAACCTAAAGTATGCTGATGACGTGATAATATTTACCACAAATAAAGAACAGCTAAATTCCATGCTAATAGAACTAAATGATGCAACTAAGAAAGCAGGGTTACGAATAAACACAGCAAAGACCAAAATAATGACAAACACAGAAGATGACATAAATATAGAACTGGAACAAAGTGCTTTAGAACAAGTAGAAGACATATATTGGGCAAAGGGTTACACTTAACAAAGCAAACCAAAAAATAGAAATTACGAGACGAACAAAATTGGCATGGGCCGCCTTCAGTAGATTGAGATACCCCAACATCTTCGATTAAACGTATTCGACAGTTGTATACTGCCTGTTTTGACTTACGGAGCGCAGACTTGGACCCTGACAAAGAAAAATATCGACAAACTGATAAAGACCCAACGAGCTTTGGAACGCCAAATGCTACACGTAACACTCAAAGATAAGAAACGGAATACTTGGATACGTCAAATGATAAAAGTAACTGACGTAAGAGAGAGAACAGCTCGACTTAAATAGCAACTTGCAGGCCACAACGCCCGCCAACCAGACACCAGGTGGAGTTTTGTTATGAATAGTATGTTGGCGGCACTGTACGTCTATGTCAAATTCGAGGTTAGCAGGTTAGGTTTTTCATCAGTTTTGACAGAAACTGACACAAAATCTAACCTGCTAACCTCGAATTTGACATAGACGTACAGTGCCGTCAACATACTATTCGTAACGAAACTCCGGCGAGTCGCCGGCGAGCCGCTGGCGAACGACTATGCATACGGGTGTTAGACTGGCGACCATGGTTAGGAAAGAGAGCACGCGGAAGACTACAGATGTGTTGGGTGGATAACTTGAAACGACATGCTTGCCTAGCATGGAAGAGAGTGGCCCGAAACTGGACACGATGGAAAGAACTAGGGGAGGCCTACATCCGAAAATGGAGTGAAGAAGGCTAATGAATGAATGAATGAGTCGAAAATAACTATCAGTATCGGAACTTGTTGATAAATATACTCGTATTAATTGTTATATACGTCATTGCTTCGATTTGTTTTAAGGTTTCCTTGGCGATAACAATAATAGCGAGCAGAATAAAATTAGTTTTAAACCTGAAATAGAAGGTTTCTAAAGTGCTCGTGATTCTTTCCGCAGGCTTTGTTTTTGAAGCCCACGACACGGTGCAAATTCCTCACATATATTGGAATGGTCTTAGGCCCTACAACTCAAGTCTGATAGCGTTGATAATTTAATGGACATTTCAATAAGCACAGGGTTGAGGTATTTTATATAACTGCAAGGCTAAAACTTGAATTTCACAGAATAAATGCATTGGTAAAGAGATGCCAGTAATAACATAATAATTGAATAAGAAACGCAAAAGGCAAAGCTCATTTCTCACAGGGAGTGTGTCAGATCAATTTAAATAATAGGTTTGCGCAAAAGTAACAGCCGAACCAAAAGAAATTATTAATTACAAAAGTGTTTGCTATGTGCAAGAAAATGAAGCGTAGAATTCAATTAATTTAGACAGTGAAATTTTGTGAGGGCTCTAAAAAGGGTATAAGCCAGAATAAACTAATTATACGTTGCAAAGAGCAATCAGAAGGCAGGCATAATGAACAGGAAATAGCAATGGTGAAAAGTACACATGATAGGAGAAAAAAACGAGTGAAAAGCAAACATGGACATCGAAAAACAACTGTGCAGGAAGTGAACTCTAAATAAATTAATCAGTGAAAACACGCATGTGAACAGAGAAAAGCAATTAATAAAACGTATGGTGGCGCGGAGAGACATTTTAATAATTAAAAAAGTAGACAATATTTTAGATATAAGAAATTTGTAAATATAATAGTTAATAAGCAGATTTATCTTAAGATGTAATTGATTTGAACTTGGTTAATTTCCGATTATATTAATATTAGATTAGCCTTTGTTTATAACGGATTAGAAGAAAACAAAAGAATAAATTAGAAGAAATAACAATGTAAATTGTGCTCCACTTTAAATCATATTTTTATATAATAAATGAGCAATTTTCGACATAAAAAGTGTACCATTTTAATAAGTGCATATCCCAGTCGGTGTGATATCGTTTTGCAAGAGTGTCCGGCACAAAAATTTAGAAAGTTCCATGAAAGGGCTCTTCCGAGAAGTTAGCAGCCGTTTAGCTCAAATTTTCGATCTCTGCGTGTAGCCAAGGAAATCATCGAAGCCTAGAGGGAAAACTTCCAGGGAGTAGAGCAGCTCTGTAACAACTTCTCCAAGAGGTTTCACATCAAGAAGACCTGTAACAGCTCCAGAACCTCCACGGCGTCACCCCAGAGTTCCCGAGGCAGTTCGGATAAAATAAGGTACAGTTCCACCTAAAAGTATAAACGTTAGGCTCGTGAAAATTACGTAGCTGATAAAGGAGACATTACTTAAGAATATCCAAGCATTTCCGCTGCTATAAAGAAGGTGCAGCTCGCAAAACAAGCGGATTCATTATTTGAGGTTATGCGAGGGTGAAACCGGACGCGTCAGAAACAATTGCTAATTTCCGCCAATAGCGTCCCTTCTGATGTTATAAACAATTAATTGTCTGAAACACAAGATAATTAATGCCGCCAAAGCGCGAAAATTCAAATAAATACCTGTACGAACTTTGATAATTTTACGATTTTAAAACGTCAACCACGCAATCTTGCATACGGAATCCATTTTGTGTAATATATGACCTACTTTAAAATATTTTGGTTATGCGTATTGGAACTAATGCGGTAGACAGAACCGTACTCAAATAAATTAAAATTTACAATCGACAAGGAACCCAACTGAGTCAGAGTGATTGCTTTACTTCAGAGCTAGCGTTTATTTATCATTATTTGCAGGTAGATGAAATATAAAAACGGGCATATAACCATTCATTTAGGCATTTAAATAAATACAGCTTACTTTTAATCTGCCTGAGAATTTTAGTTCAAACAAAATATTGTGTGGGGGCTCTAACAATTTAATATTTAATTTAATTAGAGAGACCTATCCATCGCAATTTTAATGGCGCCCAACTTGGGGCAGGTAATTGGTAGCAGGAAAAATAAAACAAATAATATAAAAATGAAAGAACTTTCACAAACAAAAATGCAGGTATTTTGTTTTCCTCTATCAAGACTAACGAACAGGAATTATACCTTTATAGGAGCTTAAAACCAGAGATACATAATTATGTAGAAGTGGAGGCTTCGTAGCTCACCAGTTTGTGACTGCGGAGTCCAAAAGCAAAGCATCAAATACTCCCGAAAATGCCCTCTATGAAAATATTAAGGACAAGTCACAGATATCACGAATACCTTAACCTCTGCACGGGACTGGCTGCAAACTGTGATATTGCATAATTTAAAAAATATATATTTAGTTCTAGTCACCTTCCCCATACTTATTTCATTTACAATAGAATTTAGGATAATTTATGCAACTTACTAAATATATCTATACCATAAAATCGTTGGTCCCTTTCTTTGTATGTATGTATGTTTGTTCGCTATCTCCTCCAAAGATAGATCGTAGGCCGATTTTTATTTTAAAAAAGTAGGAAAAAGTAAAGTAAAATTAAATTACGATTGGTTGAAACACCTGATGTGGTACGTTCACAATGAACCCTTCAGCACCGATTTCGACGTCAAATTTAAAAGAACAATTGAATCGTGCAATTTTAATGTTCATCTATCAACATTTTTGTATGTACAATTGGTAAGGTTGTATGTGTTTTTGATTGTGACTTGTAGCACCCTTTCCCACCGAAGCGTAGCTCGGGTGATTCACTAGTGTTTAATAATTATATTACTCCTTTTACAATAAACGAAGTAAGTACTGAATTCACTTCAAAAATTAGAAATTGAGTTTTCAACAGATGTTCACGTTTTCGAGGCCTCTGAATCCAAAAACATGATTTTGTTCACTCGTCTGTCTGTCAGTCTGTGTGTGAACAGAATATCTCAAAAACGAAAAGAGGTACCACGATAAAACTTCATATATAAGTTTGGTGTACTATCTAGATGCGAAAGCAAGCTTTTGAAGAAAACCGCATAATCGGAAGTATGGTGTTTACTCTTGGGATTTTTTTATACTAGAATTATAGATACCTTTAATTGCGCTGTCTAGGATACGTAAAAAAATAGAAACATAATCACGTCAATGCATAATAGAGCAACGTATAATAATCGAACACTTTTTTTGAAATGTACATAAACATTGTTAGTGAGTACTGTTTTGGTTCAGCAATAGCAGAACAAGTAGAATATGTTATTATAACATTTTTTTTGTATACTGCTCTAGTAGCAACTATGTTCCAACTTAGAAACGAGTCTGGTCCTAGGATGTTAGCACACGTCTGTGGCTCGTGTTATACGTTTGGTAGTATTGAAGTATGTTGTTGCTGGTACTGTCGGTCTCTATCAAATTTGAGGTTAGCAGGTTAGGTTATACGTCAGTCTGAACAAACTAACCCAAGCCTAACCTCGACGTTGGCATAGCAAGCAATTATTAATTTTGAATAATTTTTTAATATTCAAGCTGGTTCTTGTTCTTGACATTATACAAAAAAAAATACGACACACGGCCGGTATTCGCGTTTATGGCTTTACTAGTTCACGTGTCTCGCCCTGGCAGGCTCGACTGCGATGAACTAGCTCGGCCATAAATGCTTACCTACGAGCTTAATATCGTAATTTTTTTTTCTAAAATAGACTTAGTAGATCAACGCCGACATCAACAATTAAAGCTCACGATGCTAATTGTCTTATCTTCAGAATAATAAGCAAACGTTTCTGGAGAGAATGGGGAGACCTTACACATTATGTCCCGGATAAGAGTTTCTTATAGACTGGGAACGAAAGATGTAGAATAGAATTGGTTACGCAACATTCTATTTGAGCACTTAAATGTTGGATTTAACTTTTATTTGCTGTAATTCATATTTATCGTATGTTTTACGCCACGCATTATTATGACACTTCCATACCCAACTTAGTTATGTTATTGAAATTGATCTAATCTAATCAATTCAACTTTTTTAATATATTAATATAAGGTTTTGTATTTCTTGTGGGAGGCATCTAATATTTTTCATATTTTCAACAAGTTTCTGTTGTCATTTTAACAACGTCTAAAGTATTTCTGACGTTAGCACCTGTACAGGTTAGTATTTTACACATAAATGATGTGATCGAACTTGAATGCCACCATTAAATCATAGTCCGCGTTTGAATCTCCTGTGCGTGACGAATGAGTGATAAGGACAAAGACTCAGCCCTGCGCGTGTTTGCGTATACTTAACCACGACGCATCCCCACATAAACATTACTAGAAAATGGCTAAAATCGTAG
Source organism: Agriotes lineatus (assembly GCA_940337035.1). Classification (NCBI taxonomy): domain Eukaryota; kingdom Metazoa; phylum Arthropoda; class Insecta; order Coleoptera; family Elateridae; genus Agriotes; species Agriotes lineatus. Next base: position 57,584,970 of record OW679194.1, on the reverse strand, counting down.
GAGGACCAGAAGGGTATAAAACGAAGATGCTTACGCTATTGCAAATACTTGAGGTTAGCTCTGACTGAAGAAGCCAACAAGCCCTAGCCCTTGGGCTTTAGCGAAGCAGTCTGTGGTCAGAGAATACTTTTCTATCGAACAGGAAGCTGACGACTGATCCTGTCAAGCGAGTTTCCGCCATATCCGACACCCGAATCAGCGCGCCTCGAGTCCAGGGAACTACCAGAAGAAGCCTTTCAAAGCCGTAACTTTTCTCCTGAATTAGAATCGGCTTCGGTATCAGGTAATACCTTTGAAACCTGTATCCAGACGGTTCTCCAGAGCGCCGATTGCGATACAGGAGCATCCCTCTAAAACGTCCTCTAACTGGCATCTGGAGTGCCGATTTCGGTACCAGAAAAAAAACCCTTAAATAAAACAGTACCCCAGAGCTCCCCTTCGCAGTGCCGATCTCGTTAGCGAAGACTCTCATCCCCTCCGGCCATCAGCCCGCTTAAAGCTAGTAACTAATTAAAGGCACAACTTACATAGTATGGAGAAGCCGTCTTGATCAGCGACGCTTACGTATGAGGTTTCCAGACGAAATTGTAGCACTTTTCAGAACTTCGACAATTCGACCTGCATATTCGTTGCAAAGCGTAACAAGAGTTTATGCCGGCGTCTGTAGTTTTAAGAGGTAAAATTTGGCGTAATACGTCTCGCCGATCCGTCCAAATTGGCTCCTGATGCACTAGAGCACCAGCACTATAATTTTACAGCCGAGAGAAGACTCCTGGGGGTTAGCACAATTAAAAAACCTCACAGTGACACGAAGGCGTTAGTTAATAAAAGCGACCGTATCATAGCTGTTAGTTTCGAAAGCAGCGCAAACCAGCGCCGCCCCAGAGATTCCCCGTCTCGGAAACGTGTTGTCTGGCCTGCAGATTGCAGATTTCAGACGCTGACCAGGGGCCAATAATTCGAATCCAATTCATTTAATGTTTGCATTGTTTATACGGTCTATATTTTTACTTCCATGTCTGAAAGACGAAGGAAGTATTGTAATCACGAAAAAACCACCTTCCGAGATTTTTTCAGATCTTCACGTTTCAAGGTCCCTAGATGACGAAAAAGAGGTTTTCTAATTCCGTCTGCCTGTCTGTCTGTCTGTCTTTCTGTCTGCCTGCCTGCCTGTCTGTCTGTCTGTCTGTCTGTCTGTCTGTCTGTTGACAGTATAGCTCAAATACTATTTGTCGGGGGAAAACGATATTTTGCGTACATATTATATATCTACCTCGTATCAAACCTGTACAATTTCATACAAATATATACAGGGTGAGCACCCTAAAAATTAAAATTTTGTTTATTTTTGGGTTAATTTCGAAATAATTTCACCTAGATCAGGCTTTAGATTTGCCGAAAATAAGACTCAACCGATAGAGGATAATGTCACAAAAGATTAAAAACATTTCAACAATAACAGCGTTCTGTTCAAGAGAGGCGCGCGCCGGACATATTTGAAAGAGGCTCGGTAGCGTAGTTGGCTTTATCGATGCAGATACGATCTCTATGTAGGGGTACGGTTACAATCGCTCTGCAGATGCGGCGGGTTCAAACCCCAGCGGGACACATTTTTTTGTTATTTGAAAATGTATTTAATTTATTAGAAACTTGAAGATATTTTTAGTCGTAACTTAATTTGATTTTTAAAATTATTTAGTGTCACAATGTCGACGAGGAAAGTTCTAGGTAAAACCTTTTACAGATTTTTTTTAATTACTATTGGCCATTGCGATACACCAGGCTCTGGTAACGGTTAGCCCATTACTTCTACATTCTACATATTATGGATATACTATTTATATGTCGTGCTCTATTTTGTCCAGAAGTATCTCCTGGATCATCTCCGTAATTAAATTCCAGTTTTATTTACTTTCTAACACAAGCTCGATGATGTTGTTCGCTGTAATGCTTCTATTCAGCTTCCTGTTTGTGTTTCTGAATAGTTCCATACTTGTTACATTGAAAGAATGTGTGCTCTGGGTCGTCTCTCTCGTGGTCACATAACAAGCACTTCTCTTCTTCCGTTTTCTTGATTTTCTTTGTGTAGGTCATGAAGCTGCTATGTCCGCAGATCATCTGTGTGAGGTAGAAATCTACTTCCCCGTGTTTTCTCCGTATCCATGCTTTCAGATCTTTTATGAGTTTTTTGTCCATTTTGCCTTTCCTGTGTCTTCGTTCCATTGTTCCGTTGTGCGTAGAGATAGAGTGACACGCGGAGGCGGTGTTGCTTTTTATATTAAGTCGCCCTTTTCTTTTTCCATTTTAGAGAGTAGTTCTGATATTGAACCACTTTGGATACAAATGACATTTCAAAAATGTAAATATGCATTTGGAGTTGTGTACAACCCCCACAGAAGATTTTATATGGAATTTGTAAACACTTTGGAAACTACATTATCAATGATGTTATCCGCGAATAAAGAAACATTTCTCTTTGGTGACGTCAATATCGACATGGCAGATACGGAAAGCTGTTCTACTTTGCATATGGTTGATTTTCTCGAGAACCTTGGTTTAAAACAGGTAATTAGCGAACCTACCCGTATTACACAATCATCGTTTTCTCTAATTGACTTAATAATCGTTTCAAACAGGAAGCTTGTTTCCAACATTGGCGTCTTAAGTATGCACGAAATATCTGATCACCACTTAATATATTGTTTAATAAATGTGCCTCATGTAGTTCCTGTATTAGTTATACGAACATATAGAGATTTAAAAAATTTCAATTATTCTCAATTCGACGCCGATTTACGCTCAATACCGTGGAATAACGTTAATAGCATTAATAATATAGATGGTAAAGTTAAATTTTTTGTTGACAGCCTAAATACGCTTCTTAATATCCATGCACCAATTATTTCTTCCAGAGTTACCAAACCTCACGCTTCTTGGTTAACAAATAATATTAAAAATATGATAAGTACACGTGATAAGGCTCTCAGTTGATTCAAGAAAAGTAAGAACCCAGAACACTGGAAATATTACAAAAAACTTAGAAATCACACGAATAGCGCAATAAAACGGGAAAAGAAAGCATATTATAATTTCAAATTTAGAGCTGATTCTGCTTCACTCTGGAGTGACTTTAAAAATATGAATATTTCTAATACACAGCATAAACGTTAATTTCCTCCTCATCTTTCCGATTGCGGCCAACTAAATGATTTTTTATTACTAGCATACCTAAGGTAAACATTGATGGTCAGGTAATAGATTTTTATTTAAATAAAAGAAAAGCACATATCTCAGATGATTTCAACTTTATCCCTACGGACGAAATTGAGGTGTTGAAAATAATTTCATCAATCAAGACTAAAGCTATTGGAGTGGATGGTTTGAGTATTTCCATTATTAAATTTTGTAGTCTGTTTTTGATTGCAATAATTACGCATTTAATGAATTATTGTCTAACTAATTCTGTATTTCCCAAGTGTTGGAAACAAGCTCTTGTCAAACCTTTACCCAAAGTCACATCACCAACTGAATTTAAAGAATTAATGCCAATAAGTATTCTTTCCATTTTGTCAAAAGTTGTAGAAAAAATAATGGAGCGACAACTACGACAACATATTGAGCGGTTTAAGGTATTGCCTGATGTACAGTCAGGTTTTCACAAAGGATACAGTTGCAGTACGGCATTACTAAAAATTACTAACGATATAATTCTAGCTACTGATGAAGGTAAGCTAACAGTGCTTGTTCTGCTTGATTATTCTAAGGCTTTTGACACTATCGACCACGATGTATTACTTTCAATTTTTCATTATATTGGCTTAAGTAAACAGGCTATTACTTTGTTAGCAGCTTATCTCTCAGGCCGCTGTCAGGCTGTTAGTTTTAATGATAAGCAATCCAAATTTTGTAAAATTTCTTCTGGAGTACCGCATGGGTCTATTCTGGGACCACTTTTTTTCACAATTTATACTTCGTTATTGCCCTCAGTTTTGCAATCGAGTACATCCCACTTTTATGCAGACGACTCGCAAATTTATAAATCTTTCAAACCCGACGAATTTGTAGAGTCTTGTGAAGCTATAAATTTAGATCTTGAGAACCTGGCAAACATTTGTGAGCAACATGCCTTACAATTAACTCCAAATAAATCAGCTGTTTTAATATTTGGCAAAAAAAATGACAGACAAAAACTTTCAAATTTAGTAAATATTAGGATACAAAATAAAACTCTACCATTAGTTGATTCTGCTAAAAATCTGGGTTTAACACTTGACAGCGGCCTGCGTTTTAAACAGCATGTGTCTAGGTGCTTGCAAAGTGCATACTGTAACCTTCAGCTGTTTTTGAAAACCGACATGTTCTAAATAAACAAATTAAAGTTATGCTGTGCAATAGCCTAGTTTTGTCTAAATTCGATTTCTGTGATTCAGTTTATGGTCCTTGCTTAGATTATCAAGATAAATCCAGAATACAAAAGCTGCAAAATTCTTGTTTACGGTTAATATTTGGTATAAGAAAGTACGAAAGAATATCACATAAACTAAAGGAAGTGAGTTGGCTTGATATGAGTAGCAGGCGTTTGTTGCACTCCGCTTGTCTCTGTCACAAAATTATAATCTCAAAATGTCCACCTTATCTCTACAATACAATTACATATCGTAGATACTGATGTACATAATAGTACTTTATGTAACTAGTCCTCAAAGCAAGGCTTTAGGGGACGAGTCGTAATATGAAGATGAGTCCTCTAAAGCCATTTGAGGACGTGTTGCATACAACGTTTTTTTTGTATTAGCTCTCCAAACATTATAATATGAAGTTTCAATTACCATTAACGCGGCATTATATTAGGAGGCCGCGCGAAAATCTATTTTTCGCTCCCCAAACTGGTTACTTTGGAAACTGTCTAGGATCCTCAAAATGGCCATTTAGAGGCCTTGTACTTAAAGTCGTCATGGCAACTAATGTTTGAGTCCGCTAAAATGTTGCCATGACGACTTTAAGTACAAGGCCTCTAAATGGCCATTTTGAGGATCCTAGACAGTTTCCAAAGTAACCAGTTTGGGGAGCGAATACAAAAAATTAAATTTAAGGTTCAGGGGTAAATTGAGTATACCGTTGTTGTCCAGTGAGCAAGCTAAACGGTGCTTCTCTTATTCGATTGCAAGAATTTACAATGCTTTGCCCCTGGATATTAAAACTTTAACACCAGCCAGGTTTCGATGCCAGCTTAAGAAATTACTTTTAAATTGTACGTTGCGTGCTATCTCGTAGTATCTAATGTTGTATGTATATTTTTTTCCTCAACTTAGAATGTTTTATTTTAATTGAAATCTAGGTTTTTTTTTACATATCGTCTCATGTGCGGTACATAGGGCTTAGGTTTAAATTTTTTTTCTGAGGGGTTTGGTGGAAGAACGGCCTAGCTATATTTGGTAGCGGTGCTGAATCTCGCCTCGCGCAAACAAAATAATATTATGTGTTGTTTTTATCATTATCAATAAAGGCGATTTATTATTATTATTATTTGCGGGCCCATTTATTGTTTGTTTCCTCCGCGATTTCCTTTTTCCTGTTTGCGTTTTCTCCGTATCCTTTGGTCCTATCTTTTACCATGAGTTCCATAGGTTACATTCCCGCTATTACTTAAAGTGCCTCGGTGGACACGGTTCTGTATGCGCAATTGTTAGTTTCCTTGGCGCTTTATCGCGCATGTATTTGTATTTTCTGTACTTAGCTGCCTTTTCCCATGCAGGGGCTGCATACAGCATTGTGGAATAGGCCACGGAGCACAGTGGCTTCTTTTTGCACTGTCTAGGACCTTCGGTTTTGGGCATCAATCTGGTTAAAGCCGCTATTGTTTTGCCGATCTTCTGGGTGATGTACGTTATACGCTGGTTCATTTCTGCATTTCTTTCGAATATGACACCCAAGTACTTTAGTTTTATTTACCTCTAATTGCGGTGTGTTCTATTTCTTTTAGTGTGTTGCCTCCGTATAGGGTTACTAGTTCCATTTTATCCGTTGCTAGCGTTAGTTTCTTCCTCCGAATCGCCTGTGTGGTTCTCATGATTGCTGTGCTCGCGTTGCATTTGAGGGAGTTAAGCGTCCTTGCTGTTACTGATATGGCAACATCGTCCGCTTAGCATATCGGTCCGCACCACGTCATCGAAGATTAAGTTCCATAGTATGGGTCTCAATATAGATCCTTGTGGAACTCCACAACTCAGTGGGTATTCTTTGTTTCCTTCTGCTATTAGTATTCTGTTCTCGAAGTAACTGCATATTATTCGTATCAGGTAGTTACTGAAGTTTCTCCTCCTTAATTCTTTTATATTTTCATCCCAGGTAGCCGAGTTTAAGGCATTTTTGATGACTAAAGTTATCAGCAGACATAGGCTACTGTTTTTGTATGCCACTTCTTTTATCTTGGTAATTTTTTCCTTTATAACAACTTTCATCGGGTCTATCGTTGATATTCCTTTCCTAAAACCGTATTGGTTTTCAAATATGCTTCCTTTCTCTTCTAGTTCCGAGATTAATCTTGAGTTTATCATGCTTTCTAGCAGTTTGCCGTAGATGTCTAGAACGCCTATTGGCCTGTAGCTCTTATGTTTATCGTCGCTGCTCTTTTTTCAATAAGACACAAGTTGGCCTTTTTCCAGACTTTTGGGAAACTTCCCTCTCTGATTATATTATTTATGATTGCCAGTATTGAGTCCTTGTCGCTCGTATGACTGTTTTGACGATTTCGGCCGTTAGTCCGTCAGGGCCCGGGGCTTTCCCTAATTCTATCCTTTTGACTGCTTCCTCCATTTCTTCCATGTTAAAGACAGGTACTTGTTCTATCTCGATGTTTTCCCAGGCGTTTATTTCTCGCATTGGGAATAATTCTTTTATTATTTTCTCCGTTTCTGTTTCATTCAGTTCTATTGTTTGTCTAATATTCAGTTTTTTAGTTGCAATTTTATAACCTTGCCCCCATGGGTCATTTTCTATTTCTTTTCTGAGTTTTTCCCATTTCCTATGTCTAGCCTGATTAATAGCTTTCTTATACTCCTTTCTTAAAATTGTGTATTCCTCTTTCGCTGTTGTCCGCGTTTCCTGGGTTACCGTCTGGTTTCTGTTCAGTCTTGTCATGTCTCTCTTCCTTTTCATACAATCTTTTAGTTTCCGTGCTATATCTGCGTTCCACCAGTATATAAGTTTTCTTCCTGTTTGTCAGTGCGAGATTGTCCTTACAGCTGCCTTGCATCATACTGATGTATTCCTCCGGTGTAATTGGTTCGTTTTTTCTTATAATTTCCTAACAATGTCTGCTTCTAGTTTTTGAAGGTTCTTTTCATTTGTCTTCCATCTGGCGTTGGTGGTTACTGTGCCATGGCTAGGTATATCGTTTTCCAGAGTGAATATTATATTCTTGTCGTCGCTTTTGTTCTCTTCGTCCGTTACCGTCCACCCGTGACATTTTGTGGCTAGGTCTGAATTCACTATGGTTATATCTATATGTGATTTTCCTCTTTCCGTTTCGAAAGTCGAAGTGTCTGAATTGTTTAGTACAATAAAACCTATTTTCATTGCCCATTCGACTATAGGGTGTCCTCTATAGTCTGTGTTTGCTGCGCCCCAATATGTCGACTTGGCATTTAGGTCTCCTGTTAGAACTATATTCTTATTTTGCGATATATGCATTTCTATATTGCATTTTATATCTGTCCAAGTTTCTTCGAAATCGTCTTTTCCAATATTTGGATATAGGTAACAGCCGTAAATAATTGCTTCCTGCGAGTCTGCCCATTCGAAGCGTCGGCCTTTGCCTATGCTGCATACCTTGACTTTTGGGTTTATTATACTTATTGCTGCTTCCTTTTTAACATCCGTCAGCCATGCCGCGTTTCTACTATATTTATATTAGGTTCCCTGATTAATAATATATCATCTTTTTTGTTTAGCGCGGTTGCCAGCACCATATTGTGTGCTGTCCGGCTTCAGCCCATGTTGGTCTGTAACAATTTAATCATCATTTCTTACAGGTCTATCTGAAGTTTAATTTACACACCTGGCTCCAATATACACAACCTTCCTAAAGTGTTCTGAATCTATTCACTCGGAGCAAATAATGAACTTTAGCTTACTGAACTACCATTCGAGCTAGCTGTATGCTAAAAAGTCGACAAACTAAAATTACAAGGCTGTAGCAAGAATTACATATTTTGTTTAAGTGTTCAAGATCTTATTAAAAAAATTATTATGTAGGTCATTAGCAAATTCTATGGCAGCAATAAGACATTTTAAAGAAAATATTTTGTGCGTTAGCTAAATTTAACGATGTCGTGTACTATCGAGGAAAAGAGAGACGCGTTAATACAAAGTATTCTAAATAGTCCAGCAATTTTGTTATTAAAAGCTGCAGATACCTAATAGCAGTACAAGGACAATATGTAAGAGAAAACACTTAGCAGAAACTAATAAAGATAGGTAAATTTTATGGTTGGATTATAAACCGGCATGCACCTTAACAACCTTTTCCAAATTTAAACGTATTAAACGTTTTCCGCATGTCCCGAAAATACAACACCCTGTATATACATACTATACATACTATATTTAGAGGATATTAATGGCATTCTTCAGTTTTGCGAAACATTGTATGTTGATTTTCTGATAATCACGATCATCTCAACAGATGAATTAGTGACTTGCGACTTGAACACCTTGTATTTCGGGAAGTTGGGATCAGAGGCAGAAACCCTGCAGGAGTTTTTGATTTGTTCTTATGTTATAATATGTTTCTAGAAGCCACACTGTCGACTTACAACACCTTCTATATGTATTGTTTTTTATCTAATTGGGTTGACCGATTACAATCTTTCGCTTTGGAGGTGGAGAAATTTTTGGTATTCCGTTAGCTGGTAATTTAATTCATTTAAAGAGTAAGAAAGGAGTCGTTATATTTTGGTTTCAACAGCGGAATATGCAATTTAGCTAAAGCTGTAAGTTACTTTCAGTCGAGCATAGGAATAGAATTGTATTGGCTGTAAAATATCCAGAGACAGCTTTATAAAACTTGGACTGGAAACTTTTTCCCATTCGTAACTTAAGTATAAAAAAATTCAACATTTCCGTCGTAACTTCTAATAAAACAGACAACTTATTTTCTGTGTCGGACACACTTTGTTTTCCATCATTTTTATGACATCTTCTCGCGTCTTCCCACTGATTGTTATTCTATGATGGTTTGTTTCGTTTCTTTTTTGTCTTTTCTCTGCACGTTTTCAAATTTACTATTCCCTTTATGTTGCGCAGTTCCTTTGATGTTTACCTAGCTCGAGTGCATGTCTATATACGACGCTTCCTCAATCTGTTTGAGCGAATGCTCCTCGAGCTTGATGTAGGCTAACTCACCCTTTGCAATTTTTTGCTTAGCAAATCCAATTCATATGACTATGTAAAATGCACCGCAGTAAGCTGCTTTCGTTTTTATTTGCTAAAAGCCTGTAAAGATGCACAGGTGTTTTCAGATTACATCAAAGCTAAAAACGGAAAATTAAATTCGTTTTGTGACGCTAATGACGAATTCGTAATTACAGACTTTTCAGACTCGGCGCCCGCCGTTAGAGCCTTCCGAATTAAAGTAAATAAACTAGCGGAACGAAACAAGAAAAACTTAAATTGCGCAAGCTTCTTCAGCTTTAGCCTACATTAAAACATTAACTAAAAGCTTAGAGTTCGTAATAAGTCAAGCGTAAATCAGCTGCTTTCCAAGCGAAATGTGGAGCAGAGAATAGAATTAAACACAGAAAACTAAAAACTCAAATACACGAATCTCTTACACTTCACTTGCACCGTCTCCACCGACATTTTTTGTAAACGTGGTCCTGACATTACCAAGTACAATCAGAAATAGAACATCTACGGTAACCCAATAAGAATAGCGTTTTATAAAATGGATTCATATTACAAATAATATTGGAAGGAAAGAACTAAAAATTCAATAATGCAAATATTTAGATATGTATGTAGGAGCACGAGCGGTCCTTAATAGGAAAAGTTAGAGGATTCTACCCATCTGTATTCCGATGGGACAGGACCAAGATCAGGATAATCAGTGAAGTCGCCATTTTTATTCCGCTTCACTGCTTGCAAATATAATTTTAGATCAATTTATATGCTTATAGAAAAAGTTTTAGGAGAGTAGCGTGTTGAAATTATTACATCGGGGTTTATCAAATGTACTGGGAATTTTTATTATGAAAGGGAAAGCGGAAAATAAACAATAAGGAGAGAGCAAATAAGCAGCCGCGTACGTGATTTATTAATGTAGTTATTTCACGCTGCAATAAAAATATATTTGGAGAAACGTGGGCAAATAGGATTTGCTGGAAGGGCTCTTAAAGAAGCTTTACCTATAAGCCATATCTCCGTTCAACTGTTACCGGTAAAAAGTAGAAATTATGAAAAATGTGTCTTTTTCCACGGGATTACTTCTTGAGATAGTCCACGCCCCCGATTATGGCCCGTTCTGCCAACATCCAACTTAATCTTGAATAACGATAAGACGGACAAATGGTCGATGTTTTCAGGCACGCCGTAACTTGCGGTTCGTTGGGATAAAAATCAATACTAAGACGGAGAAGAGAAGGAAGTGGAAAGTGAGAAGAACGATAACAAAAATTGCACTACACTTTGTCATTATTTTTAACCATAATTAAAACAATTTAAATAAATTTTCCAACGTAGCGTTAACCTATAAAAAAATACCTGCGTACTTAATTGAATAACTAATGACACTAAAGTCGAACTTATTATTTTTTTATAATATTATTCTTAAAGCTCATTTGAAATGATTATTACTACAATTGTCCTGGTCCTGCCACTATGTGTGTAAGCCAGATAAAAATTGTTTCGTAGAAACTCCGACGAGGTAAATAAGAATAGGTATACTCTTACGCTACATTTAATAATTTCATGAAGTTTCAGCGTACTATATTGGCGGTGCAGTCTAAAATTTAATGTAGTTGCCAGTGCACCAAATTACCGGTCGGATTGCCGTAAACAACTGCATCGGTTGGCATCTTTTTAAAAATTTTATTTCTCCCCTAACCGACTATAGCCGCGGATTTATATAAAGTTCTATAAATTGTTGACTGAAATACATTTTCAGATAAAGAAGTGTCTAAAATAAGAAAAGCAAAGAAATGATCTCACACAAAGGGCGAAATAAATAATGGCTTTTCACTTTCACAGGGAAGATAACGCTACAAATAAAGTTATCGCTTTGTCTCTGGAATAACAATCAAGATTGTCTATAGAACCAAACGGTGGTGTTTGAGTGGACTTGAGTCGAGCCGTTTCCTTAACCGGTTAGGCAAATTAGCGTGAATGGGAATTCATTTCGCCAAAGTGAGCATAACCACAAATAAAAGTACAAATTAGAGCGAAAACGCTAATCTCATGCATGGAGTAATCTAGATGGTTTCGAGTGACGTCAAATGCTTCCGATCCATCCTCGGTTTTACCGAGGCTTTTCTTTGAGAAAAGCCTCGTTAACAAGGCTAACCGACGGCGCGAGCAGCATCCAGTGAATGAAGATGAAAGAAATTTGTGTTCCATAGAGCACGTGATGTAGTCAAGTAGGCTGTGCCGGCGAAGGCGTCTTTTTGCGGTCGCTTGCTACACATGTCATTAGCACAAGTAGCAGGTACATTTATTTTTTGAAAAGGGAATATGCACCAGATTACTAATAAGAAGTATTTTCACGTATTACGAAACCGCGATGTGGAAACGCCGATTGCTCTCTCGGCTATTAAATTAAAAGATCCGTTCGCTCTATGACTTGCTGTTTGAGCTGTTTTAAGAGATTTTAAAATTACTACTATAATGATAGCCCTGCGCTCTACTTATAAAAACTTACATAGAGCCGCCCACTTCAGACTTGTTATTACATTGATCACATCCGACATTGTTGTGTTAATTATACACCTACCCACGTTTAGGTCTTGATTTTTTGATGCATTATTATCATGACTTCTATGAGAAAGCTGTCTTACAGTTTAAAGCAATTATTAAGCTAGCGAATAAAGAATGGAGGATCAAAGACGCCCAGGAATATTCTTGCTACTTTAGAAATCTAGGACAATAATTGGCGATAAGGAATCTCTGCATTTGATTGAGCTTAATTATTCAGAGTTATTAGTATTTTACGCAAAGCCATTTTAAAATTTGTATTTTTGCTGAGCACAAGATAAAAAATCGAACGGGCAAACTTCTTTCGAAATAACTAAAATTGATTTTTCCCTAATCGGTGGAAGTGCTGTCCAATGATGCGACTTTTACTCTCCATATATTTTATAGCTGTGTAAGGATCCTGAATAGTGCACACCAGTTGGGGTATATGCTGTAATAGTATATTACAGTACAAGTGGAGAAACTGAGAATTTCGCTCACGCATTTGCCAGTTTTGCACACGAGCCGCCAGGCGAGTGTGCAAAGGCAAATAAGTGAGCGAAACGGTTTCTCCACGAGTGCTGTATAGCGTTTTGTTTAATCCTGCACTTATAATATCTAAAAAATTTCTGCAAATACAATTTTGATATGACAAACAAAAATTATTCAGTATAAAAAACGTAGGCAGGTTGTGTTGTTACGTTGCGATGGTTTGTTAATAACCAAAATTTAAATTGTCAATATTTTGACGCGTGGTTCAGTTTCCTGAATTTGCCTTATTAAATTGCTACAAAAATGGAGCAAACTGAAGAATTTGTTGTGCCCGACGACGTCCAAAAAGCTGCTGATGCCGCTACATTTCATTTGTAGCCAGAAAAGTCAAAGGGAAGATACATGAAAGAAATGGAAAAATTTCGTGAATGGATGAAGGCAAAAAAGGTACAAGTGATAACTGAAACTGTTGTTGTAGCCTATTTTAACGGCCTAATTGAGAAGTATGCATCTTCTTCGTTGTGGTCAACCTATTCAAGTTGAGGCAACAGAAAATTCAGTGACAGAAGGTACTGCAGGAACGGGAATCGTTGAAGCACATCAATTTTCCACTTCTGGCATTTTTAATGGAAGTAACCCAGTTTTCCAGAATTGTGTGGTTAATTTCTATACAAATAATTAAACAATAATGTAGTTAGTGTTCAAATAAAGTTAAAATGTTAAAAATGTTGGATTTTATTCTGGGCAGTGACAGTGGGCGAAAAATTACTTTCACTCACTACTTTCGCCCACCCGTTGCCATAAAAACAATCTGTGTGAGCAAAACAAATGGTTTCTTGCTTGGTATCTTAGGAAGAAACCACATGTTTCTATAACAGGATTAAACAAATCATATAACCACGCTGTTTACTGCATTTATGTGACCCACAGTCCAAAACAGAACCAGCATTTCCAAACTTGAAGACAAATCTGTTAGAAAAGTAAGTATTAATAATGAACAAAAACTATTTCAGGCAAAAGGCAGCTGCCACAAATGTTGCGGTCAAAATGATCTTCGCCAGGGCGAGATATATTAATATATCTTAAAAATATGTTGAAACTAACTTTTCAGCCCACCATATAGGTGGCCTTTCTCTACTTAAGATAGTGTTTTTGTGTTTATAAAATTCAATTGCAAATAAAAAAGTTACAAAAGAAAATGTCTTAACGCACACCGGAAGAGTGTTCAAGCTTATGCACAAAATAAGTAGCGACATATTAATGCTGCTAATAATATTGAAACAGTAAAAGGAAACACTTAATAATGCAAATTACATTAATTTACAACGAAACAAACATCGCAGCCGAGAGAGTAGAACTTGCGAAATTATATTGCTAGTCAGACGCTATAACCAGTTGCCTATAAGGGCGTACATGTGATGCTTGCTTGTCGTTGCGCTATAGAGAACACGCAATGACGCCAAGAAGCAGGTACAACACATGTTTATACAAGGCACATCTAAAATGTAAGCCACGGCTTCGTACACGAATAGTACGTATAAAAAACCTATATGAACTTAGATTCTTAATTTTTTCAACCTTCTGTTGATTCCCTCTGACCAGCTTGGGGAAAATCTAATGAAATTATCAATGGAAATTTAACAAGTGCTTGGAACATTTCCCGAAATATTTGGATTTTTTTAATCAATAAAAGCATGAGTGCGTTCCAACTCAAAAAATTCCGACTTCGGAGGAGAAGGGACTTTTTTTGAGGCAAGCACGAACGCTTTTGTTAGAAAAAATAGCTGCGGAACTTTTTTTGCAAATATTTCTATATGAAAGTTTTTATGCACGCGTTATATTTTGATAAAAAAATATCGCAAATGTAGAAACGCCGTAAAACACATACACTAATTTACAAACTAAAATTATATGAAATTCTTTATAATTACCCAGAGTCAATTAAAATGTATACTGAAGCTTCAAAATCAGAAGACGGAGTAGAGGCTGCCAAGCTAACGAACAGTGGTGGTTACACATTTAAACTTAACGCTGAGTCCAGCGTCTTTACCGGTGAATTATACGGCATTCTGGAGGGCGGAGGCGATGAATTCACCAAATTCGTCATCATGTGTGATTCATACAGTGCTAGCCAAGGAAATTTTCTCCAGTAATCTTTTGGTCATGGAAATCCAAAAGTGCCACCAAGAAATATAAAATTCGGCTAAATCTGTATGTATCATTTGGATACCGGCACATATAGGTATTTCCGAAAATGAACGAGTTGACTTATTGGCCAAAGAAGATGTATTCGATTATACAGCACAATCCAACAGTATTACAACTTATGATGCCAAACACACTGTAAAAGCTGTTAGTAAAAAGAAATTCCATCAACAGTGGGATAACTTAACGGATTAGATCCCTGCAACAGCCCTAAATCGAAAATCCAGTATTTTACTGAATAGAATAAGAATTGATCACATCAGTCTTACTCACAGCTATTTAACCCTCCAGTATGTGAAACGTGTAATGTTCAGATCACAGTAGCACACATCATCTTAGAATGTCATCTATATTCAGAATCAAGGAATCATCATTAGTTACCAAAATCTAAGTGAAGTGTTAAAGACTGACAATGTAAGTGAACTTAAAATTATCACATTTATGTTGGAATGTAAATGATATAATTTATTGAAACACTATCTTTATAGGGCGCTAATAGTCTAGCGGCTGATTCGCCATTAACCAGTTAAAACTAGTATATTATGTTCTTAGGAGCAAAAGTTATATTTTATGTGGCGAGGCTGGACGGGTTATCTGCCTAGCTTGCGAGGCAGATAAGTACAGCTGAGCCACATAAAGATACTTTTGCTCCGAATAACATATAGTATTTTTTCTTCAAACGTTTTTATAACAAATTATTTACAACTTTGTGAACAAAATTCGAAGAAAATTACTTGATCTCGTCAGCGGCAGATAATATTTTCTGCCGCTAGGCAATAAAGTGACAGTTTAACATCATCAATCCAGCAGTATAATGCCATATTTTACTGCCGTTTGGAGAAAAACACGTTTTTTCTATAGCACATGTTAAAGTGTGCTTTTATCAACTCAAAACAAAAGGTCAAGTTTTACTTTAACAGCAAGGGTAGATAAAGTAGCACTTTAACATCACGGATAGATAAAGTAATTTAATTTTCTAATTTTTGTTTAAATTAAATATGACAGCTTCGTATTATCGTAGCAACCCAATCTAGCTACTGACATTTTGAAATGTGATTGACTGTCATTATTTTCTTTTGAAATTGTTAAAGTTCTTGCTATAGAAAAAAATATTGTATTATACACGACGATAAAGTTATTTCTATCCACGAGTGAATCGTTTAACGTCGAGACGAAGTCGAGACGTTAATGATTCAAGAGTTAACTTTATCGTCTTGTATAATAAATTACGATTTTATTAAAAATAATCGCAAAACTAACATTTTACTTTTTTTGGGGATGACAATGAAACAAGTGGGAAGTTGGCGGTAAATTTCCAAAAATTAACGATTATTAAACCCAGTTATGCTTGAAAAATATGTTTTGTTAATTTGTTTTCTCGAATTGCAATAAATAAGCTCTAACTATTATATTTGCATCAATATTATATCAATGATTGTTTTTGTTATACTAGAAAAAGAGTGTCCTTTTTAAAGGACTGTAGGCATTGGATATTATAAAATGCAGTATATTTAATATTTTATTTGGTAACTTAAATTTCATGCAATACTTATATAAGTATAATAAAACAAACTAAAAAAATTATACCCTTTATTCTTTAATATGATATGGCTTAAAACGCGCAACATGAAGTGCTACATCACATTTTTCACACTAGTTGACACCTTCTTATGGCATAATCGACAGAGCGTATGTTTTTCTTGATGAACGATTAAGTGGTCCACGGCGACCAAAATAAGGCTCAATGGAGTGAACTCTTGGAATCACTCATTCATTTTGTTGATAAGAGGTCTCACTTTAGCAAAACGATCTGAAAACTGAACTTGTTGTCACCAAAATTCAAATTACTGAAAATCTCTAGATATGGCACAAGCTCATTATTAGTATCCAGAGCATTTTCCTAAAATGTTCTACACCTAGGAATTTGAACATGCCACTAAGAAGTAAAACAGCGAAGAAAGTTATAATTTCAGCTTAGTGATGTTTCCTTTTTTATTTTTATCGGCAGCATATTTATTTGAATAAGAGACAAACATAGCTATTACTTTATTATTCCAAAAGAAAAAGAAGTTCAATTGGTGAATTATTATTGCCTACAGAACTTCTCTTTGGCACCTCCAAATTGGTTGTGATTTATTTATTCGTGCTTTTATATCTGACAGTGGTAGATTGTCTTCACTCTTCACCTCTGCAAAAAATATCCTTTAGACACTCATCTGCCTACTGTCCTTTTAAAAGAACATAACATTTTGATAAATATTAAACATACATTAGATGATTTGACCAAAGTGGATTCAGTTTATTGTTAAACGAAACCACAACACATAATAATATAGTAAAATTTATTAAAATTTGTGCTAATAAATACTGCAGTGAGTATTTAGATCTATTTGAGCATTCATAATAAACTTTTAAAACAACTGCCGCACATGTACACTTGTCACATTAGTAAAAACTACAAGACATCATTCCTTGACAGTCACTTGAAATGTTACTACATACCCATCTATTGGTATTAACGAACACCTACTAAAACAATTGCAGTTCACTGTTAAAACGCGATGTCCGCGTCCTCACAGAAGGACAGTAGGCATATATCACCTGGGTTAATAATCGCCGTTGCTATGGAAAATGGATACGGAATATTCTGAGAATAAGTATTGTTCGCTCAAAACTAGGCATCTTTGACTATTATCTTTATCTTAATACAACATTCCAGTGGCATATAACTCAAACAAGGTGTTCTCCTTTTTCATGAATATTTGATACGCCCCTGACATATTTCATAATTGGGATTAACATTTTTTCATAAAAAGTACTCTTGCAAAATTTTTATTGAATTAGCAGTATTTCTGCAGTTTCGGATTTATAAATCTACTGTGCTTGCAAAAAGCAAACTGATTTCCAAACTAAAAAGTATCAACAACCAAAAGGCAAAGTTATAAAAAAAATAAACGTGTTTGATTTGGAATGTTTAGTTAAATGCGAGTAATAGTCAAAGATGAGTAATACTTACCCTGTCATTAACCCTCCCCCAGCCTACTCAGAAAAGATCAATACAGTTCTTTAAAAAAAGTTTGATCTTATATCTCGGAACCGTTTGGTTAAGGACATATATGTTCATGTTCATCCAAACTGTTTGCCCTATTTTTACACGTACCACACGCACACTAAGCCGTGACCTACATTTTAGATACACTCTTTATAGTATAGGGCTTCTTTTATAAAATTGTGTTCCTATAATGCTGGACAGATTTTACTGAAATTCAATTTGTAAATGGAGCAAAGACGTTCTTCTTTTGTCTACGTAATTTATTTTTAAGCATATATGTCTCCGTATTGCGCCTGATTAATTGTATTTGATTAGACATTTGAGAGCATAAAATTTAAATTTAATATCTGTTCTTATTTTTAGCAAATCCTAAAACAGACCCTAAAAATTGTTTTCTAAATTGCTCTCCATATATGTAACAAATTTTGATCATGACATTTACTATATTCTGAGTAAAATGGAAGTTCATCAAATATGCCTTTGTAATTTTGAAGTCGTGTGTATTATAGCACCAGAATATTATACCTAGTCGTTGCCAGTGATATTTTATAGACGGTGGCTGGCGGTGACTAAAATCGCAATGTGATCATAACCATGATCAAGACTTCCCGTAATAAACGCAACGAAAATATCTCCAAAGACTGTAGAGGATGAAGAAGATGGTAACTATAACCCCACTTTGTAACGAATGCCAAATAACAGTTTCACATTTTCTGGGTGTTAATATATTAATATATTATATTTATACTATTATATTAATTTCAAATCCACCTTTGTTAAATTTTCTGTTTACTTATACGGTATTTTCCGACATACAAGTTGTATGTTTGACGTGGAGCATAGTACTAACAACATTAATACACGGTGGTTCAACTAAAGTGGGGCAAACCAAACTTACTCCTTTACGCCTTTTAAATATATGGGTGGCTTAAGGTTTTGCGACGAAGTGATAAATATGTTTTTTATAACCGACCGCAAAATATGCAGTTTTTGGAGAATTTTTTCTCCAGAAAGTAACGTTTTGCCCGTCAAAATCGGAAAACGGGAATCAGGGATCGGTAAAAGCTTTTACCGGTTTCAGGATATTAAGCCTTTGTTTAGATATACAAAAGTAGGTTGGTAACTAGGTCATAACTTATCTGTAGGGTAAAGGAATATTACCCTACATGGCAACCATAACCACCCAACAACCGATAAACTAAACAAATCACGGATGTTATAAATCATAACTGCCTTAGATGTTTTAAAAGCCTCGCTCTACGAACTCGGGTTTCAAAACATCTGCGGCAGTTATGATACTCATAACATTCCTAGATTTGTTAATAGCTATTATATCCTCTTGACTTGTTAAACGGTCATTACTGTCGTCTGAACTGACTCGGTAAATGAGTCTTTACAGGCCAGGTGCCTGTAAAGTGTTACTGTCGTCTGAACTGACCTGTAAAAGAGTGTTTACAGACCAGGTGCCTGTAAAATGCTGCCCTCGCGACTTTACCAGCACCTTGTTTCCTAATAATCACATCCTTCATTAATCACTAATATTAATTTTTAGGATGTTCACCAAGAGGAAATAAAACGTTGTACGCAGCTCGCTTGCAATTAGCCTTTATTGGGGCTCACCTGATTACAGGGCTCGCTCCTACGTCGCTCTCCCTGCAATTTATCCGGCTCGCCCATAAAGGCTAATTTACTAAGTTTGCCACATAAATAACTATTACCTGTCCCTTGTGCCTTTCTTACTATGAAAATGAGTTTCTATTATTATTTGGATAAGTCAAATGATAGATACTAATGTCATATATTTTTTTAGTTTTTAAAAGTGTACTTATTCGCAAGTATGAAAGTATGGACTCGTATTACGCAAAAAAAATGTACGATACAGGACCGGAAAGTGCTTCCAAGCCAACCTGCGGCTCACCTTGGAATCTACGTGGTTCGACTTGCAAAACACTACTTTCCAGTCTTGTAACATAAATTACTATTTCTGAAATCGTCCATATTTTGTCCATTATTGAAACTTTTTGTATCAGGAAAGTAAAATTTACCTGACTCAATGCAGTAAAATCCAAACTTCTATGATAATGATAATATATATTTGACAGAAAAAACTAAATTATGACATAGTTTTATGTAATTTTCGACAGAAATCAAATTATTAACATCACAGTGACTATTCAACATGGAAACAACAGAATAAGAACCCATTCGATTTGATTTTTATGAAGGTATAAAGCTTATTTGTTTTGTAAAGTGTCAATATTGACCTAAAGTTAAGAAGAAACACAGGTGTCTGAAAACTTAGGAAATGTCCGTTACAGGATTTTTACGCTTTCCTGCCTACATGCCCTGTAAAGATGCTTTTTCTGGTCTTTTATTATGTTGTAGAACGCAAAGATACTTCGCGTCCAGGCACGTTTAAATTAATTTATTGAATAAAATGACTCGATGTATTTACCAAATTATAACTTAACAATTAGCTTCAACCAAGACTACACTATACTTGAGTAAGTAATTAATTTGTTTCTTACAGTATGTAAATTAAAAGTTCCTGTCACAATGGTATTTTCATGTATAATCGATTTGTGCTATTTCAGTTTTAAAAAATGCAAAAATCATAATACAACCAGATAATAACAGAAAAAATCAAATCTGTCGAGATATGCCTAAATGTCGGTGGGATGCCATTTGGATATATATTTTTTTATTTTGTAGTATTAATTATCATATATAATGCAACTAGTGGGTTCTTAATTATCAAATAATCATTTCTGTTTACACGAGATATATTGTTTGGCAACAATATATCGAGTGGAAACAGAAATGATTTGATAATCAAGAAGACATGAGTTGCATTCGGATAGATTATATCACGAGCCAATACACAACGTTTGAACAGTTTTTTTTATAAATATTAAAAGTACAGTTAGTGTGATTGCTATGACAATTGTACTGTCAGCAGATAACGCGATGTTTGTGAAGGCATGTAACTATCACTTATTAGTCAGGAAGGTATATGATTATCACAGTTGCTATGTAAATTATCAAAAGTTAGTACATGCGTAACTATGCATTTTGCCGTTTTTCATTGGTTGATGTTTCAAAGAGCGGTATAGCCAATATATAATTAATATAAAGCTGAAATTTTATATTAAGGCTTAAGATTTTAGTTGAATAACTTTTGCTTATAACATTTTCATTAAAGTTTAAATTAAGGGCACTTCTCTCTTTGGCTATGTTAATATATTTTGAATTGCTACGAAAAATAAAAAATAAAAAAGTGTCCCTTCTTATAAACCCAATCCGGAAACATACTTTCTAAAAGTTTTTGCTTCTTATAAAAACCACAGTGCCATACAAAATTTTTAAATTTGATATACGGGGTGCTTAAAAATTAAGAAAATATGAAACCAGGGAAAGAGCGGAGAATTTTTAATTTAAATTTTAAAAGAAAATGTTTGTTTCGGCCACAGGTCATCTTCAGACAACTAAAGTAGTAGTAAAACGAACCTTGTCTAAGTATTGCTATAATTACATAGCTTAAGGGGTTTAGTTATTACGGATGTAAGACAAAGAAAATTCACCAGATGAGATAATAGGTTAGACCTTGAATAGGTTAACGAAGTGACCAAACTATTTAGGCTTCCCCGGCTTAAACGTTGAAAAACGGCTACTCCTAGTTTGGAGTAAAAAAATGTGGAACAATTTAAATAAATTCAAGGGGCTAAGTAAGTACTTACGGGAAACTATAGACAGTATAATACAAAAAACACCTCGTACATATTGAAATGACATTAATTCAAAGGTAGTTGTTTTTTTAAGTAAGCATGTTGTAGCGAATTCTTAAGAAATATATGTCGAAAATCATGTTTGATATGGTTGAACATATCTTGAGCAATAGTTTCGAAATAGTTTTCTAGTTTCCTGAGCAATTTATTTAACATTGATTGTGTCAGACATGAAAACTACTTTACGAACTCGGAACAACTTTGGTCTGATTTAATAAGAAGGCTGCATTAGAAAATCATAGTTTGTTGCAAATTGGCTGCAATGTAGATAACGTCTCAAGTTACAAACTTTATACACCTTGGCTTAGAAACACACAACAAAGGAAATATCAACCTCGGGAAGTAACCAGAGACAAACAATGTTGCAAGCTTCCTGAGACGTTATAAAGCATAATGCCTAATTCAAGTGTGCATGTAATTACAGCATGCGCAAAATATTTTAAAAACAAACCACAAAAACAAAGACAGAACCCAAACTAAACAAAATTAATAATATTAACATTTATAGCGGGGCATATCCTTTAGAAGAGAGTGAAGAGCAGAGCTATTCTAGAAACTTATGAAATGTCCGATATTGTTAAGTGAGGTAGATCAAGAGAGGCCACTACTGAGGAGATAATTCAAAATGTGGCTGGAAGTTCGACCTTGGCATGTCGGAATAGAAGCAATTTAAAACTAAACAGCATAGTGAACTCAATATCATGTAGAATGCAAAACTACAACCTTGCAAAAGCTCATGAGTGCTTCATCTGCAAACCATGCGTTAATAAACATTTGCATCAAGTGCAATAGAGCTGGTGATCTCTGTAATTCCATCTAGCCGACTTGTAGACTTTTGATAGGTAGCTGACAAGATTTTTAGCATAGAAAAAGGTACATAAAGGAACTGTTGAAGGACAAAACTGAAACTTTATGATCAAAGATAAAACTAAAAGAAATAACAATAAGTTTCGGAAAGAGAAATGTAAGTAAAATTGTATATACACTGCTCAAAAAATTTAAGCACCACCTTACAATTTCTAAAAAAAAATATCTTTTAAAATTTAGCTTTGTGTATACTATTAATTTTCCGGTTACTGAAACAACGCTGAACATTTTTAAAGGTGTATTTTACTTATTTTTTAACAATCAAACATTTTAGTATAGGAATAAACACTTAACGGTGGAACCTAAATTAACCACCAATGATAATGTGCAACGAAAAGCTAAAAAAAAAACTTTTACTGTTCTTAATTTTTAATGTAGACTTCAGTAAGGAGAGTTTCCACCTCTACTTCGTACAACAGCTTGACATCGTCGAGTCATGCTTAAAATTAGCGGCCTTATTACCTCTTCTTGATTCAAGTCATTGCAAATTTCAATCAGTCGCTGTCCCAGTTCATGAATGTTGGCAGGTGGTAGATTGAGGGCTCTTATACTTCTGCCGAGAGTGTCCTATAAATGTTCTATGGGATTTAGGTCAGGACTTCTGACTGGCCATTCCATTACCTGAATTCCAACACGATCAAGGTATTCACACACGACGCGGGCAGCGTGGGGCTTGGCGTTATATTGCATAAGCAAAAAATTTTCACCTATATATGGGGCAAATGGAAGAATATATTCTGCCAAAATGTCAGGAATGTTAGTATAGCTGTTCACAGAACCTTAGTTGAATACGTGCAAGTCAGTACGGGCCGTCAAAAATATACCTCCCCATACCATCACCGGGCCACCGCCAAATGGTTTTTTGGGAAGAATATTACATTCGGAGTATCGCTCATTTGGACGTCTAAAAACTCTCACACGTCGATCAGAAGTGTGTAAGCAGAACCTGGATTCATCGGTAAACAAAACCCCGTTCCAAATCCGCCTCTTGCCAATCGACATATTCCCTAGTCAATTTATGCGGTGGTCTGCAATCAATGTTGGGCCTGTAGCTGGGTTTTCAATAATCTTCAGCAAGACGTTTCCTCACAGTTTCGATGCTCACCCTGAAATTATGGATCGTTGCAAGTTGCAACTGGAAACTGCTTGTTGTTATGAAGCCCTCTCTTAACGTTCGTAGCACCAGAAAACGATCTTGTGCAGCAGAAGTCTGCGATGTCTACCTTGCCCTGGACGTCTAGAGTGATTCTCTGTACCGTTGAACAGCTCGAGATATTACGGTATGGAAAATACCAAGCCTGTGTGCAATGGACCTGCAGCTCCAACCTTCATTCGCTAAAAAGGCTGATTTGATCACGACTCAAATTTCTACTTTGCCGATTCATATGCCACAAAAATTTCAAAATTTACAAGACTTTCAAATTTTTCATTTGATCTAGGATTACGTCATTATATTTACAACTTGAAACTTTTACTCTTTAAGCCAAATTTTACTTTATTTACATTTTATACGTTTAAACATCTACAACCTGTCAGAATAAAAACAAAATTCAAAGCATTCTTCGATATTTCAAAGACTCTAATGCGAAATACACAAAAATAGTACACATTTCTAAAATTTTCGAGAAATTGCAGGTGGTGCGTTAATTTCTTGGAGCGGTGTATGATGGATGCATTTTCTCTGGAGTTACAGAAGCTAAACATAGTAATAAGTAGCGCAAATGAATTAACACCGCTACATAAATCCTATGGGACTTCGTTTTTATACCAATATTTCGTAAATTTTAACACCTGCTAAACAGTTGAATAAGAAAAATTGCCTATTGTTTGCATAGTTTTCCAAGTTGTCGAGAATAAATAAAATAATTAAGTATTACTACTACATTGATGTATCACACATTGTTATTGTTGTCAATATAGGAACCTCAAACCTACATAAATAATTAATGCTATTTTGGAAGCGTTTTCACAATGTTAAAGCACTGCAACTTCCGATCACTTTTGGATTAAATCTTGCACTGACAAATATTTCCATTCATCGTCAATGCAACTTGAACGTTAATATATCAAAATACAATAATAGAATAGATTCGTAATTCTGCTTTATAGATAATTATGAAACTGCATTTAGTGAGTCTTAAAAACAAAACAAGGATTTTTTTCATTTAATTATATTAACCACGGCATTGTACGTATTTTTATTTTCGAAAGGTTTGGACCTGTGTGTGGAGATTCGACTAAGGCGAATGGGAAACGTACACCATAAAGAGTAAAATTCTCTGATGTAATTACGGAGGTGTTAGAAGTTAGTGCCATTATCATTTTATTATTCCCTAGAAGGCCATAGAAAAACGTAATGTGAAAGTAATAAATGTCTGCTGTTTCAAAGGCGACGAATTTTCACTTTCTGCATGCGGGGAACAGGAAAATTTCAACCAACGTTTTATTTTCCATTCATATTAAAAATAGGGTTTGTTTGTGTTTCATTTAACGTTGAGCAAAATATCACCCGAGAAAATATTTTTATTGGAAAGGTTTACGATAGCATTGAGCAACTGTTCCCAAAAACTCGTGTGTAGACAATTTTCGACGGCATTTAATATTAAATATATATATAACGGGTGTTCATAAACAGTCGTCATCCCAGTAGGTTTTGACTTCAGAAACGTATGTCTATTAAAATTGAGAACAAATGCGCTATGACAGTACTCAATGACGTTTCATTGTGTTGCACGAATTAATCAAAGACATAACATTTTGTTTTTCAAAGCAACTGGGATGACGACTGTTTATGAACACCCGTTAGTATACAGCAGTCAGTATATTACTTTCACATTACCAATGTGAACTAATGATTAAATTAATTTAGTTGAGAGTGAAATTATATTGTGGTTTTACTGATTTCAGGGATTCTCGTTATTGTTATTGTTACTAGAATGGGTAGATACTGGCAGGAGAGAGTAAAATAGAGTACCTATAAATGTTTATATGAGACTATACATATTGCTATAACCCTGTATGATATTAATTTTCCAGCTTATAACAAATTTCGGTGTTAGATGAATTTATGTAAATTATTTTATAATCATTTTGTTAATTTTATTAATTGATGGTTGTTTTTCTAGTTAACTTTTTTTTATATATATATAATTATCCTATTTGATTTCGTAATAATTTTTTAAATTTTATTAACTTATTGTTGATGTTCTTCTTTTTATATGTAATTATCTGGGGATTTTGCAAGTAATTTTGTTAATTTTATTAATTATGTTTGTTTTGTACTTAACCCATTAATTTTAATTTTGTTTTATACTTTATACTCTGCACACTATATCTATGTATGAGGAAAGTTGTATCGGCAGTGCCGCCTACTTTCAATAAATAATAATAATAATAATAATAATAATAATAATATGCCTTTTTCTATAAATTACTGAATATTGGTGTTATTAAATATTTCTAGCTCTAGCAGATCAATTACTCTTAAATCAGGTAGGTTCTTGCATTATAAAGATTATTATGACATTTGAAAAATAGTTTTGTTCAATGAAAGCTTACTTCAAAAATTCTATGACAGTTCGATAACTGTTAATGTCACATGACTATGAAAGTAGAAATTCAGTCAAAGCATATTTGTTACAATATCTATCATTCAACAAAGATGAAAAATGTAAGTATTTCCTTTTTATAATTACTTCATTTCACTTTATTAATGCTTTACTTTTAGCTCTTTCAACAAATACCTGCCGTTGTCACCTGTCCAAGCAATTCAATCTGCCTCTTCACTGATCCAAGCGTATTCCATCTGCTTACAGAAGTTTTTTTCATCTACGCACTAATCTAATTATAGATGCAATCAACTATCAGTAACTGCAAACGTCCTCCATCGGAAAATGACAGCATACTCGTTACTTCCACCAACCAGCTTGACAAGATCTACTACCAGTAACTGCAATATCTCCTATCCACAACCCAGTAACAAGAATCTCGATGAGGTCCAATTCACAAGACGTCCACTCCAATAAGAAGCTCGACAAAGTAAAAGTACAATACCAGTAAATGAAAAATCTTTTCTCGAATTCACAAGATGTTTACTCTACAAGAAGTTCGATGAGGCCCGCTACTAATAAATGTAATGCCCGTTTTCCAATTCACATAATGTAATTAATTAACAATAAACTCAGTACAGCGCCCAGTTACAGAAAATACTTGTAGATTACAGCAGTTTAACTTATTATTGTACTCCTACGATACACCTGGTTCTCCATAAATCCATAATATAGTTTCATTTAAAACTTACTTCTTTGTCTCGTTAATTTTATACCATGTATACCCTTTTATACACCAACCAGATTAAAAATCACTTTATAAAAGGGTTTTATTTTCAAATTCTAGCTTTTCACAAAATAGGTTTAAATGTTTTTTCTAATCAAAATTTTATTGTTCATAATAATAAATTTTCTCCATAGTGATATATTTCATGCATTTTTTTTAAGTTTAACACTCCTTGATAATATGCTACATTTATTTATACCTGACATATTGAATGATTTCTTCAAATATTATTCGACATTACCTTTCTACCTTAATTCAAGTAATATCTAAATCATATGTTAGAACCTTTCTGTTTCTTAATCTTAATTGTTCGACTGGATTTGAATTCTAATCTGTTAATTTACTAAATACACCATTGAATAATTATGATGTCTTTCTTCTACTTAAATTCATCTTTGTATTTTTTATAATTTAAATTTTTTATCATTCTGTACATAATGTTATACCTAGGATTTAATTTTCACAAACACACTATATGTCTTGATATGCAACCACCACAATATATTAACATCATATGAACACGCATATTAATAAAATCTTTAAATTGCCATTTAATGATAATTCCTCTTAGGTATGTGGTAATGATATTTGAAAATAAACTGGGGGCGGAAGAATTAAAGTCTCAAGCAGATTTGAACATCAATAATACATCTACACCTACCTATTCAGTCAGAGGCAAAACAATCTTGGTGTGATTCTAGATAATAGTTTTAGATATAATGCTTACATCTCGATGTGTTACACAAGCATGCGCCTGTTTAAAATTACTTTTTCTACATAGACGATACATTTCACAACAAATTAAGGCATTTATTTGCAACACTCTAGTTTTAAGTCATTTTAAAGAGATTATCCAAATAAAGCCAGAGCCTACTTGACCATTTTAAAAATATAAATTTCGTCTAAGAAATTACAGAAAATCTTTTTTATTGTTTTCCTCCATAACGGTCGCAGATACGAAAAAACTACAAGAGAACAAAAAGATTCTAAACAAAACATAAAAACTCATTTTGTATTTTAGAATCTACCAGCGGCGCACTGCAAAAAAGTGCAAGGGAAGAAAAGGGGGCACGATTCCTAAACAATATTTCCCTGTAGATTCTCACAACCATTTGGCAAGCCCAATGATGTAAGCCCTACAGCGTAACCTGTATTCCAAATTTGAACTAAATATCTAAAAAGTGCGGTTTCAACACCTTGTAGGTCCAGGCAATGACGACGCAAAAAAGGCAAATAGGGGAAATAATTCATGTAGAAGCCAATTTTGGCACAGTTGTAGGCGAAGGTGTCCTGAACAACATACCAAAAGTACTGATGGCTGGGGGTGGAACTGAGGGAGGGGGTGGTCTTTAAGGGTGTCCTTTCTCAGTTTTCGTCAATAACTCAAAAACTACTGCCTCCAGCCAAAAAATGCTTATGTAATAAATTATTCTTCATAAACTTTTCTACAAAAAAGGTCCTATACATTGTTTCGCTAGGATCGATGGAGATATGGAGGAGGAAAAACGAATTTAAAACAAATCGATTTTTATTGTTACAAATCAAGTTTTCATGATAAATGAACAATGCTCTGACCACATATTGTGACATATTAATATAATTGCAAGACCGCGTCACTTTCATAACCGGGCCAAACAACGAACTGAGCACTGACCTCCCCTTGCGCGACATGGACTGGTCCGACCAGGCATTTAGTTGTTACCTATCGCTATTGACTAGACGCTCGTCCCTTTTTCAGTTTACATTCAACCACCTTGTTGTTCGTAAGTCTTCAAAACATCTGATTTGCACGTGCTTGAGATTCTTCATTTCCAGTGGATTCTGCTTTGTGACTATAACTGAGAAGTGTTTAATTTGTGAGGACGAAGTTGAAAATGATTCGTGTAACGTCGGAAAAAAAGGGATGATTGGATTAGTGAAGGCAAGTGAGTTAAGGAAAGATGGGAAAGCGACAAGTTTCAGGAGTAAGACAAGTGGTGTTGTTCACAATGCTTGCAGGAAAGAATACGTCAGAAGTGACTCAATAAAGAGGTTTTTGAGAGAAACTCTTTCAGCACAACCTTCAACATCAAGCGATGCCGCGGCTTTGCGTTCAGGACAAGTGAAATTCGACTTTAAAACAAAGTGTTTTTTCTGCACAGAAACGTATGACGAAGAGAAAGAAAGAAAAAAACCTTATGCTAAGCGCCGAATAGTTTATAATGTTTGTACAACTACGTTTCACAATTCCATTATCGTTCGTGTGCAAGAAAGGAAGGATGAGTGAGGAAACGACGTGGTAAGACGTATCTGCACTGTTGGGGATCTACACGCAGCAGATTCAATTTATCATGAGGATTGTTACAAAAAATTCTTGATAACCACTGCACCTTCAAAAAGAAAAGCTGGACGTCCTCAAGATGAAAATATTTCAGAAGCAATGGGAGAAATCTACAATTACATTGAAGGGAATGATAATTGCCAATTCTCTATGGACGAGATTTTGAAACAGGTTACGGGAGAACCACCACATGTGAAAACCATCAAAGAGAGAATGAAGGAAAAATATGGGAGCCGAATTGTTTTCAGTACAATTCGCACCAGACAAACTGTCGTCTCCTTTCGTACTTTTGGGGATAACATTTTGAGCGACTCATGGTACACTTCTAGGTGTAACGATGAACAGACAGAACGTGAGAGGATTGTAAGAAAAGCTGCTGAGATTATCTTGGATCCATGCCTTACGACAACAGTGTTTATCCTTCTTCAACTAGCTTCTGCAGTGAAGCTGAACAATTAATACCTCAATCTCTCAGTCGTCATGGACCGTATTGCAAAGAAAAAAACGTCGAACGAGGGGGTGGGGAAAAAGCTGATAACTATAGCTCATGCTCTTATCGCTGCTATTCGCCCTCGATGTTTCATTTCCCCAATTCTGACCAGCATCGCTCTATTCATTGTTACCGCTAATTACCGATACTCTGGTGGTAAGGGGGGGGGGGGGGCGGTAAGACACTCAAAGCTTCAGCTGAAAATAAAATAAATGGGCGCCAGGTAGCAGGTAACCCAGCTCTCTGCTAATCGCACATATAGGCATACGATAAGATGCGCTACCAAACACTTCCTGAAAAAGAGGTACGGCAAGGGAGCATAAATAAAATTCACTGGCCTAAGTAACGATTCAGTATAATAAGCAAATAGTAAATGGGGATCCACAAGTGTTTTACACAACAATTACTACGGAATATTCCACACAATATCTCTATAAGGAGACCATATCACAGTTCAATAAATATCAAGGGTGGCTTGAGGCTAAACTCACCACAGTACAGCCAGTTACATATACAAGGGCATCAACCGAAGTTAGCGGGCGGGCCCAGAATTAATAAAATTTCACACAGTATGTATATAGTGCTAATTAACAGTATTAAAAAAGATTACAAGATTGATATTAAATTTGGCCAAATGCATTACTAAATAAGCACTTAAGAAGAGCTCGGAAACATCGTGGCTCCGGCGTAATGATTAAATTGTAAGGTAAATTTAGTAGGTAGGTTGAATTTAACTGAACACCCTGTATGCAAGGTTCCTCTCGTAATTAAATAATGATCAATTCAGATTAGCATCGTCGCGGACCGACAAGATCTTGCGATGGTACCACGAAGCGATTTCGCGAATAATGCAATGTACTCTGCATTAAAACGGCCGAGGTGAGAGCATTAACAATAATTCCTTGCAAGGCTGGGCGACAAAGGGTAGCCTAATTCAACGGTGTAATAAATAACACTTAAAATCTGAAAGCATAAACCTTCGTGCACTTGGCTTCACAATGCGGATATAATTCCGTTACTCATTATTCCGCACACGGCGGTACAATACAACTCCGATAAAATTTAGCCCGAGTTCGGATACAACAAACCATTCCGATAAAACTATCCCGAATTCTGAAGCACTTTCGCCTAAATGACCTAGTCGGCTATTTACTGTGCAGAAGAACTACCGCTAAAACTGATTTGCTGAAGGCAAAATCAATCATATTCATGCAGGTGAGTTCATAGCTTTAAAAACACACAATATAACAAACGAGAGCCTATCGAGCACCTTGCAGCGTTGCCACGCAAACGGCCCAAGGGGGCACCTGTAGCCCGACAGTTCGAAACGGAGATATTAAACTGACAGACCTTTGGCAGTGGACTTCTCTTCCGCTGCAGATGTTAAAAACAGGGGGGGGCCTAAGGACTACGAGGAGGCCAAACGATCACCAGGTAGCTGAGGGGGCCACAGTCAGCGAAAGTCATCACCAGGCTGGCGGTTACGTGACCACACGGCGACAGCTGCGTTCCCAGCAGGATTAGCTCAGTAGCCTTGCTCCCAACGAGGAAAATTCGACAGGCACGCTACCGTCGAGTAAAGGCTGAAAGGCAAATAGCCATGGAGACACATCGAATAAGTCCAAATGATTCACCTACCCGTTTCAGGTTTCTACGGCTGTTCAACGCCAAAGTGAAAACATGTGCCTTGCTAGAGCGGAATCCCCAAACAATATTCGGGCTGGAATTCGCCAAAAATGCAACTCACAAAGCCCAATTCCGAACTTTCATGGAGTTCACGACACAAAACGGCACAATTCCAAATTAGGATGCCAACGAAAAAGCCTGATTAAGGTACGTCATCAAAACGTAAATTTCGAAGCACCTAGCTCTTGCAGCACAGGATGGCGGAATGTCAAGATGGTTTCCAAAAACTGATAAACCAAAAATCAAATTTTGGGAGAAAGGGTAAATGCAACTCATGCATGAGGTGAAGTCTACACTGCAGGGGCATTTGGACCCATAATATCGACCGAATGGCTTATTTAGCTTGCAAAAACTGTCAGACGATCTGAATGCTCAAAGATAATGCAGGGAAAATCATACCTGAAGAAAGACATAGTGAAAAGTTAATTTTAACGGAGATTGGGGCAAATAATTAGGCGAATAGCTAAAAATGAATTTTGAACCGTAACATCATATACAGGAAATTTGGATCAAAGAACTTGGTTTCCCTTCTTTCGAAGTTGGGATTGAGTGCCTCTTACTACGACGCTCAGCAGGTGGAGCTCGCCACCATCCACCACTCGAACGAGTCTATCCTAATGGAAACATTTTGTCAGTACATCTTCGATAATGCAGACTTCAATGTATCCACTCTCGATGGCTGGAATACCTTCCACAGCATGGGAGGTATCAAATGTGTTACACCAACACATGATTTACTTCCATCCACGAAGGTCGAAAGACTGAAATCTGCTCCCTCCCAGGAAGAAGTGGGCCAGCTGGCAGTTCTGGAGCTGCAAGCCTTTGAGGGTAGAGGAACCAACGCATTGCAGCAAATTACCGTCGAACACTTGAGCGTACTGAAGCCCATCCCCACTGACATATTCACACCCACTCTTCAAGATATCCTATGGATGAGTGGTAAGTGGCTGCAGCAGGTGGGAACCACTCCAGAGGTGCCAACCATTCCAGAATGGAAGGGTTTCATGCAATTGGCAGTTGATGTCATTAACAAAGAAAAAACTTCAGTAACCTTTCTTCCATTCATCAATTCACTACCTAACGAGTACAGCACTGTACACACAGCTTTACAATATGCTTTCAAAAATAGTCAGGAGATAGACGCCACAGTTTGTTTCGTAACATTCGACCAGCCTTTATAACTAAAAGCTAGAAAACTTACGTTTGGAACCATTGTTGTGAGACTTGGTGGTTTTCACACCCTAATGTCATTCATGAGGTGCATTGGTCATATAATGGGTGGATCTGGACTGAAAGATGTACTATGGCAAGTCTTCGCTGCTAATTCAGTTGACAAGATGTTAAGAGGGCACGCCTATAGCCGCGCTGTTCGAGGACATTTTCTCGTTCAGCTTGTTTTAGGACGCATTGTTCTAGAAGGAGCCAATGTCTCAGAAGAAGAGAAGATGGAGATTTTGACTATGTTGACAACGATGAAGAAACTTACTCCAGACAAAGTTGAAGAGAATGCTTCCTTGGTGTCAACTTTGAAGAAATTCCAGAATCATCTGGACTCCCTGAAAGAGAACGGGCCTACCGCTGCTTTGTGGGTGCAGTACTTCAATATGGTTACTCTGATAAAGAAGTTCATTGACTCTGAGAGTCGTGGTGATTGGGACGGCCACTTAGCGTGTGTACAGCAGATGATCCCATTATTTCATGCAAGTGGGCACTTCCAGTACGCAAAATGTGCCCATCTCTACGCCCAAGATATCATAAAAATGCAAAATAGCCATCCGCAGGCTTACAAGGAGTTTGCAGAAAAAGGGCACTTCACCATTAATCGCACAGGTACACCTTGGGCAGGAGTTTGGTCGGATATGGTCATAGAGCAAACTCTTATGCGCTCCATGAAAAGTTCAGGTGGCGTGACTAGAGGGAGAGGAATTACTGATTCTGTACTCGCCAAGTGGGTTTGTGGAGCACCGGGATGCACCACCATATGCACGTCATTGGAGGAGTTCGCTGGAGTGTTTTTTGCAAGTGGTGAGCAGCACGTTGATTTCCGGGTATTACGGCAAAAGAGAGATTCACTAGATCTAGTTAAGGTTGACGAATGGTTCAATGACCATCACCCCTCTCCAAAGCTGAATTCGCTGATGTCGCTGTCAACGGGCATCCTGGGAAACTCCAAAGTAAACTGCCACCAAGCCCTGGATATTGGAACCGAAACCATGCGAAGCTTCATTGGCAGCAAATTCGGTGACATGAAGCACTCTAAGAAGAATGTGGTTTTGTCACTGGCCAGTATGAGCAGTACCATTAAAATCAATGGCGAGACAGTTACTATTAACCCTTTGACAATTTTCCAAAGAACTGTCATAGCAAAAAAGAGCGACGAAGATGTAGCAGAGCTTTTGACATATGAATTAACTCCATTCCCCCTGGCTCTCTTCAGCGAGGGCGGAATGCGAAAAGGAAAGAAGTCATCCCTCTACGATATTTTGACAGTAGAGGACAACGGAGCTCTCGATCGCACCAATTTCGTAGACGGTGGTTTTCTTCTCCACCGCATGAAGTGGAAAGCGTCCTCCACCATTCCTTCAGTTTGTTATCAGTACATTGCCTATGTTCAGAAACATTACGGTGAAAATTGTACGGTGGTTTTTGATGGTTACGGTGATGTCAACAGTACAAAACGAGCCGAGCAGAAGCGAAGAGGGCTGACAAAAACTTCGGTTGACATCAACTTCAATGAAAGCACGACCACAACAATTCAACAAGAGCATTTTCGTGCTAATGAAAGGAAAAAAACAAGACTTATCTATCTGCTGACTGAAAAAATGGCAGTAGCAGGGATTTCAACAACTGTTGCTACAGGGGATGCTGATGCCACTATTGTGAGGTGAGGGTTGGATAAAGCGGTTGTACATCGAACTGTAGCAGTAGTTGGGGAGGATGTGGACTTGATAGTTCTCCTCATTGGATTGGCACCACCATCTATCAACATGTATTTCGTGAAACCAGGCCGTGGGAAGGTGGAGCCAAATTGTTTTCGGTGCGACAACTTCAACAGCTTCCATTCGCCAAGACGATCCTCCTTCTCCATAGCTTCTCCGGATGCGACACTACCTCGGCGATACATGGAAAGAGCAAAGTGGGAATCGCCAAGCTCTGCACAACAAATCCTGGCCTCACCCATGACATCTCAGCAATATTCACAGATCCCTCATCATCACCTCAGGATATTGATCAGGCTGGAGAGAAGCTTTTTCTGCCTGTATACCAAGCGCCTGCACATCAAGAAAACCTGAACAAACATCGGTACTCGGCATTTTTGAAAGCGTCAACGAAGCCCAATTCAGACATGGCCACTCTTCCTCCCACTAGAGGAGCTTCAAAGCAACACTCGCTCAGAGTATATCTACAGGTAACTCCACTTACATATAGTTGATAATTCATAATTACAAATATCAATTTGTGCTAAATATTTACGTTGGTCTGCTTACTTTCTTACAGATACAACAGTGGGTTGGCAAACCCCTACCACCCTCTCAATGGGGTTGGGCCAGGGGAGAAGGTGAGATCCTTATCCCAGTTACCACGAACGACCCTGTGGCTGCCGACTCCGTTTTGAACAAGATCTTTTGCAGATGCACGACTGGGGATGGGGTGCACTGCGGTTGCCGCAAAGCGTTCCCTGCTCTGGTGCCTGCGGCGTCTGCCTCGGCGCATGTACGAACGGAGCTCCCAATGATGTCAATTTAGATTTCGCCGAAAATTAATGTTTAAGATACTTCTTCGGAAAAAAATTTCATTTTTAACAATAAACATTTCAATTTTTACGATAAACACCGATTTATTAAAAATTGTCGTCTTCTCCCCTCCATATCTCCTTAAGTATTGATCCTAGCGACACAATGTATAGGACCTTTTATGTAGAGAATTTTATGAAGAAGAATTTTTTTGCTGGATGCAGCAGTTTTCGAGTTATTAGCGAAAAATGAGAAAATACACCCTTAAAGACCTCCCCCCTCCCTTAGCTCTACCCCCAGCCATCAGTACTTTTGGTATGTTGTTCAAGACACCTTCACCTACAACTGTGCCAAAATTGGCTTCTACATGAATTATTTCCCCTATTTTTCCTTCGTTGCCTGGACTAAACGAAGCGTTTGTGGACCTATGTTTATATGAATTTCTAGTCATAAAATAAGCCAAAGAATTAACCTCCTGCCTTATGTTCAAGATATTTAAAAACACCCTGTTTATTTATGTAATATTCCTGTCATTGTGGAAACGAATAAAATTATTATTATTAAGCGGTTGCGACAAAAATTGAACATTAGAGAAAATGGTTATACCTGAAAGTAATACTTCGGCAGATCAACTCATTTTCTGTTCTGTTCTGAAATTATAGAAAATAAGAACTAAACATTCAATCAAAGAAGATGTTTCATGTGACCATCTCCGATATCACTATATAACCTAACTCTTCTTGTGATAGTATGAGAAGGATTGCTAAACGTCCATGCAGTATTATCTATCTTCAATATGGGTTACTATTCTTCGGCGAAGGTTTGTATCACAAGGATGAGTTACTAAAATATTTATTTTAAGATGTGCCCACAAAAACAAATCGTATGGAGTCGAATTGCACCATCTTCTAGTCCATATTATAATTCCGTTACCAAAAATTCCCTAACAAAGTTATAGTTTGGATTCGTGACTCCATTTGTAGATTAAATGCCAATCTAACAGCGATATCTTTCCGCATTCATTATTTCCAAAAGTACAAAGCCCTGCTAAAAAATTCTCACTGGATAAACGACATAAATTGAATTTGTTGTTAAATTTAAAGAATATGGGTCCCATAATGGGTCTATTGTTGAAGGATGCCCAAACTTCAGTTATCTGTAGATATATGTGTGACCCAATAAAGTAATACGATTTTTTGAGCTCCTTATTCGGATATTCTGTGAATTGATATATTCAGAGAGGTGGAAACAATAACCACAAGTAAAAGAAAATCAAGCACCGCATCGTGATTATCAAGGCTGTTAAAAACTATTGATAGGACTCCTATCATTGGGGCAGATCAATTCGTACGATTTTATTGAAAGCTTTTCAACAGTAAGGCTACAGAGAAACCTTGTTTAAAGATAGGTTGGCCAGTACTGTAAGAAAAACTAACCTGCTGGTGCAAATGTCCAATTGATGTGCGCGGCTGTCTTTGATTATTGCTCTTACAATTTGTTCTTCATTCCGTACTCTTCGTTTACCACCATGTATCCTACAAGCTACGCTTTCTATTTTGCTATGTTCACGATGTGAAGAAGTGCTTTACTACGTGCCGTAGTTAACTGCTATGTTAGAACAATTTCCCGACACTAGAAATTCCCATATTTTTAGCCTAAAAACCTAGCATTTTCAAATTTAAAGTCAGGCATTTAACTATACCAAACCTTGACTCTGCTTGATACTTTCTTCCGCTCGCCGAAATATTCACGCTTTGTTATCTTATGCGAGGCGCTGCAGTTTAGTTTATTGGATTCTCAGAATTTCTTTTTGTTTTGACACATTTAAAGCTTCCCCTCGAGTTTCCTGCTAATCGGTTAATTAAAGTTTGGTCATTCTAGGATTTTCCCGAGCGTTTGGAGTGACGCAATCTATTCCCATATGCTTTTGTGCTTTATTGTCGTCTTCTCAGAATTTCTTGTTGTTCATAAAGGCTCGGTGCTTCCCCGAGTTCGTGAGAATTGCTGGCTCAGAAATGACGTTAGCCTGTTGGAATTTTCAGAACAGCCTCTGGTTCTTCGCTTAAGGTAAACAAGAAAGGAGTAAAGTTACGCGCTTGCGTCGACCGCAGTGGAGTTCTGAAATCGCGGCTTAAGCCACTAATTAACGCCCGTCCCTGAGTTAAAAAGCACGTGTGTCAAGTTCGCCCCCCCCCTGCGGCCTCGCTTTATGCGGCCTCGTTTTATGCGGCCGTGAGGTGGCTTTGTGAAGAAATTATATTCCCGCTTCCGCTTTCCGAATTATCTGTGTGCTTTCGCTAATTTTCGGTGCCCTTGTGTGCTTTCGTTAATTTTTGGTGCTTTCTGAATAACTTACCGGAGTGCCTTTTGGAGGAATAGAACAACCTTTGGTGATCGTTGTGTTGTGAACATTAGCTGTTGGAGGATGCAAGTAACGCAAGTAAGATCGTGGTGATCAAAGATTCCTTTACAGGAAGGTTAAGAGACCTTCATTTTCGCATTAGCGGATTTATCTACCGGATTCTTAAGTAAGTCAACTCGATCTTATTACGACCTCATGTTGCATCTCGCAAGTTTAGTTATTTCTTACTTAAAGTGTCGTTGCGACGTCTCTTTACCTTTGGGGGATTATAATTCATCTTGACAACCACGGCTGTGGCAAATTTCATCGATGCCTTGTTCCCGCAACCTTCCAACACCTTGTGGTCTTCCAGTCGTTTTTTTCTTCAGGCATTTTGGGCAGTTTGTTTGGGATAAGCGATCACCTACAATGTCGCACGTAAAATACAGTCAGCTGATATCCTTCAGGTAACCTGTTTATGCATTGTAGTTTTACTGTGTACAGCGCACAGTGAACGGAACATTTCGTCAAAAGTGTTGAACAATCCGGCGTAATATTGCACTTATTGTTAGAACCTTTGTAATTGCTGTTTTGCAGAATTTAATGAATTGCTGTCATATTTTTTTGTTACTATTTAATGTAACGTTGTGGCAGTTTCGTTTCTGATCCACATTATGTATTTTTAGTCAATTTTACTGTTTGTAACTAAGTTAACATGTTACGCAATTTAATCTAACCTTCACTAACCCATGCCGGCGTTGTTACTTTCATTTACCTTTTTTTTATCATTTACCTATTTTATTATTTTAATAGAGTCCATTGTAAGGATTTATGCTTTTCATTTGTGGTTTATCATATTTGCATGCGTTATGTGTAAACTTTTCAGTTGTAAAAGGAGTTTAGCAGCTGCATCAATGAGTTATTTTTTAAAGGTAAGTCAGTGTTGTACGTGGATCGTCGACCTAACTCTACCAAGTTAGAAGTAGCAAAGTGAATCATTTACTTCCACATTCAGAGTGCTTTCACCTCTGTTGTTGATGTTGTTTTCCCTATCCAGACCGGAATGTGGTGGCGCATCAATTTGAACATCTGTTACCTCTCGTACCGGAGTACAGCCCTAACTCAAAGGTCGTAAAGAACCTGCCCATCTCCACTGCAGTTTTAGCCGGAACAAACCTTCTTGTTACCGCCATCGTAACAGAGCTAGGGCCTTGTATTTTAGGTATACTTCTCTATTATGTCGTATCGTGTTTGTGCGGTAACAACCTCATCAGGAATTTTTTTCAGAAAATATTCGAATGCGTCTCGAGTGGCGTAAACTCATTCATCGTCCATTTTTTATACCGTTTCTAAAATACATTTCTAGTATGCACCGTTTTTCATGATCAGTGAATACCAAGACCTAAAATAATATACAAAATAAAAGCCTTTGTCTAACAAGAGGTTTGGAATAAATTGAGCTCACCTAATGTGATTTGTAGTAATTAAAGTGACTTACTTTTTGATTAACTATCCGGCACCAGTGTGCTCTGTCTGCTCTGGGATCTTCTATCCAGGAAAGCGGGTCAAAAACTGCGCTAAGGAACATCCTCCATAAGTAACTAAACAGCGTTAACTTTAATTTTCTGAAGCAATACTACCTTCGCAGTAAATGTTTATTTTTCAACAATTTCAAAAAATATATTTCCGCCGATAGCATTCGAACTCGTTATCTACGGTTCGACAGGTCGGTGACATGCAATATACCATGCCATGCTGTAGAAGGAGAAGCACGAATGTCTAACGTCTATTATATATAGACGAAATGCAATTTGATAAAGACATATGTACAAAGAAACGCCACAGATTCCGTCCAAAACCGTTTTAGTTCATTACAATAGTATTCTACACACAGTGGAGCAAAAATCGTCCGTTGTCGTTCCCGAGCGCGTTTACATCCATCCGGCGGGACTCCTTCACTAAACTGCATTTTCCGGATTTCTCTTAACGTCAAAGCGGGCACTTTTATGAAACCATTGCTATAATTTAATTTCGTTGCGGATGACTGAGCTGTTGCGGCAAACATTGCAAATTAGTAAAAATGGTCGAACACGAAAGTGATACTTCGGCATATCGTTCCAAAGTGAAATGCACAACAAGCCTACTTAACTGAAATTTTGCATGTACGTGTCTTTTTAGTTTTCAAGTATGTAATTTATATTCACTTATAATACCATGAGTAGTCAAAGTTATGTCGACCATTTTTGCGGTGGTGTCATGAATGTCCATTGCGCTTTGGTACGATTAGGACGAGTGCGACAGCACGAGTCCTAATCCCAAGCGCAATGGACATGAGTGGTGATACCACCGCAAAAATAATCTACTTAACTTTGACTAAGAATGGTATTCGAGGGACTATTTAATGAACCAAACTACTTTTTCAAATTAGTTTTCAGTAAATCTAGCAAAAAACTACGCTATTTCTATAGTAACAGAACACTAATATTGACTTTTTCTAATAAAAATCGCATTTGTTAAAAATAGTCACTTGAATACCTTCTAGGAAGATATATCCACTTATATTTTTTTGATCGGTCAAGAAACGTCAGAATTCTGGATTTTCATTGGTCACTTTTTGACAGATGACAGGTGAATTGAATAGTCATATTTATTCCTTCTCACGCCTGTTATATTTGATAATTGGCGTATCAGTATATAAACGTGTATTAGTAAGATATAGAAACGTTTTCAAACACTTCGAAGTAAAAAATACAATAAATATTGTCGCACTGAAAAGGGGACAGTTTTGTTATATATAAGCGAATTTTGGAAGTCAGCTTTGGGAATTTGATAAGGATTTTATACAGAACTCCATTGTGTATATAATGATAACTGTAATCGAATACGCTTATAGAAAAATTGAAGGTCTCTCAAAGGAAAAGGAGATTGCTGGATAACACAACATTATAAATATATAACGCCCATGAGAAATCTATCAGTAGTCATAGCCCTACTTACAGATAACGTTCGCCTTGTTTGGATGTAGTTGGCGGTTTCGGGTATTGATAAAAGTTGATTTATTTATGCACATGCGGCAGTGGCTCCTGGAAATTGGTTGCTGCGAATTCGAAACCTGCAATAAATATGGCGTGCTTTGTAAATTAAGCGGTTATGTGCCAGGTGCTATTTATTTTCTATAACTATTTATTATGAGTTTATTCAGGTAACTTACATTCACGTTGTAATTTAAATAGAGGAATTTGCAGGTGTATACTGGAACATATATTTTTAATGAAGAACGAAACGTAATTAATTGTAAACTACTCTTTCACTATAAAAATCTGAGCATTAAGTTTCTGTTGTTGCTTATTATTTCTGATCGAGTAGTGTAAATATGTTCTGTCTGTATTTTGATACAGATTTAAAATTTACGTTTGACTGGAAATTAGAACTTGACATATTTAAATAATTCCTATTAATTGTTTGTTACAGTGGTATTATTTAATAAATTTTTAAAAAATGAAAAAATATGACTATTGTAAGTCATGTTTCTTCGTTAGAAGATTTTGCAGCTAATGTTGTTGTTAATATCAAACTTTACTAATGGTTGTAAGTGAAATCATTAGTTGTGTCATAACATATTAGTTAGTTTTCATTAAAAATAATTTTAAAGCAACGTTTCGCTATTTAATATAGCTTCTTCATACTTAATACAATTTGTTTATAACAATTAAAAATTTTTGGGACAAACACTGTTACAAGGCACAATCCTTTAAAGGTCAATCACCACATACGTCAATTTTAAAAAAATCATGATTACTATACTTTCTTTTACGAAGAAAAAAGTAAAATTGCTAGACTCAATATGTTCAACACGTTTACTAAGATTGTTTATGATTAGTGACGAAATCTACAGGGACCTTTATATCTACAACCTAATTATATCTTGGGCCTTTGCTTGGTAGACAAATGCGCACCAGATACCAGGGTGAGGTTTAAGGTGTATCTAACGAATAGTTTCACTATCACCGTTAATGCAAATATCTTCGTTCCTAAAACAGTAGATTGTTTTTCATAATAAGTATACATATAGTGCCTGACGACACGACTAATCTGGGAAGGTCTGAACGTACCGCATGTGCACAATGTAGATATGTGTCTACATATAGGGTAGGGCGAAGATTTAACTACCATTCCGGCTAACCACGCTAATTATCTTCCGAGATTTCTTCGGATCTTCACGTTTCAGGGTTTATAAATGACAAAAACAGGTTTTCTTCATTTCGTCTGTCTGTCTGTCTGTCCGCCTATTATCCGTCTGTCTGTTAGCGGTTTAGCTAAAAAAACTATTTGCTGGATGAAGACGTTATTTTGTATGCCGATTATATGCCTGTCTTGCTCGAAACTGAATATATTTTCGGTCAAACATTTACTGTGAACTTGAAAATGGAGTGCCAACGATATTAAACATTTATTAAATACTGTAGTTACAATTGAACAACCGTACACAAAAAGAGACATACCACAATGCCAACGCTGTCAAAAATACGGACACAAAAAAGCTATTGCTACAGGAACCCAAGGTGTGTAAAATATTCCTAACTGAAAATTGCACTTACGTAAAACAGAAAGGTGGTTGTACGTTGCAAATGCGAGGGAAATAACCCAGCTAGCTACAGAGCGTGCTCCTTAAGAAAGTAACTTCAACAAAAACTGTATATAACGCTACGAGAAAAAATATCCATTCAGCAAACCACTCAAACAGATTCTCAGTTGAGAATGCAAGTAAGATACATTCAACCAAAGTAATAAAGTAAAATCTACCAGCAACAGGACGTTAGAATTAC
The DNA here is from genome assembly GCA_940337035.1 of Agriotes lineatus. Taxonomy (NCBI): domain Eukaryota; kingdom Metazoa; phylum Arthropoda; class Insecta; order Coleoptera; family Elateridae; genus Agriotes; species Agriotes lineatus. The sequence goes on along the minus strand of OW679194.1, from coordinate 57,542,891 downwards.
ACATTTAGAGCAATTAGTAATCAAATTAACTGAAAGGCTAGACCATATGCTACACATTATCACTTCTCTTTCAGCAAAAACTCCATAATGGCTAGCTCATTTAGAATCGGTGTATGGAATACTAACGGCTTGGCTCAAAAGAAAAGAACTTAAAATATTCTTAGCTATGAACAATATAGACATAATGCTTATTTTAGAGCTGCTCTGTATGACACCAAACGCACAGACGGAACAGGTCATGGCAGTACTACACTAATAATTAAAACATTACGTAAACAAAAACTATGCAGTAGACTATATTCAGGCTACTAGTGTTACAGTTGAGGACTGATTAGGACCAATTACAGTTGCAGCTAGATACTGCCCACTCAAGGATACACTATCATCAGTTCTTTAACACCCTTGGCTACAGATTCATTGCTGATGGGGATTATAATGCCAATCACCCGTGGTGGGGCTCAAGGGCTCATGTTACAACCCCAAAAGGTCGACTACCATGTTTAACAATGCAAGAAAACCATCTCGTTCCGTTAGCGACTAGAGAGCCAACTTATTCCTATCGATCGAAGAAAGGTACACTATGTAATAGACTTTTGTGTGATTATAGAAATAGTCCCGAACATAAGTATACAGTCATGCTTGGAAATGGCATCCGACCATTCTCTGTGATCGCTGCAATATCTTCACAAATTCTACAAAGACAGAGACTACTTTTACTTCACAACAACAAAACAGTGAGATGCCTTCAGAAACGAACTGGCCTAAACAAGCAAATATAAACAGTGGCATGAAAGGCAACACCAGCAGACGAAGTATCCCAAAGAACAGCAAACTGCTGAAGAAACGTCAAGGCAAAAATTAGTGAAAAAAGAAAACTAATATAACAACTCGATCACCACGCGACAGTTCCAAATTAAATAAATGCATTAAAGAGCTACACGAAGAAAAGAATGAAGCTATCCAAAAATATCTGCAAGGGCTAACGGCGACGGAGATGACCGAATACTCATTATGGAAGGCAACAACTACAGGGGCATATTCGACCAATTAGACTGGAGGACAATAGTTGAGCTAGATTTAATAAAGGGAAAGCAGCGTTTTCCAAACATCTAAAACCGGTTTTCCAGCTTTTTCTAAGAGAGGTTCCGTAAGAAGATCAGGAGACACTAAACCACCTGGAATCACCAGACCAACTTCAACTACCACTAAAGAAATTCGAGGTAAAAGAGAACATCATACACCATGACTTTAATCCTTTATATAATAAAGGGGAACGATCCAGACGTGTGTGTCCGTCACGAAAATTGCAGACGCGATGTCCCTGGTTGAGCGAATACGGGTTACGGTAGCGGAGCCCCGAGGGCCCCCTTGGAGGGGTGGAGCCCGAGGGCCCCTTGGAGAGGGGCGGAGCCCCGAGGTCCCCCTTGGAGAGGGGCGGAGTCCCGAACCCCTTAGAGAGGGGCGAAGCCCCGAAGGTTCCTTGGAGAGGGGCGAAGCGCCAAGGGCCCCCTTGAAGAGGAGCGCAGCCCCGAAGGTCCCCTTGGAGAGCGGTAAAGACACGAGGGCCTCCTTGGAGAGAGGGGGAGCCCCGAGGCCCTCTTTGTGAGAGGCGGAGCTTCGAGGGCCCGTTGGAGAGGGTCGGAGCCCCGAGGGCTCCCTTGGTGAGGGGCAGAGCCCCGGGTGCCCCCTTGGAGAAAAGCAGAGCCCCGAGGAACCCTTAGAGAGGGGCGGATCTCCCAGGGCTTCCTTAGAGAGAGGCGGAGTTTTGAGGGCCCCCTTGGAGAGGTGCGCAGCCCCGAGGGCCCCCTTGGAGAGGGGCAGAGCCCCGATAGCCCCCTTCTTTGGTCAGGTGGACGGCAGGGGCGTGGGACGTGTTATAAAAATTTATGAGATTTTTTGTAAAAAAAGATAAGAGGCCGAAAAGTGTCACTTTCCGGACTCAAATTAATGACGTAAAGTCATATTTTCCGGACAGTATGAAATAAAAATTAGTAACAATTTACTTGCAATGGAATATGAGGTACCTACCTATTAGGAATTGTTTTTAAATCGAATATTGCGGTGAAGTGACGCCCTGCGATGTAAATAACAGTGGTTTTATAGATTTTTTCTCAACTGGCATACGTCACAATGACAGGGATAGTGCACTGACAGATCGCTCATTTAGTGACTAAAACTAGTAATTTTTTTGTTAAAGGTTGGTGCAGCCATGTTGCCAGATTGTGGTAGACCATTCCAAAGGTCACTTTATAGGCTCAGTGTCATGGCCTGGAACAATATAGACCGCCTTGGTTCTAGCCATCACATGACAGGTTTTTGAAAAGTTATTATTAAAAAGAATCAACCCGGTGCTTCAACAACGACAATTAATTCCGAAACACCAATTTGGGTTCAGAGAGGGACACTAAGCGACCGAACAAGTACGCAAAGTTGTAAGCAAAATTAATGAAGCCTTCGGAAATACAAATTTTATACAGCCGTTTGTCTAGATGTGACGCAGGCCTTTGACAAGGTCTGGAACACGGGCTTACTTGTCAAGCTTAAGGAAAGTTTACTTCACAACATATTTCGCATACTAAAATCTTATATAAGTGACAGGCAGTTTGTCAGATATCAGAATGAGCTCACAGAACTACAACATCACTTCGGGTGTTCCACAAGGAAGCGTGTTGGGCCCATTGCTTTATATCGTGTGTTCCAAAAAAAAAAAACTCATTTAGGGTAGGCGTTGGAAAGAAAGATAGAAAATTTAATCATGTCTTAACTTAAGTCTGTAGCTAAATGTCAGATTGCAATTTGTTTATGAACACATCTGTCACTGTGACAGGTAAAGGTTTACACTGCATTAAGTTTAATTGTATCCAACAAAAAGGAAAATAAGATCGCATGTACACAACAACGAGTGTAATAATCATAACGGTTAATAAAAATTGTTTTTTTAAATGTTTTGTATATTTTTAGGAAAATCATTCAAGGGGACTATGTGTCTGGACATTTTCAAATTGTACGAATGTACGGATTATTTGCGTATTTTTCTAAATTACGACCTCGTGTGTATATATTTTGTTTATATTTTTCCGCTTAAATTTAAATGTATTGGGTTTCATGCAGGCATTGGCTTCAGACCGTTACACAGCTGTGTTCTTGCTACGGTCTGTTGCTGCGCACGTGTGCTTTTTATCGCCTCGCAACGTGTTTACTAGCATAAATTTAAAACGCTAGTCTGTAAGTGCGAGAGAGTGAGAATGAATGGTTTACCACGGTTTTCGTCTGTCTGGGCGCGAGTTGCTACAGCCTCTTCCCGTTTTTCTGGGCTGCGTAGGGTGTTTTTGTGTTTGTCAGTTGGGGTTGGTCACGGATCTGGTTGGTTACTCCGAGGAGTCTTAGAATGTGGCTTCTCGCCGCCTCTGCGGCTTTAGTCGTGGGGGCGGCATTTTACGAAGTGTGTTCTGAGACTTGAAGCGGGTGAGTTGCAGCGTTTTTGGTGCTCCGTCGTTTTGCCAAGCGCTTCTACGTTTTTCGTCGAATGGACCGTCGGCTAATATGACCACGTCTGTGTATGTGGGATCAAAATTGAGAGCGTACCCCTGGTGAACTTTTACGTGCGAACCTTGTCGTTCTGGTCGCATCGTTGATTCTGTTTAGGAAACTGTGGGACTTCATTATCAACGCCTACGTTGAGAGCTTGTTGGAGTTTTTCGCCCCTTTTCGCAGTCTTGGGACACCACCGGTCTTCAAGCTGGACTGGTTTCGACCGCCTCAAGTGAAGTTAAGTGAAGGCATTGTACTAATGTCTGTAATCATATTTGTGCACTAATTAACGGGTGTTACACCCCTTTTCATTATGCAGTGCGAGTAAATTCTCAGTGTACAGTGACATATGCTGGCGCATCTCATTTGAGTACTACTTAATGTCTGTATTCATATTTGTACACTAACGGACGTTTGTTTACCTTATTTGTGTACCGTACGTGTCTGAAGAACAAGAGACCTATATGTTACACCTTACCACTGGTGTTTATTTGGGTTGCATGCTGAGTTTAAGTTTAAGCAGTCTGTCGTGTCGTCGCCCAATTGGCGACTGGCGTATGATTGGTGTAAAGCCGATCCTGGACGAATTTGTGACCATCAAGGTAGGTTCGAACGATCCAGCTGCCGGTTTCGGGAAGTCGTAAAGCTGCACGCATACTCTACCTCGGTTGGATTTCGGGGTTCTGCCAAACGTGGGGCCAAATTCCGAATACCGTGTCGCCCTATTTTTTTGTAACACTTGTCCCTACGGCGTCCCCTTCGTAGCACCACGTCCATCTTCCGTATTAACCCGTGGTTATTAGTCTGTTCTTGAGAATTCCATGGCAAGTGGTGACGTTTCGCGGACGTGACAAGTTTGGTGGCACTCTCGTACCTCGAGGTGTCGTAAAAACAGTTTTATACCGTAACAGATGTAATTTAGTTCTCTCTGACTTGGTAATTCATTTATATCAATGGGTGTATTTCAAGTTACGGCAAACTTCAAATTGATCATGGCATGCTGCAAATGAGTTTTTTTTTTTGGAACACACGATATATTATTCACTTCAGACCTCCTTACACCAAATTACACAATGGTCGGAACCTTTGCAGACGATACAACAATTATCGCAACACACAACAACCCGGGAATAGCATCTAGCATACTACACTATCACCTCAACAAAGTCCAAGCCTGGCTTCAAAGGTGGCGGCTACAATTATAAACGAACAAAAGTCTATCCAGGTAACATTTACTATAAGAAAAGAAACATGTCCACCAGTTATGCAACAGGCTATTACCACAAGAAAACTGTGCCAAATATGTTGAAATGCGTCTTGGCCGCAAGCTAACATCGAAAACGCATATATAAAACAAGAGGAAATAACTCGGTTATAAACGTAGTGAAGTATGGTGGTTAATAGAAAGAACATCTTAACTAACTCCGAAAAATAAAGTGTTAATATATAAAGCAGTGCTAAAGCCAGTGTCTACCAGCAACAATGAAATTCTCGAAAGATTTCAATATAAAGCGTTCAGAACAATAATTGATACTGCGTGGTTTATTACAAATAACATGATAAGAAGTGACCTAAAAATGATAACTGTAAAAGAAGTTCTAAACCGTAGTGAAAAGTACAACAGACTTAAAGAGCATCCAAATAGACTTGCGAAAAGATTTTTTATTGACCATTTTAATACACGCAGACTTGAAAGATTTAAACCGTTTGATCTAGGAAATAGATTTGCGTAACCCACAACTAATTAACTATTTAATTATTATAATTATGTATTCTTAAATAACGCAAATTTAATTTGAGATGGTAGTGTAGAAAAGCTTGTATGACCCACTGTGGGGTCTACAGGATACTTAGTTCTGTGTTTGTTTAGTTTGCTATATGATTGTTTTATTGACATTTTACTACAGATTGTAAATAATCTAGGAGAATAACAAAGAAATACTAAAATTCCCCCTACACGAATTTTGAATACTTTTGGCTTTGTGGGCCGGTACAGATTCTTGCATAACGCAATAATTTCTATTTGATGAACAGCTGACAATGCAATTTCAATCAAAACTTCTTGAAGGTAGTATTATGGATTTATTGACGTCCTTTGCAATGAAAAGCCATGTACCTTCAATACAGCTCCCCAAGCCATTAGGCATGGAACATTCCAGAACCGCTAAACACATGTATTAGCTTTATAATATCAGCTATCGGTATCTACTGCACATATGCGATTATTTTGAGAATTAAAGGATTCTTCTAATAAAGAGTTTTTCATCTGAACACACAATCTGTTTGGATAAGTCTGTTAAGGAGTGATTTGTATTTTTGCAATCTTGCCAACTTTTAGTGTTCTATTAATCCGTGGATTCGTATTTTATTGAAACGTTTTTAAGCTTGAAATATATTTTAATAATTAGATGCACCGAATTACTACCATTTTGAGATTCTTATCAAGCTTTCTGGTAGATACTGCAGAATTCCTTCTGTTACGTTTTCGCATTATTTTAATCTTTCGAGAAGTTCTCTTTAAACCAGTTTTCTTATTGATGATTATACTTTCAGTATTTTTGTACAGTTACGGCCAAATAAAACCGGGCAGTACTTTACTCTAGTGTGAATTGGTATTAAATCACCTAAGAAACATAAAAATTAAAAATCACATATTAAGAATTCAAATTGTTAAGGTACTGTCAAGTAAAAGCCTGATTTTCAAAAATTTATGAAAATAACATAGAATGTCAAAATGGTGGTCGTCTTTATTTGGCCGTAACCGTACATACTATGTATCCAGCCAAAGATAAATCCCTAGATCAAATGAAGATATTATCAGTATACAGTAAAAATAACTACATATATTAGCAAAACTATTTGGAAAAAATGGGTGCTACGCAAATTATACGTAAATTAGTTCAATTTTCAAGACTATAATCTATCACCGATTTTTGTAATAAAAACCAGAATTATAGGCAACATTGTATGTGTCCATAAACATATGATGAACATCGATCTGTCCTTCACTTTTTTTGAGGTTATTTATCGTATAAACGCTTTTTGACAGTTTTGTAGTAGTTCACTAACAACAAGCAGCAATTCTTTCCAGGGTTAAGAAAAGTGTAATTTTATGCATTAATATGCCATGCAAGACAAGATATTGCTCACAGTTTCGGTAATTGTTGCTGAATTTATTGAACTATTTCGAGAGAGGGTAGGCATTTACTTCCTTTCTCTTGTGTGCAGGAGGTATGACAAGTCAACCTATTATTTATGATCGTTTGTACAATTGTTTGTCTATTGCGGCGAGCGGCTGAGACTTTAGGAGTTAGTATGTCTACTGTTAAAAGGGCGAAGACTCGTAGAAGTAACCAACTAGTTTTATCTAGTCCTGGTACCTACAAAGTGATCCCGCAATAAATCGAAAACTGCAGACCTACCAGATTCTTCTAAACTGGTCATCAGAAAAACTATATATGTATAAGATGCACAGAGAAGGTATGGCGTATGATGTTTATTTAAATTATGAGCTTCAGGAGCAACATATTGTAATATAGGCAGAAGCATTTTAAACATTGTTCTACATGACGTTGGTTTAAAATTTCTCAAAGACGAGTACTTTCAGCGTACCACCACAACCAACAGCCTAACAACTTGACCACCTACGCTGCACACCAACATCTAAAGATTTCTACAAATGAACTTGAAATGAACTTCGAAAAGCAGCTGGACCGGATAGCATACCATCTGAGCTATTCAGTTTTTACCCTAGCATGGCACATTTACTGCATCCACATAAATAGACTATTTCGAACACCAGAGGAATACCTACAGAGTGGAAGAACGGTCTCATTATCAGACTGCTAGAGAAAGTTAATCTGGATGAGTGTCAAAATTGACAAAAGATCGCTCTTCTTAACCATCGAACTCACCCTTCGCAATGAGCAAGCATATTTCAGCCCCCATCCCATAGCTTAGTACGGTTATAGCAATTTATATTCTAAGATAGCAATACATCTTAACAGCTCATCGAATACTTCCTTTTCTGTTGGGTTCCACCCCTGTACGTGCCAGTAACCAATACTCATGTACTGTTTTCACAGCTTCCATCTACTTAAACAATTTCTATCCCTGTTCCTACGTATTATTAATGTGATTCTAATATAATAATAATTATAATAAAATAAAATTTAATAAATATTATTGAAAAATACTTTTTGCTTAATTTCAATTAAGATCTAAAATAAAGCTACCTAACCTCAGAAAATCATCTTGTATGTCAGCTCTATAAACGTCAGATAATTGTCAAACTATGAATGCTGATTTGACTAGACATTTTTTAATCTTATACCACACAGACAGCCTTGATGACCAGCGCTCTTCTTTTGTCGGATGGATAGTAGATATTGTACGTTGAATCAGCTTTAAATTAGCTCACGATGCACTTTCAAACTTTCTAGAGTTTGTTCGATTTTTCAAAATCTTTTTTCTTGTAAAAACGGATCCTTAATTAACGTTCGTTTACCTTTGCTGGCGACACTGCGATTGAAATTTGATTTGACGGCTAAAAGAAACAAATGCTATACTACAATCACACATGATTGATTTTGTTTATTGTATTTAAAATTACACGACGCCAAACTAAGGAGACGTTATTCTAGGATACTCTGTTTATTGAAAATATTACAATTTGTAAATTTGCCCCCAATTTCCAGAAAATACATAAAACTGATTAAGTTTACAATATTGTAGTTGAAGCCATTAATACAACAATAAAAGTTTCTCGTAGTACGTATTGTTCACTTACACCCTGTCCAATATGGATTTATGTATAAGGCTATATTGTGTTTCGCTTCAGTATTCTATTGTTGAACTTTAAAGGTATTTGAGCTTCAGTTAGATGCCGGGATTGATATTTACGGATACAATAACACCTGTTTCCATATTTTGCACCAATTTTGCATGGCGATATTTGATTTTGTTTTCGTTTTCCGGCTAAGGAGCTACAGAGTTGATGGAAATTCTGTTTTATTATCTTTGATGTAACACGTAAACATCAGATTTATTTTAATTATTAAACTCAGCCCGTAGGACAAGGAACATCGAGTTACGTGAAAATAAGTTAATTTTTCTCATTGATTGCGGGTGTTTTTTACAGTAAAAAATCTATGCAGAATTACATACATGGTATTTCGCCATAGTAAGCAATAATTTAGATAATCAAAGCTACCACCAAAAAGGATTCTGAAGGAACTGGCTTAAGTAAAATACAGGAAATGCCTGGGACAAAGACGAACTATCAACCATTAATCAACCATTAGAGGATATTTATAATTCGTATCGACAGCCAGCATTTGATATCAAAGGCTTATTGGATATGTATTTAATAAATGTACATCTACTGTTTGCCTAGTGTAATATTTTCTCTTGAAATGTAGCAAACTACAATATTGTTGGTAACAAATCTCTTCCATATTTTGGGTGCTAAACCAAACTTATCATAATATAATAATCTATAGACACTTAGTACGGATTTGAAGGACATTACTTTCTACTGAACGCCCAACAGAAGGTCTGCTTGATGTTACAACTTCCCATAGATCACTAGATTGTGAAGTTTGTTTACTGCCCACTGGTGAACACCATGTAGTTTGTTCTGTTTGAATGCTGTGCAATATCATCTGTAATTTCACTGGATGTGCAGGTGTCGGTAGCGGGTCAGTTGTACGAACAGGAAAAACAACTGTCACTGAGAATTTCAGCCAAGACTATAAAAGTTCATACTAGCTAGTAACCAGCTAAATTTATGAATGACGGTGTTGAACGGTATAGGTGTATTATAAAAAAACTGTAAAAGGCTTTAATGTGACATTAAATAATTTTAAAAGTCAAATTAAGTTAGGAGTAAAAATATTTTCAAGTTTCTAATAAATTAAATACATTTTCAAATGAAAAAATGTATCCCGCTGGGGTTTGAACTTGCCGCATCTGCAGAGCGATCGTATCTGCATCGATAAAGCCAACTACGCTACCAAGCCTCTTCGAAATAAGTCTGGCGCGGGCCGCAGAAGGGTGTTATTGTTGAAACGTTTTTACTCTTTTGGGACATTATCCTGTATCGGTTGAGTCTTATTTTCAAAAATTTAAAGCCTGACCTATGTGAAAGTTATTACTTTCTTCTATTTCAAAATGAACACAAAAGTAAACAAAATTTTATTTTTTAAGGTGCTCACCCTGTATATATTTGTATGAAATTGTACCGCTTTCATACGAGGTAGATATATAATATGTATGCAAAATATCGTCCCCCGACAAATAGTTTTGAGCTATACTGCCAACAGGCAGACAGACACACAGACACACAGACAAACAGACAGACGGAATTAAGAAAACCTGTTTTTCTTCATTTAATGACCCTGAAACATGAAGATCTGAAGAATTCTCGGAAGGTGATTTTTTCGCGATTACAATACTTCCTTCGTCTTTCAGAGGAGGGAAGTAAAAATCCAAAACTATTTTTGTCTTCTAATTTCTTATACTACAAGAAGCCAGTTTAAAGAGCACAAACAGTTAAATTTACCGCTACGGCTATTGCAGTGTAGAATGAAACTAAGGCCAGTGGCATTTTGGAAACAAGAGATTGTGTGCCGATTACAAATTGTAATGAATCCAAGAAAAAATCGTAAATAATTTTCATTAAAATATAGTTAATCGAAGCACACCTTTTCCTTTTCAGAGTGGAACGTGAATTTAGGTACCTACGATTGCACGTGCATAGGGGGTGCAGTAAAGATATCTCTGACCTGTACAAAATGTTTGCCGCGGTTACCAGGAGGTTAAAAGATCCTCTTTTATGCGATCCAACCAAGAGGGCTGTAAGCTGACAGAATAGATTCGGCACAATGCGGTAGTGGAGGTTTTTCCGTATTTGTTGCTTTCTAATGGGCAAATGGCTTTAAAAGCAGCTGCAGTAATAATTTTGTAAGTTCACGATGAAAGTATTAATTAAAACCACTGGACTGTTATTCCTACGATTACTTGAAGAATAACTTGAAGTTAGTTTTAAAGGCAACTTGAAACTGAATTGAAGAATCACAACCCAGAATGTAAATTATCATTATTATTATTATATAGGTAGTTTACACACATTTTGGCCATAGCAGGCATCTTCCTCTAAATCCCTTCCACGCAAAGCTTCGTTTACGTTGTCCCTCCAATTTCTTCTAGGCCGACCTCTTTTTCTTTTCTCAGATGGTATCCATGTCAGTATTCTTTTTGGCCATCTTAATTCTACCAGTCTATTAACATGGGCAAACATACCAGCCGTCGTTTTTGCACCACGTCCATGATGTCCTTTTCAGCCTGTATATCCTCCCTTATTCTTTCGTTGCGTACCCTGTCTAATCTTGTGTTACGGCAACTCCGTCTCAAAACGTCCATTTCGGTTGCTAGCAATTTACTTCTATTTTTTCTATTTACGTCCCATACTTCTGCTCCATATGTGACCACAATCGCAGTGTAAATATTCTTTCTAGTGGTTTCACGTATGTTCCTATCGTTTAGTTTTAAACCAGCTACTTTATAGGCTTCCTTGAATTTTCTTACCATGTAGCTTAGGCCGTCGCAATCTTCTGCTATTACTATCTGGCCCTCGGCGTAGGATAGAGTGTACAGTATATCGTCTTTCACTTTGATACCCATATTTTTACACTTCTTTGCCATCCTTTTAGGATGCTGTCCAAATATATTTAAAAAAAGTGGGGGAAATACAATGTGCTTGTCTAAGGCCTTTAGTTATTGTGATTCCATTTGATAGTTCCGTGCCCATTTTTATTTTCGCAGTATTTACTTTGTAGAGATTACATGTAAAGTTAACTAGCGTTGGACTTATTCTTGTTTTTTCCTTTTGTTTCCATAGTTTTTTGATCGGAACGCTGTCATATGCTTTTCCTAAATCTATTAGAGCAATATGTGTCTCTCTTTCTCTTTGCACCCGCTTTTCGAATAATATTTTCAGCTTGAAGATGTTACCTATTGTAGATCTTCCGTCTGTTTGTCTACTATTTCCATTTAAATCATGTTTTTCAGTAATTTGTAATAGCATCTACCTATTGTACAGTTTACTACGATTTTCCTATAATTGTTAGGATCATATTAGGCACACTTCTTGTAAACATTCTTTAGGCATCGGTTCACCATTTATACCCCTTTCAAATAAAGCTCTTAGCATAATTTTCAATTTGTTGGAGGCAATTTTATTAGTTCTGGGTAAATACCGCCTGGGCCAGGTGATTTTCTTAATTTAATTGTTTTAATTAATTCATCAACTTGTAACTGGCTTAATGGTATTCGCTGCTGGAAATTTACTTCATACCGTTTACAGGTAAATTCCAGTTTTTTCTCTTGCAATATATTTTGAAAGTAATCTCTCCATTGTTGTGTGGTGATGTTATGCATGTATATTTTATTATTGCTGTTAGCTTTTTAGCATTTTTATAACACTCCACGCTTCTGAACTTTGTGCTCCACCAATAAATTGATTAATGTACTCGCACCCTTTGTGCCGCGATATACTCTTTTTGCATATAGTTTCCTGCTTTATTTCTTTACTGAGCCCTTTGTATTCTTCTTTACTTTTATTACTTTTATCAAGCAAATATCGTAAATATGATTGTTTCTTTTTCTTTATTTTTTCTTCTAGATTTTCGTCCCACCAGTACAGTGTCTTGATTTCCTTGTAATTACCTAGTGCTTCATTTACTGCTTCTTTAACACATTTTTTAATATGTTTATACTCCGCTTCAGTAGTTCTACTTTTTATATTAACTTCTTCAACTTTTTTCTGGTAAAGAAATACAGTATTGTCACCTTGAAAACTGTCAAGGTTGTACTTTGGTTCTCTGATTTTTTCGTCGTTTATATCTTCCTCTTCCTTTCCATTTCTGGATATATTGTAGGGAATATATATTTTTGCTTCTAAAAAGTGATGATCACTTCCATAATCCGCTCATCGTTTTACTCTTATGTCTTTCATTTTCATAACCGAATCTTGTTTAATTATTAAATAATCAATTATTGACTTTTATATCCTATTGTGCGTTGATACCAAGTGTACTCGTGTATACCTTTATGAGCTAAGAAGGGGTTCATTATTTTTAGTTCGTTCTGCTCACAGATGTCTATTAACCTTTCACCATTATTGTTTAGAGCAACTTCTCCATGTCTTCCTACTACAACATCATTTCTCCTCTTACCAATTCTGCCGTTGAACTCGCCTGCTAGAATGATTTCATGATTATTGGGTACCTACTAGTTCAATTATTTCTCGAAGTATCTCCTCAAATTCATCTTTCGATGCTTTGGAGGCATCATCGTACAGTGCATACATCCCATCGATTGTTACAACTTGGCCTCTCACTCGCAAACTAATCTTAATTATGCATTCACTTATAACTTTCCATGATTTGATTTATCGTTTATATTGTTTGTTTATAACTATAGATACGCCTGCTTTAGCCCGTTCACTTTTATTAATTCCACTGTAAAAATGTATAAAGTGTTCACTTATATTTAGTTTTCGATAGTATTGCTATATCTATTTTCCTTTCTTGTAATTCTGTAAGAATCTCCTACTGTTTACTTCTTATGCCTTGAATATTCCATACTCCTATAATAATTGTCCATTTATCTCGCAATTTCCTTTTTCTAATTTGACCGTCCATGTTCCGAGGAAAAATACTGGGGTTTTTAGTAGATTCTGAATATTCAAATTTTAGGTGCACAACCCCCAACCTGGAGGACCAGGGTTATTTATTCGGGGCTTCGTTTCCTTAGCATTTGACGTTCCCACGTCTCTCTACAAGGTAGCATTAATTTTTTAACGAGGTTTATTCCTCTACGCTAGGGTCCGTGGTGTCGTTACACACCAAAGTAAACTTTGGTTTACCCCTGCGGAGGGTAATACAAAAGATTCATTAAATCAATAGCACTTGCAAATGATGCCCGCAACAAAGGCATTCTTTAAATATCATGCTTGGGAATGACACAGTTGGGCTATTTATTAACATAATTCACTTAACGCATCGTTCATTGAAGAGGCCTCTCGAGACGTGGCGCATTCATACATGAAATAAGATTTTTGTTTAATAAAGAAGCCAAGGTGAGATAAATTACACCTGTATACTATTCTGATAATAATTAGTGAAATATGGAGTATGAATCCGGAAATAGGAATTATATTCCATAAAATGCAGGATACTAATTCTATTGTCAGTTCCGCCTCCCTGTGCCAGTTTCGTAGAACCTGCAAATATTTTTACTTCCTTTTACAATAAAGGAAGTATTGGATTCACCCCAAAAATTCCAAATTGAGTTTTCAACAGATCTTCCCTTTTAGAGTCCCCTGAACGCAAAAAACATATTTTTTTCATTGGTCTGTCTGTGTGTCTGTGTGTGTGTCTGCCGGTGAACAGAATATCTCAAAAACGAAAAGAGGTATGGCGTTGAAACTTCATATATAAGTTTTATGTACTACGTAGATGCGACAGCAAGATTTTTAAAAAAATCGTATAACCGGAAGTAGGTGTTTACTCTTGTGGTTTTTCCGTTTTTTCGATTTTTTCAAACTTTACATTTTTATTACATTTTAAATGTGGATTAATGTGAGATTGGTGATTTTCCAGTTGAATACTTCTAAAATAGGTTTCTTTTGTTTATTTCTATTTTTTTATTAACTCCTATTTTAAATAGAACACCCGGTATATTATTACATTTTTGAATTCAGCTTAAAATTTTAGAGAAAATCGTACGACACTCATTAATGACCAATAGAAAAATTAGTTCACGAGCCGTAACCAAGACAATAAAAAAATTTCTTGGAAATTTTTTGTAGGTAGACCAACTTAACTGTGAGGGTTTGTGGCGTTACGATTTTCTTACCGATTCTGCATTCGAGCATTAATTCATATCTGGAAATTATTTTCGTGCATTCCAACAACGTCCTAATTTGCCCTCGCGTCCCGCTCGGGCAAATTAATACCACGTTGTTGGACCGCACTCAAAAAAATTTCCGGAAAGAGTTAATGCTCTTATGAGATTATATGTGAAAATTTGTCTCTTCAACTAACGCTCTATTTTGTATCATTTTTGTAAAATTTGTAATTTTTTAAAATTTTTGACAAATGCTTAAAAATTAAAAATCAATTTTTTGTCTAATTATAAGATCACTGTAAAAGGAAGTTGTGTGAGTGTATCACACCGGATTTTTTGTATATGTTACGGTTAAAGTGTTTACTTGGATAGTTTAGAGGCTAGCTGGATTGTATACAAACTATCCAAATGTCTGGCTATTTTGATGGAAAATCATATTTCTACTAAAATAGCTATGAATATAGGCTGGTTTGATACTTTCCAGCTAGTTTACACACTATACAAGATCTATCACCAAAGTACAATCTAGAAGAAGAGTACACAAATTAACCGGTGATTTTGGCTAGTTTAGAAACTATCCACAGGATTTGGATAAAGTGTGAACTTAATATTCGTAGTAATACATAATAACTAACTCGTTGGTTAGTAACTAACCTATTCCATTTGGTTAATTTATGTAAAATTACATAAGATGATTCGATTCTCTGAAATCATAAGTATTTACTACATAATAATTATTCTCGTTATTACTGTTGGGTTCAGTTTCGCATATTCTCTTTATACGTTGCAAAAGTTCACTATAATCACTGTCTTTCATTAATTTTAAATTCTGCGACTTTTGCTCGTAAACTTCCAAAAGTAGGTTTTCAAATTGTTGCTGTTGATTCATTTTTAATAACCATATACCTATCCTTAAAGAAATTTCACAAGACACGCCAGTAAACAATAACAACACACAGCACTTGCCATAAACATAACCTCACTTTTCTAATAAATTACCCAAATTGAATTGGTTAGTTTACATAATAACCAACTACTAATATTAAGTTCACACTTTATCCAAATACTGTGGATAGTTTGTAAACGGTTAATTTGTGTACTTTTCTTGTGGTTAGTACTTTGGCGATAAATCTTGTATAGTTGGTAAACATGTAAACTAGCTGGATAGTATACAAACCAGCCAATATGCATAGCTATTTTAGTAGAAATATGATTTTCCATCAAAATAGCCAGACATTTGGATAGTTTGTATCTATCCAGCTAGCCTATAAACTAGCCAAGTAAACACTTTAACCGTAACATATATATTATCATACATGTCTTTGATGGGACAAAAGCGCTGCTTTTGTGACGTGTTTTTGGCCTCAAAATGTATTATTTCAGTATGTCGTCGCTAGATGACAAACAGTACTTAACAGTACACAAATGAATTCGTTACTAAGACGAGGAGAAATAACAGTCAGAGAATAACTTTCCCGGCCTAGATTGGTAAAGACGTAAAGTAACGTAGTGTAAAGTAATTTATTAATGTTGGGTTTACTGCAATCGGAGATATAATAGTACTCGTATGTCCAGCACCTAGGAAAAGTGAACTTTCCAACCAACTGTATTTGCTTTGTTTTGGGAGCAATTTCTACAGTCGGCTTCAGTGCCACATTATACTTTAGTGACCACAGGTTTTAAGGCCAGAAGTGAAGAATATTTTTAATAGATTTTTATTATATTCTAGAGTAAATTTTAAAATTGAATCCTAGCATAAATATATCTGTGTTTTACTCAACATTTGTTTGATTATTATACACTACTTGTCTCCCTCCTCTTTTATTTAAGCCATGTCCGTTTCCTGTTAGCGACACCTGTAGAGTTGATGGTGTCTTGGTTGATGTAGCTGATGAGATTCAGCTCTGCTTCAATCCCTTTGAAGGTCGCCCAACCCTTCTCTTCCCCGGTGATGTATGATCTTTTGTTATTCTTGGTAAATGATCAATGGTCATTCAATCAATATGAATGTTTCCTTACTTTCTTCTGGTTATTATAACTTTTCTAATGTTTTGATGTTTGCACTGTTGGTGTATTTCATCACTTGTCTCTTACATTTTTCTCGACATTTGTCCTTGTCGTTCTCATTTCTACTGTCTCTAGCTTTCGCCTTATTCCACTTATATCAGCTCGTGCTTCTACTAAATAAATCAGTACTGGCCTTATACCTCTTGTTCTTATTTGCTATCTATCTGTTCCTCTGCACCAAGTCCCTTACACATCCGGAGGCCACAGCGCCTTTATTTTGTTTGGTGTTGTACGTTCTTATGTATTGTAATGGTATGGCTCCACGTTGCGGCGCCTTTCTGAATTGGTATGATAACTTGTATTAATAAAGGGTTTACTTCAAATGTTAAATAATTAAATAAGGGCAACTCACCACAATGCTCAGGGTACTTTTCTTGTGTTAAACTTTGCCTGTCAGTATTTTAGGCTTATTAAAATCAAATCTACTTATTACTTTTCAAATAAAATGGTTAATTGCCCCTTTCTATATTTTATTGAACTGCAATAATAATGTAGGCTAACTCCAGCAAAACACAAAACTCCTTCTCTCAGGTGGGTTCAGATCTGAGCTTTTGAAGTTATGTTTAGAAAATTTGATTCAAAGTAGCTCACATGCGCGATTCTAGTAGAGCGGTCTATGAGCTCCAATTATTCATAACCTTACAACTTGATACAGAACGTCGTTGGTGAAACAGCGTTTATTTGAATATTTAACAGTGCAAATTCTGCAAGGAAACGTCAGGTAAGTTGGCGCAAAAGTCCCGCCTAGCAACAACTAATTCGATTATGTTTCAGGGATGACGTCAAACGACGCTCGCAATGGATTTGTCTTACTTTCTGTGCTGACTTGGGATTCTTGCAAAAACCGCATTTTCTAATGACGCCATGCAAATTATTCAAAGTGGGACAGTATTGGATGCTTGGAAACACGTTGAGTCTCTTCTACAAAGTCTAATCTTGGAGTTTACCAGCTTTCCGGAACCCAAACACTCAAATAAATTGTCAAATTCTACCTTGTGATTTCTAGCCGAACTTCTCTTCGAAGCTGGTCGCAGGGTGACGCTGATGATTTTATACCCTTGGAGTCGCTTCCTTGGCAGTAAATCTTGTTCAGGATGCTCGTGCAGACCCCTCTGTCCTGTTGTAGTAGAGACCCCTGGCTTCTGCCTCTCAACTGGGTTGGTATCGACGTTCGGAAACTCCAGGTGTCGGACCTCAGCTCACAGCCGAAGACTGTTTGGAAAATTTTATAATTTTATTTCGGAGAACTTGCTGCAAACAGTACCACAGCTGCCTGAATACTTTTTTATTATATTAAAACATGAATTTTAAGGGAGCACAATTTTTTCCCAAGATTGTTAATTTACAGCAATTGTTATCTCTACTGACATAAGAGAATCGCGTGCTAGGTTACAACGATCTCATATTGTTTATCAAAAATTTGTTTTAATTATTAATTTACATAAACGGAATAAAAATTTTCTAAAATCTAAAAATTGCTTCTTATTCGTCACACACAACGTTTTTAAATCACTGCTCTGCTATAACACTTATTTTTAAAATGCACTGGAGTTGAGTTCCATTTTACACACGTCACTGTTTGTTCTTCAATTCAGTTGTCCTCGTTCTGTATTGCTTTTTGCAATTTCTATTTTATCCTGCTTCGATTTAATTTACCTTTCAGCTTGCTTGCTTTCACTGGCCCTTACTTTTATTAATAACTCTACGCTCATTCTGTATGCAAATAACCAACCTTTTGTGTTATTTAATTTCATTTGGTCTGGCTTTAAATATGCTCAAACCATATTACTTATATTATAAATCTTTCTTTGACTCAAAACTCAAATTCAATCCATCTGAAATCTTCCTTGCTTATGCTTGCCTTTATCCATCTAATTAATGCTTCTTGCATCTCATTACCAATGCATTTAATAACTTCAACTAGTTTAAATTGCAATTAAATAAAATATTTCAACTCTGTGCTTTAATTGACTTTGTTCAATATTTCTCACTGCATACAGAGCCAAATTGTGAGCTTAAAACCATTTTAGTATATCTCTCGATACCAATATATTTAAATTCATTAGTCTGCTGTTTGCTCTTGTATCTCTGACTTACATCGTAGTGGTACTTGAGATATTGTCAAACATTTGCCGTTTTCCTTGAACACATCTAGTTTTAGCGTTTTTGATGTTATCACAAACTAATATACAGGGTTCGGCAATAGAATCTGACGGATTTCAACGGGCTGTTGCGAATTTAAGGTAAGAGTTATTGGAATGAAACTAATGAATAAATAACGTATAAATAATGCAATTTATTAACAATCAATTACTTTTTGAATATTATGTCAAATAAATGTGATCCGCGGCGTACAGCCAATTGTTCTAATCTTTTACGAAAGTTATCCATTACACGCTGTAATAAATTTTGATCTCGATTAATTTCTTCGATTTCTTGACTTATTTGATTTTTTAATTCTTGAATGGTGTGTGGCCTGGATCGAAACACTTTGTCTTTGAGTTTTCCCCATAGAAAATAATCTGGCGCCGTTACATCTGGAGGCCAAGGGATATCGCCAAATCGTGAAATTAAATGATTGTGGAAAACGTTCCTCAAAAGATTTAATGTTTCTCGGGCCGTATGGGCAGTTGCTCCGTCCTGTTGAAACCAAGTATCATTAATGTTGATACCTGATCCCCTTAATTCCGGAAACACGCGGAAATTCACTGGTCAGTTGTCCATGGTAACTAAAACTACATGCATGGAGGTATACATTTCTGCAACTGTCCGATTCCTACTTCATTGGTTATATAAACCAGCAAGCCTCCTAATCCGTCAGATTCTATTGCCGAACCCTGTAGTAAGCCGTTTTCATTATCGACAATCAAACAGCAAAAATCCATACTGCAAAGAGCTGATTAAAACACGTAAAATGATCAGACAGTGATGGCTTAGGTCTCATATAATATGGAAATTATGCTCAAACGATTAGATATAGAATTTAAAAAATTGGGACTACAAGTAAGATTAGGAAAGACAATTTTTGGTTGTAAATTGTGAAGAAAAGTTTGAAGTTTTGTTAGATGATAACACTCAGGTAAAACAAGTGAACATGTTGAAGTATTTAGAAGTAGTTAGTGGTGGATAAAGATGGAATAGGAAAGCAGAAACTAAAGCAAACGATACAAACCTTACGAAAGATAACAGAAGCATTCAGTTACATTTAGTGGGAAAAAATATTAGTATTAGAAACAATTATATTATATAAACGTGCCTACCTGTGTACGTTCTTGTCTGCGTATACCAGGATTTTGTCGTCACCTATTGGGCTCACCATTCCCTTCATAATACAACGATAAGCATATGACTTTTTAAGTATTCCTAGACGAGTGGCTACAGTGACTAACCAGCAGTCAGATTTCCCTTGAAAGCCCAAGTTCGAATCCTACCGAATTGACGGTTTGTTTCTCTTCGGTTGTTTGTTTTGACTATTTCAGTATTATTAGCAACATTAAAATATTTTTACCCAATTTGCACAAAATTTTTAACACCCTTTAATCGTTATTCGATCTAGCAGAGGTTGTTTTTTGCGTTACCTACACTATTAAATACGTTATAAACGTTTTCTTTCATTGCTTTAAATACCATTTAATTTGAAATATGCAAAACTAAATATTTCGAGTAAGATCTTTTCATTTTCATTAACGAAGTAAATCAGGAACTGCTAGTCATAGCCAAATTCGACAAACGAGGGAGCTACTCAAAATTTCTTCTAACAATATTTAGTAAGATGTACTACACCATTCATATCTATACAGGTTAACTGAGAAATTAAACGAATAAACCTTAATTCCGTAGGTAGCATTTTTTCTCGCCCTCAAATTTACTTTTTCTTTGTAATAAAGTATGTTTATGTTCGCAACTAAATGAAGAATACTACAATAAAAGGAAATGTAAGACCAACAAAAATCCCGCGTAATAAAGATGAATTCGTATGGGAAAGAACAATTACATAAACCCACACAGAATTTCTTTTCGTGTGGCCAGTTAGAAATATAGTTTTTGTAGACGAACTGATGACGTTTTTTGCACATGCCAGCAGCTTCGCTACGTAAAATTTCGAGCAGCTTTTAATTCGAATTAAATAGAGCATCTAAATTCTACAAAAACCGAACTGTTATAAGTAATAAAAGGCAAAACGAAGTGAGACAAGTACTATTAACACAGGAAGTCGGTAATTACGGCCTGTCAGTGTTGCCATCGAAACACAACTTGTCATCAGAAAAACTCCCTAGCACGTCGGCAACTGCTGCAGCTAACGTCTAATTAATCAGTCAGCAGCACGGACAGAAATTAAAAATTCCTTTTATTTTAGATGTCATTCAAACAGTGGCCTAGAAATTAGTCTGTTATGCTTTTATAATACGCTCTCGAATTTCAACAAAAATACCTCCTAATTCGACGAAATATTTGTGAGCTCTCGCAAAACTACAAACAAAGTTTTAATATTTCCCAAGCGTCTAATTTTCTAACTTTGCCCTGAAGGTTCGTACGTGAGTTGGTTGTTTCTCGCCTCTATCTAAATGATGTTTTCGAGATGAGGCGCAGCTTTGACATATTTTAACACTTCTAGGGCTGCTCTGAGCTACGAAAATATTAACTTTAACCCTAAATCAAATCATAACGTATGGATCGGAATACAAGCATTCAAGTGCGAGGAAACCATTAGGTCAGGTGTACAGTTTCCCAGAGATCTCAGAAACGCACGCCACTGTATTTACATATTACAGGCAGCTTCCCTACTTCTTCATATTACAATAATACCATTTACATTCAGACAGTTCCATCTCCCGCAGAAAGAAGACAAATATTTGTATAATGGAGTAGTTTTGAGACCGTCTTCCTTCTGCACATTGGAACATCCTATTACCATAATGACGGAGCCGTTGTTGTCTTATTTGCTTAAACAAGTAAAATGAATGAGGCAAAATCGCATGCAAGCAAATACTTGCAGAATTTCTTTAATTAAAAATCGAATCAGTGCATGTCTATCTTGTTAGCGCTCGAAATTCGCATGCTATATTAACTTAATAAAACTAAAACAAAAACCTACAATTTTTCCTACGTATTGCATTTTTCTGGTAAAAGCATTCAGAGCTGAGAAGTAACACTTGTTATAATTATATTTCTTACAGCATAGCAAAAATGTTCAAAGTCGGTGTTAATCAAATTAAAATGCGAATCGTTTTATATCATCTTTCATTGTACTCGACTGTATTAAATTTTCAACAGAAAAACGTGTGTCAACAACGCCGCATACTGTAAATCACAATATTATTTTATCTAGCATGGCAGTGCGTATGGACGCCATACATGCCTGTTACCTATAACCTTGCCAATTTTACGAATTTTATATTGCTTATATTTTGAATAACACTCTGCAAAATGCAAAATGCTTCTCAGGTTTCAGTTATATTTATATGTGTAGAATATCGTAGTTCACTTTTTGTATGACCGATTAGATACACTCTATATGATTTAACCAATCAATAAAACATACATTTTGAGATTTATTAATAGTTTGTTATTATTCTTTAAAAACCCAAGCAAAAAGAAAAAAGTTTCAGATGATTTATGATTAGTGAAAAAACCTGATTAAATTTATTAATTAGCTTGCTAGTTATAATAGATACTATGCGTAGACACCTGGACAGGTAACATGTAATTACCTGTGGCCCAGAACGGGCCTATTACCACTACTAACGATATAACAGAGAAAGAATGAATATACCATTATCGGCAGTTATGATGTAATGACGAGAAGCAAGAAGAAAGTGAACAATTGTAAAATTGAAATGGCGAAAAACATGTTTTTCAATTTCTCCTGTCTATCTATGTGTCTACCTCGCGTCTGGCTGTTTGCCTGTCAGTATATCTGTCTCTTCGTCTATTGGCGGTATACCTCAAAAACTATTTGTTGGTAGAAAAGTATTTTGTATACGGATTAGATACCTCCGGAGAAAATATATACAGAGTAAGCACCTTAAAAATAACATTTGCCATTTTTATTTTAACTCAGGAATCAATAAAACTAGTAATTTGCACATAAGTCAGGCCTTTACTTTTGAATAAAATGCGACCCAACATATGCTGGGTGAACATTGTAAAAAGGAGATAAAAAAGTATCGCTGCGAACTGCAACCAGGGCAACGGTTTAGCGATTATCGAGCAGTGTATTCAACGCAAGAAACAGAAATGTGCAACAATGGCCGTGTACTGCAGTATTGCAGCTTGCGTGAAAGTTTCGTGCAAAGCCCTTTGCCGATTTTTTCCTCTTTCCCAGCACTTCATTTGCCGCCTTGAACATTTCACCTTCTACCATTTTTATCTACGTTTTCATCAGTACCTACATTACGCAGTATAGCTATGAGTCTGTTCTGATAATAACCTCATCTTTTCTTTTTGTAAAAGAAACGTTTTCAGCTTCTCTGTTTCTTGCTTGCAATTGTTTATATCTGTATTTTTATTGCATACAATGTGACAACTTCTACACTAGGTGATTTATAATTACTGAACCAATGTGAAATGGTAGAGTCCTCATGCCAAAGAAAGACAAAAAGTCTATATGACCATACATACTGTTGCTTGTTACAAAAGGGAAATAATTGTTTCCAATTATGAATAATATGGCATATTAAGTGCAGCAATAGATGTATATTAAATGTTAAAATTACTTTATTATTAGAACAGTTACAGTAAATGCTCAAATTGTTGTCTATGAGCGCAAATACAGCAATTAGAGCGACTTATCAGCGAATCGTAAACTCGCAGAATTAAATATTGGTTTTGAACTTCGTGCACCGCATTAACAATTCTTGCTAGTAAGTAGTCACGCGTATTGATGGTTACGCTGTACACCATTTGTTTCAAATGCCCCCAGAGATAAAAGCCCAAGGGATATCTGCCGTTGTGAGGTGGTGCACCGTTCTGTTGCAACCACATTTCATGACGTAATTGAATAGGTTCGTCATTTAGAAGATTATAAATGCGGTTTTCAAAAAAATGTGCGTACAAATTTACATTGAAACGATGATGTAAAACTTCAACGTCCAGGAGTTGATTACTGCAAATTCCGATCCAAATGTTTATTAAAAAACGTTGTTGAAATCATGCTTCTATAGCCTGATGCGGATTTTCCAGTGACCACACATGAGCATTATCGTTATTGTTAATTCCATGTCTACAAAACTGCGCCTCATCGTTCCATAGAACGGTTGTCACAAAGTTCGGATTTTCAGTCGTTTTATTTACTAAATAACAACAAAAATTCATATTTTTACATTTGATATATTTTTCAAATAATAATAAATGATTAGTAGGTACTTCTTGTCAATATCTTATACACTCACTTTTGTGACATTTTAATGTATATTTAGGTACGATACGTATTCCTGATATGTCTTCCACTTAAGTTTGTCCTCTAGCTGCCTCAGTTCAGCTACTCCCGAATTGCCTCTTCACCGCTGTCCTCTGGAACGGCCAGATAATTCACGTTCCTCTCAACCATTTATAACGGCAACTATGCTAATTGCCCTGTTTTTTAGTTCCACGATGATCCTATCTCTGCACTATGACGCATCGCAGATACTGCCTCACTTAAAGCTGTGCTCCAATCAGCAACCCCAACTGCTTACATGCATAGACTCTATATCCAAATCAAGCCAATGTGTAGTTGTGATCACTACAATCCTCCACCAAACCATAAGGACGACCTATACCGGAACACTGAAGACTAGTTTTCCTCCTTGTCATAAAACAGCAACTCCACCGCAGTCAGCATCCAAATCACCCGCTACATTCCTCAGCACCAACCTTTAACGTTGATCAAAGCTCCATAATTTTCACATAGCTGAGGTTTTACCCATCACAAAAATGGGACCCAACATATACAGGATACATGTTGTAAGAAACAAAAAAGGGTAATGAATAAGTGCGTTATATATTTTTTTTATTTACAGTTAATCAGCTCAACACCTTACAGTGTTATACATGATTATGTTGAAATTACAAATGTTTTATTTCTGTGTATTGTCTTTGGGGGTGCATGTTTCCTCGACACTAGGCGCACACTTACACCAGGGTTACCGGTTCACTCACTACTTAGGATGTTTACATTCACTCACTGCTGTTATCCTCCGAGTCTGACGTTAGGTCTTGGGGCAATTTTCTTTTTAATCGAGTATGCAAGTTCTTTTGGCCCAGTTCTTGGTGTATTACATTGTTATTAGTGTGACTTAAGTCATCGAAAAACTTTTTTGTGAGCCGTTTGATATACTGCTGTATGCTTTCTACACATAGTTCGTTGTGTATCTGTTTGTTTCGGATAAACCAGGGGGCATTGACTGATATTCTCAAAATCTTGTTCTGGAAAACTTGAAGCTTTTTTAAGTTTGTTTTCGAAGTTGTGCTCCATACCGGACAAGCATAAGTTACGATCGGCCTTAGAAGTGTTTTGTAGAGTAGGACTGTACATTCGTTGCGTAGGGGTGTATTACGGTTGATCAGTGGGTATAGTAATTTCAGTCTGCTGTACCCTAGATTGAGCTTGTTGTTCACGTGCCTGCCCCAAGTCAGTCTGGTGTCCAGATACACTCCAAGATATTTAGTGGCCTCTCCTTTGGGATTCCAGGGGATGACTTTTCCATTTATGTGAATGTTGGGGTGTTCCTTTATGCGTTTAAGGGTAAACACTTTGGTTGTACACTTGGCTGGATTTAAGGAAATACACCATTTGTTGTACCATTTATTTAGCGAATTAATGGCTGTTTGCAGAGAATTGATAGCTGTATGCAGGTCCTCATCCTGGGTGAATATGGCGGTATCGTCAGCGAATAATGCCAGTTTACTTTGCTGTGGGTTGGGCAGGTCATGTATAAAGATTTTAAAAAATGTGGGGCCAAGGACACTGCCTTGCGGCACTCCCGCATGTATGTTCTTAGTAGGTGAAACAGCATTGTTGATTCGGACTGCGAAGGATCTGTTGTCCAGAAACGAGAAGATGATACCGTTCAAGTAATGGGGAAGTGGTAAGTGTAGAAGTTTAAATTTTAGTCCGTCCAACCAAACCTTATCAAAGGCCTGGGTGATGTCCAAGAAAGCTGCTACTGTGTAACGTTTTTCTTCGTACCCTCTCTCAATTATTTCCACAATTCTTTGCAATTGTTGAACTGCTGAGTGGCCTGCTCGTAAGCCAAATTGGATGGATGGTAGTATGTGGTGTTCTTCCAGCGTTTGGTTAACAACTCTTTCTAGTAGCTTGGATAGGGTCGGGAGTAGGCTTATAGGTCTGTAGGAGCTGCAGTCTGTTTTGTTTTTTCCTGGCTTATGAAACATGAGTATGTGGGCATGTTTCCATTTGTTGGGAAAGTAGCTCATTCTCAAACATGCATTAAAGAGTATGACCAGGAAGACTATTGCTTTTTTGCTTAAGTTTTTGAGAGTGACGTTGGGAATTAGATCCGGACCTGGGGCTTTCCTTAGTGGTAGTAGGTGGATATATCCTTTCAGTTCTTGTGGTGACGTGGGTTGATCAAAGTCATCTGCTACTGGCTGATGGGTTTCCACATATGTAGTTGCTCGATGAGTGTGAGGTCTGTTTTCATCAGAGACGGTCGGCGTAAAAGTGAGTTCTAAGTGGCTAGCAAATAGACTGCATTTATCTTCATCAGTGCTGTAAGTGCCATTCGGCGTTGTTATGGTCGGAATTGTTTCTGTTTTTTGGGTGATAGTCTTAGTGGCTTTCCATAGATTTGAGCTGCTTGGTTCAATGTTTTCAGATTCTTTTTATATATGTAAATTCTATACTTGCCAATTTCGCGTCGTATTTGGTGGCTTAGGTTGTTTAGTTGGTTTTTTAGTATACGATCTTTGTTCCTCTGCCATTGTCTTCTAATTCTGCTTTTTTGTTTAATTAATGCGATGGCGGAATATTCGGGTTGTTAATTTTCTAGTTTTGTAGGGTTTGGTTGCAGCTTGTATAGAGCAGTCAATTGTTTTTGAGCACGTCTCTATATGTTGATCAATTTCTTGAATGCTTGTAATTTGAGATGGATTGTGTAGTTGTGCATCTACATTCTTCTGGAATTGTTCCCAGTTGACGTATCCTTTTACCATCCTAGGAACTGGTGGTCTGTAGGATGGGGTAGAAGAAAATGTGATTAACACAGGTAGATGGTCAGAATTCAGTTCGGAGATTACTTCTTGTTGAATGGGCTTATGGAAATTTTTGGTTAACATAATATCCAGTATGTCTGGCTGTTGATCATCTCTATATGGATAGTATGTGTACTCGCTTGGAGCAGATACATGTATTTGGTGTTTTGTCGCTATTTCATTTAATTTTTTCCATTCGGGTTGTTTGCGCGGCATCCCCACACTGTACTTTTGCTGTTTAAGTCCCCTATGACTAGAGCTGGTTCCATTGTGTTGAATAGGCTATGTACATCATTTTCTATTAGTCTCTTGTTGGGTTGCTTATAGACTGTCGACATTTTAATAGTATTTATATTAGCGTGCTGATATTAATAGATATTGCTTCTAGGTTGCTGACGGGGTACTTCTATTGGTGTGGTGTGTTTTAGTTGTCGTTTGATAGCGATGGCAACCCCTCCCCATGCTGATCCAGTTGGTCTGTTTGGCGAAAGATTTGATAACCATTGAGTCTAAATATTTCACCTTCTGCTAAGTGAGTCTCGGTGATACACGCAATATCTACATTGTATCTTGCTAAAAAGGAAATGAAGATTGGTTTTTGGGATTTTATGCCATTAGCGTTCCAGTTGAGGATTGTGAGCTTATGAATTTGATGTAAGTTAGCCATTGAGAATGTTTGGGAGAATATGTGATAATATAAAGGATTTAATGAGAGGTATGAAGGGAGTAATTAATTCTTTGAGGAGCTGTAGTATTCCATCGTGGTTAAGAGGAGAAAGTTGTGGGGTTGATTAGTTTGTTTGGTTATTTAGATTTGAGTTAGATTGTGTGACTTGACTGTATGATAAATTTGGAGTCGTGAATGCTTGCCGGGGAACGTTTCTTGGGGTTTTTGTTACCATGCGCTGTTTTTGGAGTTCTATATGATGGGGGCATCCTCTGTAACTCGCTGGGTGGTCGCCACCGCAGTTTACGCAGTTTGGTGGGACATTGGGAGTTTTCTTACATTGGTTGGGTAGATGTCTTCCTTGCATTTTACACAGCGTGGTTTGGCTGCACAGTAGTTTTTTGTGTGCCCATATCTCTGACACTTGTGGCATTGAGGGATGTTAACCGATTTTTTTCTTACTTCAACTGTTACTATTGAATGAAATATAGTTTTTACGTTAAGTATTTCCTTAGCTACATCGTTTGCTGTTAAAATAACTGCACAAATTGGTATTGGCCGTTTTTCTTTGTTGATAAGACGAGTTACGCTTTTTATCGGTAAATTTTTGGCTAAAAGTTCTTTTTTAACTTCGCTCTCAGTTAATGAAATGGGGACGTTTTTAATTACTACGGACAGTGGTTTGTCATTGGGATTTTGAAAAGTGTGAAATTGGACTTGGTTATTCATATAAAATTTAGTTAACTTCCGGTAATCATCGTGGGAGGTGAGATTAACTTTTAGATATTGGCTGCTGTAGGATGTTGAAAAGTCTCTATCTTCTGTGATTTTTTTATGTCTGCTATTATTTCCTTGTGATTGTTTGAGCTATGAATAAATATGGGCGGTATTTTGTGTTGTTTTGACTTATTATCGTGGTTTTGACCTCCAGGCGGGGTATCATTGTCGGTCGAATTTTGTGTTGAGAGAGGGTAATATGGGTTTTTTTTAATTAACTCATCTGGGTTCCATGAATAACGTTTTAGGATCTCGTTTTCCGGTGGTGTTAGCTGGTCGCTTTTGCGTTTTACGTTATTATTAGGGTTAAGAGCTTCAGTTGTTTGAATGCTCAACCCCGGTGGGGGAGGCATTCTGTGTGTTATTTGTGCACTTTTCTAAAGAATCTATGTTCACTTACTTGGTACAAAAATAGTCGAATCGTTCAATTGTCGACGATAAGATTAATGTCGAAGCTTGCGGTACACTGTGATAATGCGACCTCACTGCTCGAACGCTCGCGCGATACTCGCGTTATATTTAATGAAGCTGCTTTGCAGATATAGAAACGATCCCGCTTGGCAGTATGCAACAAACGCTGAAGTGGTAAAATCTCAGGCGCTGAAGTTCTAATCCCATAGATGGTAATGTTTTTTTTAATTGGAAGTTGATGTAATTCACATTAACAAGTGTTTGCTTTGCTTGTTTCAATATTACTAAAAACGTTAAGATATTGTTCCTTCTAGTTTCCTTTGATTTTTAAAGTGGTTTAGTGTTACAATGTCATCTTGTCAGTAAAGTTTTGAATAAAGCCCTTTGCATATTTTTGCTTTTGGTAATGCTTTGATGAGTTTAATTACGTTTCTGATTCTTATTTCTTGTTTACCTTCCCCTGTCACCATATTTTCTTTTATTGTAGTTTTTTTAAGGAAGTTACTTTCCCCGTGCTGTTCGAATTATTGATTCCGTTCTCCCTACCCTTCGTCAACACTATTTAAAAATGTATATTGCTATTTTCCAGTTTTTCCATCGGTAGGCATCTATACGTTCGTAACAGATATACAGGGTGTCCCAAAAAGAATGGGATACCGATTAGTCACATATTCCTTACGTTATGATAAATCGCTTAAACCTATTATACCTTAGTGCAAAGTCCCTTTAGTAAGAAGTTATAGGACCTTGAAATTAAATTTAATTTTTTTTTTGTTAATTTCCACAAATGTAGAGTTATCGATTTTAGTTTTGGAATACATGCGCACTATTATGTACTGCACTAGTTAAAAAAAATCATAAATTAGACTTGACTGTAAGAGGCACTTTACCTATCTTTGAAAACTTTTTTTAATTCTAACTTCGTTATCTGTAACATTTTTTGAAATTTTAGGTTATTATTTGAAATAGAATTAAAAAGCACAAAAATAATCTCCTCTTAGTTCTTAAGCCTAAAAGCAACCGTTTACCTTGAAATGTTTATCAAAGATTTTTGGTTGTCATTAAGATCTGCAGTTACCAAGTAGCCATGATCACAAAAACAATGGTCATCTAGTAAATAACAATGATAAATCAATTAATGGCATCAGTGACATAATAATTTGGTGTTTTATGTTTCAGAAAATGCCACTACATAACGAATTCTCCAATGCTGAAAGGGTCGTTATGACGCAGCATTTTCGAAAGCACAAAAGACAAAAAAACTAATGTCACCAACGTCATTAATTGATTTCTTGTTTACTACATTACAATCATTACCCATTGTTTTTGTGATCATGGGTACTTGATAATTGCACATCTTATTGACAACCAACAACCTTTAATAGGCATTTTATTTAATTTATTTAATTCTCTTTTAGATAATAACCTAAAATTTCAAAAAATGTTACAAATAACGAAGTTAGAGCTAAAACAATTTTGAAAGATAGGTAAAGTGGCCCTTACAGTAAAATCTAATTTATGAAATTTTTCTTATTAGTGCAGTACCTAATAGTAAGCATGTGTTCCAAAATTCAAATCGATGTCTCTACATTTGCGGAAATTAAAAAAAATATAAAATGAAAAATGTAACTTCAAGGCCCTATAACTTCTTACTGAAGGAACTTTGCACTAAGGTATATTAGGTTTAACCGATTTATTATAACGTAAGGAATCTATGACTAATCGGTGTCCCATTCTTTTTGGGACACCCTGTATGGATCACGTCATGAACTTCTAAATAACAGAATATGGATACCTCAGGTACGGATTTCTTATTCTCTGTCATATGCAAACTGATTAAAGAACTTACTCCGTATCTCTTTGTCTCACTGCTACTTATAAAGAATGGGTTCTCATCCATTTGTATTACTTTTGTTTCCTTTAAACGTGTCTCCTGTAAACCTATTATGTACAATTTATATATGCTCTATTTACTAGATTTATAATCGCTCCTTTCTCATACATTCGTTGAACATTCCAAGTTGTCATTTTCTGCGTACACTACCAATTACCTTATTCTTTCTTTGTCATTATTCGCTTTTCGCTTTTCCCCCAAGTCGGTTATCGTTGTTGAGGTCGTCAAGCCTCTATCTGCTTGAGCTATAGTTAGTTTTTGAGCTGTACGTAGTCTTATATCCCCACACCTTCCACCAGTATA
Source organism: Agriotes lineatus (assembly GCA_940337035.1). Lineage (NCBI taxonomy): Eukaryota > Metazoa > Arthropoda > Insecta > Coleoptera > Elateridae > Agriotes > Agriotes lineatus. The sequence goes on along the minus strand of OW679194.1, from coordinate 57,512,136 downwards.
TTTAGTTGATCTTCACACTTCCATTTTCATTAAAATAAAATGGTAATAAACTTTATGGTAAAAATTTAAATTTGGTAAAACTTATGTATAAAGAATACAGAACATACTACTTTTACAAAATGTAGGATAATATTGGAAACTTTTCTTTAGGATTTAATATTTTCTCTCTTAAAGCGCACTGTAACTGCATTTACTTTGTGATGTTACATAAATTAAGTTTTAATTATTACGCATTTCAAATTCCCTTTGTGCAACAATTTTAAAACAGGGGCCGTGCACTGAAGCGCGATAAACACAACAGAGGAGAAATGATAAACTGCAAGGATCTGCTTTTTTCAGGTGGCCACCCTATGTTCATCAGAAATTGAAAATTATATTGCCAGAAGCGTAATGACACCATTCGCCTCTATAATGCAGGTCATATTTCATCATAATTGACGATATACGCCTGTGAGATCTGCACACGCACGCGGAAATCCTTGCAGACTACGGAATATATGGAATTTGTTACAGTTAATATAAGTTTATAGCAGTTGTGAGCCACCGTGAACTAGTGGAGATTGATAGAAGCTGTCTGTATTATAGCCGTAGCCCTTCATCTTTTACTCTTGAAGCCAGGGCTGACGGACGGCGTAAAGTGCGTTTACGGAGGATGATGTGATTTGTACTTACTTGAACGGGGTTGAATATAATTTAAGTGCATTGCTTTCCTGCGTTTAATATTGAAAGCTTTTACGCACGATTTGTTGAAAGGGGTCGCATTTTATCCCCGAGTTTAGGCAATCGCCATTTCAACTACCCTGATGTGCAAATACTTGAATAGCTATAGTTTTCTTTAATTGATTAGATAGATATTACGCTAAATTCAAATGTAAGAATGATACTTTCCCAATATATTACTCAATAAAATAAATCTTTGCAATACTTTTAAAACAGATCGCTATGGTGAACCTCGAATTATCGATTAATTTATATCAGAAGAGATTGATTACATCCGCAGAAACTTATTAAGAAAAATAGACCATGAATAAACAAGTGCAAAAATCGCAGCTAGCGGTGCAATACAAAGAGGCGGTTGTGTTGTTTTCGCCTATTAGGTTAGTTAATGTCTTGAGTTACATTGTAAACACGCTTAATTGCATAAAAAAAATATACGCTGTAATTTTTTGTAAATAAACGAATCTGATGTAAGCTACTATTGTATCAGTTACTACGTATTTCACTTGCGTGCCTGGACAATGAGCGGTGCATTGGTTTTCGAGTTATTGCAATTGTTATAGCTCGTTCGCAAATTTTTCTCTACTACAGCGTTTCTACGGCTCTATGCGTTACTTTCTGACAAATTAGTTGATAATTCGAGATCCCATATAACATATTCAACCTTTCTCGGTTTGAACTATCTTTAACAAACATTTTTCTGTATTTTACATTTAATCTGTTGTTCTTCTTGCGCTTATTGTGCGAAAAATCGAAACTCCTCGTAGTGATATCCATTGTATGCGTTAGCCTCACTGTTCCTTTCCATGACAGTTCTTGTATTTTTTACATGTGGTTAGATCATAACTCTGTGATTTCTTTAAATTTAGTTAATTTTTTAAGGTGGGTGTGACTTCTTTGGGTGTGAAATGTTCCTCTGGCCGGTTTGGTTTTTGTAGTTCTTCGCCGAATGCATTTACATTTTCATCTGATGGTGTAAGTGTTTGAAAAACATTCTTTAGATGTTTGGTAAAAGGTTCCGCCTTGTAGTCTTTTTCGGCCCATGTACCATCAGATATTATTATGAATAGAATCTGCTCACGCGGTTGTTTAAGTTTCTCTGTATCTTTCCTCAGGTTTTAGTCAGTATCAGGTGATGGTGTTTTACGCTTTCAAGATACCGCTTGAAGGGATCGTTTCTAAGTTCTGTTAACAACTCTTTTAGTTGCCGTACTGCTTGATTGCAGGTTGTTTTGTCATGTGGATGTCTTGACGTTTGCCAGATCTTTTAATCCGATCTTTTCCATAGCAATCAGTAGACAGTTAATATTCTTCCGTCTTTGTGTTCGGACTGGAGTTGCTTTTTAAGCAGCTTTTTATTATGTAACTGTAAAGAGAAAGTGCATGAATATAATGCCACAAAAGTGGAACAGCTTTCAAATATTTTCGACAAAGTATTTTAAATAAGCTATAAGTGGAGAAATAAAGACAATCGTCATTACTTCTTACAATTTTGTTACTGTCAACATGTAGTTATTACAAAATTTTTTGAGGTTTTTTATGAATTCATGCATCCATTGGCCGCGGAGGACATGATAAACAACGAACTTCAACAATACATAAAGTAACCGTAACCCCATGATTCTTCGTATATTAATGCAAGTTGTCAGGTGATTATGACAGGCTTTTATCTCAAGTTGGTTGGAATTAAATTTCATAGTGGTCTATCAGTATCATCTAAGTTCGTCGTTTTAAAAACACCATCAATATTGTAGCCCGATAATGGGCGGGAGTTAGTGAATAAGATCAGCGGAAATTTGAAATGCAACCTGTATGAGAAAATCTTTTGTGGAAAATTTTAAGCCAATCTTAAGGAAATGTCGAACATACAAAACGGGATATTTAAAATATATTAAATGCATGGATACAAGAATAAGGTTATAATTGTATGAAAGAGTAAGTTTAAAACAATTCATGAAGAATGGAACACTTTATGCCGCAATTTAAACGAAATCCGTAAAGGGAATGTTTCGACAGCCAGCAAAAATTGAGCATGTCTTTTGTGCATTGCCTGGAGATGCAATTTGAGATATAAATATGAAGATGAATCTGGAGAAAATTTTGCAAAACGTTGCAAAATTCAATACAAGCAAAAATACATGTGAAGAACAAATAGCAAAGAAACGTTATTCAAGAAAGACTTAACAAAATGTGTGTTAGTGGAAAAAAATGCGCGATTTCGGCGAAAAAGAGAATAACGAACTAGAAATTGTAAAATGTTATAAAAGATGTGAGACATTTTTAATGCCCTTACTTATGTCTGTGATCTTCACACTCTTTACACTTGAAAATGAATGGCAGTAGCGCGGAAGTTAAACTGAAGTCAAAAAATAGGCAAAGGAATGAGAATTATTTCCGATGCTTTTCATCATCAAGTGAGTGACTATGCGAGTTACAGTTTTAGATATAGATAGAAGCAGAGGAGACGGACGTTAGATATTAGCATGCGTTGTCAAAAAGCAATTAATGGGTAGTTTCAATAAGGGACAAGAGAAGGAATTCCTAAAGGTTTATATTCAATATCAATTCAGTATATGTGTGGATGTCTTCATTTAAATAGAAAATGCTCCAATCTGCTTTTCTGAACTATAGCCAATGACAATCTTTAGAAACAGTTGACAGTTTTGAGAAACGTCACTGCAAATAGAATGCAGTATAAAAAACACATAAGTTTAAAAATCATCTTTTATTAAAATCACAGTGTAATTCACCCTTTACTTGGTTGCCTAAGGTACTATTAGTACAATTTTTCTAAAGAGTATTGCCTATCAATCTTTGTCGAGAAAGGTTCTTATGTGGAAAGATTAATTTTCTGACAAGCGTGCTAGTGCTCCTCTATTTGATATTTTATTTGCTTTTAAACAGATGACTCTAATTAATTTCTCAAATGAGTAAAAGCCATTTTGCTAAACATATTTAGGATTTCACAATTGATATTTGTTGCTTTTTGAAAGAGTTCAATATGTTTAGTGGTTTGACGGAGGTAATTTATTTCATGGGGATTTATGAAGTAGTCTGATAATAATTTAGTTCCAAGTCCATAATATGCTAATAAAATATATCTATTTATGGTATAAGTGAATAAAGATAAAATGCTCTTTATTTACGTGTATCATACAAGATATTTTCCAATTTTGCAAAATTTTCAAAAAATTTTATTGATTAGGTAATTTATTTACATAAATATTGATTGTACTATTAATAATTTGATGAACTCTTAAACCAGGGAAGTTGACTCTACTTTCGTCAGGGCCAAGTGCAGTGGAAGTTCCAGGCCTTTCATTTGAATTTACATCTGTCAAAATTTTTCTTGGCGTGGATATATTTGAGCAATTGATTCGTTGATATACTGTTCTGCTACTGTAGGAGACTTCCAGCCTCCGTGCCCTTTTAGAGTTAATAAGTCAGCTCCTGCATTTGCTAGTAAATTTGCGGAAGTTTTTTGGAAAGAGTGTCCGGTATAAAGATCATGATTTGGTAACTTCAGATATTTTGCTATCATTTGAGGTATCTTTGCAAAAGTGTTGATACCAATAGGTTGTATTGTGCACTTCTGATTACGATAACAGAGAAAAAATTTTCTGTGTGGTACGTTTTGTGCACGTAAATTTTTGTACTTCTTGTAAATTTCTATCAAATCAACTTGACAGTTTTCATTGATAATTCTAAATTTGCGACTTTTATTTGTTTTAGTGTCCGGAAGCGAAATTATTAGAACAGACACTTTTTCATCAATATCATCAACTCGAATTTTATGTAGTTCGTCAATTCTACATCCGCCAGCTATACCCAGAATTAATACTACCTATAAAGAATGAAAATTAGGAAACGTATTTCAAGGATGATTATAAAAATTCTTACCTTCATACATAAGTACATTGCTTTAGGGGCCTGGGATAAAAATTTGTAAAAATCAGTGTTTTCAAAAGTTTTCGACTTTTTTGGTTTGTAACCTGAAGATTGTCTTTTTATAAAAGCGATGAGCTTTGAAAACCTGAAGAACTCCAAAATAATTAAATGAAATTTTGAATAGTTAGGTTTACGTACTTGGAAATATCAATATTTTCATTTATGGATAGCGTTGCTCTCAGCATCGAGTAATGAGACCATAAGGTGGACACCTTTATTTTCTGCGATTTTTCTAAGAAATATGCTGGAAGTATTTCCTCGTTAACAGTTTTCACAGTTTTTATTGTCTTCCAGTCACAAAATGTTTTGTACTCTTTTTCGTATACTAATTTAGATTTTTCTGGAAATAAATTGGATACTGCAATCGCAGCTTCGTTCAGAACATCTTCTGGTATGCTTTCTTTCATGTTATTTGCCATTTAAAACACAGTTTCGGACTTGAAATCGGCAAATTGAGGAATTTGCGTGAAGTGTCACATGTCACACGATCCTAGCAACGAAAATTTCAAAGGTAATGGGACGTTTTTTTTTAAATTTATTCGTGGTCAATAGCAGTGTGAATAAAGTGTTGTTAGAAACATTTTATTCACTGTTTTGATTAATTTTATTCACCTTTATGATTAAAATGTTGTTTTAATAATGAAATTCAATATATGTAATGATCATTTTAATAAGCAAAATTGGAAAAAATGACAATTTTTAGCACAGTTTTTAATGTTAAAAGTGACGTTTGTAGCACTCGTAATATTAGCACCTAAATTAGGTCTTTTTTGCACGTTGCCATTGGTGGAGTGTTTAATACTATATATTAAAACACGCTTTGCCGTAAGTTTGAATGTCAACATAACCTAGAATATCTAACACAATGTGACGAGTGTCACAAAGTGTCACCTAACTAAGTTTTAATATTTCTGTGGCGATCGTAGAAAAAGTAGCGTATGATACACGTGTATAAGTGCCATTAAAGCCCAAGCGACGTTAAAAGCACTCCGCTTTGCGTCGTGCACTTAAACTCGTCGCACGTGCTTTAAAGGCGTACTTATACACTAGTATCATAACATACTATTATATAATTATTGAACTTCTTCGAGTGTCGGAAATTCGCATAATAGAAATATCCTAGCTGTTTGTTACAATCTGTATATTTTGTGAACATTTCAAGATAGGAGGTTACGTTAAACAAAAATGGCAATCTAACAAGGCGACCAACTTTGTAGTTATTTACAGTTGAAGTCCTGCATTTTGGAAGAGGGAAGTAGTTTTTTTTTTAGTAGAAACGGTGTCTCATTGCATCTACATTAGACTTTAGTTAATAATACCAATGATCGATAATGTCCTTTCTTTATATAGTTAAAAGATTATCAGTCTCAAATTTCAATGAGGATTGGCCGTTGTGTGAGAAAAACGCAAAAATGGGTTAAAAGTGATACATTCTCTATGTAATGCTAACAAAATATTTTGTGGAGATCGGATCTAAAATATTTACAAAAGAGTTGGAAATGCAATTGGCAACTTGGATTTTATGCAATTATAACTGTTTTCTCAATAGCCCCTGTAATTATGTATTTATTATTTAATGCTTTTAATGTAATAATACACATATAAAGTATCAAAACTATTTTAAGTAATTACAAATTTTCACAGTTCCGTTGCCTAGTTTTGCAATCTTATTGCCGTAGAGGAAAGTACCTTCACTTTGAAGACAGGAAAATACTTCTAGTCAAACCATAAACTAGACAAGTTTATGCAACCAACTGGACACGTTAAAGAAAGATTATCCTAAAAATTTTATTAATCTAAGCTACGCTCCATGGAAATTCAATTTAATAAAAATAAAGAAGCACTGGAGTTGTGCAACTCTCAGACATGCAAGTCTCATTCACATAATGTTCAAAGTTTAAAGCGCGAGGTTTGGACTGAACAAATTGGTGTATCCGTCTGCATTAGGGTTCTGAAGCCGGCCAGCCTGAAATATTGTGTAATTCGCTGAAATACATCGCTCTGAGCCTTAGACGCTACTAGAATATTTCAATTTTGTAGACCAATAATGGGGTGTGACCCTTAGTACTATATTAGTACAGTCTTGAAATAGCTAGTTTCCAAAGGAAATTTGCATAACTGAATTAAAATAAACGCTAGACAAAAGCGAAATATCCGCAATGTAGATACTGAAGCTGCAAGAATTAGTTCCAGGGTAATAAGGGAATAACACAAGAAGAAACTCTCTGGAATATTTTTCAGAATTATTACGGCAAATACACTTCCTGAAGTTAATTGCGCAAAATTTTTAATTAAAGCGGAGGGGAAACATTTTATTTCGAACAATTATTTTCAGCAGTTCTCATTATATATCGCGTTTCCAGTTTTATACATTTTGTCACTGTCGAGATTTAATAAATTAATGAAGTTGAAGCACAGAACCAAAAATACGATACGACCGTTTCGCTTCTAACGAGGTTTCTGCGTTGTTTTGCTTTTTTACAGAAATCACTATCACTTAGCGGGCAGCCATAAAGTTCGAATGAATTCACAGTATTTTCCGATAACAATCCCACAAGTACGTAAGTTTTATTGAATTCAACTTTCCTACTTGAACACAAACAACTCTGTTATCGAGTTATTGTGACGCCGTTAGGCCACCATTATTTCGAGCACGATTTACGAACGTTGGCTCAATTATTTCCTTCTAACGTATAAACCCTTGTTGTCACGAAATATATTTCAAAGATTATAGGGTGTAGTGATAAGTATAGTAATATAACTTAATCTGATTGCTACTCGTTAGCCGGTTACTTCAGTGGAGGTAGCAAGAATCAACAGCTTTGAATGAAGTTCACACCAGGTGCTCTTAAATATTTTTGTATTTTAATGACGACGTCATTTAGAAGAAACAATTACGTCATTTGATTAAGTTCATTTCAAATATGATAGATTTTACATGTATGCAAGTATCAAATTAACGTCTTACCGTAGTAAAGAATTAATAGAATCGATCTTATTCTGAAGTCATTTTGAATTAATCGGTGTAGTGTTAGCTTTTAGTTTGCTTTTTGGGTCTGGATAGAGTGAACTAAAACTGGTTTTATATGATTTTTCAACATTTCTATTGGGAATAAATTAGCAGTGCTGGAGGTTTTAATAGTTTTATATTATTTCAGTGCACCAACTTCCGATGTGGGAACGGGTGCAGTTGTGTTGGCACGTTTATTCCGCCCATGTGAATGTACGTAATTCATCGATTCTATTCAAAATATGATTTTAATTTGCAATAACAACAGATTGGAAGCAATTTTCAATTAAAATTGAGGTGACAGCTGTTACGGCGCAAATTCCCTTTATCCATAAGGGAGAAAGGATCGTCTTATTGCGCTAATATGTTAAGAGGGTGCAGATTAGTAGCTAATGAGTAATGTGAGCGTTACTGTTTCGGAAATTTAACTGTTTGGAATCATTTAATGTGCCTTGGTAAATTACCGCTTTGTTCTCCTTTTGTGCACCCAGAAGAGCCTCCCTACATGAAATTCCGATCCAGTCTCGTTTGAGTGCCGTGCGGTGTGATTTTTATCGGATATATTTAATGGAACCCTGTGTCTTCCCACCATGATACCATAACCGACGCAGCCAAGAAAAACCCCTTCTTATCAACGTGTAGATTGACGCTGATTGCTCGTAGCCGTTATACATTCTCTATACGACAAAGCGACGCCGTATTGCCCGTCGACTCATTCTTGGTTTAATCGAACCTGCTCATTAATCACCACATCTCGTCATTAAACACTCGCTACTGATTAAGATTTTCGCTCAGTACCCAGTGACCGAGCCTTGATTTGCGTATATTTCCGTCAATTGTATTACTGCACATTATGCGGTGAAATTAGTTCTGGCGCGTATTTCCGTTAGAAATGTAATCACGCCGTAAGCGTTCTGTGTGTATGTGCTGCCAGTTATTCAGAATTGCTTTCTTTGTTGAAACTGCATTATAAGCTAACATATATTAAGGTTTTCGTTTATTTGTTGTAGTTGCAGCTTCAGGCTGGGTCGATAAATGTACTTTTACGAATGTTTTATCTTAATAGAGTTCTTAAATTTCCTGTATGATCCCATTTGTAAAGCGAAGTGCAGTTACGCGTTTTCTTAAAATAAACTAGGCTTCTCAGAAATTTCGTAAAGTAAGTCATATCTATAACCTATCACATATCCTTAGTCGTCTAGGTAAAGCTTTCTGGCAGCTTAAACGCGCCAAACACATTAGGTAGCACTCACAAAAACAGCACGTATTTGCCTATATATCTTTCCACATGCAATTTCTTTGACAGGGGACTAATTGTTACTACATAATCATTAAATATACCTAGAATACGCGGCCATAACTCTGTTACTATGGCGGTAACAAAAGGTTTTCCGGCTAGAGGAACTCAGTCGAGAGAACGGGTTTTTGACTATTTTTGAATTAGGGCTACAATTCCTGTGAACGAGGTAAATGATGTTCAATAAATGGTGCGCCACCACATTCGGACTAGATCGGGACAACAAAATGAACAACACGGGTGAATGCAGTCTGAATGTGGAAGCGGGTGGTAGGTAGCGATTGCACAGCTGAATTTAATCTACCCTTAGCTGCACTTGTTTACAAGATCTGGATCCCTGTATTAAGACAGAGTAATAAAGTATGTGAATAATAACGACCATATTTAATATTTACTAATTACAGTTAGAAAAGTCTGTAAAAAACTTTACCCAGAACTTCCCTCATCGACATTGTGACACCAAATAATTTTGAAAATGAAATTAAGTTAGGAGTAAAAATATCTTCACATTTCTAATAAATTAAATAAATTTTCAAATAAAAAAATTCGTTACCGAAGGGATTTGAACCGCGGCGCTTGCGACTGCGAACAAATTCACCGACCAATTTCTTGCTACTCTATGGAGTCCTATTCGTATCGTTGGGTTTCAGCTGGCTTAACCTTCGCGCCGGGCATGTCTTAAGAAAATGAATTATATTTTTTACATCAATAAACCAATGCAGATAATTCTTTCATTAAAAATTTCTTTATTTATTTTTAAACATATCGTACGCAGGATGTATATATTTATGTGCAATAGTTTTTAGGATATACGTCGATGCCTCGCACAAATATGCGTTTCTCGTCTATTTTAAGGGGCTCGCGGCCTAAAAATTAAAGGAAAATAGAGCGAACAATATCTTAACACTTGCTTTTGCAAATTAAATCAGTTATAAAATTTAAAAAATATATACCGGGGAGGGATTTGATCTACATCATCTGCGGATACAATCGTTGATGGTCAGATAGATTTAACTGCGCCATGCATGATCGCTGATATTTCTGCGACGCTCAGCTCTATTTAAGCGAACGGTGTTATTGTTGAAACTTTTTGAATTTTTTGCGACCTTATCTTGTATTTGTTGGGTTCTATTTTTGTTAAGTGTAGGGCCTGCTCTATGTGCAAATTACTACTTTAATCTATTTCCCACTTAACGCAAATATAAACAAAATTTTATTTTTTTAAGGTGCTTACCCTGTATATATATATGTATGAAATTGTACAGATTTTATGAGAGGTAGATATATAATGCGTATGCAAAATATTGTCTTTCTCCGACAAATACTTTTTGAGATATACGGCCAACAGACAGACAGGCAGACAAACGGAACTGAGAAAACCTATTTTTCGTCATCTAGGCACTCTGAAAGGTGAAGATCTAAATAAATTTCGGAAGGTGATTTTTTTGCTATACAATAGTTCCTTCGTCATTTAGATGAGGAAAGTAATAATAAACAAACGGGGTTAGTTAGGTTAAACAGCGACGTTTAAACTACACTCAAGTGACAAAAACGATAACAATTGGCATAGCTACATTCAAAACAGTATTAACTGTGAATTTGGTACAAAATAACTACGCTTCATAAACAAGATTTATCAAAAATCACTCAAATAGTGACGCAACGACAATAGTTACTAGTCTGTTTGACACCATGCACTTTAAGCAACAAAAGTATAGCATGATGGAAAAACACTTCACTATAAATGTATGGGCTAACCTTGAGTTTGAGGAATCCAGACGTTACATATTGGGGTCCAATTCTAGCTGCTTGTCGCACCTCAACTATGCTTCGAATAGACGCAAACGGCAGGAAACTGTTGGAAACCACATGATGGGGCGGTAATCGAGGGAATGCGAGCGGTATAATATCCCCAAGATGAGAGTTGGCTTGAACGAACCCCGGGAAAACAAACAGACGGCGGTACGGTATCGGGTCTTCGTTATACTGGTAGTTTTAGCACACGGTTGACAATTCCAAATATGATCCACTGTAACTGTTAACGGAGTTGCTTAGCTCCAACGGTACGGAAGACTCGGCTAAACATTCACCTCTAACCACTATACACTGAGCTCGAATTGCGGGGTAGTTTCACAACTTGCAACGATTGCGACTTACCCGGCGCTCGGCTAATCGAAGCCGGTCTCGCGGACACAACGCGCAGGGCCTCTGAACGAGTTGCTGGCGGAACGCTGAGTCACTCCATCTAGTTGGTTGTCTGTGCTGCTAATTTTTCTGCTCTCGGACTCCATTTTATCAGGCTTTTGGTCCACCTGTTTACCGGCCATTCGATTTGCATGACCCACCCGGTTCCATTTAGGTGGAGTGTTGCTATTGTTCTTTGTTTTATCGTCGTGTTTGATATATCGTGTCTTACAATTCCGTGAATTCTTCTTTCCATTGCTCTTTTTGTCGCTCTCCATTTGTTTATCTATCCTTTGTCAGTGTGAGCGTTTTCGCACCGTATGTAATCACTAGCACAATACACCATTCGCAGGGTCTATTTTAATGATTTCTTGCATTTTAGCGAATTTTTCTCATCTTAAGCTTACGACGGTGGATTTCGCAGGTTCGGTTACCTTTACAAATGCTTATATAATGCCCTAAATACTAGTAATCGTGAACCTGCTATACCTATATTATCTGAGGGGAATAGTCACTTGAATACCTGCTAGGAAGATATATCCGCTGATATTTTTTTTAATGATCAGAAAGCGTCAGATTCTGGATTTTCATTAGTCACTTTTTGACAGATGACAGGTGAATTGAATAGTCAAGGTAAAAGATCTGTTGGAAACTGAATCTTCCACTTCGGTTCGCCGTGCTGCTTTTAAAACTTCAATTTTCGGTTTCAACGGGGTCGTATATCAAATCTATGTTATTGGGAATTAAAGCTTACTCAAAGCTATACGCGCTAAAGTAGTATAAGGATCAAGAACCGACAGCAAGTAAAGTTAGCCTGCCGAAGAGGTTACAAGAAAACATGGATATATAATAATGGAAAACAAAACTTATGTGTTTAGCATATTTATATCATTCAGTGACTCACCATCCTCTCCACCATATGTGTCCAGGTCTTGCATATATCTCAATTCAGCCATATCTCCCTGTTTTGGTTACCTGTTAGCGCCGCAAAGTTAATAAACAAAAATAAAAATTACAACAAACAAAAAGATAAATTAAAGAACTAGTTGTGTAAAAAAGCACCCAAGAAAAATAATGCGTTTCAGTTGCATCCAGCAAACTTAGTTAATATAAAACCACACCACTGGTAACAATAGATATGACACATGCATAATATTAATCGGAAGGAGCCAAATCTTGCATTGGCCGTACACAGATTTTCTTATTATTTTTGCTGGCGTAGATAACTCCATCAGCTGTCCACACTTGCCTACGGCCGAATGAATTAATCGACGAACGAAGCAATTTCAGCCTGGGCTTTGTTAAATCTTCATGCACATATATATCGGAATTTTTTAACTTTCATTTGTTATCATTAATTTACGATACTTATAGCTAGCAAATTTAACAATGATAGGGTCTGATTTGATGTTTAATCCCATTTTTTCCGTAAAAACCTTCAATACCAGTTGTTCGGGATCTTCTTCGGTTTTCTCTTCAATGCCAAAAACACGAAGGCAGCTCCTGCGAGAATACTGTTCGAGGTTATGTAGTTTTGCAGTTAACTCCTCCTTTTTTGCTTTTGTAGCTGCACTTTCTAAATTTTTGCACTTCAGGGTTAGCTCTTCAAATTTTTCATTTATTTTTTGCATAACCAAATCAGCAAGCTTGTCCGCCAGTTTATCGAAAAAATCGCTGGTATTCAGATATTCCTCAATTTCAGATTTGATATCGGCTTTTTGATTCTGCGTGAGTACCATTATGATTAATAAAATCAATACTTGAAATGGCAAGGATTAACTAGGTTTTTATATTTTAAATATTGAATTTTGCCGGAGCACCTAAACACACGTTTACTCCTTGCAGCGCACTACCATTGAATTCAATAGAAATAAAGTACTTTACCTTATGAAATGCCATAAAGAATTATACAAAATCCGACAATAAGCAACATATAACTACGTATCACAGCCAGGTTTCAGAAGATTTGCCAAACATAACAACGAAGGAGGCAAAAAATCCTCTTACAGAAATGAAAAATAACAGAGCTCCCGGAGAAGATTACGGGGCTGGCCAATAAGTAAAGAGACAAATTAAAAAAAATATATAATAAAAAAGTTTAATTCACAATTTTTTCAACAGTACAACATAACCCCTGTGAAGTTAGCACCACAACTTCAAAAAATGTTATTTTTTTCAAGAGTTCCCGTTGCACCCCAAAGAGTTCTACAGTTTCTTGCTATTTTTAAAAATAGTTCTATGTATTTAAGAGAAAAAAATGTGCATCGAAAATTTGGGGTGCTAACTTCACATTTCCCTAGGACAAATACCACTATAACTCTTTTTCAGTCACACTTATTGAAAAAATTCATTACACTTTTCGATAGAGCTCGCCGGGGTGCTACTAGAACTCCCATTAGAACTACCGGAACTTTTAAAAAATTGCTTTGAGGACTTCGTGGTTTTGTAAAAATACTAACACAAAAATAGGCGTAACTTCTTTACTTCGGGTCATATCAAAAAATGTTATTAGAGTTATCGATAGAACTCGCCGGGGTGCTACTAAAACTTCCATTAGAACTACCGGAACTTTTAAAAAATTGCTTTCAGGACTACGTGGTTTTGTAAAAATACTAACACAAAAATAGGCGTAACTTTTTTACTTCGGGTCATATCACAAAAAGTTATTAGAGTTATCGATAGAACTCGCCGGGGTTCTAATAGAACTCTCATTAGAACTAACGGAACTTTTAAAATATTGCTTTCAGGACTTCGTGGTTTTGTAAAAATACTAACACAAAAATAAGCGTAACTTCCTTACTTCGGGTCCTATCAAAAAATGTTATTAGAGTTATTGATAGAACTCACCGGGGTTCTACTAGAACTCCCATTAGAACTACCGAAACTATAAAAAATTAAAAATATATTTTTTTTCAGTTTATAAATATTTTTTTTAAATATTTTTTTGCTGTTAGAGTTCTAGTAGCACCCCGGGGAGTTCTATCGAAAAGTGCAATGACATTTTTCAATAAGTGTGACTGAAAAAGAGTTATAGTGGTATTTGTCCTAGGAAAATAAGACGTACGTTAGCACCCCAAATTTTCGATGCACATTTTTTTCTCTTTAATACATAGAACTTTTTTAAAAAATAGCAACGAACTCTAGAACTCTTTGGGGTGCAACGGGAACTCTTGAAAAAAATAACATTTTTTGAAGTTGTGGTGCTAACTTCACAGGGGTTACAACATATGAGGAACAAAAAAAACTTAATCAAGAGGCTGAACGCCTTACTAACCAATAACACGAAGCTTTTTGTAACAACTGCTTATAACTGCTTTTCATGATGTTTTAGCTACGCTTCGCTTCGCGTTCTTGAGAAATACCCGAATATACAGTGTTGTGGAGCCTTCTCAGTTTTCCGTTATTTGGAAAATTCCTGATTGCCAGCTCGCCTTGGAATTTAATGGACTGTATGAATTGTAGGTTTCACTGAATAAATACACTCGTTGAAAGCCGGAAATATGTTACTTTATTAGCAATAAACAACACATTGAACATTTGAACATTTACAAGAATTAGCTTTCGTAGAGCGGACCGGTTCGCATGCTGCCACGTTGACAGAAGGAACGTAAGTGCGGTGAACGGCGAGGCAAAGCCCGCTCGACCTTCTACTGCGCACAGTATGAATTCAGAATGTAAGAGAGGCGGCAAAAGTTTATAAAGTCCTTAACATACCGCCCGCCTTGGAAAGGGTAACCTTTCAAATAAAACAGTACAGAGTTGACATGTAAAAGCTAGAGTAAAACATGTAACATGAACACACATATATACAAAGCATAATAGTACATGGATCTTAATCTAGTACAAGAAAACCCGAACAATGGGGAGCCAAAAGGCTTTACGAAAACTGCGCTGAACGCTAACGCACTAGTTCACAACACTAGGTAGCGGGCACAATTTAGCGAAGGATCGCTTCACGATCCCTGACACAGTGTTCACTGACGCCACACGCGTAACGCCGTCAAGGCCAGGGTGCAGCTCGGTGACCCGGCCTAACCTCCACTTCAGAGGGGGTAGATTGTCATCCTTGATGAGGACCATGGAACCAGGCTGGAGGTCCGAAAGATGCGTGCGCCATTTGGTGCGCTGTTGGAGTTCCGAGATGTACTCCTTGCTCCATCTTTTCCACACATTCTGGTGTAGTTGTTGTATTCTCTGGTATTTAGACAGCCGAGACTCGACTATCTCAGTAACGTTGGGATCAGGCAGTGACACCAACGGACGACCAATCAGGAAATGAGCAGGAGTCAAAGGCTGAAGGTCGTTTGGATCAGAGGACAAAGGGGACAGGGGTCGGGAGTTTAAGGTCGCTTCCACCTGTGCTAACAAAGTGCTAAATTCATCATAATTTAGACTAGCGTTACCTATAACGCGACGTATGTGATGTTTGGAGGACTTGATTCCGGCCTCCCACAATCCGCCAAAGTGGGGACTGTGCGCGGGTATAAAATGCCAAGCTACTCCGTCGTTCGCGACTGATTCGGAAATAGAAGGGTTTTGTTCCCCGAGAAAATTGCCTAATTCGATTAATTCGGAATTAGCGCCGACAAAGTTAGTGCCATTGTCTGAATAGACACGTAGCGGTTTGCCTCGACGAGCTACAAACCGGCGAAAAGCCATTAAGAAGGCTTCAGTAGAAAGATCAGCGACCAATTCAAGGTGCACTGCCTTTGTGACAAAACAATAAGCTGTAACTCGTTGTAAGCGAGCGAAGCTTGAATACTGATTGAACGGAAATGGTTCAACAGAGGTTACAGGAAGACTCTGAACTTCTTTTTTGAATTCTGGACGCTCAGCACGAACATGTTTGGAAGCAGGCCAAGATGCCTCGCCTTCGCTTAGCCAGGTGGGACCATGCCACCAAAGGCTTAACAGACCCAGCGGGTCAAATATCTGCGATCTTTCAGACAAGATGCTACGCTTGGTAGCCTTACTACTTGTAGAATTTGAAATATGGGATATTTCAGACAAGCTGCTACGATTGGTAGCCTTACCACTTGTAGAATCTGAAATATTGAACATGGAAGTAGGCCAAGATGCCTCACTTTCGCTTAGCCAGGTGGGACCGTGCCACCAAAGGCTTGACAGACCCAGCGGGTCAACTATCTGGGAAATTTCAGACAAGCTGCTACGATTGGTAGCCTTACTACTTGTAGAATTTGAAATATGGGATATTTCAGACAAGCTGCTACGATTGGTAGCCTTACTACTTGTAGAATCTGAAATCTGGGATATTTCAGGCAAGATGCTACGCGTGGTAGCCTTACTACTTGCAGAATCTGAAATATTCTCTACTGATAAGAATCTTTTCTGAGCGATTTGCAATGAATCGCCCAGTACCTCTACAGGCTTCTTGAAAGGGATAGAGACAACGAATCGACCATTCGCTTCTCGTTGAGTATTTTGCACGAAATGTGCCTCACAGGCGTTCTCTTCATTTGTGCGAACCTTTTCCTCTGGGTAATGTTCGAGTTGCCAAAACCTAGCAATGGGGTCAGAAGCATCCTCGATCGTGCCAAGATTGCACTGTACAGGGTACGCAGAAGGAGGGCCTGTAGGGCCAGAAACAATCCAACCAAAACGAGTCTTTTGGAGGATGGGAAGATTTGGGCCTAGACCAATTTGTCCAATACAAAGGAGCTGCCAGAAAATGGGCGAACCAATCAGAATGTCGATGGTGCCCGGTTGGTCGTAGGACAGATCTGATAACTTGATGTTATCAGGAACCTTGAAACTGTTTCGCTGGACCCGAAAACTTGGGGTAACACCCGTAATCTCATCGAGAACAAGACAGGATAGGCCAATGCCGTATGAAGTGTGAGGGGCTTGCAGCTTGATATCACACCTAGCCTTGATTTGAGAAGTGGCTTTACTTAAGCCAGAAACAGTAACGTTGACTTCGCGAATTGGAAGCTTCAACCTTTTACACAAATCTGAACGTATAAAGTTCGATTGGGAACCGGAATCCAACAGGATTCGCACAACGTGAGGCGTACCATTATCAGCGATGAGTTTAGCGGTAGCCGTAGGTAAGAGTACCTGCAAAGCATTCGAACAGAATGTCGAAATCGATTGATTTAGTTCAACAGGGGTTTCTGCCGACATCGCAGATCCTGGTTGACTAGAAGAAGCATTTTGAGGTTTATCCTCATGAAGAAGTGTGTTGTGCCTTGATTTGCACTTTCTACACGTATATTTGGAGCTACAGAGGCTCGATAGGTGACCCTGAGTTAGGCAATTAAAGCATACGCGGAGCTCTTTTGCCTTTGACTTTCTGTCAAGAACAGACAGCTTGACAAACTTATCGCATTTGTACAAGGAATGAGATCCTTTACAAAGTGGACACGAAGGGGTACCCGACACAAATGATTTAGAATGTACCTTGGAAGACCTTTCGGGTACAAGCTTGCTATCCTTTACCTCTAGAGTTTCTAGAAGATTTGCTGTATTTTGTAAGAATTCCTTGAACTCATCAAGATTAGGCAGGTCAGAACTTGACCGGTTTCTAAGGACCTCCCATTCACAAAATGTAGTGGGGTCCAGTTTTTTAGAAACTACATAAATTATAACAAAATCAAGAAGCTCGCTTTCGGTAGCTAATGATTTGATTGCTGCAAAATGTTTGAATAACATATCGCTAATCGTACGTAATTTAGTTGCAGATTCCTTACTGCAAGATTCAAGCTCGAAAATAGCCTTGAGGTGGTTATGAACCAGAATTTTTGGATCATTGTATCGATTGCACAATGCCTCCCAAGCTAGAGTATAATTACCCGCAGTAAACTCTAAACTTTTTATAATTTGGCATGCATCACCCTGTAAACTAGCCTTTAGGTAATGCAGCTTCTGAATATTAGTCAGCGTTTGATTCTCATGAATTAAGCTACTAAATATCTCACGAAATTCTAACCATTCTGAAACACTTCCTGAATATTTGGGAATCGAAATGGCAGGAAGGCGTACAGCTCGATTATTGCAATGTGAACTGCAATTTGAATGCGTTGATCTTACGCTACCAGCAGGCGATCCAGAACGATCTAATGCAACATCAGACTGGCTGTTGTATTCATTAATCAAATATTCAGCTAGTGAAATTGCAAAATAATAAGAATCTTCAAATTCGATTCGCTGTTGCATTTCCCGTTCTGCATCCTCACTGGCTTCTAAAATTTGTTCATGAACCGCATCATATTCTGATAACAATGTGGCTGCATTATTCAATCTTTTTTGCAACTGAATAATTTGAATGCTAGATAACGATTGATCTACCTCGTAAATTGCTTGCAACGATTGCACGTATTTTGCGAAACTCGTAAGCTTGCCCTTGATAGAGCCACGTGCTCTTACAAGCGAATTCATAATTGTTGAAATGAAAACAACTTAAGGATGAAAACTGTTCGTACGCCACTGGCGTGAATTTTGTACGCTTCTGGTACGCGGACCCAACGGGTCAACTATCTGTGATATTTCAGGCAAGATGCTACGCGTGGTAGCCTTACTACTTGCAGAATCTGAAATCAGCGATATTTCAGGCAAGCTGCTACGCGTGGTAGCCTTACTACTTGCAGAATCTGAAATATTCTTTAATGATAAAACCTTTCGCACGCCTCTGGTACGGAATTTTGTTTACAACGCAGACAGCGCTTGATAACAACGCGAGAAACTTGTCGCTAACGACGCAGAAAACGACCCTGGTACAACGCGAGATGATTCACTTGTAACTGCTTCGACTGCAGTATGAAACATGCAGGGGATATCGCGAACAAACGTAATAGCTTGGCATTTCACGCAATTAAAATGTTTATATGACTCATAAACCATTTGTTTACGCAATAATACGCAGCTGAAATTATGCACATGTATAACACAGATGATAGAAAACCAAATATTCATGCATAGGAAATCACAAAAATAGGAAATTAGGCTTACATTGATATTGGTGTATGTGCCGCCTTGCCGGTTTTCCTCGTTGCTGTGGTTCGTACTACCGTCTCGCCTGCAGCTGCAATGCCCACGTGCACGAACTTGGCGACAAACTCAGCGTTTGGCTATCTCGCTCTCACGTTGATAGCACCGTATGCTGTCTTCCTTCCTCTCGCTAGGAATGAATTTAACACGATTGAAACTGCTTGTACTTGCCTTGCTGGCGAATGTTGTCGAATGCTGTCGCTGTTGATTGGACTCGCAATGACCTAATGTGGTTTAATCCTGGCTCTGTAGGACCAATGTTGTGGAGCCTTCTCAGTTTTCCGTTATTTGGAAAATTCCTGATTGCCAGCTCGCCTTGGAATTTAATGGACTGTATGAATTGTAGGTTTCACTGAATAAATACACTCGTTGAAAGCCGGAAATATGTTACTTTATTAGCAATAAACAACACATTGAACATTTGAACATTTACAAGAATTAGCTTTCGTAGAGCGGACCGGTTCGCATGCTGCCACGTTGACAGAAGGAACGTAAGTGCGGTGAACGGCGAGGCAAAGCCCGCTCGACCTTCTACTGCGCACAGTATGAATTCAGAATGTAAGAGAGGCGGCAAAAGTTTATAAAGTCCTTAACATACAGAATGCACGCGGGAAATATTGCAAGACTATTCCTCGAAGAAATGTCATCCTTTGTATACCACACTATTCATTTTTTAAGAGTTTTCAATTTTCTTTCTAAAATTTCTTGTGTACCTAGCTAGTTTTATTTGAAAATAATGCAAATATAAAAAAATTCAACATATTTCATATGAACATACGTAGTATACAGAGTAACTTTGATGAGTTAACTGTGTTGTTACAAAGCTTTAAATTTAATTGCGATATTATTGTTCTGTCTGAAACATGGGATATTAAAGATGATTTTTCAATAGAAGGTTACTACATGTTTTATAATGAAGCAAAGTTTAACCAAAATGATGGCCTAATTATATATACGCGTGAGATAATCTCTGAAACTTCTTTGTGGCGTGAATCTATAATTCATATTCTTTTTTTGGGTATTTCGCCACTCTGCAAATTAAAATTATTAAATAACGTATTAAATAACGAACGTTTCGAGGGACAATCTGCCCTCGTCAATGACATTGACGTCAATGACATTGACGTCAATGTCAAGCAATTCATTGGAGGTTGGTGGTTTTCAATCTCCGTGAAAAAGCTAAGTTTTCTTGTTCCTTTTTAATTGTTATTCGTTGACAACGAGGGCAGATTGTCCCTCGAAACGTTCGTTATTTAATACGTTATTTAATAATTTTAATTTACAGAGTGGCGAAATACCCAAAAAAGAATATGAATAATACGCGTGAGGGTATAATACCAAGTTTTAAAAACTATAATTACACATTTAATAACATAAAATTTACATTTAATAACACCTACTCGGTTTTAACGATGTACAGACCGCCAGCATCTGATAAGGTTAGGTTTTTGAATGACTTATATACAGTTCTAATATTGTTGATAATTGTCACATATAATCTCATAAGAGCATTAATTCTTTCCGGAAATTTTTTGAGTGTGTTTCAGCAACGTCTTATTAATTTGCCCGAGCGGGACGCGAGGGCAAATTAGGACGTTGTTGAATGCACAAAAAATAATTTCCGGATATGAATTAATGCTCGAATGCAGATTCGGTAAGAAAATCGTAACGACACAAACCCTAAAAAGAAGTAATGTCTACCTACAAAAAATTTCCAAGAAATTTTTTTGTTGTCTTGGATACGGCTCGTGAACTAATTTTTCTATTGGCCATTAATGAGTGTCGTACGATTTTCACATATAATCTCATAAGAGCATTAATCCTTTCCGGAAATTTTTTTGAGTGCGGTCCAACAACGTCGTATTAATTTGCCCGATCGGGACGCGAGGGCAAATTAGGACGTTGTTGTAAATGAATTTAATGATTTCTTTTTATCTGTTTGTGTAACTATGGCGAAAGCAGTACAAGATGAGGCGGATGCTGATTCAAATTATTATGCAAACGCAAGTTTTAACAAAATAAATAATAATTCTCTTTTTCTTATTCCTGTTACCCATCATGAAATTGACGAACAAATAAACAATTCTGCCAGTGGTAAGGATCATATATCGGTTTTCTTTATAAAAACCTTTAAGGCCCATCTAGTGGAGCCATTGGTGTTTCTAATTAATTTAGCCTATCAAAGTGGCATCTCCCAACAATACTAAAGGAATCCGTTACCACACCGGTTCATAAATCGGGTAGTCGGCAAGCATTAAATAATTACAGACCTATATCAGTTACAAGCCAGATTGCAAAGATATTCGAGAAAAAAACGTTTATGCAATTTCCCTAATAAAAACAATATCATATCGTCTAAACAATTTGGTTTCCGGGAAAAAAACATCAACAGAAGATGCTATATTTGACGTCAAAAACAAAATATATTCCGCATTAAATAAAAAACTTAAAACTATTGCTATATTTTTAGATCTTGCTAAAGCTTTTGATACACTGTCTCACCAAATTTTAATTGGAAAACTTGAAAAATGCGGTATACGGGGAATTGTTTTGGAATTACTCAAAAGTTACTTATTAAATCGAAAGCAAGTTACAAAAGTTAAGAAAAACATTAGTTCACAAGAATTAGTAACATGTGGAATTGCACAAGGCACTGTTCTTGGTCCAGTTCTTTTTTTAATTTATATTAATAGCCTATTACTATATGATCCCGGCGGAAGTATTGTGTCATATGCTGATGACACTGTTTTAATATTTACTGGTAGTTGCTGGGAAGATGTCTCCAAAAAGGCAGAGGAGAGTCTATATAAAGTCAAATGTTGGCTGAGCGAGAATTTACTTACCTTAAATAAAATCAAAACTAAATATGTAGCTTTCTCACCCAATGTAACGGGACAACCTCAGTTTAATAAGTTTTAATTCCATATAAATTATGAATGTATAAATTGCGCCTGTACAACATATATAGACCAAACTAATGAAACTAAATATTTGGGAATAATAATAGGTAGTCACCTTAAGTGGGACAAACACATAGAATATGTTTGCAATAAAACTAAAAATCTAATACATAAATTTTATCAGTTTCGTTCGATACTTAGTAAATCAGTATTAATCTCAACTTACAAAGCCTTGGTCGATTCAATATTACAATATGGGATTATAGCTTGGGGAGGTGCCTATATTTCAACATTAAATATATTGCAAATGGTACGAAAACACATAGTAAAAGTTATGCTTTTTAAAAATAAAACATATCCATCTGAGTTACTATTCCCTGAGGCCAGATTGTTAGATGTATGTGGCCTGTACATCTTAAAAGAAATAAAACTGTATTATATAAACCCTCAATTGCAAATCAAAGTCAATCATGCTTATGATACTCTTGCTCAAGCTCAAGAGAGTCTAAGTATCCCTAGTACTAAAACTTCACTGAACCAAAGATTTGTTACCTATATTGGCACTAAACTGTGTACCGATGGAATTAAAAAGAATTAATAATTATAACCTGTTTTCTAAAAAATTTACTGCCTACATTTTGGAAAACTACACTTAATTCAAAAGTGCATTAGTCATTATTAGGGATGGGCGCGTGACGTGAAAACAGTCGTGTCACGTCGTGTCACGGCATGTCACGTCGTGAACGTGACTAATATTTGAAAATCGTGACGTGAACGTGAGTGAACGTGAGTGAAAATTTCCAAGGCGTGATTCACGTTTCACGTTAATTTCACGTTAAATATTTAGTAACGAATAAAAAGCTGCAGGGTGCAGCAACTTTTAAATTCATTAAATCACAAATTGTGCCAAACAAGTTACATTATGTTGCTTTATTTTTGGACCCTAATTATAAATCCTTAAAGTTCATACCTTCACATAAAAGAGATGATTATAATGCAAATAAAACTATAGATGATGATGATAAAATACATAGCAAACGACTCAAAACTGGTACATCAGCATCAGATTCTTATCTTTTTACACTTAGAGATAGCTCTGACGATGACACATGTAATTAGGATGATCTCGAAACAAAACTAAATTAGTATGTTAAATTAAAATTCGGAAATGTAGATGACATTTTAGGATTTTGGAAAAACAGTGTAAATACGCCACTGTTATTGGCGAATTGTAGAAGAGCGCAGAATTCGACGTAACGCTGAAAATGTTGATTACATATTATTCTTAAATCAACATTTTAATGTGTAGATGTGTAGATGAACTTATTATTCTAATAAAAGTAATGGTTTGTTTTTTATACTCGGCTAACGCTGAAACTGTTAATTACGTTTTATTATTAAACCAAAAATGTATTGTGTAGATGTGTAGATGATATTTTTAAACCAATTTATTGTGTACTTGTGTAGATGAACTTATTATTCTAATAAAAGTAATGTTTTTTTTTGTATACTCGCTTTAACGCTGAAAATGTTGATCCTTGTACGTAAAAGTACTTTCAAACCTACGAATTAAAAGTGTTGCCTAGCAACATATACCTTCTGTACTCATACCAATAAGGGAAACGTCAATTCCAATGACAGCTTTTAGTATTAAAAGTAATGTCTTTGAAGACAGCTGCAAGAAATATATTTGCGAGGAATCAGTATTTATCCCTTGTCGAAGTTATTGTAGTCAATTTTCATTTTTTTCTTTTTCTGTCAACTCTTCTGATTGCAACACATCACGTAAATTATGTCAGGTGCAAAGCATATTTTTAGTTCTCTTTAGGGTTTTTTCATTGGTTTTAAATTTGAACATTCTGTTCTATCTGAATTTAAATTTTGAAATAAAAGCTGCGTGTCACGTCGTGAGTGGCGTGTCACGCCGTGAACGTGAATGAACGTGAGCGTGAACGTGCGTGAACGTGACTGTTTAAAGCAAGCGTGAAACGTGCGTGACGTGAGCGAAAATTCACTCACGCGCCCATCTCTAGTCATTATCAACTAATTCGATTGTATAACTCCTTCTCTTCCATATCTTGCCGAGGTTGTGCATGAAGCCCGCAGATAAATTATTGTTTAACTTTGATTAACGTCTTATTGTTTTATTTTTTAATGCTTCACTGTTTTATTTTGTTTAATGAATTATTGTTTATGTTGTTTAATTATCCGCTGATGCTAGGCGCGCACATTTAGGAATACAGATGTCTTTTCAGTAAGATGCACAAAACGATCCCTCCCGAGATTAGGTGCTATATGTTTAATTTATAAATGTACAAAATATTATGTGTATTCTGACATCAATAAAGTTATTATTATTATTATTATTGTTATTTAAAATCGTTTTCTTAACTGGTATTTTATACCATATCAACCATTACAGTATAGCAACGGTGCTTGGTCTTGGGTTTGGCAATTCTGAAGTGTATTGTTGGTGGTCACATTCGAAGTTAGCGATAGGTTTTGCATCAGTTTGTGTGAAGACTGACGCAAAACCTAACCTGCTAATCTAAAAATTTACATTGGTCACCAACAATACACTTCCGCGCTGCCAAACGCATAACATCAACTGAAGCTGCTTATTGTGCTTCATTACATAAAACGAGTTCTGTTCAGCTTGGTTATGTTTTGACACTTAATGTCACTTTTACATACAAATCTAATATGTTAGGTACCTACATTTCTAAATAAAATACGATAAAATAGTATAAACAACGCGTTAGAAAAGCGGTTTTACTTAACTTTTATGGTTTTTTAAGTACTCGATGACGCTCATACTCAAACCAGCGATACTTTTTGATTAAAACTAGTCGAAACTAGTTGTGCAATATGTATACTTTTATAAAATCCTGTGTTATATTAGTCATTTTCTATTAGTTCTTTCATTTCCTGTTGGCATCTTTAGCTTGAAGATGTCCTTACTTCTTTCGCACAACTTTTTCTGCAGTACCTACGTTCATATTTCTATTCCCCTCAATTGTTTGTTGAATTATTTTGTTTTGTGTCTTCTCAGATATTTGAGTATATTTTTTGAGATTTATATAGATTTCTCAACTCTTCCGAGTCTATTTTGTTTCCATATTCAGTTGTTTGGTGTCATACAAATGGCAGTGGTGTAGAAAGGTTAAAAATGTGTGTCCTATTTAAATTCTGCCGTCTAGCCCAAATGACTCGGGTGTTAAAAGTATCCCAAAGAAAACTAAAAGAGTAGTGGGTTTCTATTAATGGCGTTTGGACATTTTCATAGAAATGATCGATTTCTTCTACCACGTTACTTGTTTAAGCAGCGTAGGCGTACACTGTTGATTCGGGAAAACCATATAAAAACCTGGATCAGAGCAGGCGGCTATTGGAGTCAAACCATGACCTCCCAAATGCTAAGCATATGCAACCGCAAAACTACAAGGATAGGTCAATATTCTAACAGCACATGTAAGTTTATGGTACGCAAAATATTTAATCGTTCAAAACCTTGAAAAACGATTAAACAAAACATTGAATTCTAAAATTATGGGATTATTATTTTATATTGAGGACCACTAAAAATTAATTGAACACTCACAGATTATATGTAAAGGTTTATGTACGTAATTCTGAAAGAAATAAAGAAAACACATAGCTAGAAATAATTCGTAAAAATTCCCGCAGTAAAAGAGACGAAATGGTTCCGTACCTAAGACGTCACAGGCTTAGTTGCTCTCTAAATACCTTGACATCCTAGTTTAACCAGTCAGACTACAACAAACCACAAAATCATGACATAAATGTTGAACCCGATTATAGGCGATTTGAAGGATAAAATAGAAAAGTGTAAAAAGAAGATAACAGTTGTAATTCAAAAGTTACCAAAATTACATGCTGAATAATATACCTAGGCAACTCAACAGATGCAATATTTTCCGAAATGTAAAAAAATAATATAACAGTAATCGCCGAAAGTTTGGCATCATTCCCAAGGCCCAAGCCCTAAAGACCATCAACCGAAATTTAAATGAAAGTAAAGGAAACAGAAGAGAATTACAAAAATGCAGCCGCAAGCTAGGTTACCAAATCTAGCTTCGCAATTGGATAGTAAATGCATACCGGTGATTAGACTGCGTAAACGCCTAAAGCTTTGGTTTCCTAAAAAAGCGGTGCCGTTATATAGCGGCCGTAAGATGTCGTTATGCGGCGGCGTCTTTATGCGGCCGTCTTAAACGGTGACGAAGCTATGGTTTCCTAGCGTCAGTTTTCACTCAAGTGGTGTAACGTACAGTCGTAGAAAATGGACGATCTAGACCAAGGATGAGCAACCTTTTTTTACAACGGGCCAGCTACAAACTTAAAAATGTTGTGCGGGCCGCATGTAAGAAACTTATGATAACACTGAATGATGAACTCAAATTATCTCTTTATTAATAAAAATACACCTAGTATAAAAATATACAAAAATAAAACACTCATTAATAGAAATACTATTAAAAAGACGGCGAAATATATATGTGGAAAATGATAATTTAATGAGAAATAGGGTACAATGAGGATGCGGGACACTGTAGGAATTTTTAAAAGTCAAAATGTAAAATCTTTGAAGGGTGTACAAGAAAGTGTGGTGGGCCCCAAGCGGCCCGCGGGCAGCGGGTTGCTCATCTCTGATCTAGACCTAGCATTATTAGTATATTTGGAAGATAGGAGTAATCAGAAGACGAAAACCATCGTTTGTGCGTCGCCATCTGCACTGCAATGACGAAAAATTCAGACAATACTTTCGCTTAACACCAGTATTGTTTGATTATGTACTGAATCGCATAAGAAATTACTTACCTTCTAAACCATAAAATAGACACAAAAAGGATATGGCCAGAAAAAAAGTTATGTATACATGTGAGGTAAGTACACTGAATTACACACAATGTGATGTCTTTTTAGCTATAATATACAGTATCCGCTAAAAAGTCGGCATATGGAAAAAATTTCTTATTTTTGAATTTTCAGAAAACCTTTTTACGTCAATATTTTTTGCTTGTCTAAAAACCTATTTAGCCCCTATCATATATACCGAATAATTTTTACTTGTTTAGAAAATGAAGTTTTTCGAAATTCTCAAAATCCAAAAAGTGATATTTTTCGGAAATTAAGTAAGATTTCTATGAGATTTTTTAGAGTGTGTTATTTTTAGCTAACTGAACAATCTCAAGGCCAGAAAACACCTATTTTTTGAAAATAATTTAAATATTATAGAAACTACATTCGCCGCTATGCACTAGTCACACCGTCAAAAAACGTTGCTGAACTGTTTCTACCGTACTGGCCCACCGCTTCAAATGAGACGGCACCGCTTTATTACGTTCGGTGTGCGCTACCGCTCTTTTGGAAAACACTTCGCTTATTATACACGACACCGTTTTTCGTGACGTCACCCACCGTATTTTTACGGCCGTTAAATGACGGCACCGCTTCCTAGGAAACCCAAGCTTAACAGAAAGCAGCCTTGCTGAAATCATTCACTCTGATTTCCAATCAATAAGTAATGTGCCAATTATATATAATATTTTGATGAATATTATGAGTTATAATCCCAAAGCTGAAAATAAAACCAGTCCTATGGACTCGTTGTATTTTCATGCATTGGGATTATGACGAAATGATATTCTTAAAAATTATAGATTATTAGAAATACTACTAATTATATTTAGGAACAGAATATAATGATTTAAAATATATAGAAAATGGAGATTAATACTATTTTATTACCTGATTATCAATGGATCAATGTTTGCCCGAAATACAACTTTTTTAGATTTTTATGCTTAAAACGCACGACCTAACCTCGAACAATCGGCTGAAATTTCTAATTTAGTTCATTTGACACGTGAAACAAAACCAAATTAGCTCGTGACAAATCGATAATCGTCAGTCGCTATATTGTCAGCATGGTAGAAGGTCCTATTGGCCAATGTCTTAAATTTAAGGGATGATGATTGGCTCAAAATTTAAGGAATTATATTCTCATTAAAATCTATCACGTAGCAGCTAAATTTGCTACTTAAGGAAACATTTGAAAATTATAAACACCTGGTCACTGCCAGTATTATATTATTCACGCCTCAAGTAGTTCAAATCGTGTAAAATCTCTCAAACACTTTGGAATTATCTACAAACATAGTTAGTTATAACTAGAGAGCGGAATTATAAGCACAGAAACTTTTTAAAAAGCGCTTAAAAAAGCCCAAAAAATGTTTAAAAAAGGGTTAATTTAAGCAAAAAAAGCATTAACTCTTACAAAAAAGCTTTATTATCAAAAACGCCATAAATAAAAAAAAACTATTTTATTCATTGTACCTACGTACTTAACTAATAATAATTTTGAGAAAAAGTATGTAACGTGCCATTAAAAAAATCAAATGCAAACAAAATTCGTAGAAAAAACTTTAAATGTAACACAAAAAAATAAAATAGAAAACTTGTGCACTAAAAAATTAGTCTTTCAGAAAACTATTAATTATTAAATATTGATCTAAATGCTCCATTGTTAAATTTTGTCGCCTTTCACTTAAAATGTTCTTATACGTAGAAAAACTTCTTTCTACGTCAACACTAGTTATCGGAGCATATTCTAAATTTGCTACAATGGTCGGATCACCCTCAATATCTTCTGCAATTTCGCCTACCAAAATTATGAAAATTTTATCTAAAATTTTATAGCCTTCTTTTTTGAAAAAACAAATCTTACATTTAGAAAGAACTATTTGACCAATTCGCCTAAGTACTGCAGAAACAGAATCCTTAAAATTATTAACAAAAATGTTTTTCGCAAGGTGCTTTCATCGGGAATATGCATGTGACAATATTTTTCCAAGAACATTTTGAAGGAACTATTTTGTCATTTTTTCAGTGGTATTTTTCAAAGATCGAAATTAAATTGTGCTTGTTCTCTGTTACCTGAAGTAGATGCAGACGAAGTTGTTTTGAATAATTTTTATTATTTTGTGAGAGCTAATATCTTCTAGTTTCTAGTTATTAGAGCGGTTACCTATAAATAAGCGCTTTTTAAAGGTATATAAATATTATTTAGAAAGACTAGGTACATGATTTAAGCACGTAAAACATACAAACTGATATTTTATATATAATTTTAAAGTTATTTATGTCTATAAACTCCTGCTTTATTCGAATTAAGCCCATACAGGGTTAGTTTGATCTAGTAAGTTGCAAGAAGTCTTGAAATTACTGCTAAATTGAAGAAAGAGATAGGATGGAGTAGCAGCGTGTTTTATTAAATTAGAAAATCTTAAGCGCTTGGATATAAATGGAACTGAATTCAGATTGTCTTAGAACAATGAAAACTAAATTGCATTTGCACTTCTAGAATTAAGAATATTTAAGGTAATCTTGTTAGCAAAAAGTCTTAGCACCTAAAAGCGGAGTGCAAAGTAATCCAGGCAACATTTGATCAATTTCCCACAGATATAGGATAGTGGAGTTGCTGGTCCTAATGGACAGTAATGGGGTGAGATATCAGGTTGAACTTCAATGCCCTCTACCTTACAACTTTGGCAATAATCTGCATTATGTGCATTCGCCTGCTACTGGAGCTTCGTTCAGCGTGATGTAATCTGTCAAAACTTTCAGCAGTTCTAGATTCAACGTGAAATTGAATTATTACCGTATTTCTGCACGATTCGCGGAAACGGAGAGGAAACGACTATTCGCCACTAACATGTTTATACAGTGTGGCCAGTAAAGTCCGCATCATATGGGATTTTTTTTTATTAATAGCTTTTTTCGAATTTGACTTTGGCATCAATTTGTGCTTCGATCCAGATAAAAATTAACAAAAAAAATAGTAGTCACGTCATTCGCATTATCTGTCAAATTTAATTTTTTTTCAAAATAAATTCAAAATATCGAAAAAACTTATTAGAAAAAGTTTTTCTAAATGCAATATTTAGTCCATATGCAAAATTTCAGCTGTATAAAATAATTTAGATTTTTTGCCTTTTTTTTTAAATTGCACCACTGTTGCAAAGTAAGACTCAACACAACCTACATAAAACTTCTTAGTTTTGACAATGCTTTATTTCACACACATTTTCTTTAAAGTAGTGCCATATTAAATGTGTGTTTTTCTACAAAATCCAAATAGCGCTATTAAAATTTGGTCACATGTGATGCAAAGTTTATTTGTTTTTGACCCTGTATAATGTAACTCCATAAAATAACTATTTTTGAAAACGCAGTTTGTGTCTAAAAGTAATACACGTTATTTTATGAAGTTACATTATACAGGGTCAAAAACAAATAAACTTTGCGTCACATGTGACCAAATTTTAATAGCCCTATTTGGATTTTGTAGAAAAACACACCTTTAATATGGCACTACTTTAAAGAAAAGGTGTGTGAAATAAAGCATTGTCGAAACTAAGAAGTTTTATGTAGCTTGCGTTGAGTCTTACTTTGCAACAGTGGTGCAATTTAAAAAAAAGGGCAAAAAAACTAAATTATCTTATACAGCTGAAATTTTGCATATGCGCTAAAAATTGCATTTAGAAAAACTTTTTCTAATAACTTTTTTCGATATTTTGAGAAATAACCCCACTTTTAAATTTTTTTTAAAAAAAATTAAATTTGACAGATAATGCGAATGACGTGACTACTATTTTTTTGGTTAGTTTTCATCTCGATCGAAGCACAAATTGATGCCAAAGTCAAATTTCGAAAAAAGCTGTTAATAAAAAAAAATCCCATATGATGCGGACTTTACTGGTCACACTGTATATTTACGAACTGAATTGCACTAAGGTGCTTTATAGTATTACAATATTTATTTAAATTCGTTTTATTGATTAACTGAATATGCAAAAAAATTAAATCTTTTATAAACCATAAACGTGATTTTTTAAATATTACGAAATTAATTAGTGCTTTACAGTGTTAAATTTTTGTTGATAGCCAAGTGCACAAATTGCATCAAAATTATTGTTAGATAGTAGAAATCGCAAATATGAATCTCAAATTTGTTACTATCTCACAGTAACAAAGTTATACTAATTAATTCGGTGTGAATATGGACAGCAATCAAATGGTCGGGTGCCTCCACATTTCAAGTTCAAGTTGGAATTGAGCTCGCTGAAACTTTTTTAATAGTCTGCGCTCCATCTCGTAAAAATACGCATTAAACAGAACAGATGGGAACTATAAAATGAACAAGAAAAAGGAACACCACGTTTAGTATCGCTCTCGGATTGTACAAAAATTAAAATACTGCTTCGGAAGCTTATTTTACTAATGAAAATATGTTATACCTGCAAGCGGCAGATACGTTTTATGTAACTATGTTTAGTCTAAACTTTTTCTATGATATATATTACACAGCTACAGCATGCACAACCGTTATATACTACTATTTATTTGAATACAGGTATAGTTAGTTATCCTAAGGGGCTCACAGATAGTAAACACAAAATTTGTTGTACTAAAATACAGGGTGTCCTATTACATGATGGTCTTAGCTTAAGGGTGTGTTTCTGCGGTCATTTTAAGTAAAAAATGTGTGATGACCATATACTCTAAACCAGTGACTCCCAAAGTGGTCGATAAATTCAGTGCATAAAAATAGGGGACAACGGCATTTGAAAATCGACCCCCAAACAGGCCGTTATTTAAATCTTTTAATATCAACTTATCGTATGTTAACTTAATGGTAAAGTATATAAGTACTAATTAACACTTCACAAAATTAATTTTAAGTAGATTAAATTGTAACTAGCTAGGTTCGTCTCAACACACTGCTGGTACACGAGTTTGGACATGTACAGGACGAATGCATGTTGAAACAACTTTTTTGCACGCCCGAACTTGCTTTGTTCAATGCGATTGGAAAAGAGTCATTTAATTTACCCTCGTTTACAAATAGCATCGACTCCAAAAAAGCAGATCTTAACAAATTATGGAAAACCAGTGATTGTCAAACGTGCTATAAGCAAGTAAAAGAACGAGTTACAGTGGGGGGTCTATGGTATCAACTATTTTGGGAAAGGGTCTTTGGCCCAAAAAAGTTTGGGAGCCACTGCTCTAAACTCAATCGTAATGGAGCTACAGCAATTTTAAGTGAAAAAAAGAGCAGATAAAAGCAATATTAGTTTTTATTTAACTGAATTTTATAATTTGAAGACCAAATTACTGCAATAATTGTTCAAAGTGTCGCTGTAATTCTTCTATA